>NC_061165.1:15258675-15478675 GCF_022113875.1 Hydra vulgaris
AAAAATATATGTATATATATACATATATATATATATATATATATATATATATACATATATATATATATATATATATATATATATATATATATATATATATATACATATATATATATATATATATACATATATATATATATATATATATATATATATATATATATATATATATATATATACATATATATATATATATATACATATATATATATATATATATATATATATATATATATATATATATATATATATATATATATATATACATATATATATATATATATATATATATATATATATATATATATATATATATATATATATATATATATATATATATATATATATATATATATATATATATATATATATATATATATGTATATATATATATATATATATAATAATAATAATAATAATATAAAAATATAAATTATATATATACAATTAAAAATATATGTATATATATATACATATATATATATATATATATATATATATATATATATATATATATATATATATATATATATATATATATATATATATATATATATATATATATTATTTGTGCTTGTTTTTTTAATTAATTTGGTGTGACTAGGTAAAATAAGTATTATATATATAGCAAGAAAACAACCTTTTTCAATAAGGTCCTTCAGCATATCAATGTCAGCTGTCTTAAGAACATTGAAAATTTCATGAACTTTTTTCTTATACCCAAATGTTGCACTAAAGACATGACTATCTAGATTAATCCAATGCCAATCAAATTTATCTTGAGGCTGTATAATCAATGGTAAGCTCTGTGATCCAAATGAATTTTGAAGCGAAATACTACTGTCCAAATTTAAAGCAGAAGACTAAAAAACAAATATAATAAAAATATAAATAAAAAAAACTATAATCTAAATCATATATTCAAAATTTTTTTTTTTAAGATTTTATTTTAAACATTAATTTTACCTGTTTTTAAATTATATACAATGAGCATTTTTGTATAATCATTATTGAATGATCATAGCAGTCCTTAAATAGTAATTGTAGATAATTTTGGTAAATTATCAGAAAAAACTTGTTTAAAGCTCGTGCATATTTTAAAAAATAACTCAAACTTTTTATTATTCTCTATATTAATTGTAAAACAGTTAACTGTTTATAAGTTAAAGATTTATCCATTATAATTTTAGTTATTAAATATAAATGAAAAGTTAACAATTATATTTGCATTAATAAAAAAATTGAATGGACATACTATTTTAGAAAATATGTAAAATTTTCTTCTTTTTTTTTTTTGTTATTTAGGTACCCCAAGAAGACCTAACGGTCTTGTCACAGAGCACCGCAGAAGTGCATTTAACCAGGAATTTCAAGCCTCCTTCCTTACCATAGGGTAAAAATATATCCAAAGCTTGTTTCAAACCTGGATCTCCTGCTTATAAAGCAAGGGTTCTAACCACTGCGTCACGGCTGCACAAACATTTAAAAAATATACATATATAATATATTTTTTTTAAATATACAAAAAAAAAGTGTGCGAATTTTACTTTACATATTTCTAAAAAAGGTGTAAAATTATTCTCTTGAGAATTTTTTTCAAAATGTGCTTAATCTACATGACATTTTCTATTAAAAAACAACTAAAAACCATTGTATTTTTTGTCAACTTTAGGTATAAAATTATATACTGTGTTGTACCACATAGTTCTACCAGTGTGCCACTTTTTTTAATAACCATGAATCTGCTGATTAACCATACAACTGTCAAAAACCTTGTTTTATATGGATAAGACAGGGAGTTAAGACTGAATTTAACTGCAACATAAAATGTCTAAATTTGTTTAATATTACTCCATATGATTGCACATGCAAATTAAATACTTATTTAAACTGTTGTTCTCCTGTGATATGTAGATAAATAGATGTACATTGGTTAGTAATCCTTAAACTCCTTATAAAATAATATTCTTATTGAAAAGAAACCTAATACTAAAGTTTTGGCGCTCCTAGATATTGTTTCTTATAAACAAATTTCTGATTAAAAAAAAACATAAATTAGCTTGTTAAAAAAAAACTTACCTTTATATGATTTTTAACTTTCTTAAAATATTTGTGTAAATGTAGCAATGCAAAGTTTAGAACATCTCTTATTTCAGCAGAACTTTCATTATTATTTAAATTTGAAAGAAAGCACTTGATTTCTTTAACAACACGCTGAAAATCTATATCAGGATAAAGAGTTGCAGTCGAAATTTGTAAATATTACTGCTGCTATTTAGTATCTTTATTCTTCTTATTATTATTATCATTATTATTACTACTACTACTATTACTATTATTATTATTATTATTATTATTATTGTTATTATTATTATTGCTATTATTATTATTATTATTATTATTATTATTATTATTATTATTATTATTATTATTATTATTATTATTAAACACAAACAGATGTATATATATATATATATATATATATATATATATATATATATATATATATATATATATATATATATATATATATATATATATATATATATATATATATATATATATATATATATATATGTGTGTGTATATATATATATATATATATATATATATATATATATATATATATATATATATATATATATATATATATATATATATATATATACATATATATATATATATATATATATATATATATATATATATATATATATATATATATATATATATATATATATATATATATATATATATATATATATTATATATATATATATATATATATATATATATATATATATATATATATATACATATATACCTTTATTTTGTAAAATCATTCTTTATTATAATGTTTATTATTGAAAGCCTTGATTAATTTTGTTGAAAGCTAGATATCTTTAATTTTCTTTTTATTATTTTGTATGTTTAATTAACTAATTAAACCTTTTGCAGATTCGAAACGTGATCTAATTTACCATTTTTTATGTTTATGTTTTAAATGCCTCGATTACCTTCATTACACTTTGTATCCAAGCAACTTCAAAAGTGCGGTAATGTGATGTTTTTTTTTAACTAGCATTTGTATTAATAAATAATTTATAGAAAACGTTTGCGGTATTACAAGAGAATATTTAAAGTTTGGAAAGTTGAAAGAGTTTAATGTTGTATTGAAAATTTAAACAATTTTTAGCCTGATATTTTTAGATATTAAGCATTTCAATAAAGTTTGCCCCCCCCCCCTCCTTCTTAACTGGATCCGTCACTGATTTTTATAATGTTTTATAAACTTCTTTCTAAAACATTGTCAACACATAAAATAGTGTTTATTTCTACTATTAATCTTGAAATCCCATAACCACTTTTTTATCTCATACTACATTATTTTTTGAAAGCAATAAATTCCATAATTTAGGCAATTTTAGACTCTAAATTATTCGATCTTAAAACATTTTGTTAGAATATTTTTGTCATTGCAAATAACATTTGTAACATTGTATTAAAATATTTGTTTTTTTGTTTTGGAAAAGATTTCATCAACGGGTTCGCAAAAACAATCCAACAGCAATCCAGTAAAAACAAGGCTTTTATTTGCAGAAAAGATGGGTAGGGCAATGCTGTTGTTGTCAAAGTCAAGTCAAATCTTTATGTAACATATTACTTATAGCTTTTATAACAAAGATAAAACTGGCCTATTGTAATGCATTCAGCAACTTTAAACTCTTAAATTAAATATGGTAAATGACATTATGAGTACCCGTAGAAAAACGTAGTTTTTAAGAAGTACGCATTTTTTAGCTGCACTAAAAACAGAACCCAGACCATTAAAAAGGGCTAAGTGTTTCCCGTTTCAATAATTAATGAAAAACAGAGTAACGACTGATATAATACTTTGACTTAGAATGAGATGCACAACATTCCTGTCCATGGTATACATGATAACCTAAAAACACAACCAATAGATATAAAAACATATGAATCAATAATTTGCATTCTTTAAAGACCGCAAACAAAATAGTAAAATTATTTTGTTTGCGTTCTTTAAAGAATTTATTGATCTTGGAAAAAAATTAATTATCAAACGCACTCAAGAGTTTAAGTCTGGAACTGCTGAAACAATTGAAGCTCTTTGCTTTTAAAAAAGCATAACGGAATCTAGAAATATGAGAACATTCTTAAGTTGTTAATTAAAGCGTACAGTGATGTTCACTAACTGTTTTACTGATTTGTTTATACAACTTTGATATTGCAACCTGTAAAATAATTATCGCTCACGGTGGCGTTTTACTCTGAAATAAATTAGTACCGGTCTTAGTACAATTTAATACAAAAATTGTTTTCACCTGCTGCAAGTTTTGTACATGTACCTATAACATTTTTTTTAACAAGAAACAACTCTATTAGCGGCATTTGGGTTCTTTAGAGTAATTAAGGCATGAAGATTTCAAACAGTTGTTTTTTGTTGCAAGAGTGACAAATACTAAAGCCAATTATTCAACAGCATTCTAAGCAAAAGAAATTCAATTTTTTGAGTTTTTTCGGTTTCTTTTTAAGTAAATTGAGAATTAAACTTGTATTCTACTCTTGAAAAAAAAGCAACAGTCATTACTTTGTTTTATTATTTTTAACATTTGATGACAACAATTTAAATAGGAACTCTTTACAGCTTTACTGATAGCTTTTGCAAGTCTTCTAGATTTTCTAGACTTATCTTTCTAAAATCAGTGGTGTTACTCGAAACTTTTTTGGGGCCTGTAACCCCAAAAATTCCAATAACAATGGTGATGAGACTTTATAGTGTAATGATAAAGATAAATTTTTCAAAGTAATACTATCTACAGCGAATAATGAAACACAACGGGTGTACATGAAACGATGATGCTTGAAGAAATACCGAAGGCTACTTTGCGTTAGATAATAATCTCTATATCCTCTACATATGTAGTGACTGTATATCTTTTATATATGTAGGTAGTACTACCATGAATCCAGTTTTGCACTTTAGTGAAACTTGGATATGAAAGTAAAAAAAGCGAGAGAGAAAAAAGGAAGTTTGTCTTGGATCGTACTCGTCGGACACACATTCTTACCAAGAACACCTGTACCTTTAAGTTGATAATATTTTGCAATATTTCTAAAATTCCAATATTTTACAACTTTTTTTGTTGATTTAATCTAGACAAGGAGAGATATTTAAAGAACTCAGAGTAAATAAAGTATAATTTAATAAATGAATAACATATTATTATACAAAATATTAAATAAAGTTTTTAAAAATTTTAAACAAAAATTTATTAACTACTATATTAAACAATTAAATCATCCTTAAAAAGTTTTTTTACTTTTTGACTTTTTTATAGTTCTTTCAATAAATTTCATGACAAAAGTTTTTCACGACGAAAAAATGTATCAGTTTTGATGAACTTTTTATTTGGTTTTAAAACAGCAACTTCTAAACAGAGTAGATGTTATTTAGATCCAGGAGCATTTGACCCAACGAAGTTTAAAAGATGTTTTTCAAAAGTTTTGACA
Organism: Hydra vulgaris; assembly: GCF_022113875.1. Taxonomy (NCBI): domain Eukaryota; kingdom Metazoa; phylum Cnidaria; class Hydrozoa; order Anthoathecata; family Hydridae; genus Hydra; species Hydra vulgaris. Next base: position 15,264,211 of record NC_061165.1, read on the forward strand.
ACTTTTAAACGTTTAAAAGTTGTCAAAAATGACAAAAACTTGATTAATAATTAATGCTTGATCAAAAAAACGGAAATTTGAAAACTATGCCATATGTTATTTGAAAACTAAATAAAATTGCCTTTAATTTGGTATGTCATATATTTTTACGAACAACTCGGTTTTTGAGTTATTTGTGGTTATAAAAACTGTTTTACTCATTTTTTAGGCATAATGTTTTGTGCATTATTTTATTCGAAGTTATAAAAAAATTAAAAAAACACAGACAAACTCAAGATTTCAAATTTTTTCCTCGCTTTATATAAACAAAGCATAAACAATATCGTTTTCATAAACTTTGAAGCATGTTTTTCTACTATACCCTATCTCACCACACGATTTGCATCACATTCGAGCTTTGCTCTGTTGTCCATTAACTAAAAGATGAAAACCTACCCAGAGTCATTTAAATCAATATTCCTATTTTATTTATTTGATAACTTTTCTCTGAATTGAAAACTCTTAATTGTTTTTTGTTTGCTTCTATGCCTCCTCACTCCACAATTTAAACCCTGAGTTATTGTTTAACTCAATTAGCTCCCAAGTATGTCCTAATAGCTTAAGAACAGTAGATATCATGCTAATCATTTCTTGTAGAAGTAGAATATTTGTCTCCATACATATGTCTCCATATTTTTTTATCTTAACTTTCTGACTAGATGACTTTGCAAAAATAACAGTAGACCATAAGATACCATACCTCTCAGCTAATATTCTGTCCTGTTGATTTAAAATGCTCTGTGACAAGACCATTTGGGCACCTAAATAAAAATATTAAAAAAATATTTTTATGGTTTACAAAATTAAATTATTAAAAATTTGTTTTTTTGTAAAGTTTTATTTTAACATTTGAACTACGGACATTTTCAACATTATGCTAATGAACACCAAATAGATCTCCATGTTAATATTTGTCACCTTGGAATTGATGAATGTCAGGTGAATATAATTAGTGACATATCCAGGGGGGATGGAGGTATGCACTCCCTTCCCCACCAGACTCTGAAAGTAAATATTTTAAAATTCCTTATGGAATGATTAAAGCAGCCGTGGCGCAGTGGTAGCGCACTTGCCTCAGAAACGTAAGACCCGTGGTTCAAACCCCACCTCTAGGAAAGTTTTGCGACATCGGTTAGGAAGGAGGCGTGAACTTCCTATTAAATGCTTTTCCACAGTGCTCTGTGATAAGTAAAGTAATACCGTAAGGACTTCTTGGGGCACCTAAATCAACTTAAAAAAAGTAAAAAATAAAATAAAAAAATAAATAAAAATGATTAATTTGAAAAGTATATTTAAAACTGTATTTTACGTTTTTCTCTTATATTTTAAAAGTTTTTTTAGTTGGAGGCATCTTTAAGGGGATAAAAAATTAAACAACTGCATTATAAAATAAAATTCTTTGCCATTGGGGTATACATGTTGATTGCAAAAGGGATAGTAGAAACAGTATCGAAAACAGCCAAACTGAGTACGCTCGAAAAGGGAATTTCCGGAACAGTATCAAAAAAAAGAATAAAACCGAAATTGTTAAAAAAGGAATTGTATCTAAAATACGAAACACAGAATAAGATTGAAAGAGCTCAAAAGAGAATAAGTTTGAAAAACGACTTTTTTTTTTAAATTAATTCCTTAAAATTAATTTTCAATACTAATCCCAAATTACGTTTCGATAAAAAAATTTTCGATACTATTCTGCTTGCCCTGCAAAAGTCGGTATATGAACTTTTGTTTTGACTCTTTTGCAATTGAGCAATACTTAAAATCAAATAAAAGTAATATTTAAAGCTCTAAAGTATTTATTACAGAGAAATTTAATGATTGTTTTACAGTTTTTTAAAATAAAAGTTATCATAAGACATATATTTAAAAGTGGAGACGATTCTATTGCTCTAACTACAGATCGCTTTCTACTTTACAAAATATTGAAGAGGATAATGCACATTAGACTTCATTATTTATTAAAAAAGGAAATTTTTATTATAAATTTATCCAAATCAGACTAAAAAATCCTAATCTGCTATTTGTGATCTGGTCTGTGATTTGTGATCTGATGTAATCTGAAAGATCATAATCTACTATTTGATTAAATAAAACTTAAACTCAGTTTGACTTAAACTCAGTTAAGTTTTTGGGCATAATTCTTAATGAACATATCAGCTAAAGTAATCATATCAAAATTGAAGAAAATAATCTAAAACTGTTATAAACGTTGTTTAACATTGTTATAACCTAAAACTGTTATAAACGTTGTTTTTAAAACAAAATATCTTCTGAAAACAAACTTTTCAGAAATTATTTCTTATTTATTCATAGCTATATTAGTTAATGTAACATAATCTAGGCAAGTAATTATAACGAGGGTGAAAAAGTAATGGCTTTCTGTTAAGATATTTTTATAAAAAACTTTTTAATTATAAAAAATTTTTTTGTTGTAAAAAAATTTTTCCTTATAAAAGAATTATTAAAAAAACTTATAAAAAAACCTTTTTCTTTTAAAAAAAAGTACATATTAAAAAGTACATATTGAAGTTTATAAAACATTTGCTATTTTACTTTTAGAAACCTAAAAAACCCTTAAATTCATACATTGTTGTTAAAATCATTGAAATCATTTAATTTAAAACCATATTTACTTTTAACGAGTTTTTTTGTTTGTTTGTTTGCATTATTGTTAGTTAAGTTTTGTTATGTGTTGCATTTGTAATATCGTCACCCAGTCAGCCTAACTCAGAAAAAAGTTTGTTTCTGTTGCGTGTAAAACCTTCTAAAACAAAAAGAATAACACGTGTTAAGAATGGTTTTTATTGCGTAAAATTAACTAATACTATTTATCAAAAATAACCATAAATATAAAATAATTATGGTTTCCCCGTTAGAGGTCGTCCATAAAGTAATTACGCTTTTTTTCGTCAACCTTCCCCCTCCCCCCTCACTTTGTAATACGCTTTTTTGAGTACCCTCCACCTCCCTAAAAGTACTTACGCTTTTAACTTATTCACCTAACATTTTTAATAATTTTTTTAATTTAGTGTCTCCTTTCTTTTATAATTGATCCACTGCCCTCCCGTCTTATATACGCTGTTTGCAGATCCCCACTTCTCCTCCGAGCGTACGTACTTTATGGACGATCCCTTACGGAAACGTAGTAGTATATTATAATAAATTTGTGTAAAAAATGTGAAACCACTAATGTATGCAACATTAAAATTTGACTTTAAAATCTCAAAAAAACGTGTTTTCTTTGAGATTTTAAAGTCAAGTTTACACACAAGGGTCTAGAGCTTAAAGTATTTCTAAAAGCTAGAAAGGTCGTAAATCATTAGAAAAAAAATACAAGAAACGAACTTATCGAAGTTGACTCTTACATCAAAGTATTCATTTAAATGAATACTTTGATATAAGATCAATTAGATTTAACAAAGGTAAAAAAGTAATGGCTTTCTGTTAAGATATTTTAGGACTGGTGGAATATGTTGTCGAAAAAAGAAATATTTCAAGCAAGTACAATTTAAAAGTTGGTATTGAGGGAGGAACAAAATTTTTAAAAGTTTGTTTATCTATCTTAGATTGTTGCAAGGTGTCTAAGAAAAAAATTTAGTGATGATGGGGGTGTATATAAAGAAAAATACAAAGATAGTGAGGTCAACACACTTATAATTATTGCACTTGTAGAAAATTTGTATTAAATATTTTTGTGCATTTGATATGAAGTTGGCAAAATTTATTTTGGATTAGAAACTGCAATATCAACTTATTCTTGATGTATAGCTAGCAATGATGATTTTCAAATTTTTAAATTTTAAGGTAAACATAAAACACTTGGAATGATTATCAGCTAATAAAGACAGAAAAAAACTTGCAGGGAAAATTAAAAGATCAAAACTCTCTTTTGCATTTTATAATAACTGTGTGAGCCAACCAATTTTAAATCTACAAGATGAAAGAATTCTTGAAAGATTATAAAAATCCTTGCTCCCATGGATCTTCTTATTATAACTTCATGGAGGGGAATCCATGGATCTTCTTATTGGAAACAATGGAGCTACATCTTCTTATTGGAAACAAAACAGACTTTTTAAATGTCTCAATAATTATTCAAAATCAAAAGAATTTTTTTTTTAAAGAAGAGTAGTGAAATGTAAAACTAGGCTTTAATAAACCATAACTTCATGGAGGGGAATCCAAGGACGGGGGAGGGGGAGGGGCAGTGTTCAAAACTGAAACAGATATTTTAAAAGATTTAGTCAACTCACTGGATAATGACGAAGATTTTTTTTTTAAGTTTAGCATTTAAATATTCGAGAGAAGTAAAAGTTAGTTACTTAGAAATGAATTTAAAACAAGGCAATGAAGTAAAAATCAAAGAATTTTAAGTAGCTTACAGTAAACTTGAATTAAGGGTATCACCTAATGTACACGCATTAGTAAAACATACAGAGAAATTTTAAAAAATAAAGTTATCCAAACAAATAACTAAGCCATTGGTACGAACAAGTTTCTGAATCTGTTTATTATAATTTTTGTCAGTTCTGGGAAAACAGTTACAAGGTATCCAGCTGTCATAAAACTGTTCTAAAAACCATCTTAAAGTTATTCTCGTCACACTCTTTTTCAAAAAATTTTGCTGAATGAACTCATGTACTCGTTTATCTTATTTATTATACTTATATATTGTGAAAAGTTAGTTTGTAAAAGTAAAATATCAGACTAATTCTATATCAAACATTCAATATATGTATAATATCAAATACTAATTATAAATTTATGTAAAATACCCATAAAACCTTTAACAAAAAAATCGAAATTTTATTTTTGTATTTAAGTGATCAAAGCCAATCCTGTCAGTGGCGTCACTAGAGGGTTGCAGATCACACCGAGTGACACCATCACAAGGTGACACAGAGGGGTAACACTTAAACGAAAAAAAAAAATAAATGACAGAACTGCTCGTGTTCAAATTTATTTTTGCGTTCAGCTTAACTAATAGTTTCCAGGTTTTGATTTGTCGTCAGCTTTTTTAGTAAAAGTTTAGAGGGTTGACAACATAAGTTTACCGCACTAGGCACTGGGTGACACCAGCCCCAGCAACGCCACTGAATTTTACTCAAACTAAAAAGTTAATAAAATCTTTATCAAAAATACCGGAATTTTTTTTACTTTTTTAACGGTGTAAGAGTGATTGGAGTTACCCTACTTTGATAAGAAGTACCCTTTCCTAGTGCGCGCTTGCTTCAGAAACTAGAGATCCGTGGTTCTAAGCCAATTTTTATAATATAACATGGGTAAGGATGGAGGCGTGAACTTCCTTTCAAATGCTTTTCCGCTTTGCTCTGTGATAAGGCCGTTAAGACTTTTAGGGGCACCTAAAATAAATTGATTAAAAAAGAAAGTGTAACACCCATTTATAACTTTTTTTCCAACTTTATATTAACAAGAATTAAAACTCATGGCCAGATATCAAATTTCATCTGAAAAAAATCCGTTCAAAGGTTGTGAGTATTTAAAGTTATGTGTTGGGGTAAATAGACAAATAATAGACCTGAAATGTCAAAAACTTTTAAACAGCAACTGATTTAATGATAAAACTTTAAATCCTTCAACTATTTTTTATTTAGATTAAGATATTATGAAAAATAAAATCTCTGACAAGGTTTATCAAAATAACTTCATATAACACTATTTATTATTTATTTAAAAAAAAAACTAAAAAACTAACCATAAAACTTGAGCTATATAAAATTTGCTTTTCCTTATAGTACCAGCAGGCTGGTCACACAGATTATTTAAAATTTGCACTCTGGTCTTATCTGACTTATCTAAGTAAAAACTCGCCATCTATTTAAATATTGCCACTGCATTCATTTTATTTCAAAACATAAGTGCTCTAGATATAAACCGTTTTGTTGATGCTAATATAAAACATATTAGAGTAAATAAGGAAAAAAAAAAAAAAAAAAAATACAAGAAGTTGTAAATACTTCTTTTTTTATGGATCATTCCATGCTTTTACTTTCAAATAAACTCTCCTTCTTTGGATGTATGTATATTAAATAATAGGTTTTTTTCAACCCTTACAAAAAAAAAAAAAAAAAAAAAAAAAAAAAAAAAGATTTTTATTTTTATCTACCATTTCCCTGTATTTAGTCTCCTCTCAACCTCTATCATATAATCTTTTTTAATTTCACTAAAGGACATAATATTTGGAGGCTGTCTCATCACCCAGTAATCAGAAAATTCTTCAAATATTTCAGTAAAAAACAATTGAAATGACTCAAGAGAATAATCAACTTCTTGTAAATTATAGATATATCCTTTTAACCTTCCGCTTCGTAACAAATCAAAACATGTGCTTGTAAAGTTTATAGCCATAATTGCAAAGGAAAATCCATACTGCGGATGGTTTGATTGCCCATAAATCTTCATTCCAATTTTTTCCTTATTTTCAAGAAGATAAATCATATTCTTTAATCCTAAAATACCCATCCCCCGAAAATCTGTTGCTGGATTTGTACCTTGAAACCCAATTTCGCTCCATCTTGAAGTATGCCTCTCCATCAGTTCATCATCTTTTTTTATTAAACACCAAAGTTTTTTAAGTGAATCTTCATGTTCTTCATTAGTTTCATCATATTGAATACTTCGTATTAAGTCTACTTCGTTCAATAATGCATTATAGCTTATTATTTTACACAACAAGTATGGCATGGATTTCACAAATGTCTCATTTTTTTCTGGAATTATGCGCTTCACTCTCATTATTGTCTCCATTGCTGTTTTTGTTTTCATTTTATCAGAAACCAATATTTTTCGTATAGCATCATTTTTAGAACAATAAAGGCTATTTTCAACTTCACAGCATTGCTTGTATCCATAAATTACTTCACCATTAAATTTCATTTCACATATTCGTTCCAATTCACATTTTCCTGTTATCAACCTTAATATCGATTTTACCAAAGAACGAGATGTAGGACCAAATTTGGAATAAATGTGTAAAATAGATAATATATAATCCATTAGTTTTGTAGCTGTAAAATATACAATACTAATATATATATATATATATATATATATATATATATATATATATATATATATATATATATATATATATATATATATTAGTATTGTATATTATATATATATATATATATATATATATATATATATATATATATATATATATATATATATATATATATATATATATATATTTCTGATTCTAAGTAAAAAAAACTTATAAATTAGTAGTGTTTAATATTTACAAACTATCAAACCATTATAATATCATATTATAATATGTATATATATATATATATATATATAATATATATATATATATATATATATATATATATATATATATATATATATATATATATATATATATATATATATATATATATATGTATATATATATACAAATAGTATTGCGTACTAAGGTAAGCAATCTGAGGTCATTCTGAAATAACCTGCTGCTGGGGGCTTCAGTACATACATCGACTGACAAATAACCTGACTGGCAGTGGAGTGCTGGAACATCGACTGAGGGTTTGGGATGGGGAAGCAATGGTTTTATTCACCATTCTTCGTTTTTTCTTCTTCTTTTTCGAAAAAAATGGTATAGCTTAAAGTAAGCAGAAAAAGTGAGCAAATGCTTATTAAAACACGCTTTAGTAAGTGTATATATATATATATATATATATATATATATATATATATATATATATATATATATATATATATATATATATATATACATATATATATATATATATATATATATATATATATATATATATATATATATATACATATATATATATATATATATATATATATATATATATATATATATATATATATATATATTAAATATGCATAATACAAAGTTAGTAAAACAATCATTTTTCAACAACTTTTTATTTTTTACTTAAAATTGATTTTCTATAATTATTTTTATTTTATATTTTCATTGAAAACTTTTCAATTTTTTTTTAAGGAAACTAGGAAATTCCTGAATTCAAATTATTTTGATCATAGTTTTAAAATCAAGAGAATTTTAAAACTAGTTTCGATTAAACGTTGCTGGAAAAAACCGAAAACTTACTTGAAAAAATAATAACTAGAATTTACTAGTTAATCAGATTTAAATTCTAAGAAGTAATTTAAAGTAAATTGATGCAAAATGTATAAAAATAAAAACATTAATTTGTTAGATTGAGTTCAAACGAACGAAGTTGTTCTAAAACCTCATTGGATGTAAAGGTCAGAAAGTATTTTTATATTTCATTTAGTAAATAAAACAAAGTTCTTCAAATGATTCTTAAAATACGTTAAAAACTAAATATTCTTAAAAGATTATTTTATATTAACTAACTTCAATATTTATTTTCAAAAATCTTCTGTTGACGCGTACTAGATGTTCGCCAATTTCGGCAAATAATTTATCTATAAATATAGTTTTAAGCAAATGTTATTAAAGGTAATATATAAATCAAAAAAGCAAGTAGTTACTACTCGGTGTAGTTAAGGCGATATACAAATTATTCGAATTCTTTTATTTTAAATTAGCATGATTTTATAAGCTTATGATTTAAAAAACTAAATATTCCTAAAAGATTATTTTATATTAACTAACTTCTATATTTATTTTCAAAAATCTTCTGTTGACGCGTACTAGATGTTCACCTATTTCGTCAAATAATTTATCTATAAATATAGTTTAAACAATTTTGTTAAATCAAGGGAATATATAATGCAAAAGAGCGAGTAGTTAAGGCGATTTACAAATTATACGAATTCTTTTATATGAAATTAGCATGATTTTATAAGCGTATTATGTCCAAACAAGAAAAAAATCTGAAGCAAAAAAATTTTTTTTGCTTCAGATTTTTTTAATATTAAAAGAAACTTTCTTTTTTGTATATAACTTTCAAAACCTTTTTACTACCCCTAATAGTGAATCTAAAGAACACCATTCGAACTAGGATCTATAGTAAACTATGGAACTTTTTCAAAAGTTTTAAACTAAATCAGTTCTGACGTATATTAACTATATACAGTTGTCAAAATACAGTGTTTCTATCAATTTTAACAAAAAATACTATAATTCCGACCAAGAATAAGCTTATAATTAAGAAAAAGCGCCAATAAACGATCAGAACAGATCGTATTATTAAACTATGATGTTCATTTTACCTAAAAATCGTTTTTATTAAAAATCTTATTCAAACTTGGAAAGCGATCGGGATTTTAAGAAGATTTACAAAAAAAAAAAAAAAAAAGTTTTGGTCTTAACTACACCAAATTAAAATTGCCTTAACTACACCGAGTACTACTACTTCATATTGTGGTTACACTTACTAAATATTAGGCGTGTTTCGTAATTTTTTTGTAAAATTTTCGTAAAATGATTTAATTAAGTTAGGGTTTGTTGAACTTTGATGTGGTAATATATATTTTTTTAAATTTAATGTAATAATATATAAATCGCTAACTTGAAAAAGGGGACATGTTCTGCAAAAATTCACATAACATGTTCCCTTTTTCAAGTTAGCGATTCATAGTTAGCGATTGTAGTGTGTGTTTTAATATTATTATTATATTATTTAATTCCAAACTTGTCGTCCTCTATTAATTATAGAAAATTTGACGGCTTCAAATTTAAGCTTGTTTATTGTTTTCATATTCAAACAATAATATTATTGTTTGAATATCTGCCAAAATAATTTGTGCTATAATTGGGAATGTAAGAGACGGTGAACATCGGATATTATTTTAACTGAATATTTTTGTTAAAAAGTTTTTTTTATGTTTTTTATTGGTGCTGCAACAAGCAATATCGGCATAAGTGTGGTAGCAATAAATAAAAAAAATAGATGTTATTTAAAGCAAATTTCTTGAAATGAAAGGATTTGCTTAATAAAGTATGATAACATTTTAAAAAATAAAGTGAATGTGGATTTTCTCCAGTGACATTTTTGTCAAAAAGAACTTCTGAAAGTTTAAACGTTTTTTTTTTAATATAACGACTCACGTGTATTGATGTACTTGTTTTATCATTACGCATATGTATCAATACGTACAAAGAGAAAATTACCAATTCTAAAAAAAAATTGACAAAACATAAATACAAACTGTTGGCAATAGTATAGAAATTTTAAGAATGACGAAACAAGTAAAAGGTCCGAATCTGACGGCAATGCTGACGGTGGCGAAGTTGTTATGAAGTGAATAACTTATTGATTGATGAGGTGTTAATCACAAATAAAATGATTAATAATAATAATAATAACAATAACAACAATAATAATAATAATAAGTTAAATAGTTAGAATTTTAAAAAGAACTTTAATTAAAAATGAAATTCAAATTTCGTCAAAAGCAAGGTTAGGATTACTCACTCAGTTAGCTCTGGGTAGGCTTTATTCAAGAGATAACTTGTTGGAATTTATGCTGACGTAATTAAAAGAACCATGGAATTATAAAACAGATGGAAGTTCAATCATATTGAAATGGTTTGGAACCTATTGTCTTGCAAACAAAAGGAAAACGATATCAAGACTGTGTTTAAACGCATGATCTTTATAAAGATAAGGCGTATAAACTATATACGTTGACGCATATAGGTACGTTGATAATAATTTTAAAATACAGTTTTTTGATGGTTTGCCAATAATTATAAATATTATAATATTTATACTTATTGGCAAACCATCGCCATGGCAAACGTTCGCATTAATATTAATGCGGCAACAAAACGGCAATAACAATTTTTTCTTAAACTTTATATTAAATGAATAGCGTACTACAAGCATGAATGGAATTATAAAATACAACTAATGAAACTTTAAGCTTATTTAAAAAACAACTTTTTTGATTTAAAAACTTTTTTGTAAAAATTGTTTTAGCTGACTTTTTTAATCAAATGTCGTATTATAATTCAAAACAACAAAAAAAAGCTTGAACTAACATAGCCTTTTAAACATTTTGTTGAATAATTAAAATTTCTAATGGTTAACTATGTAGCGTCAACATGGAATAGTTTTTTTTAACAAAAATCGTTTCAGTGAGTTTTTGTTGTTTTTTATCCAGTGAAACTTGTTTTTTTATTGCTGGTTACAAACTTAAAACCGAAACGACTAGAAATTGGGTTGATGTTTGCCGCTTGATGAACTTCCGTTTGTTTTATAATTATTCCATGAAAGAATTTGGTACTAAAATGAAATTTTTGATGCTTTAGTTTGCCGAATAAAAGAACAGAAAAGGTAAACGCCAAAAAAAAAAAGTTCGAGTTGAGTAACTTGGTGCAATATTTACATTATGATAAGAAAGAAAAAATAACGATAGTCGAAACTATTTTAATAAAAATGGCAGCCAAGAAAAGTAAAATAGCTTGGCTTTATAAAGATGATAGCATAAAAATTGCTGAAATATTCATAAAAAAATTAATAACTTCGAAACCACAGGCATCATGTCCTATTTAGCAAACAAATGTAGCGCCAACACAAGTTATTTCAGCCTTAAAAATAGAGTACCTACTCATTATCTACTCGTTGCCAAATATCTACTCGTTAATCCGGATTTAAATTTGTTAATTCAATTTAGATTTAAACAATAAAAGTAATACAAAATAATTTAAATAATATAAAATTAATAAAGAATTTTAACTTTTAAATGTAAAAATTAATTAACGCATGTTTATAAGTTATTTTGTTTAGTAGTTATATTAATAATTATATGATAAATTTTATAAAAGTTTTTATTTTTAAATATTTGGTCAATTTAAACTGCCATATAGCTACTGCGTAATATTCACATAGAAAAAAAAAAAGACTTTATTTGTGATTTATATTTGTGATTTATATTGGGATTTATCTTCTGATTTTAAAATGAACCGTTTGTAAGTTTTTACTCGATTAAATAATATTTTTCCAAACTTATGTTAAAAAAATATATTTGTGAGTATGTAAGAAAACAATAAATTCGATAAAAACTCATAGTTTTATTTAAGAAGGATATTTTAAAAAAAACGAGGTATTATTTATTTCTAAAATTTAACAATCTTATAGTCTAACAATATATAGCAATACTTATAACAATAGTTATTACAATAATAATAGTTTTATTGTTATAAATACCATTATAAATATTATTATTACTATTATTATTGATCATTTATACCTAGATGAAAAAGAACTTATATAACAATTCGAGAAAACTTGTTTAGAATCAACTGATTTCCATTTAATATTTTTCTGAAAAATAAATTTTAAACGATTATTTAAAAATGTTAAGCATAAATTAAGATCTGATTGATTTTATTATTACAAATAAATGTATTATAATTATAATGCATTATAAATACAAACGTTTTTTGCAAACTAAAATTTATGTTAATGATATAAAATCTTTTTTTTATATTTAAAAATTTTAAACATTTATAATTCTACGATTAGAAATCATTATGGATCGTATTATGGATAAAGTGAGTTTAAATATTGTCTTGGCTTTTCATTCTTACACAAAATACCCATGCTTTGACGGACTGGTTTCGGTGATAATGGCGGCAAATTTTTATAAAAATAATAACATATTCTATATACCATACTGGAGAACCAATGAAAGCTTTCAAAAAATAAAAAAAGCGGTAATGCTTCTCGGTACAAAAAATACAATGATTATATACATGGATTGCTCCCCAGAACTTACAGAAGAGGTTGATTTCTTGTCGAGTATATTACACAAAACAAGGGTTCTAGTAATTGACCATCATTCTGTGTCAAAAAGTTCAAAAATGAATGTGTTGCAAGAGTTTTCAAATTTCACTTATGTTTTTGATCAAAATCGATGTTCCAGCATTATATCGTACGACCTGTTCAAATTCAAAGAAGAAGCAGATTCCTCAATGAAAAATCTTCTTTCTTTTGTTCAGTTTACTGATTATGACGGTCAAAATGTTGATATCGCTGGAAAGTCTCTCGCTTACAGTCTTGCCCAAAAAACAATTCAAAAAACTGTACTAAACTTTCCCTATCTCAAACACAATGTTGAGAAAATAACCAGTGCTAAGATGGAACTCTATTACCTTTTACGTTATATTACACCAAGTTCAAACGATTGGGAATTTCTATACTCCGAAGAGCCATATAAAATGGAAGTTTTTAATGAAAAATGTAATAGTTACCTATCATACTGCTTTTCTATACTTTCTGGAAATAACGATAAAATTTATTGCGAAGAGTTTATAAATAATTTTATTGAACTAACAGATAAACTAGTATTGACATTAAATAACGCTAACACAAAAAATGTTGAAGTCGTTGGTGGCATCAACAGTCGTATTTTAATCGTATATTTAGATATTTCAAAGTTCGGAAGAAACCTAGAACCGCTTACAAGAGACGCAATGATAAAGACAGGATCGAATTTCGCTATAATAATAAATCCACCAACACATTTAAAAGATGGTACTCTAATGTATTACTTATCATTAAGAAGAGTTAACGAAAGCTTTGATGCACGCGACTTAGCGGAGTTACTTAAGAGTAAGTGTGGTAGCAACATTGGTGGAGGACACCCGTGGGCTAGTGGCGTAACATTCAACCAAGAGCAATATGATTGTTTCAAGGATATTTTTTTAACAGAAATAAACGAGGCACTTGCGTAATTTTATGACTTTAGTCATCTAATAGGTACCTATTTTAGTTATCTAATAAATACTTAATTTAATCTTGGCAAACACAAAAAGTCTGGACCCAAAGATGCTTCCTAATATAATGTAATGAAAAAATTTAATCTATCTTAACATATTAAAATTTTTGTTATAAGCATATAAAAAATAATATAACTTATAATATATCATTGAAATTTTTTTATTTTGTTCATTTTTTCGAAGATTAGTTCAGCCCTAGAATAAATGACAATACATTAATACAATATAGGAATAAATACATTTATACATTATAGCAGAATACTATTATATTATATAAATTCTAAACACTAATATAAAATATTCAAAATTCTAGTCGAACCATTAGTATTTTCATAAGTAAATTGAATTGAATTATCATATCAACCAACAACTCTTTACCAATTCATTTTATTCATTGTCAATATTTTTACACATAAAATTTCAAACGATAACGATGAACGATAAATAATTTATTATATTATAATAAATAATTGTAAGTAGCAATAAAAGAACTAGAATTAGATTCTGCCATAACAAAAGTTTCTATGTATTTCCAAATCTTGAAGAGAAAGATAACTTTTGTCACAATCGGGACAAACGCAGCTGGTTTCGATCTGCTGCTTTTGAACGCAACTGTTTTGATCAAAGACGTGCAGATTTTTAGCTGCAATTTTATTAGTTTTCCAAGGAGCTTCTAATCCGTCAAAAAGTTTTTGATGGTTTGTATTTAAATTAACCAGCGCCTCATTTATTTCGTTTCGATTGCTGCTTCGTGGTCTTGTTACAATTGTACGCGGTTCACAGGGTGGTTTGGGGGTTAAGGCATTATTTGTACTTACCTTCAATAACGATTCTGTGTATCTCTCATTTTTCGGGCTAAAGCTAAAAAATTACAATCTATTTCAGTGGGTGTTAATTTAAAATTTAAAAAAATATTATAGTATTATAGTACTAAAAAAAAAAATTATAATATTAAATTTGACTTACAAACGTACTTTCTATCTGCTCAAATTTAAAGTTCCTATGTAGTGACCCTCCTCTCCCCAAGTTGTTATATATAGTGACCCCTCCCCTCCCCAATTGTTTATATGTAGTGACCCATCCCCTCCAACCTATATGACTATTTTAGTCGTCTCCTGAAATGGTCTAATGACCTGACATAACTTTGTCCCTCTAGATTAATCAAATTTTGTGTAACAATTAAAAAAAGTATTAAAGTTCTGCATTATGTTAAGAAGCTGCAGAGTCACTCATTCTAGTTTAACATTCATGTCAATTAGGAGTGACTTGACATGAGTAAAACAATTGATAAGGCGAGCAACATGTTTTTATTGACAATATGAAATTAAAGTTTACGCTTATTTGTACTACCCCACGCAACATTTGCATAGTTTAGTTGGCAATGGATAAATGAATGATATAGTTAAGTTAAAAGGTGCTTATTTAGGATGTCTTTTGTTTTATAAAATTTTCCAAAATTTTATGCAATATTCCAATACTTTCAGATATCTTACTGCCCAAATTTTTTAAGTTCTTTTTCCATAAGAGATTTTCATCAATATAAACGCCTATTGATTTAGCGAAGCTTACTTTTTTTTTATTTGAATATTGTCAATAAAAAGAAAAGGCATGTCATTTTTTAGTAAATGTATTTCAAAATGAGGGTGGAAGAAAATCCACTTGGTTTTATCAATATTGAGAGACTTAAAATATAATTTTACTTAGTTCATTGTTCATATTTTCAAATTTATATTATTGTGAGATAAAAACAGATTAGTATCATCTGTGAACATATTGACCATTAAGCTTAAGACTTGAGATGATTAATGTAAATAAAAAATAGCAAGGTTCCTAATATTGATTTCTGAGATACTACACATGTTATATCAAGCAAACTTTTCTGCCAATTTGGATTAACGTAGACAAACTACTTGCGATAATTAAACTAATTATAATTATAATTAATAATTATAATTAGTTATTTGTGTCCCAATATTAAGTTAAGACTTATTGTTGTCCCAATAAGTCTTTACGGTCTTATCACAGAGCACCACGGAAGAGCTTTTAAAAAGAAGTTTACGCCTACTTCCTTACCATTGTTATCAAACTTTCCCAGAAGTGGCGCTGAACTACGGATCTCTAGTTTCTGAGGCAAGTGCGCTAACCACTGAGCTACGGCTGCTTATTTAAGGTGGTATCCAGCTATTAGTTCTATTTTTTTATATTTTACACATAATAAATACCTATGATGAATTACTAGCATAATAGATAAAAATCTAAAACGTAATGCAATTTTTTTTTTAAATTAATAAAAAATAATTGCTGACTCAGCAAAAAAAGGTGAAAATGTTAAGGTCACAAGAACATAAATATCTTAAGAATAAATCAATATTAAAGGTTTAAATTTTGCAAAAAGCTAGTACACTAGTGTAGCTAGTGCCTGAACCAAAAATTTTTGAAAAAAATTTAAACAATCAAAAATGGCAGACTTAATGATATAAAAAACTATTTTTTAGCGATAAAACACTAATTAGATATGGTAATTGTAGGTTAAGCTTAAATTTTTTAATCGTTTTTTCAGGTTCAGGCACTAAAAACATCAATAATGAACATATCCTGAAAATTTGAAGCTAAAACAATATTTTTTTATTGAGATATCATTGTTTTGCTACAGCCACCCGTACAAAAAACAAAAATTGAGAAAAATCAATTTTAAAATTATAAATCATGTATACTACTCAGATAAATCAATTATTTTTGAAAAAATATTTTTTCTATTGAATTCTACAATGTTCAATTGTATGAATAACATTTTTTCAAAATTTTCATTTTTTTTTAATTTTTCACCAAAATAATGGCTGGATACCACCTTAAGAACATTACCAGTTATTCTATAATATTGTAATTTGTTTATAAGAACTTCATGATCTATGGTATGAAAATATTTTTGCTAAATGTATGAAAATACCTAAAAGTATATTGGGAATTCTCATCTTACCTAGGCACAAACATACTTAAGTTTGGAGTGTGTGTATATATATAAATGTATATATATATAAATATATATATATATATATATATATATATACACATATATATATATATATATATATATATATATATATATATATATATATATATATACATATATATATATATATATATATATATATATATATATATATATATATATATATATATATATATATATATATATATATATATATATATATATATATATATATATATATATACACACACACAGTGGCGTAGGAAGGATTTTTAATGAAATAACCCACTTTTAAACAAAAAGAATATTCTAAATTTTTTTAACGTTCATATATATGACGAAAAGATTTTTCACAAAAAAAAATTACTGTGATAGGAGAATGAAAACACGAAACCCTAAAGTCTTAGCCCCTCTACCCTAAACGTGAGGACAATGAGTTAAATTATTTATTTTTTCATAAATAAAAACTAGTTATGTATTCATCGACAGATTTCAAATTTTATGTTTAAATTATTAAGTGTTCAGTTTTTATGACCATGTAAAGTTTGTGGCTCCTTCAAATTGAGGGGGGCGGGATTATTCTTTTACATGGTCATAAAAACTGAATAATTTAATACATAACTAGTTTATATTTATGAAAAAAGAAATAATTGCATATATATATATATATCTATATATCTATATATATATATATATATTATATATATATATATATATATATATATATATATATATATATATATATATATATATATATATTGCAGTTATTCTACATCACATAATTTTAATATATCTATATATATATATCTATATATATCTATATATATATATATATATATATATATATATATATATCTATATATATATATATATATATATATATATATATATATATATATATATATATATATATATATATATATATATATTTATATATATATATATATATATATATATATATATTTATATATATATATATATATATATATCTATATATATATATATATATATATATATATATATATATATATATATATATATATATATATATATATATATATATATATATATATATATATATATATATATATCTATATATATATCTATATATATATCTATATATATATATATATATATATATATATATATATATATATATATATATATATATATATATATATATATATATATATATATATATATATATATATATAAAAATTATGTGATGTAGGTACTCAAATAAAGCGAAATTTTATAAAAATTTTAAAAATAATAATTTTTTCATATAAAAATTATTATTTTAGATTTTATTGCATAATAAATATAGTTTTTTAACTAAAAGTAAAAAAGGTGCATTTTTACATGTTTTTTAATAACAATTTTTTTTGGCAATATGATTTTTATAAAACGATTATTATTTTCGAATTTTTTATAAAATCTTGCTTCTTTTGAAAAACTTTTTTTCTCCAAAATATTAGGGTACCGGTAATTTTCCCAATAAAGTTGCGCCCTTTAAATCTATCACAATCATTCTCATATTTGATAGTATCAATATTAATAACTATTAGCAATGTTTAGAGCCTGTAACAAGAAAAAAAAATTTTATGACCCAACCTAATATATATACATATATATAGTTATTTATTTTTTCATAAATATAAACTAGTTATGTATTCATCCACAGATTTCAAATTTTATGTTTAAATTATTCAGTGTAACTTGAAAATGCTAATAGAAAAAGTAGACTTCTTGTTTAAAAAAAATATAAATCTGGAAAGCATGTTAACTGCTTTGATGTACTGAGGTTGCATAGTGGGGATGTGAGTGGTGGTATTTGGATTTTAATTTTAACAGAGTAGGTGTGTAGCATTTAAGAATCAAATGAATCAACCAACACACCTATATAGAGACACTAGAGAGCTGTTCTCATGGAATGAAATGGTATTATCAGGAGATATTCTGAATGATTGAAACAAGTGATAACAATTCCAGTTCTTAAACAGTCAAAACATGGATGAAAGAAAACAAAGTAGAGTTATCATCCTAACTAGCTTGATCAATATTTGAATCTGATGGAGTCTATTTTAAAATTTGCAACAATTTTGTTAATCAATACGAAAGAGAATGTTTAGCTTGCAACAAAGCACATGCTGGCTTATCTTAAATAAATTTTAAATAAATAAATTTCAATGTTTTTTTATGGTTGTGCAAATTTTAGTATATCGCAGTTTTCTATTGATTATTATTTAAATTATATTCAATAACGTTTTTTTATATGCAACCTGATATTTTAGTTTGTCATCTAAGATAAAAAATTTGTTCAACAAAACTTGACTAACTTTTTCTGTTAGCATAATAATAAAAGCATCCAAACAAAAATAATAAAAATAAATAAATACAAAAGAAAAAGTAAATGAATAATGTATACATTATTAACAAAACCTATTTATTGCATAAAGTATTACAAAAAAATCAAGTACCTTTCAAAGGATGACCCATCTTGAGTCTAAATACAAATAGTATTATTTACAACCAAACAGATTTCGATTCAATAACCTGTTGGTATTTTGAATATTATAATAATAGGGGATATCTTTTAAAGCCTATGAATTAACTGAATATCTGCAAAGGTAAAGATATGATTACATCATATTTTATAGTAAAATTTGTTTAGAATAAGTTTTAAATCATTATCAAACTTTTTATGGTTTGATAACCTGTTTTAAATAATATAATGCAATATTTATTTTAGCATGTAGATCTAAAATTTTTTACTTGTGTTTAAATTTGATTCAAAGTTCAAATTCAAATTTTAAGAATAAAATAAGAATGCAAAATAAAAATAATAAGTTATTTCCTTATTTACCATATACAAATTTAAAGTAGCTTAAATTAAAATTTAAGCTACTTTAAATTTGTTATTTTAAAAACATATCTATGCTTGATTTAACATTTTTCAATTTTGAATATACCATACTTATTATACTCTAAATCTGGCAGCAGGGTAATTCCATGTAAAAGTGGGACAAAAAATTGAAATTTTTCAGTCACCCTCTCAGATTTCTTTCAAATTTGAACCAGTGGTACCTATCAATATAACAAAAAAAATGTAAAGTTTGAGCTTCCAAATCCAAACCGTTCAAAAGTTATGACATTTTGAAATTCAGCCCAAAACGTCCTATTTTTTTCCACTTCTGCCATTATGAACTTAGTAGTAGTACTTTTAATTGAATAATTTAAGATCTAGTGGGAAAATGTGGCTGAAAACCAGTACCTGACCATTTTTGAGGGTGCTGAATTCAAAAATGTAGATAAAATAGTGAAATTTAAATTTTTTGATAGTTATTTTTTCATTTTAAAATGGCCAGTCAAATTTTTTGTTTTGTAACCATGGGTTGCGCTTTCATTAATTCCCGAAGTTGCCCAAGTCTCATGGATTCGATTTTTTTTTCAAATGAAGTAGGTGATCCTAGGCTATCTTTATAAAAAAAATGGTTTTGGGTTCTTAAAGCATAGAAAAGATATTTCATTTTGAAATTTAGACAAAAAATTTCTTTATTTGGCATCTATTCTCTATTATAGATTTTATAGCGATACTTATTGTGTGAATAATTTAAGATCTAGTAGAGAAATATGACTGCAAATTGGTATCTGACCATTTTTAAAGGTGTTGAACACAAAGACGAAGAGAAATTAACCCAATTCCTAATATTTTAAAATAATATTTGAATTTTAAAATGGTATAATATTACCTAACCAAAAAACGGGGTAACATTTTCACAAATTGCCTGACTCTCATGGCTTCAATTGTGGTGTGTAAAAACAGTTTATTAAGGTTGATTTTGATATAGAAATAAAATTTTGTGAAGTGAATTATCATGAAAAATATAGTTTTGCAACACCTGCTGTGATGTGTAAATATAGTTTTGGGACGTCAGTTATGTGTCTAAATATAGTTTTAAAACAACAGTTAATAATAACAAATTTCAATAAAAAAAATTATTTTAATTTTAGATTTAATAATTATTAAATCTTGTTTGGTAATTCAGTTTCTTAGTCATGGCAAACAGTCAAAAGTGCTTTATTGGAATCAACCTAGAAAGTGAATGTCATCTTACAACATATACATTGTTGCTGGGAATCAAACCTTTTGAAGATATTATTGAATATGAAAGAGAAATATTAATGTGGAGGACTGGGCTCTCAATAATAAATATCAAACCAACAACTTGTCTCCATCATAAACATGTTTATTTGAAGCGTTATACAACTAAATTAACACGGTGCTGCAATCCATTTAATACTCATGACAAAACTATAAAAGGTATTTATAGTAATCATGAATTTATAGTAAAACTTTTAGTTTTGTAGAAACGTTTTGAATTACAATAATGAAATTCTTGGCAGCAAAATTCTATTTTAGCTATATTTTTAGCTGACTTCTGAAAGTGCACAATTAAATGCCATACAACTTTAAACTTTTGAAGGTTTTATTAAAAATTTTATACATATTAAAAGAGTTCTTCCCTTTTTTTAGGTAGTCTTCGTGAAATCAACTTGGATACAGCAAAATACCTATGCAGTAAAGGCAAATTCGTAGTTCCAGGTGAAAAACTTTGTACACAATGCAGGCATAAATTAGCAAGTGAAGAATCTGAAGAGAACGAGTTGGAGATGAAATTACCTGAAGATAATATGGAAAAAGATCTTATACTGGAATCAACAAGATCGTTGCTCAACAGTACTTTATGCGAACTTGAAGTGTCTCCTTTAAAAGTTCATTTACCCAAAACCTCTAGCAAGCCTTCACTTGGAAAGAGAAAGATAAAGCAAGTTGAAGAAGCAGTTATTAAGAAGCTTGCAACTGTTCTGGATATAACCGAATCCGATCTTGTTGCACCAAAAAATGAAGTTCTAAAGGAAATTCAAACCAAAGCTGGCGATCTAGACTTCCTTGTAGAATGCATGAAAGAAAAACTTAAGGTTTCTAACAGGAGACAGCAACTTCAAATTTTGACATTAACCCCAAAATCTTGGTCTATCAGAAAAGCAGCAAAAGAGTTTTCAGTTTCTAAACACAAAATTCAAAATGCAAAGTTTTTACGCGACCAAAAAGGCATCATAGCATACCCTGATGTGGTTGAACGGCATCGAATCGGTAAAGATGTTATAGAACTTGTAAAGCTTTTTTACTGTGATGATGAGTATTCAAGGCAAATGCCAGGTAAAAAAGACTGTGTAAGTGTTGGGGGAAAAAAATACATGTCAAAAAAATTGATTTTGTGTAACTTAAAGGAGCTCTATGTGGCATATAAGACAAAGTACCCAGGCCATAAAATTGGATTTTCTAAATTTTGCAGTCTTTGACCTAAATGGTGCATCCTTGCTGGTCCAAAAGGTACACATTCTGTTTGTGTGTGTACAATACACCAAAATGTTAAATTGATGTTGAGTGCTATAGGCCTTGAACCATCTTACCATGAAATTATTGAAAAAATTGTCTGCAGCAGAAAATCTAAAGTTTGCATGATTCACCGATGCAATAGTTGTCCTGGCATACAACATGCCCAAAATTACTTCCAGCAGTATCTCGCACAAAATGATGATCCAAAAGAGCAATATGACATTGATGAAAATGAACAGTCAGTGGATTTCAAACAGTGGACAACGACAGATAGAACTGAATTATTAACAATAAAACTTCCATTAAATGAATTCATAGAGCTTCTGTGTGAAAAACTTGATAATATCACTTCTCATTCATTTATAGCAAGATCACAATCTAGCTATTTAAAGCATCTCAAAGAAACAATTAGTATTGATGAGGCTATTGTACTGGCAGATTTTGCAGAGAATTACACGTTTGTAGTACAAGACGAGATTCAGAGTTACCATTGGAGCAAGAGTCAATGTTCCCTTCATCCAGTTGTCATCTACTACAATAAAGTGAAATTGGAAATATCTTCTTTGTGTGTAATTTCAGATGATTTAAATCATGATGTTGGATTTATCAATGAGGTTATGCATAAAACCATTAATCATATTAAAACTCATCTTTGTCCCACAATTAAAAAAATTCATTATTTTTCTGATGGCTGTGCAGGGCAGTATAAAAACTGCAAACATTTTTACAATTTATGTCACCACGCTCAAGATTTTTCTGTTTGTTGCATCTGGAATTTCTTTGCAACAAGCCATGGTAAATCTCCATGTGATGGAATAGGTGGCACTGTTAAAAGGCTTGTTGCAACAGCTAGCTTGCAGAGTCCAACCACAGGTCATATACTGTCTTCTCAAGCAATGTTTGAATACTGTAAAAAGTCAATCAGTGGGATTACGTTTGTGTATGTCTCTGCTGAAGAAATGGAGCTAGTAAGAAACAAACTTACAGATAGACTTTTAATAGCAACCACTATTCCTGGGACAAGAAGTTTCCATCAATTTATACCATCTTCTCATTCAATTATAAAAATGAAAAGGGTATCCGATGATGATCATTTTTCTCTAACATTTGACTTCCTCAAAAAACAAAAATATGAAATTATTAAAATTGACAATGTTTTGATGTCACAATATCTATTTTGCAAATATGACGATTTTTACTGGCTTGGTATGGTTTATGAAGTTGATAAAGAGAATGATGATTTTATGGTAAAATTTATGCATCCACATTACCCAAGTCGGTCATACCACTAGCCAAATCGGGATGATAATTGCTGGGTGCCAAGAATGAATGTTATTTGTCTTGTTAAAACACCTTCAACATCTTCTGGGCGTCAGTACCAAATCTCAAAAGAAGATGAAAATTTATTTGAACAAGTTTTATCTTTTCAGTGAAAGTTATTTAATATTTTACTTTCATTATTTAAATGATATGAACTTAAATTTTAGTAATATTTGGTTATTCCTTTTCATTTTTATTTTTGAGCTTTTTTCAATAAAGCAGGTTTGTAATATTTTTCAAAAAAGTTTGCATTTTAGTTTCCTATTTTTTAACAAAACATTTGAGCTTGTAACCTTAAATTTGATTCATGCAACCAAGATTTTGAAATAATATCTAACTATAAGAATAATAATAAAAAAAATTGTTCAATGTGTTGTATAGTAAATTATATTTCTATGTATACTTTTGAAAAAATAGATAAATATGCAAGTTATGCAAAGTAATATAATTTTTTACTTACTTTCACCTAAACTTTTATAAAACCTCTTCACAATGAGAGTAAGATCTCTTATTTCACAATGAGAGTAAGATCTCTTATTTCACAATGAGAGTAAGATCTCTTATTTCACAATGAGAGTAAGGCAACTCCAGAAATCAGTGAAATGCAAACTATGGTTAAAAGAAAAAAAAGGACTGTTGACATAATAAAATTCAAAAATTATTTTTAAATATTAAGAATTGGGTTAATTTTAAAAATGGTCAGATACCAATTTGCAGTCATATTTCTCTACTAGATCTTAAATTATTCACACAATAAGTATCGCTATAAAATCTATAATAGAGAATAGATGCCAAATAAAGAAATTTTTTGTCTAAATTTCAAAATGAAATATCTTTTCTATGCTTTAAGAACCCAAAACCATTTTTTTTATAAAGATAGCCTAGGATCACCTACTTCATTTGAAAAAAAAATCGAATCCATGAGACTTGGGCAACTTCGGGAATTAATGAAAGCGCAACCCATGGTTACAAAACAAAAAATTTGACTGGCCATTTTAAAATGAAAAAATAACTATCAAAAAATTTAAATTTCACTATTTTATCTACATTTTTGAATTCAGCACCCTCAAAAATGGTCAGGTACTGATTTTCAGCCACATTCTTCCACTAGATCTTAAATTATTCAATTAAAAGTACAACTACAAAATCCATAATGGCGGACTTCCTAAAAAAAGGAACGTTTTAGGCTAAATTTCAAAACATCATAACTTTTGAACCGTTTGGATTTGGGAGCTCAAATTTTGCATTTTTTCATGTTTCCTTAATAGTTACCACTGGTAAAAATTTTAAGAAAATCCAAGGGGTGACTGAAATGACTGTCTCAGTTTTACATGGAATGACCCAGCAGTTTCAACCACAAAAAAGTTATAACTTTAAAATATATGTTGTGTTCTTTTTTTCAATTAATTAAATAAATTTTTTTTGAGGTTTTGGAAATTGAGTTAATTGCAAATAAAACATATAACACATAATCTAATGCTAAATGTCATATCTCTGTACCATACTATCTATGCTAAATGTCATACCTCTGTACCATAAAACACATAATCTATACCTATATGAAACTTTGTAAAAACAACATAGTAATAAATTATTAGCTAACAACTCACAAAAGTAATATTTTCAGAATTTGCCAATTGAAGTTTATTCAACGAATTCTTTAAAGACGCTATTTGATTATTCAATATGAATACACGTGTTTCATTAGCATATATTTGATTGACCAAATCTGAAACAATATCATCTTTAGCAGGCATTCTGTATTTTGGATTTGACAAAATTGATTGATATTCTTTTTCAATTGTTTCTAATTCTAACCCAATAACAGGGTAACAGACAAGAAGTTTAATTTTTTCCGACAGCTCAGTTGATTTTTGACATTCTTCATAATTTATTTTCTATAAAAAAAAATTATTTTTCAAAGATTTTCAACAAAACATTGATAACATAATGTACAACAGTGTAAGCTTTTAGTTTCATGACTTACTTCATAACAATGTACAACAATGTGAGTCTTTAATTTCAAGACTTACCTCATAAGCATTGAGCTTTTCTTCAGAGTTTTTTGCTAAAATCTTCAATTGCTCCTTTTCATTAGTTACATCTTTTAAATGCTGTTCTGAATCCAATAGTTGCATTTTACAAACTTTAACATTATCTTCTAACTCTTCAATGCGACAGAGTAACTTTGACTGTTTTTCTTGAAGTCCCTTAAAAAAAAGTTCAAGTCCATTTGTACTATTTTTTACAACACAAGTATTTAATGTAAGTCCATACAATTTTTTACATATGCACGAATTTCCACAGCACAATTTTTTATATACAGTGCGGTACAAATTTATAATCTCACCAAAAATTTAAGATCTCACAAATAATTAAATAATTATTTTTAAATTATTCAATTGCTTAATATCTTACTTGGTTAATATTTCATTTGTAATAGAATCTGGTTTCATTTCATTAATAAATGTTAGAAAAATAATGGAGCAAAATTATAACGTCATTTCAATTTTACTCTACAAAATTCCATAATGTTTCGTATTGCAATTTGAATTTATTATTAATACCTTTTTTAATTGCCGCCATTCTGAATAACTTCAAATATTTGATTTGGCATACTTTCTGAATGTTTTCTAAGATCTGCAAGAGATATATTTTTCCAAACATGTACAATTGCCTTTTTCAATTCATCAATACTCGAATATTGTTTCCCTTCTGCATAAACACATCTTGCTAAGATGCCCCATACGTTTTCAACTGGATTTAAATCAGGTGAGAGTGCTGGCCATTCTAATAATTGTATTTTCCTGCTTGTAAACCATGAGATATTTGACTTTGCTCTATAAATTGGAGCATTATCTTGCTGAAAAATAAAGATTGTGTTACCAAAATTTTGCGAAATATCATTCAAATGGCCATTCAACAAATTTCTATATCTTTCAGCATTTAATTTAGTAGTAATAAAGCCAATTGAAGTTTTTCCAAAATAACAGAACACACCCCAAATCATCACTCCTCAGCCACCCATAACCCTTCTTTTTGAAAATATCTTCTCTTTTTTAATGTCATGCCAGTAGTAATTGAAGCCACCTGGACCATCAAAATTTAATTTTTTTTCATTGGATCACACAATTTTATGCCATTCTTTTTCCCAAGTTATGTGGTCCTTGGCCCATTGAAGACAAATGCATTTGGGCGCTTCAGTTAGTGCTGGAGATGTGCATTTTAAACACAATGAGCTGTAGGCTTTAATCTTGCCTTTTTCTTCATCAAAGAGTATAATTCCTCTTGGTATTTGTTAGAATGTATTTTACAATTATAAAATATTTAAATTAAATAACTTAATTTGAAAACAATTTACTACTATTTTATTTAGATAACGAGGTTATAATTGTGCACCATGGTTTTAAAAAGTTTTATAATTTGAGTTAATTAAAGTATAAATAGATTCAAGTAAATTATTTTATTTATTTCAAAAAATGATCTACAAATAGAATTTGATCAACAAACTTTGAAAGATAGTTTTAAGATTTCTATACAGGTGAGGTTATAATTCTGCACTCCACTGTATATGCGAGTAGATATACCTATAATACAAAATATATCTATAGATATATTCAACTTAAAACAATACAGTTGATCCATATGCACCTATAATAGTTGTAAATAAAACATCTTTAAACATAAACTTTTTATACAGCATTACATTCACAAATGTTTTAATAAAAAATATATAAATACAATATATAATATGTAATACAAAAATATATAAATACAATGCTATATAAAAATAAAAAAACATATAAAAACGTCAATACTATAAAACATACTTTTTTGAAAAAAAAACAAACCATAAGAAATAATTTGATTGTGACCTGATCGTGTTTCAGCAGTACTCTTATTTCTGCTTTAGCCTGAGCTAGCTCCTCTGTTAAATTTGTATTTCTTTCAATATAACCTTGTAACTTTAAATCAGCACTTTTTTGAAGATCTTGATTTGCATGCAACAGATCTTGAATGTGAATTTCATTACTTTGCAATTCTTTTCTAACATTTTCCAACTCACCAGATAAAGTTTCTACTTTTAGCACTTAAAAAAAAATGGATGCACCATAGAAACAGTATCAAACTACTCTAGAACTGATTACTGCTTTCAGAAAAAATATTTTAAAATAAAGATTGAAATTGTCACGATCCAATAAAAAATTTTTAAAAGCAAAGTTTAGTTGTCATTTTTACTTTTTACTAATTCAAATTTTAATTACAAAAAAATTAATTGTAATATTTATTAAATTATTTATTACATATATATATATATATATATATATATATATGCAATAAAGTTACATTTGTAAGTAAAAAGTAAGCTTATATTAAAGAAATAATTCATTTAAAGTTTTGGGTCATTAAATATAAGTATCCAATATCCATAATTTTTGTTAAAATCATTTTATAGTTTTAGTGAAAAATTTTATTTTTCATTTTTAAATATTAGATTTATTCATTTGTATAAAGATTTAATGAAAGTTGTCAACCAGCACATCTGGTATTGTAAATAACTGGAGTATTGATCACGTATCCTGGTGTTGATACTAGAAAAATGCGCTTTAAGTTTTAAATTAGAGTTTTAATCAAAAATAGGTATAACCGTTCCCGGTTAAATATAAACATATAACAAATTAGACGCAAAGAGCGCATGCCTACACTAAAATCATTAGATCAAAATTAAATTATATATGTTTACCTGAATAATCCTGACATACTATATATGTCAGGATTATTCAGGTACACACACAAAAATCTTTATGAAGATTAAATCTTCATATACCTTTTGTGATATATGTAAAATGTTTTAGCAGAATGCTAAAAAATATATATCATTCTGCTAAAGTATTTCACGTTTATCAATAATGTTTTCATTAATATAACTTTATATTATATAATATTTATAATATTTTAACATTATATCATATATCATTAAGTTAAAAGAAGAGATATCATTCAGCTCCACTACAACTATCATAATATCATATGCTATTAATAATAGCATATGGTAATTATAATAGTGCTTTTATATATCATTTAATAATAGTATTATTAAATGGTGTTATCATTTACACACTAACGCAAACTGTACCGGGAATCTATCTGTCATCACATAATATATGTGGTAATAGACACAAACAAAACTAGAAGTATAGATAGAATAAATTGGTAAATTAGTAAATAATCTGGTAAATTGATGTTGTTGTTGTTTTAGATACACCTCTATAATTAGTCAATTAAAGTTTACAGTGATATGTTGATATATGTATTAATGCTTTCGCATAATAATATATATCGTTTTGCTAAAACACTATCACATATTTCAACATATCAGTGCAAACTGTACTGGAGAAATATCTATTATTATATATATGCAATAATAGACATATCTTTAGCACAGTTTGTCCTGATTTGTTGTCAAGTTCATTAAACTAACTGTAGCTGAAGATCTTTTGTTACCAGAAAACAAGTAGTAATAATTTAATTATCTCTAAAGTGAATACATATCAAATGACAGTCAAAATAGAGTATTAAATAGGGTTGATTTTTCTGGAGATTTTGAATTCAGTGATACTTATTCTGAATACAAACTAGTGTAGCACAATTTAACTAGAGATGCAATAAACAATAAACTACTAATTCTACTGTAGTCCAGAAAATTTGAAAAATGTGACGTATCAAAAGATGTTTAAGCATTAACTAAAACTCCATGTTATATCAATATATTGAGGAAGTGTAATGGTATTTAGATTTACATAGGTTTGAAGTAGATATTAACTTGTCTATTGATGTTAATACTGATGGACTTCCTATTCAGTGATTCAATAGATGGAGCCAAATCTTTGTTCAATAGTAAATATTGTATCTTGTCCTTTTCCAGTGGCTGTTTATAGTGGGAATGTGAAGCCATCAAGTGTTTATGATAAAAGTTAGTTTACAAGATTTTGTTGCAGAAGTTATTAGTCTAACAATCAATGGGTTAGTGATTAATTCATATAAAAATTCATATTAGATTTGCTCAGAAGCAACTGATTTTCAAATCAAATGCTGGGAATAGAACGGTCTATTGCTTCTGACTTGGATGTCCAAAAGTCTTTCTGAAAAGTTTTAGACAATTAAGTTTATAATCTGTTTCTTGCATTTGCTGTAACTGCAATCTTTTAAGTCATCTGTCAATCGTTATCTTGCTCTACAACCTTCATCTTTTCTCTTCCAGTAACTTCCAACACTAATTAATGGTTGCTTGCAGCCTTGTTGGAAGCAAAGTTGTTAAAAAAAAAAAAAAAAAAAAAAAAAAAAAACTTTAAATTTTACACATAAAAAATGATAATAACAGATTCATTGCCATTTGCTAAGTGATTTTTGCCACTTTTATCCATAATTAATGTTATTATCTAAATTTCATGTAAGATTTGTAACTTATTCCATATTGTTGATGATTCATGATTTATAGTTGTTCTTTAAAATGATACATCTGCATTTAAATTTAAAAACTCACAGTACTTAATAAAACACAACAAGAAATGTGAAATATAATCCACTAGTAGCTGAATGATTTAATAAATGCTCTATTTTTTTCAAAACCTTCAGGTTATATAATAAAATGTGTAATAAGCAAACTTTAAAATAAATAAATACTTTCTATGTAAAGATAGATGTATTGTGAATTTTTTAATTGTAAATCATTACCGCTTACTTTCAATTTTACAAACTTATTATTCCTATTAATTTGGGGATAAAGGTTTCACTAATTTATTATTGTTTTGTAGTTTCTATAAATAAAAAAGTTCTTTCATTATAATTCAAATATATTGTACTAACCCAATTAAAAAAAACTAGTTAGCAATATAACTATATAGTTGATAAAAAAATAGCAATTCAAAATTACAATTATCATATAATTCAAAATAAGCTTACTAGTTTAGATATATATTAAAATTGCTATTTGAATTTATGCATTTATTGTATTCATGTTAAGATTGTTATTGATATATTTATAATAACAAAGCTGCTATCGATGAAAATTGTATAAAACAAACAAAAATTAGAATTTTTTATGTTGTTATTAATCTTTGTTTTACAGAATACAGAAATAAGAATACAGACAAAGACAAATAATATAGAAAGAGTGACAAAGAATACAGAAAGGTAAAATTAGCCCCATTAAAAATTTTAGAATTTATAGGGATGCGATACATGTCTTACTTTAAACTGCATTTATAAAGCATTCAGTTTTAAGTTAGAATTTTTTCTTTTTTTAATTTAGTTTCCTTTTTTCTAATTTTCTAGATTTGAACTTTGAAGAACTATCAAAAAACATCTGAAGTATTGTTTTTATTCGAAATCGTCTTTTTTTATGATGTACAATTGAATGCAAATGTAGTCAAAACTTTCAATAAATTGATTGCAATTGACTATTTATCAATGTAATTTTTGAATATTACATTGTATAGTGTGTTTTAGTTGTATAACCAGTTTTAAATTGTAAAAAATGACACATTTTTATAATACAAGGTAAATAATACATTTGTATACTCTAAGGGTTATGGAGCAATTTTCTTTTTATAAATTTAATATAAAATACATTATTATTAATATTATATTATAAAAACCATAATAAATATGCGCACATTGAACACTGTACAAGTTAATTTAATAAAATTTGTTGTTGTTATTTTTAGAGCCAATGCGTGTGCGTGTTTATGTGCACATGTAATAGAAGCATATTTCGGACGCGTGTGTCCATTTTTATATGCGTCTGAAATGTGTCTGATACATGTTCTACGCGATAAAATAACTAACATACATTTATTAAAAACATATTGTCTGGAAAGTTTTAAATACGCATTTAATACCAAACAAACATTATATTGAATAACATATAACTACTGTGATCTATTTGCATTTTAAACAGTTTAAAATGTGGGTTTGATACTCTGTAAATGTCGTATCGCATACTTGTTTTTAAACGCATATGAAGCGCATTACTAATGTGTATTTAACATAATAAAATAGCATACATACCATAAAGATGCGTATTCACATAAGTTTCTAATGCACATTTACAACTTAATGTGCAATCTGGGTTATTCATTAATTTTATAAAAATTATTCATATCTAATATATAAAATAAAAATTATTCATATCTAATATATAAAATAAAAATTATCAGGGCTGTAGAGTCGAAGTTGTGGAGTCGGAGTCGTGACATTTGTAGAGTCGAAGTTGCTAAACAAAAGCGCGACTCCAACTTTAATAGTAAAACTTCTCGGTATTGCATCTGCATGTTTAAAATATTTAACCCTCAAAGAGTTTTTCATACATTTTCAAAAATTTTGCTTTGGAGTCAGAGTTGGAGTCATACTCTGATTTCAACAATTGAAGTCGGAGTTAGTACTTTTTTTTTACAACTCCACACCCCTGAAAATAATGGCTATAAAGCCATTTAAAATTTCATTTCTTTACTTTTTTTTTTTTACTGCTACTCTGACGTGAATAAATTTCATATCCAAAAGTTTTTGTTTTTTTTCACTTTTTAACTGCTGCTCTGATATAGTTGCATTTAACTACATGTAATTTCATCAAAATATAGCATACATTGAAATGACATTTACATGTTTGCAACTTGAAAGAATGCTATCTTATATTAAAAAAAAAAAGGGAATAGAAGGAAGAAAAAAAAAACAAAAAACAAAAGTAGGCTAAAAATAGTAAAAAATAAAAAAATATTTATAAAGCAGAATTAAAATTTTACCCAAATTTGTTTGATGTTCATTTGTGACTTTATTTTCTTTTTCTTTTTCATTGTGAAGTACAAGTTCATTTTCTAATTTTTGGATTCGATGAAAATTCTGTTTAAGTAAATTCTCCTGCAACAGGTATTCCTGTGTTTTTGATTCATATAATTTGTTTAATCTTTGGAGTTCATTTTCTAAATTTATTTTTTGCTGGGTTATTTCATCAAAATTTTCTTGCAATTGCCCACATAATGTTTTTGATTTTAAAAAATCAGTATCTAAAACAAGTATTTTGGCTTGTAAATCCTCTAAATGTTTGCATACTTTGTTCAAATCACGCTCTTGCTCAGTGCACCATTTTTTGATGTCAAGGTTGGTCATTTCATTTTTGTATGCACGCTTATATTTTGAAAGTAATGAAGGTAAACCTTGTGATTCACATATAGATATAATAACTGACCCAGTATTTATCAAACAATTTTGCATGTTTGAGCAGCTAAAACATGGTAAAAATGATGTCTCGTATGTTTGGGTGCTAATCGATTGCCTCTCATTCCATAATATATGTGAACTCTTCATTTCTTGTTGATCAGAAGACGATAACTGTTTGTGTATTTCTGGGAGAGCAGTGTTATGTAAGTCCATTAGAGATTGATTATGTTCTGATAACTAAAATATTGTCATCATCATCATTATCATCATCATCATCATCATCATCATCATCATCATCATCATCATCATCATCATCATCATCATCATCATCATCATCATCATCATTATCATCATCATGATGATGATCATCATCATCATCACTTACTTCTTTTTCCATATTTATGTATGACTCTTGAACTTGTAAAATTTTCTTTTTAAATAGCGTAGTAACCAAACCTACAGAAATAGTAGATGTGAAAGTACATGTCTCTAGATGTGATCGTACACGAGGTAAACTTAATGTTATCGACATGTCAAAAAATTGAGATACGCATTGTAATAATAAACAAAACCTGCAAATTGAAAAAAACAAATGTAATTAATATTCATGAGAGAAAAAGGAAATTATTTAAATACATACTAATATAAAATATACTAATAGTTAACTATGATCCAACGCAAATATTACATCACTAAGTACATATTTTTTTTTTTTATTTATGTTATTCTCCCTAAATGAAATTTATCTTCTCAAATAATATGGCTCACAGTTATGGAGACTACTTATTAATTTTTATTTTTTATGTTGTTTTTTTAACAATTTTCTTTTCATGTTGCAACCTTATAATACATTTCTAAATACATTAATTATGACTAAATCAAACTCATTTAAAATAATGTTAAATATAAGCAAACAAAACTGTAAATAAAAATATTTTTTAATTATACAATCAACCTAAGCTTAAAAGAGTTCTAAAACCTTTTAAAAGTTAAAACTCAAAGAATAAAAGCAACTCTTAGAATAACTCTTGAAGCTGCTCTATTTTTTGAGAACTCTTAGAGCATGATGCTTCTGAAATTGAAAATTCCTTATACATATAGTTAAATATAGAGATTCCGATTTTCCTATCCCTTTGGATGTCTAAAAACAATTTTAATTTAAACCTTTATCTTTTTCACTCTTGTTTTTATTGTGCATTTAAACACAAAACATTATTATCGACATTTATCACATTAAACAAGTGATACATTCATACATTCATTATATATTATTTAACTATTTATTTACAAACTTTGATTTCTTAACTGGTGCAAGCTACTATGAAATTAAAAAAATGACTTTCAATGTATAATTTTTCTTCAAAAAAATAATCAAAATGCTTGAGAGAAAGAAAAAACATCCAGTGCAACTTCCTGTAGTTTAAAATATAATATTATAATAACCATAACTGCAAAATTTATATATATATACATACATACATATATATATATATATATATATATATATATATATATATATATATATATATATATATATATATATATATATATATATATATATATATATATATATATATATAATTGAAAATACATTATTTACAGTGAAATACTATTTATTTAACTTCAAGTTAAAGTATTATGTTAAATAAATGTCATTGCAAACAATATATTTCAATTTTATATATAAATTTTATCACACACACACACATATATATATAAAGTCTTGGCCATAAGTATAAAACCACTTCATTTTTTCAATTTTTATGTGCTTTGACAGCACAAAAAAAATTTTGACTTATGTGTTTTATTAGCTTATTATTTTTATTATACATGAATCAGTCAATCATTTTAATGCAAAATACAAAAAAATTAATAGTTAGTTCTTTATTTACAATGACTGCTTAATACGTCAAGCATAGATTTGCCCCAGATCATCAAGTGAGCACCTGCTCTATGGTGGGGACAAAGTATCTGATGTTATATCTCTGATTAACAGGTCGCCGGACATGTTGTACAAATAAAGAAAACTGGCTAAAAGTCGTTTTATCAGAGAATATAACATTCTTCCAGCTTTCTGCAGACCAATCCTTGTACTTTCAACAAAATGCTAATCTGCCTTTAATATTCTTCTTGATGAACTTTACATTCTTGGTGGGCCTGCAAAATGGCAAGCCAAAATCCACTAGCCTTAAAGTTCTTGAACTCACTTGGTACTAGAGCGACTAGAGTATGGCGGATTCTTCAGTCAGTGGATGAACTTGTTTTCCTAGGAGGACTTCTTCTTCAATGTGACTTTACAGTGTTCAGCTGCAACGCACAAGTTAAACCTGTTGTTACTGCAGTCTTAGAAATTCCAAGTATTGAGGCAATTTGCTTGTGTGACATTTTCAATTGCTGCAAAGTAATCATTTGCAAAGTGATCAACCTGTCTTCTGTGTGTTATTTCTGTGTGTTATTTCTGCCTTCTTTCTCATTATAATCAAATTTTTTCTCAGAAATCTATAAATAAGAATAAACTGTGTACTTTTAGTCCTGCTTAAAATTTCTTTATTAGTTTTTTTTATTTTCACAAGTTTCTTTATCAAAAAAATACATAAAACTCACCCGTGTAGAATAGACGCATTTTTTTCTAATTATGACATTAACATCACTCTCAAAATGACAAGTGTAGAGAATTTTTCTTAAAGCAATTTTACAAGCTCCTGGTGCACTTATGTTGCAATAAAACAATTGCCAGCAGGCACCCACTGGATACTATATTCTACTACCACTGACAATAATATTCTACTAGGACAGCCACTACCATAGTTGATATATTTAAAATTGACCACTAACTAAAAGTGTCACTAACTGGAAGCTAATACATGTCCAAGTTGCAATATTGACATTAACAAACACATTAATACAGGAGACATATTTATAAGAATTTATAGATAAAAAATTTTAAAGCGATATCAAACTTATGACCAAGTCATATGTATATATATATATATATATATATATATATATATATATATATATATATATATATATATATATGTATATATATATATATCTTTATTGATAAAAATATATATATATATATATATATATATATATATATATATATATATATATATATATATATATATATATATATATATATATCACTTTATAAAACTATATATATACCACTTTATAAAACTATAGTTATTTAATATACAATATTATAAATATGTATTTAAATATGCCTGTCAATGACTACTTCAAATAAAATAATATGAGACAGCCTGTTTGCATCTTCATCATCGCAGAAACAGTAGTTCTCTGCAATTTCTTTAATATCAATATCACATGCATTTTTATTGGGATATTTCCATGATGAAAATTCTAATCGACCAGTTATATTAAGGAAATAAGCTATAACATCTTGAAGCTGACAAATGTCTTTGCATAAACTATCAATACAGTTTTTACTTCCAAGAAGATGTGCCATTATTAATTTCCTGCAACATTTTAAGCAAACTTGTAAATACATGTTACTTAGAATTTTTTTTTTTTTATTATGCATAATTTTCAGGTATTTAAGTTTAAGCAATTTTAAGTGAATAAATTTAAACATTTATTACTTATAAGTTTAAACATTTATTTATATTATCTACTTATATTAATATTAAATAAAAACTTAAATATTTGTAAAAAACAAATTGATTCGAGCATATAAACAATAATAATTTTAAAAAATTGCAACCTCTCTCCTCCTAAGGGAGCTATATACTAATAAAAAAGAAATTTATTTTTCATTAAAAGATTGTCTATCTAATACCATTTGCCAATGTATTTACACTTGCTTTACCTATTCCTATAAATCAGTCAATGATTGTACACTTCACATTAAAAGAAAAAAATGTAGACTTAGCTTTGAATTAAATTAAATATGTACACTTTGCTTTGCATTAAAAAAATAAACAAATAGTAAAAAAAAAACTATAAAAATAATATCATTCGTAAAATTTTAAAAAAAATTACACTAAAGAGAATAAAAAAATTAGAGAAAAAATATTTCAAGACTTTAGTGTGCCTTTTTTAAAAACCACAAAAAATCATTGATCTACAAAAAGCTTTAAGTACATTAAATAGTAAAATTAAATTAAACAATAAATATAAATATTTATACATCAATATAAATATTGATCTTTTTTCATTAGGGCCCATTGAAAAATTTGCTTTTGAGTTAATTTTTTCAATTAAGTGTTAATTCTTACACTAAGAATAAAGGTCTTCGTGAAATATTACTAATAATATACAGTAAAAGCTATACTACCCAGAATACTTAGGGATAAAAGTATTACAACTAAATGACAAATAACTCGATCATTAAAACTAGAATATTATTTATTTTATTCTTTCATACATCAAATATTCACTGATTACAAGTAATAAATAGATGTTTTCAACTATACGTGAATAAGAGTAAAATAGAAAAAAAAATCTAAAAATAAAAACTTTGTTATCTGAGTGTTATATTTAAACAAGCAATTCCTAATAATTCAAACTTTGAACTGAAAAAAGTCTCTATTGATGAAAATCAAGAGTGTATTGAGCTTTTGTTAAATATCTTCACAACTACAACTAAAGGGCATATAGTTATACAATAATTGCAATGCCTCCCAAATATCTTTTCTTTAATTGATTTTGTCTTTTCCTTTGCAGCAAAATTAGCCATTGTAAAATGTAAACACATCTCTCATAATATTCTAAAGCAAATATATATAACATAATATAGATAGATATAATATACATTAACATAGCACAACTTCTACAATAAGCCACTAGTCAACTTTAATTATCAAAATTTTTACTGCAAAGGCTGTAACTTGAGGGTTCAAGCTAATAGGCAGCCTAAATTTATTAATTTTCCTCTAAAGTTTGAGTTACCAACAACCACAAGGACAGATAAAATGGTTTGACTTGGTGAATGTTTAAGTGACAAAGGGTTCAAGTTATCAAGTCATTTTTATAAGAAAATATTAATGAAAATATTAAGTCAACAAAAATACAAACATACTTTAAACTACTGAAAGTTTGAGTTATAGGGTATATGAAGTTTGAGTTATTAAGTGTTTTCTGCATATAGTCTTTTATACAGTTCTTGACTATTTTTTTATGGTTTTCTGCTTCTCAAGTCAACTACAATCAAAAAAGATGAACAAAAAGTTCCAACTATTAGTTCCAAAAATAATTCAAATGATTAAAAAAATTAATAACTTCTAATTATTATTTAAATTAATATTTTCTAACAGTTATATGATACATACATATAATTTTTTTTTCCAACATCTTTGCTTCTAACAAGGCTTCAAGCAACCACTATTAGAGTTACTGGAAGAGGAAAGATGAAGTTTATAGAGCAAGATAATGATTATGAAGATTAAGTTTATAGAGCAAGATAATGATCGATGAAGATGAAGTTTATAGAGCAAGATAATGATTGATGAAGACTTAATGATGACAGATGACTTAAAATATTGCAAATTATATGAATCAGGAAAGCATAATGAAAGAAGCGAATTCCAAAGAACTGATGTTCAAGGAAAAAACTAGACAAATACGAGTTTTTTGGGCACTTTGGAACAGTCACAGTAAAAGGATGAGACTTAACTGAATAACGTGTAACACAAGAATAAATTTTAGTAGATGGCACAAGAGATGCTTACTTTTTAGAGCAGTGCCTATTATAGTATTTGTTGAAAAAAAAAAGAGAAGCAACATCACAACAATGTGATAATGGTTGGAGGTTGGCTGCAAGAGCACGTCCAACTATATTTACAATGCATTTTTGCACCTAGTCTAAAAGAGAAAGGACATCATTAGAAGATCCACCCCAGATATGGCAACAGTAATCCATACAAGGACAGATTTGATCTTTAAAGAGATAAAGAATAGAGTCTGGAGTAAGAAAGTGGCAAGCACAATAAAGAGATTCAACCTTAGCAGATGCTTATTTTGCAATGGATTTGATATATGGTTTCCAAGAAACATTAAAAGTAAGAGTTAATTATAAAAGAAGAAAGGTAGATGACTCAATGAGTACATTACCATTCATAAATAAAGGAAGATCTAATTCATTATGATAATGATTGACCACTGTGAGTCCCATGTTGTAGCAGAAGTGAGATTCATTTCAAGCTCAAATACCCCCTCCAAGCAATTAGAAAGTGTTGGCTTCTTATCAAGACAAGAATAAATGGTAGCATCATCAGCAAACAATGCCACTTTAGATGTGAGAATATTTGGAAGATCGTTAATGTAAATTAAAAAGAGTATAGGGCAAATGATAGAACCCATCATTGGCCCTATATTCTTATAAACAATGAAAAAAACATGCTTATGCTAATTAATCTACCAAAAAAAACTTTTCTGTGAATTATTTAAACTTTTTAACACAAAATAACTTTTTTCTTTACCTATTTGCCCTCAAATCAAGATCACTGTTGTTTTCTTTTTAATTGCTTTTGACTCATCGCTTCATCTTAAAACACATTGCTTTCTCTCAGTAACACAATGATTTGTAGTCTTCCTGTAGCAATTTCACAACATGTAACTTACTCTATTTAGCCTTATGACTGTTTAATTCATAAGTTTAAGATCAAGTTGTCTTGTAATTCCAAAATATGCTATAATATAAGAAAGTAAATATAAAATAAACCAGCAAAAAAAAATCCATATGACATGTTCTACATAAGGATCACTAGTATATGGTATACTAAATATTTAGCATACAGTTTACCGTATAGTATACAGTAAAATAAACAAACTTTTTTTTTAGCGAAACCATGATATAAATTTGTAAAATATTTTTAATGGTTTATGTAAAACAAATGTGTTTGATTTTAATTTAATGTTTTTGTTTAATGTAGTGTTTTTATTGTATTAATAACCATTTGTTACACATTCTCACTAGATAAATAAAAAAAGTTAAAATCTTTGATCAAAATCAGCAATCACTTGATAATGGATTGTTATGTTTGTGATAGGAATATATCTTCTGTCTCTGTCTATCTTATGATTATGTTCAAGTTTTTTTTTATTTCAAGTTGTTTACCTTATTTTTTCTAGACCCTTATTTATCACATTTATTAATCTTTTTGAGAAGGGATATATTCCTAATAAGCAATTTTCCTTTTTTATTCTTATAGAAGTGAAAATTAAATAAAATAAAATAATTTTTTCTTAAAATAAAAGTTTTGATTGCATTGTACTTATATTAACCTTTCTTCTCTGGACTTCTTCCTTTGTGGCTGTATATTGATATAATATTAAATATAGAAAAAAATATATTATTACATAATATATTTTAAACCTTCTTGTTTAATGACTTATTTTTCTATTGTGAAGCATTTATACCAAATGTACATAAAAAAAGATTGTTACCTAATGAATTCTAATTGTATAAGTGTTGTTAAACAAATCCTGTAATTAAAACTAATTTTTGTAAAAAGACAAAGTCAAATTTAATATGTGCCAAATTTAAATAAAATATTGTTTTAGTAGTAATGCTATCTATATTTGTTGCCTTTAGTTTGCCTAAAAGTAATGTTGTC
Source organism: Hydra vulgaris (assembly GCF_022113875.1). NCBI lineage: Eukaryota > Metazoa > Cnidaria > Hydrozoa > Anthoathecata > Hydridae > Hydra > Hydra vulgaris. The sequence continues at coordinate 15,304,479 of NC_061165.1, forward strand.
AATTTCTTGTAAACTTGTTCACAGTATCACCTAAACCACCTAACCACCTTGTATGAGGTTCCGCCTTGAAGTACCACCTAAACCACCTAACCACCTTGTTCTTAAAGTACTTATGCTCTATTTATTTAACCTATTTAAGGTATTGATCTTTTTGTCATTTTAGTCGAATAAAAAAAATATAAAAAAAAGCAACATGAGTATAAACAACATAAATAACATAAACAAAAAGCAAACATTAATAAAATAAATATAATTATTAATAACATAAACACAACTAACAACTAACATCAACACTGTAAATATAAACACAACTAATAAACAAGTTTTTTTTTAATAATATTCACATAGGAGGCTACTTTATTGTGATTACAATCCTTCATCAACTCTTTAACATAGAAACAGGAACCTTGACAAACAAGGTTGCTGCTTGAATAAACAAGTTAAGTGTGATACTACTAGGGACATGGTGGAGATAGTGCAAGTCTTGCTATAATAAGTGAATGTTACCAAGTTTGTTATTGACTAAAATAGATCAACACGTAACAATCAGTTGGTTTATTAGCGCTCTCTTTAAAACTACAGTTTATGGAAGACACTTTTCGACTACCATGCAAGACTATATATATAAATATACAGGGTTGCCACTATAATTTTAAAGTTTTTCCCTGAGTTTTCCCTGAGTAAAAAACGTTTTTCCCTGAGTTGAACTCTTTAAGTTCCCTGACTTTTCTATATTCTTTCCTGTTCATCAATGAGATTATTATTTTCCTTAATTAAACACAATCTTTATATTTGACAAACTAAAACTTTTACAAAACTCACATCTTGCAAACTTATTATTATATGTATTAGCAAAATATTTTTGAAAAAAAAAAATTATTGTACAAAATTTCAAAAAAAAAAACATTTATTTTTCCTGAGTTTTCCCTGAATTTTAATAAAATTTTTTAAAAATCCCCAAGTTTTCCAGGTTTTCGCTGGGATTCATGCTATTTTCAGGTATTTCAGGTTTTCCAGGTTGAGTGGCAACCCTGCAGTAACTTCCAAAACTAATTAGGGGTTGTTTGCAGCCTTGTTGGAAGCGAAGATGTTAAAAAAAAAAAAAAAAGCTAAAAGCAAAATTTAAGAGGAATATAAGGGAAAATATATTCAGAGAATTGTTTGGGTAAAATATATTTTACCCAAACAATTCTCCACATTTTTAAAATATGACCTAGATGATCTATGTAAACTATATAAACAAATGCAATACAACTGGCATATTAACAATTTTGATTTCATTTTTTTCTTTGCCTCTTTAAATATTTTTAGGTTATTATTGGAAATTGATTAATTGATATTTATTAGAACAAAGTATAAATACATGTTCTAAAGGACACGAAGGCCCATACAAAGATGGACACTAACAACGTGCCCAAAGAAATTTAAAAATATTGCTACAAAAAAAAATAAAAAAACTATAAAGAAACAAATAGTTGTTCCTTTTACAATAGATATTTGTTAAAGTCGAAAGATTTAATTTTATTTTTGAATGTTAAAATGTTATTTGCATTTACAGCCTCCGAGGTCATATTGTTCCACATGTCAACAACTCGAAAAGAAAAGCTATATTTTCTTAAATCCAAGCGACAAGATTGTTTGCTTATTTTATAATTATGACCCCGGGTGTGGCTGTTATTGTCAATCGCAAAGAACATAGATTGATCAGTACAGACAAGTTTACGAAAATTTTTAAAGCAAGTTACTAAATCCTTTTTAAGGCGCCGAACTTCGAGTGATTCGATACCAACCAACTGTAATCTATTATGATAGGAAAGATTTCTGAGGCTCCTTATTTTTTTTGTAAATTTTCATTGGACACTTTCAACTGATTTAATCAATCCAATTTGGTGAGGTGACCATACTGGAGAACAATATTCTAAAATTGGTCGTATATAGGTAGTGAAAGCTCTAACTAGGATACAAGGGTCACGTGTTTTAAAACATTTCAAAGTTAAGTATGCTCTAGAGTTAGCTTGATGGATGACGTTAAAAATATGTTTTTTATAATTAAGGTTACAGTCCATTGTTACTCGTAGATCTTTTAGGTTTGAAGACCAAACCAAAGAATATTCACCTAATTTGTAGTTAACCTTTATACCTTTGCGTAATGAGGGAGGTGCTATTCTAAGTGCAAAACACTTACTACAAGCAATTGTTAGTTGCCAAGTTTCTGCCCATTGTAAAAGTCTATTTAAAGCAACAACTAAATCTTGGCTTAGATCCATATCACAGTAGAAGCTATATAACTTTATATCATCTGCGTAAAGTTTTACACAACAGTCCAGATTATTAGTTATAGCGGTTAAATCATTAACATATAATAAAAACAATATGGGACCTAACACACTACCCTGTGGAACTCCACTAACAATGCGTATAGAGTTTGATATAGAATTACCGACCTTGACTTGATGATATCTATCGGTGAGAAAAGTGGAAATCCAATTTAAAAGATTACCTTTTTAATATAGGATGCAAGTTTTACTAATAGTTTGGTATGCGAGACAGAGTCAAACGCTTTTTGGAAATCAATATAGACAACATCCGTTATTTGATGGTTATCAAGTGCAGTGTTCCAATCATTAGCAGATTCTAAGAGATTTGTACTGGTTGAATATTTGTTGAGGAAACCATGTTGATTAAGATATTTTAAATTATGAAATCAAATCTTTTAGTTTGTTTTTATTTGTTATTAAAAAAAACATCAAAAAAAAATTTTATTGAAAATTCCCCAGCTTTCATGATTTTCACAAACAAATTTGCTATTTGGTGTATATTTATGTAACAGGCATCTTGATGATTTAATGATTGGAATTAATAGAGATGAAATTTCATCCTCAATTAAATTTAAATTATCAAATACTACAAAAAAATTCTGCAAGCTGTTTGAATGGAACAAATAGTCAGGGCCGTCCCAAAGAGGTTTCTCATGAGGGGTGTTGTATATGTATTTTGCAAACTAAAAAATATACATATATATACATATATATATATATATATATATATATATATATATATATATATATATATATATATATATATATATATATATACAAACACGCACACACACAGACACACACATATATACATATATACATATATACATATATATATATATTATATATATATATATATATATATACATATATATATACATATATATATATATATATATATATATATATATATATATATATACATATATATATATATATATATATATATATATATATATATATATATATATATATATATATATATACATATATATATATATATATATATATATATATATATATATATAAAGTAGTAGAAAATCACTTTGCAAAAATTCTTTTGAAAACAGAGCAATTATAAAGTAGTACAAAAGCACTCTATTTTGTAGAATACATTTTAAAATTATTCAAATAAGATTCATGCTATTTCCAGGTATTCCAGGTTGAGTGGTAACCCTGTACTGGAAGAGAAAAGATGAAGATTATAGAGCAAGATAACGATTGACAGACAACTTAAAAGATTGCAAAATATATGAATCAGGAAAGCAAGATGAAGGAAGTGAGTTTCAAAGAACTGATGTTTGAGGAAAAAAATTAGAGGATTAGGAGTTTTTGGAGCACTTAAGAACAGTCACAGAAAACGGATGAGACTTAATTAAATGACGAGTAAAACAAAAATGAATTTTAGTAGATGGCACAAGAGACGCTAGCTCTTTAGAGCAGTGCCCATTATAGTATTTGTAGAAAAGAGATAGAGAAGTGACATTACAACGATGTGATAATGGTTGAAGGTTGGCTGTAAGAGCAGGTCCAACTATGTTTACAATGCGTTTTTGCACCTTGTCTAAAAGAGAAAGGGCATCTTTAGAAGATCCGGCCCAGATATGGCAACAGCATTCCATACAAAGATGGATTTGAGATTTATAGAGATAGAGAATAGAATCCAGAGTAAGAAAGTGTCAAGCTCGATAAAGAGATGCAACTTTAGCGGATGCTAATTTTGCAAAGGATTTGATATATGGTTTCCAAGAAAGATCAGAAGTAAGAGAAAGTCCTAGAAGATGAAGGGTAGATGACTCATTGAGTACATTACCGTTCATAAAAATATGATGGTCTAAATTATTGCAATAACGATTGGTTGAAAAACATTGAGTTTTTTCTGAATTAAAGTTCACCAGCCACTGTGAGCCCCATGCTGTAGCAGAAGTAAGATTCTTTTCAAGCTCAAATGCCCCCTCCAAGCAATCAGAGAGTCTTGGCTTCTTATCATGACAAGAATAAATGGTAGTATTATCAGCGAACAATGCCACCTTAGATGTGAGAATATCTGAAAGATCATTAATGTAAATTAAAAAGAGTATAGGGTCAAGGATTGAACCTTGAGGAACCCCTGAGGTTACAGAATAAGAAGAAGAGTGCTGTCCATCAAGGACAACTTTTATACTACGATTGGAAAGGAAAGCTTTAATAATCTTAAAGATGTTGTCCGACACATCGCAAGAAGAAAGCTTATGGAGAAGACCAACATGCCAAACTTTATCAAACGCTTTAGAAATGTCAAGAGCGATGGCCTTAACCTCTCCACCTTTATCTAATGCACGATAAAACCTAACAATTATTACTATTAGCAAATTAGCCGTAGAACGAGAAGATCGAAATCCATATTAATGATCAGAAAGTAAGTTATTAGATTCAAGATGAGAAACTAAGTGTTTGTTAATTAAAGATTCAAAAACCTTGCTTATGATAGGAAGGAGACTAATGGAATGGTAGTTAGATGAATTGGATTGCTCTCCAGAGTTTTTAAAAATAGGGATAACAGATGCTGCTTTACAGCAGGCTGGAAAACAAGACTCTGAAATCACTTTAGATACAGAAGCTGGAATGATACGAATGTCAAGCAATGGATCAAACTGTTTGACGGCTAAGTAAGGTAGAGCGCAACTAGTGGAATCAAGAGATGACATTGATGAAAATTTCTTAAAAAATAATTCGGCTTTGTTTTTAGACGAGGTGACAAAGTCTGAACCATACAAAAGTGGTGGAATTACAGACTTGCCCTTATTATTGATACTATTAAAGATTCTCCAGAAGTCACATGAGCCTAATTTTTGTGATGAAATACAAGATTTCATGACCTAAGAATAGCGGGCTTCGGTGTTAGACAAAACCTTTTTACAATGGTTCTTAGCAGTAATAAACAGACGTCTGTTTTCTGGAGAATTGTTTTGCTGATAGATATGGAAGTAATGGTTTCAATTGGCAATTGCAGCAGCGCAACGTGAGAAAAACCATGAGAGTCCAAGTCAGCTTTAAGGTAATTGTAAGATGTACGATGATAGGGGGATTCTGATGATAAAGAAGAATGAGATAATAGTTTTAGAGAAATCAAACTGTGATCAGAGGTACCTAAGGGTGAATGTGGAGAAACTGAGCACTGACTAGGATCAGAAACAAGACGAGTAGAGAAGGTAAATGATTCGGGTTGTCTGGAAAGCGAGTTGGAAAGTTGACTATTTAAGTTAGGGATTGAGAAAGGCAAAATTTGTGGGCTTTAACGCCTGCAGAGTCACTGACACTAGAGCCAAGCCATTCAGTGTGATGAGCCAAGCCATTCAGTATGAGTCACCGACAACAACAATATTGGCAATATTGGCTGATGGATAACGAGAGCTTGGTCAATATGATCAGAAATAACATCAAGAAGAGTGCAGTCTTGAGATGAAGGAGAGTGATATAGAACAAAGAGAAAGGTGATAGAGTGAAGTGGTGCTAAACGAAAGCACATAAAAGAGTAGTCTGTGGATTCAAACCTAGTTTCCCGACAAATGGGTGAATTCTTACAAATGTAAATGCCCAGGCCAAGCATGTGACTATTGGAGTCTTTACGAATTAAAGGAAGATAACCATCAACACTAAGATCACAAGATGAGATAGCTGAACTCAAATTACTCTCATTTTTAAATTTGTTAAAGAACTTGATTTGAAACACAGATAGTACTTAGTATACTGCTTAATAGCCCAAGTGATTGCCTCATTACTATTAGTAAACCCTAAGCTGTAACAAAGGGTTCCATTTTGGCTTTGGCAATGCAAACCAAAAGTACAAACAGAGACACCATCCATGCGCAACATAGCACTGTTAATATTTTGATATTTTTCAGCTGTTGATGGAATCAGCCTCTCTGAGAGCTACCACAGAGTTTGGGAAACCTGACTACAAGCCGGCCTCAGAACCATAAAACTGAGTTTTAAAGCTGTACCCTTATTAGGAGATAATAGAATGAGTTGCCTAGTCATAAAAACAGAGACACAAGCAAAACCCATGCATGGAGTCAAAAAGATCCAGCATTCAACACCCTAAACCGAAAACAATATATTAAAAATACATCTGCGTCAGCCTAATAGATGAAGAAGGGGTGTGATGCTGGTCAACAGATCTGTTTACCCCTTAAGTCTTTGCCTAGGAGGCCTTCTACAAGACAGCAGCTAGATACACTTAACATCTGCCCAAGATGATTATTTTTATCGAGACACCATCTCTAGCCTTTACTCAACCAAGAGCACCAAGGCAGAAGGTGTTTTATGTCGAAGTTGGCATCTCCTAGCCTTTGCCTAAAAAGGTGTATACTACAAGGCAGCAGAACATGAACCAGATCGTACACTAAAAGTTGAGAAAAATATCTGGAATTCTGGAAATATGTAAAAAAAGATAATCCCTAAGTTTAATAAAATTTACCTATTATTTAATTTTTTTGAACTACTTCTTGACATTTTTTATAGCATTAAAATATTCATAAATATAGATATATATTATAGACAAATATAATATACATAGCTATAAATGTATATCGCCAATGGGGTTTGATGATAATAAACACTTTTTAAACAATTTTGCATCATATAAGAAAACTGTTAGATTAATCGGTACTTTTTTTTTAACAGAACATTATACTATCCAGCTTCCAGGAATGGCTCTAGGTCTGATTAATACTATACACTAAATAACTTAATTTTCTTGTTTTATACAAGGATATTTGTATTTTTAAAATGGGGTAAAAATGAACAGCTGATTCAGGGTGACATTAATCATCACTATCTTTTTAGTTCACAAATGGCTCACACATACTGCATATAAAGTCAATTTTTTCAATATCAAGCTCATATTAATCCTTTTTTTTTTGTAGATGAGGCCACAACACTTGAGGTGAAATGGTTTGCTGGATTTGTAGCATCAAATCTACATGTTTACTTTTAACTCCATCCATTTTTTGTAACAGAAAGCATAGTACCAATATCTTTGTTTTTGTTGAACTTGATGGCATTGACTCATCTAAACAAAGAACTCTTTTTCCTGGTTCAACTTTTGTACCATGTGTTTTTTGTTTTGCAAGTGGATCTGTGCCTAAGCCTAGATAGTTCTTAAGAATATCTAAAACGGATTTGTTTAGAACCATTATGGTATCTTCATCACCAAAGTCTTTTTTTTTTTTTCTAGAAGATATATAAACCTTGTGGTTGCAAAGTGTTAACTTATTTATAAGTATAGGCATGTGTTCTTTTGGAATACCCCCTTTGATACGACTTTCTATTCTTTACTTTGAAATAATACTTCTCCACAACTGTTTTAATCCTCTAAATACAGCAACATCTAGTGGTTGGCAGAGATGGGTTGCATATGAAGGCATTGTTATAAACTTGATATCATGTTGAAATATGGTTTCAATATCAACAGCAAATCAATATCAACAGCAACAGGCAAGAAAAGCTCCATAAACTATCCCTTAAATGTTCTACCATCAAACCACTCGTTATTGGTGATATCGCATACAGTTCTAGGTGGTCTTCTTGAGTCCAACCCTGGTAAAGATTCTTTGATTTGTAAACAACTATAGGCGGCAAAAATTCTCTGACTGTTACCAGAAAATATTATACTAGTTGACTGCTTTGAATATTCCTATTTGTTTTTAACACAGTGCCCATGGGCACAACAAACAATAACAGTTTTGGACCCTGGATTATCTGTTATATTGGTTTCATCATAGTTATAGATGTTTTCTAGAGTTATATCCTTTAACTCTTGGAATAAATTATTAAAATAACTGCTAAGGGTTACTTTATTGACTAAAGTCCTTCTATGTTTTACATTGTCAGCAACCTTTTTCAACAAACAATGCCTTTTCATGAAAGGCTGGACCCAATCTACACTAGGCATTTTATTTTTGAATTAAAAGTCAGTTATCTTCTTTTTATCACAATGACATTTAACTAAAAGTCAAATGCTCAAAGAATCAAGATGACCCTCTGTCATATAAGTAATTGTTTGAATAAATAAACTTTTTGTTGAACTATCAAGTCTGGTTTATCCACCATGTATTTTTGGAACTTGATCCCCAAGTTTTACGTTTTTATGCAGAGTTACTAACGGAATGTTATAAATTTTACCTGCTTTCCTGATAGCAAATCTATGGTTTTTCACTTTATTTACTGCTGTTTCTAAAACTTTTTAAGCGTAATTTATTTTGCAACCTCTATTTACCTCTGCTTTTTTCTGTTCGTTTGTTATTTCAAGACATAGTTCCTAAAATTAGCAAAAAACTTAATTAAAAATGTCATTTTTAAATGAGCAAATAATTATACACAGACAAGCTACGGCCTCAATTTGATGTGTAGTTTTTATAGTATTATGATACACGCTGTAATATTTTAACTATCATGAACTAAGTAATTGATGTCAATTTCCATCATTTGAAATAATACAGTTAAATGAACCGGAATTATTTAATTATAAAAAATGAATATGCTATATAATCCATTTTGTAGTTCTTAAATTGTGTTTAACTTTATATTTGATAAAAGCCAAAATATTTAAGATTTTTTTATTACGGTTTCACAAAATTTTTAGTTAAACACAATTTAAGAACTACAAAATGGATTATATAACATGTTAACCTTCAATAAAATAGCAGTTAAAGAATATAACAAAGAAAACTATAATGCAATAATATCTATGGTCATAGCAGCAATCGACTCACCTGATAGACTAATTAATATTGCGATAAGCAAACAATAATACAGGCACTAATAGATACTGACTCTGATAAAATATCTATTACATCAGAACTTCTTCAATATTGGAACCTTTCATACAGTACTCTATCTACCTCGAAGGTATCATTGGCAGAAAATTCATCATTAAAAGTTAAAGGAATCTTTCATAGCTCATTGTTATTAGCTTGCAAAAAATTGAACGGGCAATTCCTCATAGTGGACAATTTGGTAGCACCTGTAATTATCGGAATAGACATCTTAACACAACATACTTCAATTACTATCCATTTTAATAGAAAAAAAGTGCCCTTTAAATTCTGTCTAGTGACAAAAAGCATGAAATGTATAAGTTTATTATTATGCATTAATAAAGTTGTACACGCATTAATACCTGGAGTTGATATTGACAAAATTAAATCGATCACTAGTACATCATGACAGGTTCCCATAAATAACTACAATTGATCTCCAATTGGCTTATATCAGGTGAAATTACGATCTGAGGATTATAAGCTAACCGCAATCGAAGCTAATGGCAGATTATACGAGTTTAAATGCTTACCTTTTGGTTGCACAAATGCTATACCAATTTTTTAGCGGGTTTTAGTGAATTTATTGAGACTAAAAAACTGAAAAACACATATGCTTATCTCGACAATTTAATTATTGGTAGAAAAGATGCCCAAGAGCACAATAACAATTTTAGCACTTCCTATACACACCTAAAATTGCCAACATAAAAATAAACAAAGACAAGAGACAATTTAAAAAAACTCATATTGAATTCTTAGGCCATATAACTGAAAATGGAATCTTGAAAATTATCCATGAAGGTATGAAGGTCTTATAAATATGACAGATCCAAAAACCCTAAAAGAACTAACTGAATGATAGGTTTGTTTGCCTATTCTGCAAAATGGATAAACAACTGTAATGAGTTGGCTCTACCACTTACTCAAGCAAGAGACAATTTTTCAACTAGAGGCCTGATGTCAATTTTTCAACTAGAGGCCAAATGTCAAAGAAGCAATTAAAGTTGCTATTAAAGTTGCTGATCAATACCTCCTGAAAAGATGTCAGTGTGAATATTTAATTTAATTTATTGGGAATTAGCACCATAACAGTAAGAATACTGTATTACTTTTTTACTTATGTTGTTTTTTAACATGGAAAAGTTTTTCTTTTTTTTTTCTTCAATTTTTGATGACACAGGCTGCTGATCAGTAATTAGTATGAAATGATGTCTAGTTAGATGTCTCCAATGTCTTAAATTTACCCAGCTAGTTGTCTCCAATGCCTGAGCTCTTTTAATGCTGTGCATGTTTTTTCAATAAAAGAGTAACCACCTTTTTATTGAGATAGCAATAACCAATTTTTGAAACATTTTTGAAAAAAAGTGACAGGGCAACTGTTTTTACTTTAACAGAAGTTATAATATGAAATTTTATCACGTATTCATTTTGTAATGCAAAATGTATGCATTATTTGGCAAAAACATTCATTCATTGGAAAGTAGTAGAAGTAACTAGTGCACAGCATTTTCCCTTCTGTAGGTTGAAATATTAGTTCTCCAACTAAAACTTCAACTAAAGTGCTGAGACCAAGCAATTATCTTGATGTGAACATGCTAATGTATACCTGCATTAGAAGTTTTGAATTATGGAAATTAGCAGAACATATTTTACATATTTACATACTTTTTTGAAATTAGAAATCAGAGCAGCAAAATTACCTCATTCCACTTATATGCACGTCTATCTTGTAATTGAAGGCAATACAGGTTCACGACTAAAACACAAAACAACTTGGAAAAAGCAACACAATAAAATCATAGAAAAAAAAACAATTGATAAAAAATCAAAAATTTTAATGAAAATTAGGAGTTGATAATTTTCAATAACAATTAGGGGTCCTAATTGTCATTAAAATTATGACAACCAGTAAACCTAATTAATTGTATAATTAATTGTTAAAAAATTTAAAATTGTGGCATTTTTCACTTTTGCGTTTTGCATAAATGTCAAACATAATCTTCTCAACTTTTAAACATAAATTTTCTAAACTGACACATTTACAAGAATGAATTATTTCTGAGAATATCAACAAAAGAACAGGAAGACAATAGCTCAGTAATAGCACTTTAACTAAAATGATGGGTGGAGAACCAAGACTATGCTCATAAAAAATTACAAACCCACTTTGGCTATAAAGTTGCAAAATTGCTATCTTTGGGAGAAAAAAGATAAACAAATAATCTTAAATTAAAAAAAAAAAAATTTAACTTGTAATATAAGCTGAAAAAATAAAAAAATTTCTCACTAGAATAATATTATATCGCTGATAGAATAATATTAATTGAAAGTATCACTGAAAGAATCAGTTAGTATGTCAGTGACGGATTCAGGGTTTTTTGGTGGGGAGGATGTTGAAATATTTTAGTATTTTGTATAACATTGTCGTCTCTATATTAAAGAGATTTTAGGACTTTCAAATTCTGGAGGGCATACCCTCCACCCACCCTACACCCAACCTCCTGGATCCGTCACTGTAGTATCTGTATCACGATTGTATCAGATACTACCAGTGATAATAATTAGATGATAGTAACAGCAATACAGGCAAAAAAAAATATATTATTTTACCCTTAACTAACATTTATTCAATTTTTTCCATTAAAATTGGTAATATAACTTATTATATTTCAACATATACTTTTTGAGAATCTTGTTCTCTGATTTCCCATCTCAATTATTTCTCTAAGAACATTTCCGCCAACAGATAAGCCTCCGATAATTAATTAAAATTTGGGTTTTAATTTATGCGCGGAATTAAACGTCGTAGTTATTGATCCAAACCCGGGTCCCAACATCAAATACCTTCAAAATGCGGTATTTTTTAACACCCAATATTTATGATATGTGTAGGGAACATTCAATGCAAGATATCTAAGCATGCAACTTTGATAGACCATCAGTGCCGTGGCAAGTAGGTCTCCCCCCCCAAAAAAAAAACAAAACAAAACAAGTAATTTGAGCCCTAATTTTTTTATTTATTCTTTCTAAAAAAGTGGATAAAATTTACAGACTGCCCCAAAAAGCATGGTACCTGAAATATTTTAACGTCGCCGTTCATAAGACTAAAAACGATCAAATTAATTCTTAAATTCAATTAAATATATTTTATAATTGTTAAATTGATAAAGAGTTTACTAGTAAAAAGTTTTTTTACATACAGTTAATGTATTACGCAGATAATACAAGTACGTCGCAAACTATTTAAAAAAAGGGTTTGCGACTATTTTCATGCTTGCAAACTCATTTATTATACCTTCATAACTTAATTTCCTTGCAACCTCGATTTCAATCGACAGCGTTGTTAAAGAAGACAAACGTTCATCCACCATTGCTGACCTATTTAAAGCTACAAAGAAATATAACTACATGTATTTATGTCTGATGAAGCAAGATTATTTATACTAACCTATGAAAAGTTTTTATTAGTTTTAACTTGCTAAAGCTACGTTCTACACTTGCAACAGTAACTGATAAAGTAAGAATGGTTCGTAATGCAACAACTAGATTGGGATAAGTTTCTTGCAGCTCTTTTTTGAGGCATTTTTTTCCACCTTATTAACTATGACAAATCGTTTTAACTCCATTTCTAAATCCTCAAAGTCTATATCACCAAGCTTCATTTACAAACTTTTCCGATTTTCATTACAGGCTTTGATAAGACTTTCAGATTGGTAAAGAAAGTCTTTAAGATTTGTGACAATGCTGATCTGTTCAAAACGCTTTTTTACTGATGCAATTGACATATCAATTAATGGGAAAAAAAAAAAAAAGCTTTATACTGATATTCAGGTTGCCAAGTGTGATCAACACACTCGTATGAATAAATTGAGATTTTTTTTTTGTAAACGTACTATTGGTAAAACCTTTTCAATGCCCAATACTTCTGCGATTTCTGATGCCTTAATACGTGCGTCGGAAAATCCATTTTTGCGATACTCATAAAGAAATGCATTTGTTGCCTTTATTTCACTTGCTATTGTGTCGAGAAAGGTTGCAGAAAATTGAAGAAGCTTACTTGATTTGTTGATTTGAAATAAAACATCATACCAAGTAATGATTGATAATAAAAAAGGCCGTGTGTTAATATATTCCGTGAGCGATCGTACTTTTGTGGCTGTAGTCCTATCTTTCTTTTAAGCCATGTTCTTCCAAACTTTTGAGTGCCTCTAAGATTTCTTTTAAATAACAGTTAAGTGGTTTAACACAGTTTATTCTACTTTCCTATCTGGTATCTGATTGTGGTTAGACAGAAATAGCCACGCACAATTTCAAAATTTCCCATCGAGGAGGAGAAAATGAAAAGAGTGTATATAACCTTGAAAGAACACCTAAAAACAAAACTGCACTGATAGATGACCAATGCTCATTTGTTCTTTATGCAAAATGCATGGCGTACATTCTAAAATAATCAAATAATTATTTGCTTTTTTTACCTAAGACAGGTTTTTGGATTCAATCTCCTCCTAAAACCTTGTTCTGTGTGTCATTGCTCAAATAGTGCTCCTTGGATTCTTTGTCCTAAATTCTTTGCATAAGCTCATTGAGAACGGAATCCGTACTTAGCCAGTAATTCAAACACCCCAAGAAAGTTTTCATTTCTCTCTAAACCAATGGCTGTGTCTGAACCACGGAATTTAAGATTTCTTACAGAAAAAAATAAGGTAATGTCCAGTATCCTTTCTAACACTGCACAGCATAAACAGCAACTTTTGTTGTTGCTTGTCTATGGTAGCTTGATTTGCAATGCTTGCATTACCAAAATTGAGGGAAAAAATTAATTAGGAAAAAAAAGTAACAAAGTAATAAATTAAAGAAATATGAGTTAACCTTTTCGTTAAGTCATCCAGTGTTCAAAGTACTTAAAATGTGCACATCATATTTCGTGTTCTTTAAGTTTTTTTGATAAGCCTTCCCAAGTGTTCATTATTTGTCGGATTAGTGAAGAAGTTATCCCAAAAAATTTGCAACAAAAAAAAAAAACTTTATTGCTATTCAAAGAATATACGAGCCATGTCCGTTCAAAGATTTCACCTTGCTGTTATTATAATTCAGTGAAAATCGTCTTCTTTCTAAATTGTCTGGAAAATTAATTTCAATTTTTTTAAAACCACGTTTAACAATGTCACGCCTCTGTGCGTCAGAAACATCATCAGGCAACTCAGAAGGATCATCGTTGAGAAAAATAGATGGAGTTGTTATGCCATTTGATGTAGACTCACATAACCTATCTAACTCTACTATTCAAATAATGACAATCAGAATTATTTGTAGTTTCTGTTGGTGTCGAAACACTTCCAGGCTAAACTGCTGGTTTCAAAAAATGTGTTAGTTTGGGGTATTTTGTGATTTCCTCCCTAGCTGCAGCTTTTTCTATTCTCTTAGTCGCACTAATTTTCACTTTTTTCATACAAATATTTATATTGTGAAAAACTAACGAAAGATAAATATAAATTTTTGCAAACCTTTTTTCATTGTTTGTTTTTTATGATACAAAAAACTAACAACGCATAACAATAATAAAAAAAAATCTAATCGAAATTGCAAAATAAAAATAATAAATTTATAAGGCTTACGTTTGATAATATAATTCGGACCTCGGGAGTGTTAATTCTTTTTTTTTTTTTTTTTTTTGCATTAGAAATGTAATTGTTTTTTTTACGCTTGTACAAATTAGGTAATATTGTGACTAAAAGGCCAAGTTTTATTATTAATAGTAACAGTAACTATATATATTTAAATATTTTTATTATAAAAAATACAACATTTTTTTTTTAATTTTTGAAAAGTGCCTCTAAAAATGTTGGGCCTCCCCCAATTGGGGGGTGTGGGGGAGTTTAGCCACGGCTCTGTAGACCATACTTTAAGTCATCATCAGATTGTAAAAGCGTCTGAGAAAGACGAAAAATGTATTCATTTATTTTATTTGAGAAAACTTGGCACCAAACACTGATCAACATTGACTTGAATTTGTTAAAGAAAAAGCACTAAAAGCCTTTCCACGCATAACAGTCGATTCAATGATATGATTAACCATGTGATATTATCCATTAAGGTAGTAGGTAACAAATTTTTTTACCCTCATAACATTGCTTATTAAAATAAACAATTAAATAAATTAATTGATTAAAAAGTTGTTGATTCATTTAAGTCAAGTTTCAGCGATTGCTAGGTTAACCCAAACCAATATAGTTTCTATTGTTATTAAACAACATTCAAAAACAAAAAATAAAACATTTATTCAAAAATGGAAAACCTTCACCACAATTGTGCAACGATACGGAAAGAAGAATACAAAAGCAATACAATCAAACCAAAATTGATCTGTGGTTCTTTTAATAAATGTAAAAGTTTTCATCCTTATGCTAAAAAGGTACAAAGTGCGCTCTCAAAGTTGCAAACAACAATTAAAAAACCAATTATACCATAAATAACTGCATCAGTGTATAAGGATTTTACTTACCGTCTATTATTTTTACAGCCTTTATTGATAAATTAAGAAGATACTTATATCAATTATGATAAAAAGAGTCCAACTGGCACAGTATTACAAGATTTAGAATGGATGAGGAAATCAAAATTTATTGAATGGTTGAAATTGCTATTCATCCCAGCAGTTAAATTTGCAAAGAAAACGTTCTTGTATTAGATGGTCACAGCACTCACGCGTCTTCAAAAAATGATTGGAAAAAGATTGGTAAAAGTTTCATCTATGGATGAAAACGAAATAAAAAAAATGTAGACTTGGCGGTTTCAATATTAAGTATTAGATACCCAGCCGGCATTTGGTTCTAAAAAGACGTCTTTTGAACGTTTAAAAGAGGTTTTTTGGGACCAAATGCCGGCTGGGTAGCTTTATTTTTCTTTTTATTAATTTTCATATATAAATTGGTTTTCTCCTTCTTTTTTATTGTTTTCTTATAGATTATAACGATGACCGACTTTAGTTAAAAATATATATATATAAATCCGGTCAAATACAGCGTCTTGTAAAACTTATTTAAAGAAATTAATAATAGTTAAAACTGGTTTTTATTTACAAATTATTATAAAAAATAAAATTTTTTAAAAAATATCCCATTAAAAAAAAAAGTTTTCCATTAAAATACATGTTAAACTATTTTAATGTTGACTAAAATTAAAATGAATTACTCTACTAATTATAGAATCAAAATTAAATAATTAGAGGTTAGAAATTTCGTTTCTAAAGTTTTCTTAAAAGCAAAACATCAACATAGTTGTGGAACAAAACAGTAACTTCTGACTACCACTCATCTCATGCTAATAACTTTTGACATCAAATCGAAAAACTCTGCGGGGCATTTTTATTAAAACCATTATTAAATATATGAACCTTATATAATTTAGCAGAGAAATAAAGAAAAATAAAGATTATTATTGCTATTGTAATAAACAATAGTAAAAATTTTAGTTATTGAGTTACACGAGAAAAAAAAGCCACACATTAGCTCTAAACTCGTAAAACGAAAATTGCATAAAAGTTATTTAAAACACCTTCATTGGTTTTTTTTCCAGAGTAAAAGCTTGTTTTTCAAAATGTGATGGGTGGTGAATTAAAATTAAAGTTATTAAATTTATGGCCTTGATATGGCATTTTAATATTATTTTACAATTTAGCATGTTTGCTAAATAAAAAACTTACAGAAGGGTAATTTCAAAATATGTAACAATACAAAGAATTTATAAAACTATAACCATATTTTTAGTTGCCAACTTTTTTTTTTAAACTTTAGTTTAGTTGCCAACTATAACTGTATTTATACTGTCTTTTTGTCTTTTATCATTTATTGTGCATGTAAATTTTTGTGTGACGGGGCTCGGTGATTAGACAACCTGTCTTCTTCTTGCTCCGGCCAGGATTTTCTTTTATTGTAATTTCTTTTTTGTAATATTTATCAACGGCAAATTAAATAAATAAAAATAGTTTCTAACATCAATACTGCATCAGAAATTTTTTAACAAAATTTAAGACATCATTAACATTATGTTAAACGTAAGTACCAAATATGTACTTTAATGTTTGTTCGTAGAAATATTTATAACTACACTATATAATAATTTATATGCTGGATGAGTTTATGTGTATTTTAATTTATTTAAAACTGCATTTAAGCTCAAAAAAAATTTTATTTATATAAATATATCACAAATATAATAATTTTTCTGGAAAGTTTACCCTTCCCATCCTTTATTGGTTTAGTTTAGTTTAAAATTATAAAGTTTGAATTTTTGCTTGTAACAAATTTTATGCAACATGCTAATTACGGAACAACAGCATTTTTATATAGTAACACATTTGGTAGGGCTATTATTGAAGAATATTTAAATAAAAAAAACTCATACCGCTTCTAAAAAAATTAGTGTAGCGGCAAAAGGAAAAGTTGAGAGAAAAAACCTTAATAAGCAATAACGAAAAATTCTTACTTCGGATGAATGCATTCCTTGGATTAGCAAAGAAAATAAAGAAAGAAAAAGAAAGCGCAAAACAGTTATAGAATAGGAAATAAGAAAGGAAAGAAAAAAAACACAACTTAATGATGCCGCATAGAGACCTTATCCAATTATGTACATAGTGTGTGGGTCAATGTTGATGATCTCAAAATTATATGTAATCACTGTTATGAGTGGTGTTGTTTCACAGCTGTCCGCAGAAAAAATAAATAATTTTAACTTTTATTACAAACGATGCATTTTCAGCCAATTCTGGATTTTTCTATTTTGACGCATGCCTCAAACTCTGCACAAACAATGTGTTTTCCGACTCATTAACTACTAACTGTTGTCTCAAGACTAACTAGTTTTTTAGTTCTTTTTTTTGTACAAAACGTTTAATTTCTTAGTATTATTTATTGTTTACTACATTTCCTGTATTTGTAAATAAAATGCATTTTTAATTTTTTTCAGAAAGAGAGTTAAATTTTGTACATAAGTTAAATTTAAATAAAAAAAGTTTTTTAATTTTTTTTCTTTTGTTAAAACTAGATATTTACATTAACAGTTTTTTAGAATTAGTAAATAAAAGCAGTTTTTGAAATATTTTCTTGTTTTTACTTTTAAATAATTATCTTTATGTTTAAAAATAGTTACGACTACTCGGTGTTGTTATATATATATATATATATATATATATATATATATATATATATATATATATATATATATATATATATATATATATATATATATATATATATATATATATATATATATATATATATATATTCATATATATATATATATATATATATATATATATATATATATATATATATATATATATATATATATATATATATATATATATATATATATATATATATATATATATATATATATATATATATATATATATATATATACATACATACTATAATATAACAGCGTTATAATAATATAACAGCGTCGGTATGATATTTTGCTGACCATGACATATCGGATCAGGTCTCTGAATTATGAAAAGACGATAAAAACTAAAATGATAGAAATTTTTGAATTATGCTGTAACAGAAAAAAAAATGTCTGTGAGATAATAATCACCGGTCTGAGTTGGCGGAAAAACTCAGACAGGTGAGTATTATTATTTTTTAATTTCCTAAAAATCACCATTCCAAATTTGAATAAAATTTTAAATAAAAGCGTTGTTTAGGTAAAATGAACATCACAGATTAATAATATGATCTGTTATGATCGTTTATTGGCAATTTTTCTTAATTATAAACTTAATTTGGTTTCACTATTAGGGGTAGAAAAAAGTTTTTAAAGTTTTATGTAAATAAAAAGAAAAATTTCTTTAAACATTATAAAAACCTGAAGCAAAAAAAAAATTACAACATCTAAAGCTTTTGTTTGGACATAATACGTTGGCAAAATCATGCTAATTTCAAATAAAAGAATTTGATAAATTTAAAAATCGCCTTAACTACACCGAGTCACATTAATCTAAAAACACCTTAAAATTTGGCCTAAAATTTTTTGAGCAGCGCAATGTAGATAATTTTATTAGCTAACTATTTTCTACAGCTTCTTATGATTCCAACGGTATAAAAAAATAAGTACTGAAATAATAGATTTAAACGTTAATATATGTTTGAAAGTTATACCCAAAACAGCTTTTTTCTAATCATTAAAATTTTATCATTAATAAATCTTAATTTTTTCCCTAAATACAAAACCTTTCATTTTACATGCAAAGATAATAGATAATTATATTTTAATTTATAAAAATATTTGAATATATATAAAATATTATACACTTATAAAAATAATTAAAAAATTATTAAAAATATTTTACACTAATACAAGTTGGAAGAAATGCATTTTAAAAATGCAATTTTAACGATTTTAACTAATTTTTATGGAGCTTGGACTTTTTCCCTTTTTTCTTCCAACTCATTGATGTTGACTCTTTCATTCCAATTCGACAGAATTGTATTTGTATTAGCTAACTATGTGTAAAAATAAAATCGCTTTTCAATTTAAATAACATGATATGGGTTTAATAAAAAAAAAAAAAATGTAAAAAATTGTTTTTGTTGATAAAAGTAAAAAGTATATTACTTAGTGATTCGCGTAGCAAACTTTTTTATGCAAAATTTTTTTATACATCATTTTAGAAGAAAAACATTATTATAAATATTATGGAACATTTTAGTTTATACTGTAGTTTTAATAACTGATCGAAAACAGTTTACATCCTTTTAATGACGGTTTTCTGACAAAAATAAAATTGTAATATTATGAAGGGTTTCACAAAGCTCCTCATGTCTACAATCATGTTTTCATAAGACACTACTTTATTTTATTCTCGCAGTAACATTATCTCTCTATTTCACGTAGCAAACAAAGAACTAGAAAAAAAAAACCCAGTTTAACGCTAACAGCCTATCTTTAAACTCTGATAAAACTAACTTTTCTTTATTCCAATCTAAACGAAAGTTTCAATATGTTCCTACATTCTATATATAAATAACATCAAAATTAAGCATTCTTTCACAACAAATTAATTGGTCTTTTAATAAATGAAAACTTAGCCTCGAGAAATCATATTAAATATATTCGCAATAAAATCTCAAGAAATATTGGTAAAACCCGTCAAATCATAGACAAATATACACTACGTTCAATTCGGCTATATTTTGCAGCTATAAATTGGGCTCTTAATATTTATGAAATAAACATATTTAAAATCACACAATCTATGTTACCGTATCAGGGTTTTATAGTCATTTTAGGTGTTCCCAGAAGTCCTTACGGTCTTATTATAGAGCATTGCGGGAGAGCATTTAACCAGAAGTTCACGCCTCCTTCCGTACCAATGTTGCTTGTTGGGCTAAAGCTGGCGTTGAACCTGGAACCTCTTGGTTCTGAGCCAGAACTCTAACCACTGCGTCACGGCTGCTCAAATAATTAACATTATGTGAAAAATGGGTAGACAACATGGCCTAATTAAAGACTTAAGAACTTGAAGTTTAAAAAAACTCCATAGATTTTTGATAATAATATTGTTAAAACATCAAACCGATACAACAATCAATCTACAGGAAGATTTATAAAACCTTTCCATATATCAATCTTACGAAATTCTCCAATTCTTATCGAGGCCCAATGCTATGGAACCATTTTCAAACCTGAGTTGTAAACTCAAAGAAACCATACTGCTCAAAAATTCAAATTGAACATAGTTAAACTTATTGCCAATCAAAATTCTTTACTTGATTTTTTTCTAGCAATACACTTTTATCCTCCTTTTAATTATCAAAGGTTATTGGATGATAAGAATATTTCTTCAAGTTCTCCGGTCTTGTAACTACTGTACATGATGAAATGTATTTGTATCCAATGAAATGTATTTGTATCCAATATTTTTAAATACTTTATATGATTATGTCAGAAATCACCTTGAATTGTAAATGGCTGCTGACAAAAATGAATAAATAAAAATTAAAAATTAAAAAATACTGTCTTTCTTTTTTGAGAATTTACTTTTTTATTATATTTTTTTGTCTGACTGCGAACAGCAAATCATTCATATCTCGTAAACCAGATACGCAATTAAGTTCAAATTTTCCGGGTTGTTTCTTTATACAATGCATTACAATTCTAGTGCTAATCCTAAACTTCTGTTTGAATATATTGATAGTTAGAAAAAATTCCAGCAACTGGAATCGGAGTCGGAGTCGTTACTTTTTTTTTACGACTGTTTGAATATATTGATAGTTACCTTTGCTTTTTGTATCGATTATATCTCTAAAAATTAAAACTGCTGCCACTTTAAAAATGTTTGTTATTTTTAGTTTTTACTAAAGTTTTATTTATTATAATATAACTTCTCATTGTTGCAAATTATAGCTCGTAATGTCCTAAAAAGCTAAGAATTTTTTTTTTCATTGATTATTTTGCATTTAATCAGCACAAAAAAAAAGAAAAAAAAAAGGAAATTAATTTTTGTTTTAGTATTTTTAATTATATTAGACAGTATTTTGCTTTAAAATTAATTTGGTTATATGATAAAGTTGCCTATCAAATTTTTTTTACCTTTTTATCACCTTATCATTTGACAGTTTTATTTTTCCGGTCTAGATTTTTTTCATTTTTTTTGCAGCTTTAGATAGACCTCAATATAATTATGCTTGAAACTAAAAAGTTTAAAATTTGTATAAACAATTTTATTGTTCAGTTACCTCCAGTTCGAACCTCCAGTTCGAAAAAACATTTTTGGAGTCCTAAATTAAAATATAGTGCAAATTAAAAATATTGTTGTTTCATTTATAAAGTTCTCCTGACAGAATATTCTAAAAGAGATCATTCTAATAAATTGGAACAATCTTTAAAAAATTTAACTAAAACTGATAGTATTGTAGTCGAATTAATATAAAAAATCAAAATAAAAAAATTTCGCTGTGAAAACGTATAATAAGCTCAATAGATTTTCACACTAAATGTATTTTTACGCAGCATAGTCACGCAGTGGTAAACACTAAGTTGAAGATGTTTAAAGCATGTTTCATATGGAGAGAAAAAAGAACATCATTAAAAAACAACTTTTGAATAATTTAAACTTAAGAACTTATACATTTAGTTTAAATTTAATACGATTAAAGAAATGTCAGCCAAAATATTTTAAATAAAGAAAAGAAATGCAGATAATAATTTTACTTAAGCCACGTTCACTCACTTATATTGTTTTTACGAAATATTTTTTTTAAGAAGGTGAATATAGTTTTTTATTTTTTTTTTAAAAAAAGGACCAGACAAAATCTAACAAAAACAAATCATTTGCGAATTTGGCTATCGAGGAAAATTTGAAAAAACATTAATTTGCATAAACAAATATATTTTGGAACAGGGTTATTACTAACGAAATTTGTATTATTTTAAACTATTTTAATAGCATATAGCATATATCATTTTTGTAACATAAATAATATACAATATATTTATAATATATATATACAATATTATATATAAATATATAATATTTTCATAAAATATATAATAATAACATAAAATAATACATATATATATATATATATATATATATATATATATATATATATATATATATATATTCATATCTATTATTTTAAGCTATTTTTAGGAATAACTTTGTATTACAACTATTATTGTTAATTATTATTTATTTATTTTTTATATTTTCTTTTTTCTTTTATACTTTTTATTTGGTTAGTTGTTTTGATACTCTAATGTCTTAATACCTAACGAAATTTAAATAAAACGAGCACATACTCTAGTCTAATGTTCATAACAATCATTTAGTTTAGTTTTTATTAAGAAACCTAAAAACCAAAGACTAGTGCATATCGGCATCAAATTGTTAACAGTGCTATGGCACGTCTTGTATTTAAACTAAACCAAAGGATTTTTTTTTTTAATTTATTTTGAAATCATATAATTTATTAGTTATTTTTAAAAACATTTTTGTTTATGTATATATTGCAAATAAACGACAGATTTATGCCAAAGCAAACCTGTTTTTCGTCTTACAATTAATTGAAATTATTAAAGAAAGTTGTGTCTCATACGTCATTGTTATGCCACCATTATAATGATAAGGTTAATTAAATCATTGACAAATTAACGATTTTATATATTGTATTGTATTTATATATATTATAACCGTTTTATTTAATTAACCATTTTATATATTTTATATATATAATTAAAAAAAAACCATTTTACTTTTTTGTATTTTTAAAGTTACGTTCTGAACGTCTATTAAACGTATTCGAAACGTTTTAAACATCAAAAGACGTTTAAAAAGTATTTAGAAAGAAACTTTTAAAAGCACTCGTTTCGAAGTTTTATAAAAATCTAATCATAACTGCACAAAAAGTAATGAAATGTTGTTTTAATTTTTTCATTTTTTGGTTGGTTATTAAAAGGTTCAAAAACAACAAAATATCTATAGATAAAAAATTGAGAAAGAAAAGGAAAGATCATAAATGTTGCCACGTACTTAGAATTACAAGGTGCTTAGATAAATCTTTTGGAGTTAAATTTAACTTGAGTCATAAAAACTCTCATTAAACGTTACTCCCTTGACGGTTCTCCGTGACAAAACCGTAAAGGTCTTCTGAGTATTCTTGACAAAAAATAAAAATAAAAACGTCAAGATTCTTTGATTGATTTTAGCGTAATGTGCCCAAAACATAAAAATCTGTGCGCTTATCTTCGGGCAATCTCTAAGGCAATATTTCTTCCGGAAAAAATAAACATTTTCTATGATTACCACATTTTAAAAATATGTTCCAGACATCTGTGCTCTGCTATGAGTTCTGCTCAATGTTTACATTTAACAAATAAACATTTATTTATACCTTAGTTTTAATTATTAATTACATATTTTACTGAGTAGTTTTAGATAAAATAATCTGGGAGTTTTAAAAATTAGTGGCGAAACGATATCTAAAAACTCAATTTTTGTAATATAATCTATGAAGATTTTGTAGCTTAGGGATAATATCAGAAGATGATATCTTATTCGATTTTATATATAAGGTTTTTGACAAATTAAAACAATAAACCGTGCACTGCATGTTGGGTTTAAACATCGTTAACGGTTTCAAAATTGGATTTGAAAACATTATACGTTGTTTAATGTCATAGTAATAATAACAAGCCAAAGCGCTGATAAATAGACAACTGAACTTAAAAAACCTGAATGGACTCATTCGCCTTTGATCCTATAAAGTTAACTAGATATCATTTACAAAATAAAACAACATGACTAAATTTTTATAAACATTTTATTAAAACTTTTATTACATTTGGTTTGAGATATCTTTGTTTAACTTTTGGTTTGAGATATATTCGTTTTGAATTAAAATATTCTATTTATGTTTCAAGAACAAAATATACTTTTTATAAATAAATGCATTTAATTAATACAATTATATTACGTTGAAACTTTTAATAAAGTTTTTTCATACAAAAAGAATTAGTTTTATTTAACTATCAATTTTCTGAAGCTAATTACTCAGATCCACATAGTCTCTCAATAGTCCAAATATAGTTGAATAGTTTCTCAATAATCTTAATATTATATAATAAAACCGTTTATATTAAATAATCAGTGTGTGGCTTAAGTCCCTTACTGAGTAATTAAATAAGGAGGAGAATATTTCGAACTAAACTCGAGTTAAAAGACCTAGAGTTAAACCGCCTCCTCTTTTTGAGTTGATAATGATAATAATGACAAAAACTAATTTGAAAATGAAAACGAAAGTGAAACAAACAAGGATTATAGTAATTAAAATTTTATAAATGTAATAAAACTAGGATAAGAAACTTATAATATAGATTTGTCAATAAAATGAATATATATCATATTAAATGTATCAGATGATCCCTTATAAGGTTCTGTAACTTCGAAAGAGCTTAATGTATGACGCAATCGTTGATAAAAAGTTGTTTAAAGTGCACGTTAATTTTAAATTAACAGCGTATATATATATATATATATATATATATATATATATATATATATATATATATATATATATGGTCAAGCCAAAAATCTTATTTCATGACATATATTCAAAATATGTGATTTAAATAAGAGAGAATTTCATTGACGTTAAAAATTAAAAAAATGACATTGCCATGTGCTTGTTTCGGATCCACCAAGATTACCAAATTATATGATTTTTATTAATTGACAACATATTTCATTAAAGAAATGGAAATTGTTGTAATTTTAGAACCAACTGGAATATTGTTTTTTTAATTGGGTTTCCGGAAAGAAACAAATTTCAAACTTATTGTCATGGTGTAAACAAAAGATTCAACGGTGCCGCCTTCTACGATTCGATCGTTGTTCGTCAATTCTTCACCTGAATCATTGATCTTTATCATTTTGAAAAGACATTTAAAAAGTTTTTCTATGTTTTTAAGATCTTTTGATATATGTTAAGATCTTATCATAGAGAAGCTGTTGATATAAAAAGCTTTATAAGAAAGTAACGTAAGTTTATAAAAACATAAATTAGTGGCAAAGAAGTTAATGGATTGAACAACACCAGTAAGAATAATATTGAAAATTTATTTAATTGCGGAGTTTTCTTTATGATTTTATAAAACTACTTTTTTTAATTCATAGAAAAAGAAAGAGAAGAACATCAAATAAAAGAGAAAACTTCAAAAGCTACATTTTGCATATTTTTGGATCGTTAGGAAGCTTAGACACAATCAGTGGGACAGTTTTACAGTAAAAGGGGTAGAAAACACTATTAATTTTATAATATAAATTTAATAAAAATATAATAATATTAGGGAATTAAAAAAAAAAAGCTTTAATATCAACAAAACAGATGCTTTGTTTTGCCCTGAATTTGCAAGAAATGTAGTGACGTCATAATCTGATAATGTTATGCTTATTTCTTGTCGATGCCCAGAAGGCGAGATAAAACTCATAATTAAAAAAAAAATTTAATCTTTTATTTAATTTAAGCGCCTATATTTGTGAAATGTTTACAAATGCTTTTTTTGTGTGACCCACATACGCATCTGCCATCCGAATTTGTTTTAGTCATTGCGCTAAAATATTAAGATTAAAATATCGATTTTTCTTTGATAACATATGTTTCTTTAATATTTGGTAGGAAATGAAATTCCCAAAAATCTCATTTATAAAACTCCTCTTATTGGAAATTTCACATTTAAAAGTTCACTAAGTTAATGAAATCTTGAACACACTATCATAATAAAAAGGCAGGGCTTACAGTACAATGATAAATTGTTACCGGTTTACGTATGCTGTCTATTTAATTCTGCGGTGTTTTTTAAGTGTGAAGCATGTTTCAACATTAGTAAATTTGATTGTTATAATTTCTGTTTATACTCTACTTTTTTTGTTGTTGTTGTACTGTGTATATTTATTGTATTTTAAATTTTTACTGCATTGTTTGCTTTTGTTGTACATTATTTTTTTGTCGCTAGCTATTTTGGATGTACAGTATTTGGTTTTACTATTATATATAGTCTACCTGATTGTTCTATTTCATTGAGTTTTGAACATTTAATTATTCTTTCTTCAATTATTTTTTCCGTTAATTTCTAAAGGTTTTAAATTTACAGTTTTCATATTAATTAAACTGAGAGTAATTATAGTCGATATAACTATATAATAATTAACTCATAATGATACAAGTATCATTAATAATTATCAAAAACTTTTACTATTTGGATAAATAATTTTACACAATACATAATGAAGAGACAATTCGAAAACTTTCATTTTTTGAGTTGATAATATGTGAACAAAACAAATAATGAAAATGTAATTTTTTATAAGATTTCTTCAAAATCTTAAAAAAGAAAAATTATTTTTCTAAACATGATAAATTCTACTGTAAAAAGTTATATAAATTATTTAAACTTTGCTATCTTTCATAAAGATATCCGAAGATGATAAAGCTTGCGTTTTTCTTCCTTCCTGCACATATGCATCACATTCATAATTGATGCAAAAAATTACAACAACTTTAACATGTGTGGCATCTTTTTTATCTAAAAAATTTTTCATTTCATAAATTAACTTGTAATAATAAAATTGTATAAATAACTTTTTTGCTTTCTCACTGTATTTTAGTTTTATGTTTATTTTTTTACTGTAAAGTTTGTTTGTGTATGCGCGCGTGGGTGCGTAAATCGCCAGGTATAAATATGCATTCCATAACATATTTATGAATTATTGAAATTATTTTTACTGTGTAATTTAAAGCTATTTAAAAAATAGTAATGACTGTATTATTAATTTTAGAGGTAAATGGGAATGTTTGAAAGAAAAAAGATAGTGCTGTTAGTTTCATTGATATGCGTTTCACAGCAGGCAACAAATGTACAAGACGCCAACTCTAAAAGTACTTCAACAGAGTTAAAAGTAGTAAAACCTCAAAAACGCGTGACGCCTGTCAAAGATGCAGAAAAGTTATCTATTTTAAGGACCCAAGACAATAGCCTTGATTTAAATACAAACGGAGAAGAGGTTTGGGATGAACTTACACACAATATACCATTAGAGTACATTGAAAAGATTTATAATGAACTTAACCAATTAGCTCAAAATGAAAATCGACCAAAACGTTTGTGGGGTGCTACTGCTGCTATAAATACGGATAATTTAAATCCCGAAGTAGAAAACGAACTTGAAAATAAAAAAAATGCACCTGTAATTGAAAAGTTTGAACGTCCAATAGGACTATGGCATAAAGATATTGAAACTAAAAATCCTGAAAACAGACTTCCTTTAGGACTTTGGGGTAAAGATAGCGAACCACTTCCAATTGGACTCTGGGGTAAAGATGCCGATGTCAATGATGATTTAAAAAAAGAACCCCTCCCAATAGGGCTTTGGGGAAAAGATACTGACTCAACTCGAGGAGATAATAAACCAAATGCTTACAAGGGTAAATTACCAATAGGACTTTGGGGAAAAGATAACGCTTTAACTAATGATCTTGGTAAAAAAAACAATGGTAAAGATAGTGGACCTCCACCAGGTCTTTGGGGAAAAGATAGTAAACCAATTCCGGGTCTCTGGGGAAAAGATAATGGACCAATGACAGGACTTTGGGGAAAAAAAGACGTCGGGCCGCCTCCCGGATTATGGGGCAAAAAGGATCAACCCCCTATTGGAATGTGGGGCCGAGCCGGAAAAAGAGACAGTAATCCATATCCTGGTTTATGGGGTAAAAAAGAAGAAGAGCTCGAAAATGTAGATAAAGAAATTGAAGAAGATAGTTTAGAAGAATTTCCTGCATGTTTGTTAGAAAACCCACCATGCGAAATTCAAGAGAAAAGATATAACATTGATAAAAGTGGTCCCCCACCTGGACTTTGGGGAAAACGCAGCGAAAAATATCAAATGAACAAACCTCCATGGAGAGGAGGTATGTGGGGTAGAAGCGAGATATTAGAAAACTCAGTTCACGATTCAAAAAAAACCAACACAATTGATATGGAGCATGCAGAAAATTAATTTTTATTTTTATTTTCAGTATTCTATGTGAAAAATATAATAAAGTATTATTTATTGATTTAGATATATATTAAACATTGACTGTGTTTTGTTCATTGTAACCCGCTTTTTCCCATTATATCTAAAACTTACTTTAAACTTTATTTACATTAATAATTAAATTGTTGATAGAAATAAATATACTTTTTATTTTTTAAAAAAACCTTCTTAGTTTTTTTAATTTACTTATTTTTGTAAAGTAAATTAATACATAAAAAGTTTATTTTTCTTGTTTTTTTTTTTTTTTTTTGTTCTCTTTCTTTCTTTATATATATATATATATATATATATATATATATATATATATATATATATATATATATATATATATATATATATATATATATATATATATATATATATATATATATATATATATATATATGTATATATATATATATATATATATATATATATATATATATATATATATATATATATATATATATATATATATATATATATATATATATATATATATATATATATACATATATATACATTTATTTTGTCCAATAATAAATAACCAACAAACATAGAAAAAAGAGAGAAGACCAAAAAAAAAAAAAAAAATGTCCGTAGAACGAATAAGGCAGTGAAATTTTTTCACTAAGCACCAATTTTGTACATAAATAAAACTTTTTTTTACAATGATCTTATTAAAAAAATAATTAAACAGATATGGTGAAGTAAATAATGACAAAACGCAATCTTTTTATAGAGTCCCAAATAAAGTTTAAATAAAGTATAACTATTTAAATAAAATACTGTAACACGGGGTATAAAATACTGTAACACATTTGAAAATACTGTAAATACTTTGGCCAGCGGGGTTACTTTGACCAATTTTTAAATGTTTAATTAAACATCTGTAACTTTTAAACAGTAGAGTAACGTTTTTCTATTTTACATAGTAAAACGTCGCTATTTTAAATAGTAAACGTTACTTACCAGTTCAAATTTTACAGATGTTTAATCAAACTTTTTAAAAATGGCCAAAGTAACCTCGCTGGCCAAAGTAACCCCGCTGGCCAAAGTAACCCCGCTGGCCAATGTGTGATGGTATAACAATTGTATTGTAATCTTATAAGCATAAAAGTACTGCACTGTAAGTCAAAAAGACATTAAAAAAAAAACTGAAAAAAAAAAAATTAAAACGACTTCAAAGTAGTTACTTAAGCACAAATGTTTTTAAAGTTTAAAAAATTTTTCCTTTTGCGAAAGACTTAAATGAACTTAAAAAAATTTGTTACAAAAATTTGACGTCTTTTTGATAAGTATTCATATTTTGGTCTTCTATATGCAATGCTATATTCCGTATATTTATAAAATTTCAGTTTTTGTTTGAAACTATCATATTTGCTTTTAGATAATATTAGATTGAGTCAAACATTTTTTTTTTCATACATATATTTTTCGGTGACAAAATCAAAACTATTTAATATGACTTGTTATCATCTTTTTTTTAGCATGTCAAATCCTCTTTTAAAATTTTTAATAAATATAAATAAAAAAATTCAAAGGCAGCCTTTACCCTCTATTCTGAAATGAATGTTTTTCCATTCAATATTTTCTGCAAGGAACAGAAAAAAGTAGGTAACCGTTTCAGCAAGGTATGGAGAGTATAGAGGATGCGGTAAAACAGACCAGTCAAGCTCAAGAATTTTTTCTTGAGTCACCCTTGCTGTATGTCCAACAGTTTTTCTTGGACTATTTGCAGCTGCTGAATATACATGTCTTCAGTCACCGTTTCATTCCTATTTAACAGCTCATGGTGAATTCCTTTGGCAATCCCACTATGCCCACAAAAAAGTATTTTTGACTCGGGTATTTGCATTAAGATCTGGTTGAGAAGGTAGAGATCTATAGCCAGCCACTGTCTTTTACGGACAATGTTCTCATATGTTATCTATTTTTCATTACCAGTAAAAATCTTCTTTAAAACGAAGTGATTATCATTCCTTCACCATACACACTGTACCGTTTTTGAGCCGCAGCTGTAGCACAATTGTCTCGTTTAAATGTACAAAAGTATCACATGTCAAAAGTGTATTTTTTGATTAATCATTATAAAGCTAAAAAAATAAAAATATTTACGTGTGCACCAAACGTACGCACCAAATTGAATCTGTGTAAAGACTGACCAATTTATACCTACGAAGCAAAAGTAAAAATCCCAATATCAGGGAATATCCAATTGTGTGCAAAATATAATAAAATTTACTACTTTGGTGGAAGTTATTTATTCAAACTCAACCTAATAGTTTTCTTTTATATTCATTTCATACTTGCTATCATGTTTTTCTGGGTAGAGAATAATCCATCAAATTCATATCTTTCATTAGGTTTTGAAAGAGTTTAAAATTATCTTTAAACTAAATAATTCTGCAAGCATGTTTTAGCAAGCTATAAATAGCTTACTTCAAGGCCGACGACACTGGGGGCACGTGCCCCCCCCCCCCCTAATTTTCTTGAGGAGCTTTTTTTTTTTTTTTTGTTAAGAAAATTCTTGATATATAGGACTTTTTTCACAAATTAATGATTGAGCCTCCCCACTTAAAAACCCGTGTCGTCGGCCCTGTCCTTGCATGACGTATTTCTTTTAAATCTCCATCAATTTATCGCTTCGAAATTTTTTTCTTGGTGTAAGCCTTGAAACCCTTGCTTTTGAGTGCTTTTCTTACAAGAAAACGACTGCATTTAAATTTTTTGGCGAGATCTCTTTGGAATTGGCATAGATTTCTTGTAATTGACCGGATGATCAAATTCACTTTGTTTTTGTTAACAAAACATTTTATCTTTTCACCGGGTCTTTTTCTTTCGATAGTTTGAACGTTTTGTATGGCCTTAATATGTCTCCTACTGGAGATTTAACTTTTAACAATTTTTAACGATTTAAATACTAAAGATTGAAGATTTAGCAAATTTTGACAATTTTTGAATGTGAGTAGATTGGATTTTGAAGGAAAATTTCAAAAACTTTTTTCCAATTATTGAATTGTTTAGTCATTTGGGACTGATAGTATCAATAAAACACAAATACAATTAAATATAATTATTAAGCACTGGCATAACCGCAATTCGATTATTTTCGGTTATGCATTAAATTTCGATAAATTTTGATAAGAAATGTAGGGCGCTAAGATAAGAAATGAAGGGCGCTAAGTTAAGAAAAGAAGGGCGTTAAGTTACAAATGCGATATTTAGTTAGGTAATCGTGATTAGGGCCAGGGCGTTTTCAAAAGGTTTTTAAACTGTTTGTCATTTTGTCCCATTATTCTTTTACTTGAACAAACAAAAAACTTATTCTATAGAACCTAAAGTTTCATGTCTATGCGAAAATAATTAGCCATAAAGCACCAAATAAAACTAAAGATCCAAAAGAAAAGATTTTTTTAAATTTGATTAAATGTCTGTATATATATATATATATATATATATATATATATATATATATATATATATATATATATATATATATATATATATATATATATATATATATATATATATATATATATATATATATATGCTTAAATAAATAAAATGACACAGTGGGTAGAACAAAATTGCCCTAAAAATTGAGAGTTTATGTGCCAGTTCTGATTATATTAATGTTATCGGTAAGAAAGAAGAAATAAAAAAACTTTATTTTTCTTTCTGTGATTTGTAAATAATTTGAATAAAATATCTAATACTAACAATTTTTAATACCCTTTTTTTTTTTAAAGGTGAGTTTCCACTCATCAGTTTTTCCACGGGAACGGGATAGGAAAGGGAAAAATAATCACGTGAGCATGCGTAGTTTTCCTTCGGACATATTAAAGCTTATAAAATTTATAATCTTATAATAACTTATAAATCGCCTTAAAATTTTCAAAACTGTTTATTGCTGGTTAGCGGTATTTGAGAGATAACAATTGGTGTTTAATGTTTGTGAAAGTGGTTAATGGTAAGAGTTAAGTGGTAAAAAAAAAAAGACAAGGAAACTTCATCCTACTCCGCAGTGTTATGTGACGATCTTATCGTTTCTTAAAAACAAAAGAAAAAACTTTTTATTAAAATTTGAGATTTTGCAAACGCTCCAAACAAAGTTTTATAAACATAACTTGGGCGCTTTTAAATGGAGTGGGACCAAGCGCTATCTTATGGTTTTGAGAGAATAGTTTTTTTTCTGTTTATTACAGTATACTGAATACAGCATTTCACTTTTTATCTTGATCTCTTCCTGCTTATTGATAACACTATAGTTAAAGCAAGTTTTTATTACCATATAAATTTGACAATTCTCTACAAGATAGCGCCAATAACTCAATTTAATTAAAAATGGCGCTTGGTTTCTTTCTGTTTAAAGATGTCTATACCCATTTGCTCTAGTTTGTATTTAGTTTAATTTTTACGGTTTACTACAAACTTTTGTTTTATGGTTGAAGTGATTGCTAAACCCTCCAATTTAGTTTAACTGCAGGTGATTACTAAACTCTCCAAATTAGTTTATAAATTACAGAAGTAATAAAAAAAAGGTTTTATTGTATAATTTAGAATCTGTGGGAGTAATTGTTTTAAATTTAGTGAAATATTTAGTAATACATAATTTTGTATAAATAATTGAAATTGCTCAAGGTGACATAATAAATAAAATTATTAATTTAAGTTTCTTAACTTTTAGGATAATACTAATAGTAACAAATAAATACGATATACAATGTTTTTTCACCCCACGTTACAAATTTTTTGCATTTTTAATAAAATGTTTTAAGAATATTTTTGGGCAAAAAAACTTAAGCCATTTTTTCAAGCCCAGGAAAAAATATAAAAGTTGCACTTGAGAACACTTATGAAGTCATTCTCTATACATGCTCTATTAATTCTAACAAAAAAATTTACCCCACAATTATTCTTTTAGATTCTAGAGACATTCATCTTTTCCTCAACTAATGCAACAATTAAAAAATATATATTTCTGGTCTAGATCCAGCTCCCTAACCTGCAAAAAGGAATGTTGTTTCGGAGTTAAAAAAGGATCTTCTCCATCACTAACTTTCATTAATTTCAATACATTTATATGGTATACTTTTACTACAGATTCTATTCCATCTTAACTCCTCTTTAACTGATTTTATAAGTAATAAATATTTTTATAAATATTTTTATAAATAATAAATATTTACAGTTCTAAGGTTATGAGAAATCGAGTGATAAAATTACAAGATTTTTTAAAGTTTATTTATCCAATGTGTGAATTTATCAATAGTCTATTTTGAAATGCTTTTTTTTTTTAGAACACTGTCCAGCTGTTTGTCAAAATACCATGTATTAGATGCACCAAACCATGTTCATGGTCATCAAGTAATTATTTTAAAAAACGTGCTGCTTTTAAAGATAGCAAAGTAGTACATGAACAAGGACTTTAAACAATAAATAACTCAAAAAAGGTTACAATCACGGACTTGATGACAAGGCTTCTCAACTGCAGAGACTTGATAATATCAGCTCCTCAGCTTCACAGATTTGATTTTAGATAGTTTTAGATAAAAAAATTTTTTTTAGATGAATGTTTTATTTTAGATCAAAAAAAAAGAGTATTTTTAAAAATTATTTATTTTTATTTTAAAAAATCTTTCAAAGAGTGTTTTCATTGTCGTTATTATTTTCTTCGTTTTTAGTTTGACATTGAATGTAACCTTGCTCAACGCAAAATTCAAACAAACGCTTGGTTTTGTTAACGTCAATTTTGAGCAAGCTTCTAGCAGTCTGGAGTTTCAATCCGTTTTGATAGAACGACTCACGCTGTAATATGTTGCGATGATGAAGATAAGCCGTCGGAAGCAAACGAATATTAGAACAAAGCTAAAAAAGAAAACAAAAAACATAAAACGAAACTGCATTATGGAAATTATATTTATGGAATTTTTTTTAAATTGGAGCTTTCAAGTTTTTAGATAACAAAAAACTCCTTAGTACCAAATTATTTTACAATTTCCTAAAACATCAATTTCGGAAATTAATTATAAATAAATTTATAAAGCAATATTTATTTATTATTAATCAATATTTATTTATTATTAATCAATATTTATTTATTAAGCAATATTTTTAATGAAACTATAAACAAAATAGTAAAAACCTCACACAGTGTGGTAATTCATCCACAAGGTTTTATGAGGTCGCACAATTTTTTTTTTTCATTTTAAAAACAGATACCAATCAATTGCAAAACAAAAAGTTTTAAAATCGCGTCTATTGACGGATATTTTAAAATTGCCGTTGATAGACGTGATATAATGGACGAAAGATTTTCACAATTTTTTTTTGCGATTTAATTACCTCAAATACAAATAACTTATTTAGTTTTGTAAATATTGGTTGGAACGTATTGTGAAATATTATCTGGTAAAACCCCAACCCAAACGAGTAAAAACTGGTAAAACAAAAAGCCAAAGTTATGCATTTTGTTACATTTATCATCTCTTCTAGGCTAAAATATTTTTAGCATTCAATCGAAAGCTAAAACTTAGAACTGGCAAAATTACATCTCTAAGATGTCTATCAATATAAATATAATAGAAAGGTTTGTTAATAATATATGCGTGTCTTTAATAGATAAATAATTGAAAGAATATAAACAATTATTTTTTAAATTTGGGTGTCTAAAATAATCCAATTGTGACGCAGTGGTTTAAAGTACTAACTTCAGAATCAAAAAGTCAAAATTCCATCTCCAGCTCTAAGCATATAAGTGACATTGGCAAAGAAGACGAAAAAAATTCCATATTAAACGCTATTTTGCAGAGCTCTGGGGTGAGGCCAATAGATCTTACCACATATACACATATACAAGACAAATTTTTTCATTTTAAAAATACATGTTTTGACTATATATTAGTCATCAGTTTCAAATAATTTCAAAGTTTCCAGCGTTCATACCAATATAATATAAAATTAATTAAAATTTTTTTTATCATACTATTTTTACAAAAAAACAAATAAAAAAGCCATTAAAATTTCCAATAAATATCCAGTAAAACAATTGTAAAAGCAAAAAGGTCCCTTTTAGTAATAACTTCATCTGGAATTGATAAGCAATTTTAAAATCATTATTAAATTTAGAAACAAATACTTCATTGGAATCAAGCTGTTTAAATATATGGAAGTATAAATAATAAAGGTATTTAAATAGTTTTTACCCCTCCTATAGTGTTCAAATATTCATAGTTTTAAAGCGACGAGATGTCTCACCCGTGTAACAGGATATACATCCTGCAAAAACAAATTTATTAACTACAAAAGATTTAAATTCAAAAGGAAGAAGATTTTTATTGGAAAAAAACTGGTTGGCAGTAAAAAAAATATCAGAGCGAAAACCATATTTTGTGTTGTTAATTTTGAAAACACCGTCAGTTAAACATTTAATGAAATATACGCAAAAGAAGTAAAACTATGAAAGTACAAAGTTCAGAGTTTTTTTATGAAAAATTATTAGCTTTGGATGTAGTTACATGTAAAAGAAGAGTTTGGATGCTACATCTTATTCCATTGCGAAAGATAACGATGTATGTATGGTATTAATGTAATCAAGAAAACTGGAAGCATGAATTTTAGAAGGAAATGCCACAAATATGTCATCAACATATCTTTTATAATAGTTTGGTTTGATTTCATTATACAATTTTAACCACTTATCTTCAATGTTACACATAAAAAAATTTGTGAGAACCTGTGAAAGTGGTCAACCTAATGCCACTCGGATAATTTGGTCATAAAATTGTCCTTTGAGGTGAAAGTGTGTTTGAGAAGTTGCAAAGTGAAATAGTTTTGTTAAATCAAATTAAGTTGTTTTTAAATTAGGGTTACTCTGAATGAAATTTATTTCTGTTTCATGTAACAAAATGCTGGTAAATAAACTAGACACATTGTAAGATACAAAATATTGATGAATGAAACACACACACACAAACACACGTATATATGTGTGTTTGTGTATTCTTATAAAAATCAGGAAAAGCACAATAAGTTATTGTTTAAAATTCAAAACAAGAGCTAGGTCAATTATTGAATGAACAAACATGATTAAACATTTCTAAACTCAAAGTTTAGATGATTGATATACTTATTTAAATTCAACATGTTTAAAAAAATATTTTATTTATAGAAAATATTTATGATGTAATATTATTCAAATTATGAAAGTTTAATTTACAGCTAATTGAGCCCAAAGTGTACCGAAACATTATAGTACTTATTCTGAAAAGTAAAGGAAATAGTCCTAGTAAACAGAAAACGACTGACGCAAACAAAGTTTGTTGATTATTAGAACAAGTTATCATATGAAAAAACTCTCTCTTCAGCTAAATATTTGTTTTAAAGGATGAAACAAAATTATTGTACTCCAAGTTAAGTGTTGAAGTGCAAACCAGTTTTAATAGCAATATAGAAAGAAGACTGAATAAAATATAGCAAAAAAATGTGCTAAAAATATAATCTTTTTGTACTAAAAAGTAGAAAATAAACTTTTTAAGTTAAATTTAATAGTTCAGTAAACTAAAGATTGACAGGTCTGCACAAGATTTATATAGAAACATACCTGTCAATCTTTAGTTTACTGAACTATTAAATATAACTTAAAAAGTTTATTTTCTACTTTTTAGTACAAAAAGATTATATTTTTAACAAATGTTTTTGCTATATTTTATTTTCTACTTTTTAGTCTTTACAGAGAGTTACAATATTTAGCAATGCGTTTATCTAGACATTTGTAATTATGTCAAGCTTTTTATCCTAAAGAAACCGAGTATTTGCTGATAAAAGGGGACGACTGAATAAGCGCGAATTTCATAAGTGCGAATGGCGTAAGTACGAACTGGCATATACGCGAATTGGCATAAGTGCAAAGCAGTTACAAAAACTGACACAAGAGCGAACTGGCATAAGTGCAAATTGGCATAAGTGCGAATTGGCATAATTGAGCCAAATGAATTTGCAAACATTGGCATAAGTGCGAACTGCGCTGAATAAAGTTGCAAATATTGGCATAACACAAATTACTATTTCGCTCTTATGCCAGTTTGCTCTTGTGCCAGTTTTCGCAAGCGACAATAGACTCTTAGTAAGACTTTGATACAAGCGACAACAGACTGTGAATGAGAGTTTATAAAGATGTTAGTGTCATCATATTGTTGAATGAGACTATAGTACTTACAAAAACCAGTATCAGGCAACTGTGACATACTCTAAACAATGTCAGAAAATCTCAAAGACTATTTTTTATAACTATGTTTATCTCCCTAAAACAAGAAAGCCACTGCAAGGCCACATTTTTTAACTGTTGGTATAACCTTCTTTGAGAGTTGTAACAACTGCTGCCTAGAGAGAGAGTGAGCACAATACTACTAGTTTCATAATATATTATAACCTAATAACCATGAAATAACTAATTTATTTCGTCTTTATACTTGTTTAGTTTACAATTTAAAATTAAATGAACCGTAGAGTAACAACTTTTTTATGCTGGTTTTTGGCTTACTATGCTATGGTGGAAACTATGCATGCATATAATGGAATGCATATAACTGTGTTTATCTCCCTAAACAAACAAGAGATTTCCCTAAACTATGCATGCATCTAATCAAAATGAAATTTTATAAAAATGTTATTCACAAAATTTAATAATTATAAAATGTATAAATAACTAAATATATAAAGATATAGATATAAAAAAATAATATAAAGAAACACATAATAATAAAATTGTTTTATAATGTAAAACTATTACAAGGGTTTAAAAGGGTTTAATATGGATTCATAGGATTATATTACTATATCATATTAGATGATTGCCAAAATTTGTGCCCGATCTAAAATTAAAACAAATAAAACGTTTTTGTTAATTAAGTATTCTTACTGCACATGAATTACTGTTAGTAATTACATAATTACTGTTAGTAAACATAATAAAAAATAACAGCACAGTCAAAATTGAATGCTTCTGCTATCTACAAATATCGGGGATATATTTTAGCATCATTTTCACACAGGATGTGCAACCACATTTTCTCCACTTTATTTCAAAAGTGCAGAGGTTAAGAGATTTTCTGAAAAAGGGTTCATTCATGCTTTAAAAAGTAACAGAAAATGTGATTAAGTTTTAGCTTACTTGTAAAACATTAAAAAAAACTTGGTACTATTGCCAAACTCAGTAAAACAACAAAACTTTTTCAACTAGTAAAGATTTTATTTTTACTTAAGATTCACTGTATTCACTGATTTCACTATACAGACAATTTTTGATATTGATCATAAAAGCAAACTGTACAAACCTCTCAATCTTGGCAAAAAATTCTGTTGAGTATTTAACTGTTGTTTTTACAAAAAAAATATTTTTGCACTGTACAAAAATATAGTTATTCTGGAGGCTTTTTGGAAAGCACTAGGTTTGTAAAAAACAAATCTATCCAGTGGCTTTTCTCCAAGTAAATTTGCTGTCATTTGTAAAGCTTTTGTTAATTTATTTTAGCAATGAATTGCCAGATGTGGTTCATATTTATAATTAAAAACATAAAGCTTCTTCACAAACATAGATTTTGTAAACAATTAATTTGTGTTAACAAAATAACTTAAAAGTTTGAACAATTATATTGTAAAGTCTAAACATTTACTTGTAAATATTTGTTTATTTCTCTTTTTATTCAAAATAAATTAAATCTGAATTCTATGCTCTCACTCAATACACGTGTGTAAAAATTTAGGTCAAACTAAAAATCTTTATAAAAAGTTTTATAAAAATGTATTACACAGGATTACATGAAAACAAAAATTTATTTGAATCAAAATTTTTATTGCAGAATATTTATTTGCTGTCTTTTCGGATTTTTTTTTCTTTTTTCTTTTCAGGGGTATTTTTATCTATAAAAATACACTTGAAAAGACAGCAAATAATTATCTGAAAAGACAGCAAATTAAAAAAAATTTTTTTTGAGGAAAATTTTCATAAACAACAAATCAAAACAATTTCATAAATAACAAAGTAGAATTTTAAACCTTTTTATCAATATATGGAATTTTTTTATGATTTATATTCTAAAATTTTCTAAATTTAATATTTATAAATTTTTTCAAACCAATCCAATTCAAACTTAAAACATATTTCACAAACAAAAATGATTAACTACAAATAACTAAGATTAGTTATAAATA
This sequence comes from Hydra vulgaris, assembly GCF_022113875.1. Lineage (NCBI taxonomy): Eukaryota > Metazoa > Cnidaria > Hydrozoa > Anthoathecata > Hydridae > Hydra > Hydra vulgaris. Next base: position 15,344,390 of record NC_061165.1, read on the forward strand.
TTAAGCTCAAATATATTAAAAGCTTTCATCTCAATTAACAGAGGCTTGGGCGCGAGTAAAGGACTCCTTAAAAGTAACTCAACTATGGTTTCAATATTGATCAACAACTACTATACTTATGAAGTCACATTCCATTGTTCATTTATTCATTCATTTAGTCATTCTTTCCATTCCATTGGTCTAGCAATTATAAAGAATAGGGTTTTAATGCATATATTTAAGAGTTTATTAGGTTTGTGTTATGTCAATTCATAGATATGATATGATTATACAATACATTTCATGTAATGCACAACCTTGTAGGTTGCATCATTAGGTTAGGTTATTGAATTTAAAGTTGTATCATTTTTAAATTTTAATTTTATATTTTAAATTTTATCATTTTAACTTTATTTGGTAAAAATATAATTTTACATATGTTATTTAACGGTTTCTAGAAAAATAAATAAATTACATCTCTTTCAGCTGGCGTGAGTTTGTCTGTACCAGGTAAGTTAGATATATCCAAAGGAGGACAAGCTTTTCGATCTGTTTCAAATTAAAAAATAAAAAAATAAATTAAAAAATAAACTGTATCTATAATTAATATAATAACAATGTATAGATAAATGAACATAAGTAATAGTGAAAACATAGAAGTAAAAGTGTAATAATAAAAAAAAGTATAAAGTGAAATAGTAAAAACAAAATACTTAATAAAGGTACAGATGATAAAGGAGCAGATGAATTCTTTCTAAAAAAAAAAAAAATCTAATCACAATTATGATCAGAATAAATTACAATGGTCAGAATAAATTAAAATAATTATAATGATTAATTACATTTTACTAAAACTTCAAGTAATTCTTTCTCATTCTCTTTACATGAATATACACACATACATTACATACACACACAGTGAAATTATACTTTGAGGTTATGAAGCATAACTCTACCAAAACATCGCTGCTGGGTGTAGTGGTAGAGGCTTTAAACAAGGACATACGAAAATTAAGGGATAAAACTTATAAATTTCAACTTTTTTTCAACTTCTATTTTTTCATTTAGTAGGCTAGCATAAATGTAAACTTGTGTTATAATGTTTTCTTGTGTTATAGTGTTTTCTATAATGAACACGGGATTCCTGAATAATTGCTAAATCTATTGATTGAGACATTGAATTTAGATTGAGAATTAGAACCCTGGATTATTTATTTATGGGTCTCTTTGATTCATAAAAGATGTCTAAAATTTTACACATCTCATTAAAAACTCACTACTAGGGAGGTCTCTTAAATAATTTTTTTTTTTTTTTTAAATAAAAAAAATTCTGATTCATTCACAAGGCTGCAAGCAACCACTATTAAAAACTTTCTAAAAGTTTTTAGAGCAGGGACAGATACAGTAAAAGGATGACACTTTTCTCAATGACTAGTCAGGAGAGAATGAGTTTTGCTTGGTGGAACTAGAGACGAGAAAATGGCGAGCATGATAAAAAGAAGCAAACTTAGCAGATGCTAACTTAGCAATCGATTGTATACATAGTTTCTATAAGGTCAATAGTGAACAATATTCCAAGAAGACATAAAGAAGAGGACTTAGTGAGTGGATAGCCATTAATCAATATAGGGATGTTAACAGTATTGTTGTAGTTGTTTAGAAATATAATTGAGATATGACTTTAGCAATGAAGCTGGAGTAATTTAAATGTCTAACAATAAGTTAACCTGTCTAACTGGAATGGTAGAAAGAGTATGACCATAAGATTCAAAAGTTGAATTAGGAAAAAATAAGTTCTATGGAAATAGTTCAGCCTTATCTTTGAAAGAGGTAATAAGATCAGCCTCATGAATTAAAGAAAATGTTAGACTTGTTAGAATGTTAGACTTGTCTCTTGAGCCTAAGTTCTGAGATAAGATACAAGATTTAGTAAACTAGAAATAATGGAGCTTAGTATCAGACAGCACCTTTTTACATCGATTTTTTGCAACAGTAAATAGACATTTGTTCTCAAGAGAGATTCTCATTTGAAGTAAAGTTAAAAAAACTATTATGATTAGATATAGCAAAAAGAAAATGAAAATAATGGATGAAGTTTGTATTAGAACCGACATGAAGGAACAAAAGCTTCCATTCCTGCCTGGATCTATGAGGTTATGTAGGAGACGCATTTATCTGTTGAGAGAAAAAAGTCATCAGCTCAAGGACTGCCAAAAAAAAAAAAAAAACACAAAAAAGAATCCTAGTCAGTCTTAGGGTAAGTAGTGTGAAGAATAGGGTGAATCTAAAAAAGAAGTACAAGATGAAAGATTTATGGAGATCATTGCATGGTCAGAAAATGAAACAGAAAAAAAAAAGATAAACTGGACACAAGCTATAGTCAGAGACAAGATACAAATTAAGGAGTGAAGGTAAGTGATTAGGGTTGTCTGGAAAACGAGTCACAAAGATTAAGAGATTAAGAAAAACAGAAGTTATGGGTTGTAGTGCCTGCAGGGTCAGTGATGTGAGAGCCAAGCCATTCAGTGTGATGAGAATTAAAGTCACAAATAATAACAAATATTAACAAAGAGAAGATAAAGTAAAATGGTGTTTAAAAAAAAAAAGCACATAAATTTTAAGAAACAAGTTTTTTTTCAAGTTTTTGCATTGTTAGCAAAGATTTGAAAAAAAAAAAAATTATGATAAAAAATCCTAAAGTCACACATTCAACCAAGACATATACTTATATATTATTCTTCCACTTTTGTTTTAAAATCCTAAAGTCACACATTCAACCAGGACATATACTAATATATTGATTCTTCTATTTTTGTTTTAAAATCAGATTTGAATAATCTGACTGTTCTTTTATGTACTTTTGCTTAAAACTAGGGTTGTTCGCCGAAAAACAAAACTTGCGAAAATTTCGCATCTTTATCTACCGTAATAGAATTGTTATTGCGGAAGTTGCACATGCAAAAATGCACATTCCGTAACGCGCAATACGAAAATATAAATAAATAAAATTCCGTAATAAAGCATTGCGAAAGAAAACTTGCGAAACAAATCATTTCGTAAGAATACTTACGAAATAGTTCCTTACGGAAAAAGCATTCCGGAATGTGCAGTTACGAAAAAGACGCAAAAGATTTTATGTTACAATATATTTAAGATATTAACTGTTAACAGTTTAAATAATAATTAATAAAATTATAAAAAAATGTTGTCGAATGATTCTTCAAATGTTTATACATATATATATATATATATATATATATATATATATATATATATATATATATATATATATATATATATATATATATATATATATATATATATATATATATATATATATATATATATAGTAAAATCCCGTTAAGTTTGACTCTCAATGAACAAATAAACAGTATGCCTTTCTTTTTAAAAAGTATAAAGAGGATGTGTGATAAACAATTAAATACTTTATTATAAAGAACGAGAGATCTCTCTAAAGGTAAATGATATCAGAAAGAGTAAAAAGAGAAGAAATATATGTGAAACAGCGGGATGTGAACCTGGGTCTACGCGGCCAAATGTCTTAACTGAATGAGGTATACGTTCATTCAACTAAGTGAATAGTAATATTTATTTATTATATAATTAAGAAACTATATAAAACAGAATTTACAGAAAGAGATACGTATGCAAATAGAATTCTATATATCAGGAAAATGAATAGTAATGTGAACCTTTAGTTGGTTATAAATAATATCTGGACTCGAAAACTAGTTACTTTTAATGGAACTCAATAGGCTGTAGGAGCCTCAGGGAAATTATATTCAGTTATGATTATATTAGACTCAGAGTTAGCTAGAAATTATTACAAATTGTTTAGGACAGATGTCTAGTACAAAAAGCACAAGATTTAAAGCAAAATGATTTATTATATTTGATAAGGTTGTTTTACGTACATTTCATCATAATTTAAGTAGAACTTAGTAAAGTAAGGGAAACGTGTAGAGTTAAGCATAATGAACTCAATCTTAAAAGAATAACTAACAGAAGAGGGGTTGTCACTATTATGAAGGTGACGAAAAATCTGTAATATAGAACATGGAGGTCAAAAAATGCTATCTTAAGTAAAAAGAGTTTGATGAACAAAAGTTACAATGGCTGCGGGGTGCGAACCCGGATCTCTGCGGCGAATTATCACGTATCTAACTGATTGAACTATACGATCTTATACTTAAATTTATATCTTATTAAAATTAAAAAAAAAAATTTTCTAAGATCTATACTTCGAAAAGCGTATTCAAACAGGACTCTACATACCTTTAAAATCTGCTAGAACTTTAGTAACGTGCACACTTTTAGAAATTATTGAAATAAGTATATTTTATCAGAAATATGCTTAAGCTAAAGCATATTTTTGAGCCTCATTTTACTATTTGCTTAAGCATATTCGAACCTGTTTCAAAAATTTTATATGCTTTTAAAAAAAAACTAACATGTATATTCCTACCTATCATTCTTAATTTTAATATACGTAATGAGTTCAAAAAACATCGTTATATATATTTATTATGGCACGTTTCGTAAGTTTATTTCCGTTAAGAATTCTTTCGTATGTTGTGATTCGAAATTCTTTCGTTTCGAAAGAAATTTTATTTTTTATCAATATTTCTAAAAATAAAACCATAAAAATTTAATATGTTATTATACTGAAAATAAAAATTCATTATAAACATTTTGGGATTTAAAGATGTTAATTTTTACAATTAAAATCAGTCTGGCAAACAAATTTTCTTCATAGACTTCAAAACGTCGTTTGGCGAAAATGTTTGTTTCGCAAGTGCGACTTCCGAATCCGCTACTTTCGTATGTTGCAAAATAGTTTTGTTTCGTATGTCAACTTGCGAAATGCTAAATTTCGGAAGTGGCTTTTGCGAAATGAACATCGGCGATTTTAAATGTTTTGTAACATTCGGTACGAAAAAATGTAATTCTTCGTTCTCAATCTCCTTACGAAAGAATGTTGTTTTTCCGGAATTGCACGAAATCCTCCGGTTAACAACCCTACTTAAAACTACTTTTTTTATTGTTTTTTTGGCTTTTTCCATAAATAATGTTAGTAGATAAATAATGATGGAGGTGCTGCAAAATATGACAATAAATGACAATGGGGAGGGGGTATTGATGTCAATTAAAAAAAAAAAATTTGAACTTTACATTTACACCATCTATTAGCTGATTTTAGAGGTATTAATGCTTACAATATGGTAAAAAAATTATATGCTTATTTGCGCTGGCAGTAGGAAAATCATTATTCTGATTGTGATGTAAACTAATAAATCCTTAATACAAATATGCATTGCTTAACTTGTTGATGTTCTCATTTGGAAATACTCATCTTAATAAAAAGAAGCCAATTATTCAGATATTCAAATACTCAGAACAAACTATTCAAAATGAAGTCCATTGTTCATGGAATTCATTAAAAGGAAGATAAGCTCGAGCATAAAGTTTTTGAATCAAGAGTTATGTTTTTGGCCGATTCATTGGCAGAGCAAGAAATTATCATTTTAGTTTGCTACTCCAAAACAGTCACACAACACGTCTATTCCAATTGAATTTATCAAGAATTCCTTACAGTTTGTAGAGCCTATCAATGAGCTATTTGTAATTGATGGTCAACAAAATCTATCAACTTCCAATTTGTTGACCACTAAAAACCAAAAGAGATTAAAAAGTGATTGATTAAAAACAGTGGCTCAAGATCAAATCAATTCTAAGAATCTTTAAATTGTAAAGTAGAATTTTAACTTTAAATTGTAAAGACTAGAAAAAGAAGTGTATAAATTATTATTGAAGACAAAACTAGCAAACCAAACCAAAGAACTAGCTAAGAAAAAGTATGATCAAGCTCAACAGAAGAAAACTAGAGAACTAAAAAAAGCTAAAATTGAGGAAATTTGTTTAGAACATCCAGAAGTTGAAGAGAAAATGAAAGTCAGAAAGAAACCTGGCTAATTGTCATTAGAAATTAATCAATCTCTTTTGAAGGCAATTATTGCTATTGCTATCCATGATTCAGCTGCTGATGAAAGACGCTGATCAGAGGTTCTCTGATGCATCTACTTTTGAGAAAAAGTGAATTAGAACGTAAAAAGCATGTCAAAACGGTCTATATTAGATTGATCAGAGCGCTGAATGAATACCATTCAAACTATATTGATGAACTCTTCTGCAACTCAACTATAAAACGTGAAGTTTGCTATATTTTTAGGCGATGATAAAGTACATTTTTTTAGCCAAGAAGGCAAAAATGCTAATTGGAATTGCAACAGCTAACAAACAACCACTGCTGTTACTGTACTTGGAGTACTGGGTAACTTTCCCAGACCACAATTGGATCATGGTGGCTAAACACAAGGTTATACCATCTGTATATGCTGGAATTATTCCATCAAGAGATGGTATTAGAAAAATAGATGCTGTTCTGTACCTACCTATATTGCTGTTTGATCAGGAAAACATGCATCCTTATTTTATGAAGAATAACCTAGATGCTGTTTTCATGAAGAACGCTTTAGGCCGCAGTGCATTCAACTGAGAAAAGTGACAAATGGCACTTCTAAGTAGAGAATTATCTGAGCTGATTCTTCCACACAAGCATTATGGAACTCATTTAGAGGCTCAAGGTAATTATAAATAAATCACTGATAAAAATAAATTCGTAAAATATAGAGTAATTTTTAATCTATAATATCCGATAAATCTTTTTAAATTAGGCAGGACAGTAGATGAAGAAAGGAGAAAAACAAAACTTAGGTTTTTCTGGTCATATTTTAGCAGGTATTTGGTCTGATCTATAAATTGACAGTTATCTTTCTGTTGCAACACATATTGATCCAGAGCAATCAGAACTAAAACCAAGAAACCTTTAACTACAAAATCAATATAAGTAATTTATTTATTACTACTATTGGTTGATCTAATTATAATAAGTGATGATATTCATTTACACAGGTTTTATAAATATTATTTTATTTATAGCATTTCTCATGCTATAAATAAAATAATATTTTATTTATAGCATGAGATATTTTAATTTCTATTTATATTTTAAAATATAAATAGTAATAAAATTGTTAAATTTCACAAGTATTTAAATGATTCATTTTATTACTTTTATATACTTAATACTTTATTCACATCACTTTCTTAAGTTTTTTTTCTTCAAGTCTCATTTATTATTCTTAAAGGTTATCCACAAAGATTATTCTTAAAGTTATCCTCAAAGGATTATTCTTATATTTAAGGATTATTTGTAAAAGCCTTAAAGATTATCCACGGCTTAAAGCCAATACCATTTTAAGAAGGTATATCTGCTGACCTTCTTAAAACAGTTTTACTTTAAAATTAAATATATTTTAATATGTGTATTTTCAGAAACTATTAATTTTAAATGTAAATAAATATATAAATAAACATTTATTTGTGTCGTTTAAACTATTCTCTGACTGAAAAACAATTGAATATATACCAAAAGACAAATTTCAGGATTTTTTTTGTTTAAAATAGGTAACCTCTAGATAAATATGTTTATACTAATACATGTTAAAAAAAAATCACAGTAATCAGAGTTTGGGAACAATAGTACTTTAAAGTTAGAGCCCCAAGGTCAAAATATTTGTAAGGGGGAGGGGACAGTACTAGCTTTAAAAAAAAAACTCTACTATTATAAACACAACTAAAATCTGTAAAATTCTTATTTAGTGAAAAAATATTTTAATGTTCAAAAGTAATGACGTAAAATTAACAACCTTTTCAAAATAGAAGGGATTTTAAATTTTCCTTGGTCGTCATTTTTAAGTGATAAGAAATTTTTTTTAGATTTAAAAATTTTTTCAAAGAATTTTCACCTAGTTCAAGATATTACATAAAAAAGTTCCATTTCTTCCTTTATGTCAATTAAACCATAAAATAAATAAAAGCTATGTAGCTTTTATTTATTTATGGTTTAATTGTTAAATTTATCCGAAATATGTAATATTTATAATAGAGTCTTATAGACTTATGTTTTATATTGCATATATAAACAAAGTTAAATATAATTAAAAACTAACATGCAATTTGCCAGTTAAATAAAAGAACAAAAAAAAAAAGTTCAAAATAAGAACCCATTTATTTGTCTCTGTAGCCAAATTTGACATGCTAAAGGATTCTAAAACAAAAAATTACAAAAAATTAAGTTTGTAATTTTATAAACAATATGACTAAAACCTAAACTTTAAGAATAAATTTAAATTTAATCATTTTACATTTTTATAACTTCATTTGATATAAAGTGCGTGTGTGTGTGTTTAAGTGTGTGCATAAGTTTTATTGTTTTTTTGTTTTAAACATCTTCACTTCCAACAAGGCTACAAGCATCCACTATTAGAGTTGGAAGTTATGGAAGAGAAATGATGAAGTTTATAAAGCAAGAGAACAATTGACAGACAACTTCAAAGATTGCAAATTATATGGATCAGGAAAACAAGAAGAGAATTTCAAAGCGAATTTCAAGAACTGATGTTTGAGGGGAAAAAACTAGTTGAAAAGAATTTTTGGAGCACTTAGGGAGAATTAACATAAAAAGATGACACTTAATTGAATGAAGAGTAACACGAGAATGAATTTAGTAGATGACACAAGAGATGCTAGCTCTTTAAAGTATAGGGTCAAAGATAGAACCTTGAGGAACTCCTGAAGTTACAGGAAATGAAGAAGAGCGCTGTCCATTGAGGGCAACATTTATACTACAATTGGTAAGGAAGGATTCAATAATACTAAAGATGTTGCCTAAAACACTGTAAAAAAAGAGATTATGGAGAAGACCAGCATGCCAAACTTCATCAAAGGATTTAGAAATGTCGAGAGCGATAGCCCTAACCTCTCCACACCTAATGTGACATCAGGTGTGGAGAGACATTAGACATCTAATGTCTGATAAAACCTATTGACTATTACCTCTAAGCAACCAGTATATATACAATCAATATATATATATATGTGTATATATATATATATATATATATATATATATATATATATATATATATATATATATATATATATATATACATATGTGTATATATATATATATATATATATATATATATATATATATATATATATATATATATATATATATATATATATGTGTATATATATATATATATATATATATATATATATATATATATATATATATATATATATATATATATATATATCCCTTAGAATTAGAGTTGACAGTTGGCAATGTTGACCTAACTGCCAACCTTAAAGTGTTTGAGGTAAAACATAGAAACGAGGTGGGCAATTTTCTTCAGACCTCGTTTCTATGTTTTATAGTAGGACCTTTTTATTAAATTTTTTTTGCTGACTTCTAAAAGATTGAGGTTGGCAAATTATTACCGACCTCATTTTTCCTAACTCTGAGGGTTGTATATACATATATATTTATATATATAGAGAGAGAATACAGCAAATTCCCATTAACTCGAAACTCCAAGGGACCAAGGAAAACCTTTCAAGAGACTATAGAAAATAGTTCGAGATAACAAAAGTTCGAGTTAACCGTTGTGTGACTTTCCAGGAATTAACTGTTATGATACAAAAACTTATTGTGAAGCCATATTTTATATATATATATATATATATATATATATATATATATATATATATATATATATATATATATATATATATATATATATATATATATATATATATATATATATATATATATATATATATATATACACATATAATGATATTATACAGAGCTTGAATTGATCACAAACTTTGATATCTGGAAATGCTTACAGTCTTTAAATTTTTAGCTTTTTAAAAACCGTAAACTCCGTTTTGATTACTGAACTCAACAGCTGTTATTATATATATATATATATATATATATATATATATATATATATATATATATATATATATATATATATATATATATATATATATATATATATATATATATATAAATTTACTAATGCAAAAATATACATATTTTTGATTATTGTTTTCTTAAACACTAGGTAATTTAAGAATTACATAGAAAGAAAAAGCTATATATAAAAAAAAAAAAAATTTATAAAGGTTCGAAAAAGTTGCAGTGTAATTTAACAATCAACCAATAAAAAATTATGCTAAAGCTCTTTACGCATTATATGAAACATTAAATTGTTTTTGAGAAATCATTTATTTAAAAATTTAAATGTTATAAATTAGAAACTAAAACTTAATTGATAAAAATAATAATAAAAAAAATATATTTTAATAATTCATTAGTTTTTTTTGTTTTAAAATAACTATAAAAAGTTTTTGTATATTTTTAAACACTTTTTTTTTTGTTTTTAATTTTGTGGTATATCTGCAAATGAGTTACGAACATTTCATTGGAAAATAAGATTTAAATAAGATAGAAAAGTCTTATTTATCGATTTCTTTTATTTGAAATATTTGGTCACCACTATATTCCTTTAGATTGTTGTGATTAGTGGTTGTTTTTTAATAACTATATCATTCTTTAACATGCTTGATTTTTTTAGTTTTATTTGATGATTCCTAAAACGAATTAAAATATTAGAGTTTAAATCACAATCTTTATTAATAAAAATAATAGTAATAATATAAATATAGTAATAAAAAATAATAATATGGTTTTACAATAAGATTTTATTTTCATAATTCTAGATCAATATAAATATTTTTTATTGAATACCAGCTATGAGTTTAGTGATCAAAATAGAGTTAACAGTTTTTAAAAGCTAAAAACTTTAAGACCAGAAGCATTTCCAGATATTTCCAGATATTGAATCCTTCTTACATCTTTATGAAGAAGGACTTCACTCAAATATTCTCGATTAGGCTTTAGTTTTTTCCTTCGCTGTTTCAATTTTTCATATATTCGAGCATCTAAGAACAAAAAATATAAACATTTCAACATTTATAAACTTTTTAAATATGGCCTATCTGACTTAACATCAAATGATACCTTTCATATTAGACAACCCCATACTTCTGTATTCTTGAAGATGTCTTATTTGGTTTTCAAGCTGTTTTTGATCTAGAAAAAAAAGCTTAGTATGTACCCATGTAATTAAGCAACTATGCAAAATAACATTCCACAAATTTTGTAATATAAAGAAAACTAAGAATATATATGTAAAAATATTTTTATGTAAATATTTGTATGCAATTTGCATTACTATTACAAATTTTCTATTTTATAATATTGTGTAATTATATCATATGATTGTGTAATATTATATATTACACAATCCATTAAGTATTTGTAGAGTAACACTTTATTACAAGAATTTAAATGTTCCTAACAGTATACTAAAAAAAAAATTTGGATAAAATAACTAATTTTAAATGTAAATAATAAAATAAATATTGCAATATTCATATAATTCACAATATTTGTGTATATAACATACAACTCAGAAATAAACATTTTTTCCTTAAAATGTTTAAGTATGATATAAAAATAATATAGAGCAAATAAAAATAAGAATAAAAGAATAAAGAATAAAAATAATAAAGAATAAAAATAAGAATAAAGAAAAAAAGAATTCTCTAACTTTAAAGTATGATAAAAGATTAGATTCAGATTAAAAAAATTTTTTTTTAATTGGTATACTAGATTTTTAGAAATGCCATAATAAAGGACAAAATTTTAAAGTTTTTGAATGATCAAGAAACCTATTATATATTTATTGTTGAAATTGAAAAGTACAAAAAATAAAGTTGAATGTCTCTGTAAAGCACTCAAAAGAAAATTTACATAAAATCTCTGAAATTCCCACTCTCTGAAATACAGTTCTCTAAATGTAAAAGCAAATTTAGAACAGAAAAAAAGTAAAAATAAAAATCTTACATAAACATCAGATGATTTAAGCTTTAAATCTTGACAATTGTCAAAACAAAAAAAAAAACAAAAAAAAAATTCTTAATGCCAATAACTTAATGTGTATGTTAGTACACATGGTGTACGAAGGGGATATACCAGGTATTGATATCAAAAAATTATATTGCAGCATTTCGACTTATTACAAATGATAAATTTACTATTAAGTAAACAAACCATAAATTAAAAATGCTTTAAAAGTGTCATAACAAGATTTTATCATTCAATTTGATAATAAAGCATTATTTAAGATAAAAAAAGGAAAATGATTCAAGAATGACAGATTGGCTATTTTATTAAATATTGATGGAGAAGTTTATCTTATTGGAGTACCTTCTCTTATGTCTTTCTCAGCTGAGAGTCAGCAAAAGGAAAATGAATCTTCTTGACTTGACATTCAGAAAAACATCAAAGGCAAATAATTTTAACTAAACTTTTTCAGTAATACTGAACTAAAGAATTCACCATTTTGAATTGCAAGAACTTTAAATCTTTATTCATTATATCTAACTTTTCAGATTTGTATTGAAGTAGCAGATTCAAAGAATTGAAGCGGCTTTTCTAAAACGTTGCTGCACAAAGAATTGAAGCTGAAGGCTATTCCTTTCTAAAACTACACAAACGTTACTACACAAACAAAGATTTAAGGGCCGGTCAAATTTTTATTTAAAAATTCAAATATTCATCAAAGAAATCTTAAATATGATACAAATGTTACCAGTCTTTTTTTTGTGGAAGAAATCAGAAATTTAAAGCAACTATTAAATTCAGAATGTTCAAAATGAATGATGGCCATAACAAAATAATTGATGGCCATAACAAAATAATTGATGGCCATAACTATTTTATGACTCATTCTTACTTGGTAACTTGACTCAAACTTACTTTGTAATGACATAAAGCTAAAATCATAAATTTAGTATAAAAAATGCAAAAAAATAAATAAAATAAAATAAAAAAAATTAGAAATAAAAGGGAACAAAAATATTTAAAAAAATATAAAGACAAAAAAAATAATATCAATAAAAGAGAAATTTACAAAGTAAACTTTGAACCAACTTTTCATGTTCATCAGGATTCATAAACATAGCAAACCTTTTCATGACTTCTCGAAGGTCTCTATAAATTGGAAAATAAAGCATTCAAAAATAAATATATTATTTGAAAATAAATAAAACATTAGAAAACACATCAAGTAAAATAAAAACAAATAATAAATAAAGATATATCTACAATAACTTAATAGACTCTCTTAAAATCTTAAAAACGAATAGTTAATATACAATTCAATACTTATATGTCTTATTTTTTCTTGAAAAGATTTAACAGAGATAAAATTGAAATGAGAAAGTTGAAATAAAAATTTAAAGCAAAACATCCAAAGAAATTCATATTAGTAATCTTTTAAGCATTTATAATGTCTTAACACATTCCTTAACATAAAACAATACCTTTCTATGCGACTTTTGGAAAATACAATGCCTAAAAAATATCAAAAATATAAGTGCATGACCTTCATTAACTTTTGTTATCAAAGTATAAATTATTATGAAATTTATAAATTTAATTTAATATACTATATATCTATCAAAAATATTTACAATAACTAGCAAAAAGCAAAAACAAAAGTTTCTGTTAAAGCATTTGCAGTAAAAAATAAATAAAAATAAAATAAAGTTTTTTAAATTAAAGTCATTTTAACAGAAATTTTTTGGATTGAATAAAAGATTGCAAAATGCATGTTGCATTTTGCAACACGCATTTATTTATAACTTATTTATAACTTCGTATTTTTATTACACTTATTTATAGCTTCGCATTTTTATTAAGAGCCAAATATGCTTTAGCAACCCTAAAATTTTTATTTTTTATTTTTTGCACTTTAAAAAATTTGTTTTTAAATAGAATAAATAATTCTTTAACCAGACACAAAAAATCTGTTTAAAATGTCAAGTTATTCTATTGAATTGCATTACTGTTAATCTGAAATAAAAAAGAGAAGATATTCTAATTCTGTTGCAAATATTGTTTTATTTAAGTACAACTTTAAATCTAAGTATTTAAATATTAAAAAGTTGTTTTTGATCATTTTGAGATTTTTTTTTCTCCAAATAAGGACTTAGAGGAAAAGGGTGGACTCAATATTAAATAAATTTTTTGTGAGTTTCAACATCCTAGTTTTGAATCAAAATTATCTTTTTCTAAGCACCCTTAATGATAACAGAAAATTTAATAAAAAGATTCAAACTGATTTTAGTATATATTTAGTACATATATTTTTCATAGGAAATTTATTTATATAATATTAAATGAATACATATTAAAACATAAAATATTATACTATATGTACATATATAGTAGCACAAATATAGTAGTATTAGTATATTACAAATATAGTAGTAAAATATAGTAGTAAATATAGTATTAGTATATTATACATTGTATTTTATACCATAGTACTATGCATAACATTTTTCAACAGAACAAAACTTTATGAAAACCCTCCCACTTCAACCACATTTGTTCTGATAACTATCAGAATCTGGTTGTAACTTTTTTTTGTATTTTTTTTTAAATTTTTTAAGTTTTATTTTTAAGATTCATTGTTAGACATAGCTATTTGTTATATCATAAATCCCTTGAGTTATATATTAATGTGCCAATGTTCTACAAAGGATATTTGCTAGCAATATATTAGGAATATTAATTTGAGAATATATTTGTCTTTCGTAAATATAAAATAAAAATTGAAATTTCTAAATTTTAAAACAATTTCAAATTATCTGAAATTTTTAAATAATTTCTATTAAAAATATATGTAATTGATAAATTAAAAAAAAAAATAGTAATAATAAAAATAAAGTTACCATTAACATCAGAAATATCCAGCATTCCATAATCACGCAACAGCCTGGGATATAAAAATAATTCTTTAAAATAATATAAACATAAACTCAATGATTTATAAAATTTATCAATAAAATTTACACTATACATATTTATAAACATTCACATTTTTTTGACTTCTCTATCATTTAATCTTCTGAAATAAATATCAACAACAGCAAGGTTAAGCTCCATGATTAATTCATCATCTTCATTTATGTTAATGTCAACATCTTTCAAATCACATTCAGCAAAATTATCTGATTCCTGAGTGTGTGTATGTACATATATATATATATATATATATATATATATATATATATATATATATATATATATATATATATATATATATATATATATATATATATATATATATATATATATATATATATATATATATATACATATATATATATATATATACACATATACACATATATATATATATATATATATATATATATATATATATACACATATATATATATACTATATATATATATATATATATATATATATATATATATATATATATATATATATATATATATATGAGTATATACATAAACACATAATATGTATATACATAAACGCATAATATATACATATATAACTATATATACATATACATATATATATATATATATATATATACACAAAGAAACATATGTATATATATATATATATATATATATATATATATATATATATATATACAAACATATATATATACTCTCTGGTGCAAAATGTGAGACAGGTATTAAAGATTGTCTTGTCAAAGAAGTAGTAAATACCTGGTGCAGAGCGGGTTTTTAAAAAATCTCCTTAATGAAAAAGTGGACCATTTAAGGTCAGATCAGGAGTATGGTCTTCATGATCATCCTGCTACTGGTAACATGTAACCCAGTGCAACCTGTTCCATGTTCTGCTGCTTTGCAGGATTTGCTTTCTAAGCAAAGGCTGGAAGGAGTGTTCTTCCTGTCATCAGTACTATCTAATATCAGTCATGCCTATAGTAAATTTTTTTTCTTCCATATAGTTGGAGGTGCCTTAGTTACTGTATTAGCTCACCTGTAATCTACGTTATATGTATGTTTGTGTTCTGTCTGAACCTCTGGCGCAGTGTTCGCTCACCCGTAAGTTACTTTATGTTTTTTATGTATGTCTGTGTTCTGTCTGAACCTCTGGCGCGGTGTTTGCTCACCCGTAAGTTACTTTATGTTTATGTTTATGTTTTTTATGTTTTTTATGTATGTTTGTGTTCTGTCTGAACCTCTGGCGCGGTGTTGACTCACCCGTAAGTTGATTTATGTTTGTTTGTGTTCTGTTTATACTCTAATGCAGCGTGAGCTCAGTAACTAACTACTTACTCCAACTACAAAACCTACACTCACCTTAGACTGTATTTTGTTAGATGCAGTGTTTTCCTAATGCACTTCCAAAATATCATGCCTGGTTTTCTCAAAGTACTGATGCGGGAAGTAACTCCTTTTAACTACTCCAGGTCAGGTCAGGATAATCGAGACCAATCTTGCTACTGGTATCACATAACCCAGTACCACCTGCCACAAGCCCTGCTACCTTGCAGAGTGTGCTCTTCTTAGGCAAAGGCTAGGAGAAATAAACTCCGACTAAAAATTCCCCTGCCTTGGGGCTCTTGGTTGAGTAAAGGCTAGAGATGGTGTCTCGATAAAAACACTCATCTTGGGCAGATGTTAATTGCATCCAGCTAAACATCACCTGCCTTGGGGCTCTTGGTTGAGTAAAGGCTATAGATAGTGTCTCGATAAAAATACTCATCTTGGGCAGATGTTAACTGCATCCAGCTACTGTCTTGTAGAAGGCCTCCTAGGCAAAGGCTTTAGGGGTAAGCAGAAAAATTCTGCTAACCAGCCTCGAACCCCTTCTTCATCTATTAGGCTGGCGTAGATGTAACCTGTGTTCCATTGTTTCCTGCCTAAGATGATGAATGCTGGATCTCCTTGACTCTACTCATAGAATTTTGCTTATGTCTCCTAGATAATGGCAATGCAACTCTTCCTGTTATCTCCATATGAGGGTACAGCTCTAAAACTCAGTTTAATGGTTATGAGGCCGGCTGGTAGTAAGGATTCCCGAACTCTGTGGTAGCTCTCAGAGAGGCTGATTCCATCAACAGCTGCAAAATATCAGAGTATTAACAGTACCATGTTGCGCATGGATGGTGTCCCTGTTAATGCTTTTGGTGTGCATTGTCAAGGCCACATAAGGAGCCCTATGTCACGGCTTAGGGTTAATTAACATGACAGAGACAACTGCATAGCTCATTGATTAGGAGGCTGTGCTCTATCTATGAATGAGTCAAGTTCTCATTAAACCCAAATCATGACCAAAGTAACCAAAAATTTAAAACCTAAAAAACCATGCCCACCACCTTAATATTTTAATATTACTTTTACAAATATTCGCGGTCTACGAAGCAACTTTCCATCAGTTGAGTCTTACCTCCTGAAAAATTCACCAGACTTGCTTGCACTCAGTGAAACAAATTTAAATTCTGCAATTCCTTCTTCAGATGTCAGTGTTTATGGGTACTATCCTTTGATTCGTAAAGACTCCAATAGTCACATGCTAGGTTTAGGGGTATACATACGCATTAATTCCCCTATTTGTCGTGAAATCAGGTTCGAATCCTTTGACCATTCTTTGATGTGCTTTCGCCTAGCACCTCTTCACTCTATCACCTTTCTCTTTGTTCTATATCGTTCTCCTTCTTCCCATGATTGCACTCTTTTAAATGTTATCTCTGATCAAATTGACCATGCCCTCTCTCTTTACCCCTCTGCCAATATTGTTGTTGTTGGTGATTTTAATGCCCATCACACTGAATGGCTTGGCTCTAACACCACTGATCCTGCTGGCACTAAAGCCTTTAACTTCTGCGTTTCTCAATCTCTTACTCAGATAGTTAACTTTGTAACTCGTTTTCCTGACAACCCTAATCATTTACCTTCACTCCTTGACTTATGTCTTGTCTCTGACCCTAGCTTATGTTCAGTTTCTCCCTTTTCTCCCTTAGGTGGTTCTGACCATGTAATGATCTCTATAAATCTTTCTTCTCGTACTTAATTTTTGGGCTCACCTTATCATCGCACCACCTACTACTACCCTAAAGCTGACTGGGATTCCTTTCGTGATTTTCTTCGTGATGGTCCTTGGGCTGATGTTTTTTCTCTCTCAGCTGACAAATGCGCCTCCTACGTAACCTCCTGGATTCAGTCTGGAATGGAAGTTTTTATTCCTTCTCGTCGGTTTCAAGTCAAGCCTCATTCTACTCCATGGTTTTCTCCTTCTTGTGCGGCTGCTATATCCAATCGTAATCATTTTTTTCATCTTTTTCAAAAGAACAACTCTCTTGAGAACAAACGGCTATTTATTATTGCAAGAAATCGATGTAAAAAGGTGCTTTCTGATGCTAAACTCCATTATTCTCAGTTCACTAAATCTCGCATCTTATCGCAGAAGTTAGGCTCTAAAGACTTTTGGAAAATCTTCAACAGCATTGTTAACAAGGGTAGATCTAACATTCCATCTCTCATTCATGGGACTGATCTTATTACCTCTCCCAAGGATAAGGCAGAACTATTTGCAAAGAACTTTTCTTCTAATTCCACTCTTGAATCTTATGGACATTCTCTTCCTTCCACTCCAGTCAAACAGGTTGACCCATTGTTAGACATTCAAATCACTCTGGCTTCTGTTGCTAAAGTCATATCTCAATTAAACTCGTCTACAGCTTTTGGTCCAGACAACATTCCTGTTACAGTCTTGCAGAATTGTTCTCCAGAACTTTCTTCAATTCTCTCTAAACTATTTAACAAGTGTTTGACTGAGTCTTGTTTTCCTGCTTGTTGGAAAAGGCATCTGTGGTTCCAATATTCAAAAACTCTGGAGAAAATTCTGACCCCTCCAATTATTGTCCGATCAGTCTTCTTTCTGTTATTAGCAAGGTCTTTGAGTCTTTGATCAACAAATTCCTCACATCTCATCTTGAGTCAAATAAACTACTGTCAGACAATCAATACGGTTTTCGATCCTCTTGCTCTACGGCCGACTTGCTAACTGCTGTAACTGAAAGATTTTATCGTGCACTAGATGGAGGCGATGAGGCTAGGGCTATTGCTCTCGACATATCTAAAGCTTTCGACAAAGTTTGGCATGCTGGTCTTCTCCATAAGCTTGCTTCATATGGTGTTTCTTGGAAAGTTTTTGAGATTATCAAATCATTTCTTTCTAACCGGTTTATTAAAGTCATCCTTGAAGGCCAACACTCTTCTTTATTTCCAGTAACTTCTGGGGTTCCCCAAGGTTCCATCCTGGGCCCTGTTTTGTTTCTTATCTACATAAACGATCTTCCTGACAACCTTTTATCTAAAGTAGCTCTTTTTGCTGATGACTCAACTTTATACTCCTGTCTTGACAAAAAGTCTTCTCTTTTCGATCGCCTAGAACAAGCAGCTGATCTTGAATCCGATCTCACTTCAGTAATAGATTGGGGTTCACAGTGGTTTGTGAATTTCAACTCTAAAAAAACCCAGTTGCTTACTGCAAACAACTACCGTAATATGGTCAACATTCCTATATTAATGAATGGCAATCCTTTTACTGAGTCGTCCTCTTTACATCTTCTTGGATTATCGCTTACTACTGACCTTTCATGGAAACCATATATACAATCGATTGCTAAATTAGCTTCTGCTAAGGTTGCTTCTCTTTATCGTGCTCGCCATTTCCTTACTTCTGATTCCATTCTCTACCTCTACAAATCTCTTTTTCGTCCCTGTATGGAATACTGTTGTCATATTTGGGCTGGTTCTTCTAGTGATTCACTTTCTCTGCTTGACAAGGTCCAAAAACGCATTGTAAATGTTGTTGGACCTGGACTATCTGCTAAGCTTGAACCTCTTTCCCATCATCGTAAAGTTGCATCTCTTTCTCTTTTCTACAAATACTATCATGGTCACTGCTCAAAGGAGTTATCATCTCTAGTTCCATCAACTAAAATTCATTCTCGTTTTACTCGTCATTCAGCTAAGTCTCATTTGTTTACTGTATCTGTCCCTGCATGCTCTAAAAACTTTTATTCATCTAGTTTTTTTCCCCGCACTTCAATCCTTTGGAAATCTCTCCCATCTTCATGTTTTCCTGACTCATACAACCTTCAACTTTTCAAGTCTTCTGTCAACCGTTTCCTTGCTCTATAACTCTGTTCTTTTTTTCTTAGTAACTCCCAACTTAATAGTGGTTGCTTGCAGCCTTGTTGGGAGTGAATGCAAATAAAAAAAAAAAAAAAAATTAGAACTAAGATTATAGAGCTCAACAAAAAATGGAGAAAGCTAATAGATCTCAAAATATAAGACTTTCTCAATGTCTTTACAATAGATGATTTTTTTTTTAATTTTCACTGTCAACCTTTTTTAAAATTGTAAATGTGTTATGTCTTTTTTTTCATTTTAGATTGAACTTCTCTTAAAAAGAAAATCTTTCGATTCTCGATACCTACTATAAAAAAACTTCAAATCCTTTTCAAATCAAAACCTTTAGGCTGCAAAAATATTGTAACGAAAATCAAAGCTGATCGCAACAGATCACCTGATGCCATTAAAAAGGACATTGAATTTATAACCCGCCAAAAGTTGACTAGAAAAATGTGTATAACTGAGAGTATTGACATAATTTACCGAAAGAGAATTGGATGTAGGAATGAGTTGGACAAAAAACTTGAAATGTTCAAAGAGGATAAAAATTTATTTGAAAATCATATTGTCTCTGATTCTGATACAGAATCAATAAATTTTGAGTCAAACTCTAGTGAAGAATTTAAAAATTTCTTTAACAAAAAGAAGAAAAATTAGAATAAAATTATAATAAAAAAAATAGGGAAAAATTAGAATTAGTTTTAAAAATGCTTTAATCAATAAAAAAATTCTTGTTTCACTTTGATGGTAAATTGTGTAATAAATAAAATCTTAAAACTAATATTACTGTTAAAATGGAAAGGATTGCAGTAAGCATGACAGCTTCTGAGGATTATAATAATAGTGTTAGGATGATAATAAAACTGCAAGGCAAAGACCAAGCAAAACAAATAAAAAAGGTACTATAAGATTTGGAAATTAAAAATAACATTTTTGCTGTTTCTACTGACACAACTGCTTCAAAAACTGGTGCACATTATGGAGGAATCGAACTAATAAGTAGGTATGTTATCGGAAAGCACATTATGTGGCTTTGATGTTGTGAACACATATAGAGTCATCAGTCATTTAGTACAAGCGCTAACAAGAAAGGCAAAGCACCAAAAAAAACAACTGCTTTCAAATTTAAAAAAATTGGCCGGAAAAATTTTTTTTTTATGAAATCAAAATATTACATCATTAGAAAAAATTAATTTCAAGATTTAAAAAAAAAATCCTACATGCATCAGATTACACAAGAATTTAAACAATACTTAGGAAATGCCATTGCCCTAAAAAACCTTTTCCAAGATGAGAACAGACTATATAAGATTAAATGAACTAGGTTATTTTAATTTGGATAATGAAGTGCCTAATTTTTACCTTCATCAACTCCCTGCTTGTCATGAAGCTAGATTTATGGCAAATAAAATATATTTATTGATGCATCAACTAACTAATAAAAAACTGAAATTTATGTCAGTGGAGGAGATAGAAGATGTCAACAAAACTGCACCTTTTATAGCAATATTTTACATTTCTTGGTTTCTGAAGTCGATTATCATAATCCAGGTACCATCTAATGATCTCAAAGCTATTAAAGTAGCCAAAAGCATAGAAGAAGACGACGAAATACTAGGTCTGAAAAAAAAAAAAAAGTCTGAAAAATTATTTTCTTAGGTATACATGGTACTTGGCTGAAGATGTTATTATTATATCACTAACAGATCTAGGTGTAACTAATGAAGAGAAATTTCTCATGGTACAGAAACTAAATAATTATCTTTATCTTGAGGATATTTCTAATTTTCAAATAAAGAAACCAGAGATTAGAGATGATATAATCATTAACA
The DNA here is from genome assembly GCF_022113875.1 of Hydra vulgaris. Taxonomy (NCBI): domain Eukaryota; kingdom Metazoa; phylum Cnidaria; class Hydrozoa; order Anthoathecata; family Hydridae; genus Hydra; species Hydra vulgaris. Next base: position 15,366,268 of record NC_061165.1, read on the forward strand.
AATACACTCATTTGCACAAGTTTGTTGGGAAAAACAATTGGTATATTTTTTTCATACTCCATCCTAATATACAAGATATATTGCTATAGATTTTTGATGGAAAATTTTTAGGTCTTCATCCAAACTTCAAGTTTTTAAAAAATTTTGTTTCAAATATTCAGTGCACAAATGACTGCTTCTAAAAGAAATATCTAGTGCAAGATTTCCTGGCAGACAGTCATAATGAAAACCAGAGACAAAACATCATAATGGTTGCTAAAGAAAATAGAAAAAGTGTAAATAAAAAAGAGTGATTTGAACAATATTAGCAAAAAGTATTTTAGATTGAAAGTAATTTTTTTTTTCTACTTTAATCAAAAAAAAATATTTTGAACCAAGATAAACTGTTTTTTCTTGGATTTTTTTATTATTTAAATTTTAAACATTTTGAAGAAAAATGAAAATCTACACCTAACACTTTCTGATGGTTTAAAGAACTAAAATTTTGCATTTTTGCTTTTATTTAAGGTATATGATCAGGATATGTTTTGAACCTTTTGGTTCTGTGAAAAAGTTGTATTTTTGGTACACCCAAATATATATATATATATATATATATATATATATATATATATATATATATATATATATATATATATATATATATATAATATACATATACACACACAGGCACACACCGTTAAGTACATTTTTTGTAGTGAAGTAGTGGTAGAACGCTCGCTTCATAAGTGAGAAGTTACGAATTCTATACCCACCACGTGGCCTTGTTTGTCAAGATTTGTGTTTCAAAGTTATAGAGTTGATATATATATATATATATATATATATATATATATATATATATATATATATATATATATATATATATATATATATATATATATATATATATATATATATATATATATATATATATACATATATAAAAGAAAGGAAGGGTCAAATATATATATATATATACTTGACTCTTTATATAAATATATATAAAGGATCTTTATATATATATATAAAGATCTTTATATATAACAAAAAAATTTATAGAAAATTGAAAGTCAGTAAATGATTATTTCTTTGTGGTTTTTATTAACCAGGAGCTCCAAAAATATGAAAAGGTTTATAAACTACTTTAGGGGAAAAATGTTACCTGTTTATGGTAGAGCTCAGAGTTTTTATGCATAATAAGGGCAAGAGACTCTATTTTTCTATTATTCTATTTTTCTAGGACTTTGGGAATAAAAAACAATAGGTTTTAAATCATTAAATCTCAGGAGTTTATTTTTTATTGCAGAAAATTAAACTCAACATTTTTAGAGTTCCTGGACACCAAAGACCAAATAATAATTTGCACCAAAGAATAAATAGTGATTTAAAGCAAGATTGTTTTGAAACATCCAATCCCTGTTCAAAGCTAGTTTACTATATTAGTAAAAGAATGAACCATGACAAACCAAATATGTTTGTTATAAAAAGATAAATTAAATATAAACATAAACAAAACTTATCACTTCATTAAAATAAAATTTCATTTTAATGAAATGATATGAACAATATTAAACTGTTTTTTTACTTTATTAAGATGATTTTAATAAGAATAAGGTTTTAGGGGAGGGCGTCCATGGAAAACAATTGAAAATGTTTCAAATGATGACTATTCTTCTGTATGAAAAATTTTATTAGTATAAACAATATTAAGAAACTTTGTCATAAAAACTTCAACTGAAAGAATTTCAAAGCAATTACAATTTTAATGACAACTTATACTGATATGTGTATTGTATAAAGCTTCTCAATATCCAATATTATGTAAAGAGGCCAGACTTAAATGGCATATTATAGACAAGGACAAATATAAATAGTGAAAATTGCTGCATTAAAAAAAAAAAAAAGAACAAAAGATCAATAAAGCTAAATGATAAATGGCAAATTAACCAACCAACAAAAAGTCTCCACGAGCAGCCATATATCCGATTAAACAAAGTGGGTCATCTGTATTCTCTTCAGGTCGAGGAGGTACCTTGCTAGCTATATACATAAATATCACAATATAAACTATATATATATATATATATATATATATATATATATATATATATATATATATATATATATATATATATATATATATATATATATATATATATATATAAAATACCAGGCCTTAATAAAAAAACGACTTATCACATTATCTTGTTGTGATTTTGACATCATAAAACTATTTTAATTATTTTTAATTTAAAACATTAACTTTTTTAACTACCTCAATAAAATAAATTACTGTAAAAGAAGTTTATTTTACTAATTAGGAAAAACAAATCCAGAAGTATTTTTTTCTGAATGAACATATTGTGGAATGTCTATTTTTTTTTTATTTCTTTTTACTTTTTTTATTTTTAATACTAAAAAAACTTAATTTAATTACATTTTTATTATTGTTTGACATAAATTGATTTCTTTTTATAATGTTTGCTAACCACCTACTATTTTTCATTGTAAAAAGGTTCACAATAAAAACTATGCTTTACAGAGGATGTAAAAATTATTTTACAAAACTTTCTAATGTAAATCATACTTTGTAGGGAATGATAAAAATGAAAAAGTTAATTGGTTCCTTACTACTAAAAGTAGCAATCTGATTTGTTTTAGAAAAAACTCTGCACTGTAAACTACACTTTGCAGCATCTGCAGCAGTTATTTGATTGGTTGCAAATGTACGCCGCTGTGTCAAGATTTAACACTGTGTCAACGCCGCTGTGTCAAGATTTAACACTGTGTCAACGCCGCTGTGTCAAGATTTAACACTGTGTCAACGCCGCTGTGTCAAGATTTAACACTGTGTCAACGCCGCTGTGTCAAGATTTAAAAAGTTCAAAAATTTTTTGTTAAATCATAAGTAGAGTCATAGTCATAAAATCGTCTGGAAGTCATAGTCTGGAACCATGGACCGTTTCTATTGTTTTGCCATTTTAACTTGAATTTTGATTTTCGACCTGTTCACCCTGCACATTTTTTTTTTAAATGAGCACTGAACTTAATGTTGAAACACAGCTTGATGATTTGTATATGACTCTAACTGATGGAATTTTTGACAATAACATGGAAATTGAACAAGACCTAGATAATTTATTATCTGAAGTTTGTTTTAAATCCAATTTTTCGTGCAACTTGTGATGTAAAGTTTAAAAAACAAAATATGGCCTGAAAAGACATAAAACTTCGAAACACAAATAAATCAACTCAATTAACGAAGAAAAAGACTCCATACAACAATTAACGAAGATAAAGACTCCATACAACAATTAACGAAGATAAAGACTTCATACAACAATTAACGAAGAAAAAGACTCCATACAACAATTAACGAAGAAAAAGAATTGATATCTTGATCTTGAGAAAGTTGTTGAAGAATATGCTTGTAAATTATTAAAAGATTTATGCTTACCTGAAGAAATTTGAATCAAATTTTCAAAGCAGAATTTTTCTTTTAGTTCTGAAAATTCAATTTTTCTTTTCGAAAAATTTCAAGGTTTTATTTCAAAATACAATGGTGATGCAGAAAAATTTTAATCTCAATTTTATGGACTTCTTTATGAAAATTTATTGCCATCAAAGTTTGACAATAATTTACTGACCAATACTTTGCTTACTGATGTTGGAAATCACATACTATGAGATCTTTCAGAAAGTAAACAAACTAACTCATCTAATAGCAAAGTTTCGTCATCTTATGTTTTTTCAGATAAATAATTAAGTATAATTCAATATTTGTCCGCCTATGTTGTTCAAAAACTTTACTCAAAGTTCAAATTTTACAAATCTGATGAGCAGTATAAAAAACAATGCATATAAATATTATTAGCATGCAAAATTGATTCAGATGATACCCAAAAATATGTTAATACTAAGAACAGAGGTGATTTATTTAAAACTAACATCTATACTCAAAATATCATTACTCAATGTGAAACAATTTTTTGTAAACAAAGCAAATCTTTTGTAACATCTATTAACAGCAAAGCTCTAATGAAATGCTTAAGGACTCAGTGATTATAAGTAGCTTAAACAATATATGTTACAGTACTGAAGTGCAAATTGATAAAAAAACATCTTTCTTCTTTAAAGCATGCTTGTTTTGTTCACAAAGGTAAGAAGCTTTTCCTATGCTAGAGATATTCATGAGAGACATCATATCAACAAACGACAAGCACGCAAATCTTCTATAAGGACAGAGATTAAAAAAGCGACGTGCAACAATGTAGTTGATCCATAAATTTGGTTTTGGGTTCATCAACAATCTGCTTTAGAAGATACAAAATGGTTCTTTTTATAGCCACAAATTTAATTAAAATGGTATGGCTAAAACAACTTAGTTATTTTTAAATAAAAATATTGATATTTATTGTTGAATAAAAAAAGAGTATTAGTTTTTAACAACTCTGATTTCTTTATTGAAATCAGAATTGTTAAATTCTGATTCAAATATTGCCAATTTAAATATTTCCTACTGATAATAATTTTCTTGGAATTTTTTTATCCTCTGATTATGCCCCATAAACAAGTTGCCTGTTGGAAACTGACCCAGATCCTTCACCCTTTGTGCGCCCCTGTATACACACACAATGTGTAAAAAAAAAATGTCACACCCAGTAATTTTTCAAGAAATAGGAATTTTTGTATGTTTTAGTTTAAATTTTTTACCTTACGCAAATTTAAATTCTTAATATATCATAATTATGATATATTAAGAATATTCTTAATATATTATTGCAATCACCCCTTAATCCTTTTTTAACTTTTCTGCGGTATAAGTAAGTATAATTGCTGCGGAAAAAACATGAACAAACAAATTTGGTTGTTATTAAAACAATTTTTTTAGCAAAAAAAGTTCTTTTTATAAGTTCTTGATAATACAATCATGGTTAAAAGATTATATTTAGTAAATGTTACACTATTAGGCTTTTTTACATATAGTAAATGTTAAGCCTAATAAAAAAAGTCCTATATATTTCTGGAAAAATAAAAACAAACAAGACATCTTTTTTATCTATTTTTGTTTATGCAACTTTTTTTTGTACTGAATTAAAAAGTGGGCTGTTCAATGCTGCCAATACTAAATCACCCAGAAAAAAAAATGCTGTTTTAACACCTCCTCATCTTGTACATATGCACATAAAAGTTTTCTACTCTAGGAGGAGGTTTAACAGTTTTTGGGTAATTCTTCTCCCTCATGCTTATAAAGACCCCCCTCCTTCATTATTTTTTATTTGTTATCAACAAATAAACGAAACTATATATGCATTCAGTGTAAATTGGCCAAAAAATAATTAGAAAATATAAACTAAAATAAATAAAAACTTTTAATCAGGCTTTAATAATCATTGGCTTATTAAAAAAAAAAAACATCCAAAAAAGCTTATTAGATTTGATAAAAAATTCCCACCCACCCTTTTAATAAGACCCAGTTTTTTATTAGATTTAGAAATTCCCACCTCATTTTGTATTAAGCACCTGAGAGTAATGTTACACAAATACTGTTTAGTTTATAAATTTAGGGAATTATCAGCCTATTGCTTATATCAAAGGAACATTTTCCTTTACAAAATAAACAAATAAATAATATAAATAAACAGTAACTGTTGTCACAAGCATAAAAAGTGAATTCTTAGCCAATAATGTAATTATTTTTTATTTGTAGCTATGAAAATAGGTGTTTTGACAGGATTATAGCCACTGTCCGGGACTTTGGTAATTTGCTATTTAGTTTGATTTTTTTCTTCTTTTTGGCAGTGGTGAATCAATTATCTCATTAAAATTATGTCTTTGACCTTGAACGTTACCGACAATAGATCATATAGAATATTTGTGACTTAATAGTGTTGTCATTATGCCCAGCATCTCTGACAGTGGGATTATCACGTCTGCTGCCAATGGCACGCTGCCTTCCAAAGTAGTTTTCTAAATCGTCTTGACAAAATCTTTCTAAAAAAATATAAGAAACACCATGTTCTAAGAGAAACATACAAACTTTTTTGAACAAATGCACTGTTATCTGGATACCTTCATATGTTTGCAAAGAAATAAACATATTAGCCATGGCATTAATATAATAATTCCCATTTTCGATTGATAGATTCTTTCCATTTCTCAAAGTATAAAAGAAAACAGTCAAGCCATTCAAAAAGTACATCATTAACAGATTCATATGGTTTTAGATTTTAATTAAAATTTTTATTAGCTTTATTTTTACTTGAAACATTCAAGCAGTCAAAAAATTTATCAATCATAAGACAAAATTGAGAAAATCCTGTGCATTTTAGTGGACCAAATCTTTTAAAACATTGCCAACTGTTTCACTAAACACTTGAGCAGCCAAGTAAACACCCATTAATGAATATGGTGTTAAATTAATGCGATCATTTGTAAGTTTATTTACTAATCTTAAGCCACATTCTAAGTCTTCATAAAAAAGTTGAGAAATATGACTCCAGAGTATGTGTAAACCATTATTCCACATGTAACAAGTACCTCGTCCAGAACCAGAATTTGCAAGGTTTAATTTGCAGTTTTAATTAAGTGTGAAGCATCTGAAAAGAAGTATATGTAACATTTTTTGTTAGAGTAAATACTGTGAGCTCTGTAAACTAAATCATTACACAAATTCATATTTAAGTTCTTATGCATACTAAAAAATTGAGAAAGAAAATTGTGTTTTTTTTGCAAGTTCACTTAAGACAGCTGGATTAAATCCTCTAGTAGGTCAGATGTAATTTTTGTAATCTCTCAAAGTTCTTAAAAGGATCCCAAACTCCCAACACATGTTGTGGTCATATTAAAGATAATGTTAAAAAAAAAGGTTTGAACCAAGTTTTTTTGATGAAAAATAAATAATGAATGCATACTAAGAAAAACTAATGTTGTTGTTTTAGTTAAAGCTCGCCTTCTCCATTTTTTTCAATAACTCGAAGTCTTCAAATTATATGTCAAAATCTACAGACATTGGCGATTCCTTTGAAGCGCGTTTAATTCATAAAAGTTTTAGTATTTGACATCACGGTAGACTTTTAAAAAAATGAAAAGTGTAATTACACAAAGCTGCGTTTTTCTACCTTAATTCAAAAAGTACGATGTAGTATTTTTTTAACATATAGCAAAACAAATTTGTTTGTATTATTTTTCCAAACATCGCAAAAAAAATTTTTGTAAAAAGTAAAAACAATGAATTATTTTTATTTTATAGGAGCAACTTATTTTTTACAGATATCTTAATAATTTTTAGATTTATATATCTTATATTTCTTTTGTTTTTAAATTAAAACAAATATTAAAGCTTTACTTACTAACCCCATGATTTTCATACGAGTATTTTACATTATATAGAACATTTTATATACGGTCTCTCATTTTTGTGCAAGAGAGCGCAGTATTATATATTCTGATTCTTACTTATTTTTATTTAAACGATGGGAACTATTTTCTAACTTCTCTGGTTATTTTAACGCTGTGACATTTTTTGTTTTCCGTCAAAAAAAAGTATTTATTAACAATTAATTTCATAAACTGACAGTATCAATTAGAGATATTTGATAAATTGTTAACTTTTTTTATTATAAAATTTTTTTGATTACGCTGATTTAATTTAAATTGCTAAAATTGGATACAGATAAAAAGAAAATATCATTTTATTTTACATTTGATTTTTGATAATGAAACTTTTAAAATGTCGGCAACTCCATACCAATTAGAACCTGTTAAGGTTATGAAAAAAAAGTACAAGAATACACTAAAAAATACAGTTGACAGTAGTATCAGATATGAAATTTTGTGAAAGGATATGTGAGATCCTGGTTTTGCATTAAAAGTACAATTAATAGCAACACAAGTCGACATTATAAATTTTGATTATAAGTTTACTGTTTAACATTTTATAACCATCAAATTAAAAACATGAAGTTCGTATATTTTCGTGCATTTTATACAACTAATATTTAACAAAAATACAGACAAATTATTATTAAATAATGCAATAATGAACACATTAATTAATGGTTATAATTCAGGATAGATGGTAATTTAAATTGTCAAAATGTCATAACGCACATTAAAAAACTTATTATATTTGGTATTTCCCAATTTGGGTCGTATTTGCCATTTGTCTCTTAACATAAAAAATAAAAAAAATTTTAAAAACACAATTAACAAATACAAATTATCAAGCAATTTTTCCAATTCTCATTTATTCAAAAAAAAGTTACTATTAAACAAGCCTTCCCAGAAAAGGCGTGCGGTTTTCTTTCTCGTACGACCACGAAAACGTTTTTCAAGTTAGAGAACATGACCACGTCTGTTTGCGCAAGTTATATTATATGCGTTACTGAAAAATTGTTTTAAATTTAATAACTGCATAAGAAATTAAAGTAAACTTAAACAGAAAACAATAATAATAGTTTAAATAATTTGTTTGTTGTTTTTATTATTGTTTTTTCTTAGTGGTTATTATTATCGGCAACAAAATTCATTAAGTCAAAGCAAAAAAAAAAAAAAACGGTTTTAGGCGTTAAAAAGGATGACTTTCCCATATTTTATGTGTTTTTTCTTTTAAAGAGAAAAGAGAAAATATGTATCATCATCTGTTTGTAAAATATATTTGTATAATTATAATGTAACAAGTTTATATCAAGAGTTAAATTATACGATCGCGTTTGCAAACTCTGGTAAAATATTAGGTCTTTAAAATTTTAGTTCATGCAAAGCTGTGTACTTTGTTTATAAGGAGCAAATTATTAAAAGTTTGCTAGCGAAAAAGTTACAAAAAACAAAACAAAAACAATAAACTTACGATTACAAAAGTAATAACACTTTAGTCACTAACTGCATTATAAAAGTAATAAAACTATAATAGTGTTATTACATTTATAAAGCACTTATTACTTTTAAAGTTCATTCTTTGTTCAAACAACATTACTAATTCCAAACATTTATTAAAGTAGAAAAGCATCTTGAAAAAATAAAGCGGATATTCAAATATTATTAAAAATTTCAGGAACTTTCACATATCACTTAAAAACGTTATAAAAAAATCTTTTCCTAGTCCTAAAAAAAATAATTTGCCACAATTATTGAGGATATTATACATTGGGATTATATAAGCAAGTTTCTTTGTCTTTAAAATAGTTTTAGGATCTTTGGGTAAGGAATATCGACCTAAAGTTTCTAAAAAATCAGATAAAGCATATGTCTCATATTAACTTTTACAGACTTAGTTGCAAGCAAGTCTTGTAAAAGTTTGTTATGCTCGTTTGTACACCTTTACTCGAACAAGATGGATAATAGTCATTACCATTATTCTCATCGTTTAAGAGAAAAAACCATTAGTAAGTATAACAGTCCTTTTTTTTTACTATTTAAAATAATCAAATCAATAAAAGGGATCCAACATATGGTGCCATCACTTTTATTTATATTTTAATTGGAAGTTCATAACAAAATAACTCTCTTGATAAATTAAAACATGGATATGCAACTAAAATCGGTAAAAAAAAAATATTAAGGATGCGTAAAATGTATGCATCAAAAATTATAGAAAAAACGAATAGATTTTTTTTCTTCCTATTTTATTATTTCCTAATGTCTTTAACATCTTTAAAAAATCGATTTTTAGTGTTGAGTCTATTATAATTATGAGAATAATAGAACTTTAAACATTGCGATTTTGTAGCAATGTGTCGCTAGCTACATATCGTAGCTTTGTAGCTAGCTACAAAATATCTACAAATCTGTAGCTGGTTGATAGATACAAATCAAATTTTTTTAGAAAACGACTTTATTACGATATGACGCTAGCTACAATAGCCAGTGGGACTTTAGCTTATTAAGATGGCTGTCCTCTTAACCAAATGTCTGTCTTTATCTTTACAAATATCAATAGCTTTTCGCTAACTTAAAAAAGCTAGCGATCCTCGTGGCCAAATTGCTATCTTTATCGTTACGATTATAGCTAGCTATGCGCTAGCCGATTTCCCACCGGGTTATTTATAAATAAAAAAGTTTTTTCAATAACTGTTTTATGCTTTGCATAGTTTGAAAAGTTTAACACATTTAAAACAATTTTTCTTAGTAAGATGAACAAATGAAATAATTAAATCATTGAGTTACTGTAAAAATTCAATAAGCTAAATAGAAATGAACTAAAAACGTTAAATTACTATGTGAGGAGGAAGTGGAACTGCTTCACAATAACGCTGAAGATGTTTAATGAGTGGGCTTTATAATTTTAATTTGTATTTAAAACAGAAAAAAGCAATTTTAAGTTTAAGTATTACAAGTTTGTAAGAATGACTGAAAATAATTGAAGTTAGTAAACCAATTTCTAAGAACTTAAAAACTTTTCTTTCTTGGGGGAAAGAATCAGTTATCGGGTACACTGAGGAAAATTGATTAGTGGTTAAAATTATTTGTATTAACTTTGATGATTATTAATAATTTCATTAAAAACGCAGTTATTATTGAAAGTATTTTTGTTTACAAAATCGATCGCACAAATTGCTTTAAAAGATTACATTTTTATTCAAATGTAATTATTTTATTCAAATGTAATCACATTTGAATAAAATACACATTCATAAAATTAAATGCACAAAAATTACATACATAAAAATATATTACATAAAAAATGCATTACATACATAAAAAATACATCCCTTATATAAAAAATAAGAATATACTAATAAAATCTATAATATATTTACAAAATGTTGACAAGATAAAAAAGATAAATTTAAAACATTTATTTATGTAAACAAATAATGTTAGTTTAAAACATTTATAGCTTTGTAGATGTGGCACCGAGAATTAAAATAATAGTTTATTTGATAGTATATTCTTAAAACAATTTATGCTAGAAATCTCAACGAAAACATAACAAAACTTAAATAATACAATTTTTAAAAATATTTCAACAGAATACTCTAGAAATTTTGGTTAGTATTTTTTGAACCAATAGAATTAAGTTTTTATAGATTTGGCGGGTTTTTTGTGTTCGCAAATATTCTTTTTTTATTTTCCGCACAAAGATGTTTGAGAACATTCGAGTTTATGTATGTTTCCATGTACGTCCGTAAAACAAAATATTTTAAAATTTACAATAAAATAATGAACTTAATTAAGGAAACATACATAAATTTAAATGTTCTCAAAACGACTAAAAAATCTGGCCGGTTTTTCGCAATTAAATATTATTTCCATGGTCAGTTATCGAGTGCAATCGCACCCGCTTCCCGACCAAGCCTGCATTCCTAAATTTTTTTTTTATTAGTTAGCAAAAGAAACATAAAACCCTAATATATGTGATCAATTCTCACCTTTGTATATGCTTGGAAGTAAAGGACTTGCAGATAAATAAGCAAAAAGGTAATTATTTACTGTCACAGATTGCACAAAATTAATTGAATCAGGCTATGTTCTTGTTTTTTTCTTAATATTTACCATATTTAAGGAAGGTATTAGTTAAAATGCCCTAACAACCTTTAAGATGCATTAAGATAAGTAAAACTAAGATAAGGGTTTTTCTCAGCAATCACAAGAACCATCATTAAACAAAAAGCATGTTGTAAACTTGCATGCATTTAAAAAGGAGAGAGCTTGCAGATAAGAATGTAAATCATTTATCAGCAAGATTTAAAATGTTATAACAGCAATAAGTTTACAAAAAGTTTGTAGCGATTAAACCAATTTAAAATATTCCAGTTGCCATAGTAGTTTTTATTATGATTTTGTTTGCTAGAAAATATTCTAAACATATTTTTAATTTAATGTCATTAAAATAATTTAAAAATGAATAAATACTGTACATATGCAGTAACAAAAATTTGAAATCACAACATAATCACAACATAAAAAAGTTCACAAAAAAAAAAAAAAAATATTTTGGTTTAGTTTTTTTAAAAACTATGAGTTTTTTCCTAATTCTTACAAAAACATCAAGAAAAAATTTGTATTAAAAGTAAACATAGGACAAAACAACCTTTATAATAAACATATTATCAAGTTGTAAAAACAATTTAACAGACCATATTATACTTGCATATATGGTGTATTACATTGCATATTATGACACACCTCTGTAATAAATGGGTCTGCGCCAACTAAGTTCTTTGCTTTTTTTAAATTCTAAATAAATTTTTAAAATGGCTATACAAAAAAATAAAAATAAAGATTTTGCATGTTATATATATTTTAAAACAAAATTATTTTGCCTATAACTATTTTATTTTATGAAAATTTATTATTCATTATATATTTAAACTAAGCTTTAAAACAGTGAAATTCTGATTTGAAAGTAGAGAAAGTGAAAAAAACAGTAACTTACTTGGCAGTAGAGAATGTGGTTCATTGATGTAATACTTTAAATAGTGTATCTCACAATCTAAAAACAAATTTGCGCACAAAAATTTAAAAAAAATTCACATTTTTTAAAATCAAAAAACAACAAATTAAAATACAACTAAACCAAAAAATAACCAAACAAAACAGAAAACTAAATAAACTATAAACAACAAAAATAAAAGAAACAAAAAAGGAAAATAATTTTTTTAAAATTCAAAAATTTATTTATAATGATTCTGGTGATAAATAAAGATTTAAAAAAACTTTTTATAATGGAGCTTTGTTATTAAATTACCCACCATCTTTAGTTTTTGTTCGCATTTTTTCTGACACTTCACTCCTAAAGTTTAAAATAGTTATATATTATTTTTTTCTTATTATTTCCACTATTCTTTCTAGTTGAACATAAATTTCAATTTAAAACAAGCTATCATTAATGTTGTAAAGTAAAACATTCTTTTACCAATATGGCACAATTTTAGTTTAGCTGTTAACATTAATTTAGAGTATTTTGAATAGTTTAGTTTTGTTGCTAACACTAATTTAGAGTATTTTAATAATTTTAGTTTAGTTGCTAACACTAACTTTCAGGGTATTTCAATAATTCTGAGCATGATTTAACTGTTACCAATCAGTAAAAATAAATTCAAAATTAAATCAAAAAAAAAAATGTTTTTGAGTTAATTTTTTGGCATATTTATTGATTTCCAACACTGCATGAAATGATTTGTAAATTATTTCATGCAGCGTTGGAAATCCATTATTTGTGATATTTTTTAGTAAAATATCAAAGATGAAATAAGGAAATGTATATGATATTTATTTGATAAAGTTGTATAATCTATATCATATTTATTTAGTTCAAACTTTGCTTATTTAATCAGAATACAAAAAATTAAACTGGAAGCGGTGTCAGCTGACTATAGCAACAGAGTGGCTAGAAGATATTGAAGTAATGTATTACTTATTTGCAAGAAAAATGTTTGTTAAACAAATCTTGGATGACATACTAAAACATAATCAATACATAAAATATGTATATAAAATGTTATCAAATATAACAAAGATTATCTATGAAAAACTATGTAAATAGAAAAAGCAAAATTTATTAACATGAACTTTGCTTTTTCTATTTATTACTTCATTACAAAAAATTTGTTTCACTTTCTAAAAACCACCTAACTCTATACTTACACCACTTTAAGCTTGTAAGCAGATTTTTGGATGCTAATATGGGTTTTCTAAAAGCTGCATAAACACTGACATTTTCCTTAAGTAAAATATTTCTAACTTTGTCTATAGAAATATATTCTTTAAAACTTTTATTAAACGTGTTAGGAAGTTCATGATAACTTCAGCTTGGATTGGGTCAGTGAAATTTTGTAAAAAAAATTGGGATAATAATAATAACTGCTCTCATGATATCTAGTTTTTTTTTTACCTTCTGAATCTTGCATAATATTGGATATTGTTTGTTTGCTTTCAGAGTATTTTTTTCGTATTATAATAGACTACTTATTATAATTTGAAAAAATATTAAATAATATATAAACAGAAGTTACTATTTGTAAAACAGTAACTTCTGTTTATATATTTATTAAAAATGTTTTTAGTGCCAGTAGAAACCTTGTTTTAGTTTTTTATGCAGTTGCCACAGCAACTCAGTAACACATGACTATTTTTATATAATATATATATTTTTTGAATTGGGAATGTTTAAATCATATTTTTAACAGGGTTCATCATCAGATCAGCGTTAATCAATATATTTGCTATAAAAATATACTTCTTCTAAAATGAATAGAAAACTATTATCAACACAAATATCAACAGTGTCATTTCAAATTTGGTTATACAGTATATAAAGCAAATCAAACATTGTTAAAATAAATCTTCACTATACTTCAATTAATGTAAAAAATTAAATTACCAATTTCCAAACCCATATTCTCTAGTAGCTTCCAATAGATATAATTCTTCTGCAGCAGTCCATTTATCATCAAACAGATTAAAGTTGTAACTCTACTTACAAAACAAGCATTGTATAACTTACTAACAACAATATGTGTAACACATAACTAACATATATAATACATAACCTATAATAAACAAGTATATAATAAACACAACCTATAATAAACCTATAATAACCTATAATACACAAAGAAAAATACATAAAATATATAATGCATAATTATGTATACATAAACATAATTAATAGCAATTAAACATAACTAAATAGCAATTAATTAAGTAATAAATTATTAATCAAATAATTATACAAATCTCAAACAAAACCAGACCTATTTTGATACTGCTGGAACAGTTCATCTATTTAGGACATAGTTTAGCAAGTTTATTTTTTCTTCAGGGCAATAAAATGGATTATAAAGTAATTACATGCCATAACTCGTTTGACGTTTAAAATTGTTGTTTGGTTATTAAAAATGAATCAAAATTACAAAACTTAATTTAAAGATAATGGAACGTAAGAAAGATAGAATGATTTTGAGAAATTCTTCAAGAGTAATGTTGACTTTTCCTCGTTGGAAAATTATAAGTTAAATCTTTTTAATAATAAACAAAAGTAAAAAGTCTTATAAGACTTAAATTTTTACTTTTGGTAATTTTAATATTAAAACTTTTGTTCATTTTTTTTCTAGGCACCAATAATAGTTTGAACGCAGACTCAGTGTAATGAAATCTGCACTTATTAAGTTGCCTCTTTAAACTCGCTATTTTATTTTATGTTAGAAAAACGAATTTTGAATAACTATGTTTACCGTAATTATCTCTTATTTAAAAGTGCCTCAAAGCACTGTAAAAATTATTAAACTTTAATAAAAATTAAACAAACAGAATTGCTAATATTTAAATTTATATTAAAATTAAAATAATAGTAAACACGTTTATTTAACACTTATACCTTGTATTCAAATAGGGTATTTCCATTTCCATTAATTTTTTTTCTTTGTTTTTACAATTGAATCTTTGACTTAAAGCAAAATATACATTATATATTTTGGGGCTATAGTCTCTTTTAGCCACTCCCTCTTCCCCTTCTTAAATCGGTCACTGCCTGAATCATTAAATATGTATATTTTTATCATTTTATTTTTTAATGTTAAAATAGTTTGAAAAATATAAAGATATTCTAGACACTATACTCCATAGAAATATTTGAAGAATACTATTTCTCATTGAAAATATATTTAATATGAGTTGCAGGGATATAATATTTCACTTGAAATATTCACAAGCAATTTATTTTCATAAAACTAACTACATAAACTCAACAAAATTGCAACTTCTGTGCATGACTTCAATGCATGAACATACATGAACTGCATTTCAGTAACTTTCAGGAAATCTTTAAGAATATAAAATAATGTTGTAAAAAACGTATACTGCTAACTTTTATCTGTATCATGTGTGATTCTATTTTAAACTTAATTTGTTCTTTCACAACATTACTAATGTAAACCAATTTTTGTTTACAAAATATTTATAGAAATATTATAGAGGTTAGAAAATATTATGGAGGTTAGAATTGGAGTTTTTATGAAAATAATAGACAAAACATATACATTTTTGCATGTACAATTTTTAGAAATGCTCACTATTTATACTATTATTTATACTATATATACATTACATATATTATATATATACTATATATACATTATACATACTTTATATATATATAATATATAGTGTATATAGTGTATATAATATATGTATATATATATATATATATATATATATATATATATATATATATATATATATATATATATATATATATATATATATATATATATATATATATATATATATATACATATACTATATACACTATATATATATTACATATATTATATATACATTACATAAATTATATATAATATATAATATAAATAATATATGTAATACACATACTATATATAATATACATTACATATATTATATATATTACATATATTATATATAATATTTACAAATAGCGTTATATATTTTAATTTTGCACAAAAGATCAAAAGCAATGAACACATTTAAAATAGATCAAAGAATCAAATTCATTTATTCAAAGTTTAATTGGAAACAATTGCAAAATATTCCTGGTATAAGTAAAATCTACCAAAAAAAAAATCATTTTAAGTATACTTATGCTTCTAAAAAATGACAAATACTTCTACTCTGTAGAACCTTAATCTGTGGATTGTTAAATTTGCTTATTCAACTGCCGCACCTAAATTCCCGATATCACGAAAAAGCTTTGTAAATTTTTTTTCTGTCTAACACATTGTGAAGAATAACAACCCTCTCTCAGACAAAGTCTAAAAGTAATTGTCTAAAAGCACATTGTAAATGTAATTAGACCTGCTTTATCTGCCAAGCTTAAGCCATTCTCCCAAGGTTGCATTTTTTTCTTTTTTATACAAATACTATCATGGTCAATGCTCAAACAAGCTATTATCTCTAGTTTGACAATCCAAAACTCATTCTTGCTTGGCTTCTTAAGTCACATCCTTTTACTGTATTTGTCCCTTAATGTTATAAAAAGTTTTATTAATCCAGTTTTTTTGCTTGCACATCAACAAAACCTCATAACTCTTACACAGTTTTAATTAGTTTTTAAAATGTATATAAATAATGCCAGTATTTTATAAATAATAAATGTAAGCATAAACTTATAATATTTAAAGTATTACAAATGTTTTTCTACCCCAGGCTATTAACCCCCTGTTAAATCTTATAATTTTGCTAAAGCAGGGTTAGCGAAAAGTCTCATTTTTAGCCAGGACCAGGGCCTCAATCACTTGCCAAATCCAACTGTTTATTTTTTAGTTACAACATGTAAAACTAGAAAGCTGGAAGCTTTACACTCACAATTTCAAATGCATAAATAATTCAAAATGCAAAATTTTCATCTTTTAAAGTTCAAATACAAAATGCTGCAGCTAAAGTACATAAGAACCAAACAGGTATAATGACTGATAATTTGAACACAGATAAGTAGCCTAATATTAGTCTAGTAGACTGTATGTTGTAATTAAAAATCATCGGGATTTCAAATACTAACCTTTGCAATCACTCTCAAGAGTCTAGCTTTGCGATCACTCATTGCTGCCCCATACACTGAAAACACACTTTCGTTGGTACTGGTAGCAGGAATAAACAATTTACTTGCAAACTATCGGAAGCTTATGTTCATGGTCATTCTCTTTCCAATATTACAAATCATCAAACAAGTAAAAATTCAGAACATTAACAACGCTTGAAAATCTCTAATATTTACATACACTATTTCTGTTATGGTAAGTGATGGCAGCATAACAACAAATTAAAGTGATAAAAAAACTATTTTATCTTAAAATAAAGTGTGACTCGTTTTCCTGACAACCCTAATCATTAACCTTCACTCCTTGACTTATGTCTTGTCTCTGACCCTAGCCTATGTTCAGTTTCTCCCTTTTCTCCCTTAGGTGGTTCTGACCATGCAATGATCTCTATAAATCTTTCTTCTCATACTTCTTTTTTGGGCTCACCTTATCATCGCACCACCTACTACTACCCTAAAGCTGACTGGGATTCCTTTCGTGATTTTCTTCGTGATGGTCCTTGGGCTGATGTTTTTTCTCTCTCAGCTGACAAATGTGCCTCCTACGTAACCTCCTGGATTCAGGCTGGAATGTAAGCTTTTATTCCTTCGCGTCGGTTTCAAGTCAAACCTCATTCTACTCCATGGTTTTCTCCTTCTTGTGCGGCTGCTATATCCAATCGTAATCATTTTTTTTTCATCTTTTTCAAAAGAACAACTCTCTTGAGAACAAACGGCTATTTATTATTGCAAGAAATCGATGTAAAAAGGTGCTTTCTGATGCTAAACTCCATTATTCTCAGTTCACTAAATCTCGCATCTTATCGCAGAAGTTAGGCTCTAAAGACTTTTGGAAAATCTTCAACAGCATTATCAACAAGGGTAGATCTAACATTCCATCTCTCATTCATGGGACTGATCTTATTACCTCTCCCAAGGATAAGGCAGAACTATTTGCAAAGAACTTTTCTTCTAATTCCACTCTTGAATCTTATGGACATTCTCTTCCTTCCACTCCAGTCAAACAGGTTGACCCATTGTTAGACATTCAAATCACTCCGGCTTCTGTTGCTAAAGTCATATCTCAATTAAACTCGTCTACAGCTTGTGGTCCAGACAACATTCCTGTCACAGTCTTGCAGAATTGTTCTCCAGAACTTTCTTCAATTCTCTCTAAACTATTTAACAAGTGTTTGACTGAGTCTTGTTTTCCTGCTTGTTGGAAAATGGCATCTGTGGTTCCAATATTCAAAAACTCTGGAGAAAATTCTGACCCCTCCAATTATCGTCCGATCAGTCTTCTTTCTGTTATTAGCAAGGTTTTTGAGTCTTTGATCAACAAATTCCTCACATCTCATCTTGAGTCAAATAAACTACTGTCAGACAATCAATACGGTTTTCGATCCTCTCGCTCTACGGCCGACTTGCTAACTGCTGTAACTGAAAGATTTTATCGTGCATTAGATGGAAGCAGTGAGGCTAGGGCTATTGCTCTCGACATATCTAAAGCTTTCAACAAAGTTTGGCATGCTGGTCTTCTCCATAAGCTTGCTTCATATGGTGTTTCTGGGAAAGTTTTTGAGATTATCAAATCATTTCTTTCTAACCGGTTTATTAAAGTTTAAATTTCTTTCTAAAGTTCACAAGTTTAAATTTCTTTCTAACCGGTTTATTAAAGTCATCCTTGAAGGCCAACACTCTTCTTTATTTCCAGTAACTTCTGGGGTTCCCCAAGGTTCCATCCTGGGCCCTGTTTTGTTTCTTATCTACATAAACGATCTTCCTGACAACCTTTTATCAAAGTAGCTCTTTTATCAAAGTAGCTCTTTTATCAAAGTAGCTCTTTTTGCTGATGACTCAACTTTATACTCCTGTCTTGACAAAAAGTCTTCTCTTTTCGATCGCCTAGAACAAGCAGCTGATCTTGAATCTGATCTCACTTCAGTAATAGATTGGGGTTCACAGTGGCTTGTGAATTTCAACTCTAAAAAAACCCAGTTGCTTACTGCAAACACCTACCGTAATATGGTCAACATTCCTATATTAATGAATGGCAATCCTCTTACTGAGTCGTCCTCTTTACGTCTTCTTGGATTATCGCTTACTACTGACCTTTCATGGAAACCATATATACAATCGATTGCTAAATTAGCTTCTGCTAAGGTTGCTTCTCTTTATCGTGCTCGCCATTTCCTTACTCCTGATTCCATTCTCTACCTCTACAAATCTCTTATTCATCCCTGTATGGAATACTGTTGTCATATTTGGGCTGATTCTTCTTCTAGCATTTCATTTTCTCTTCTTGACAAGGTCCAAAAACGCATTGTAAATGTTGTTGGATCTGCTAAGCTTGAACCTCTTTCCCATCGTCGTAAAGTTGCATCTCTTTCTCTTTTCTACAAATACTATCATGGTCACTGCTCAAAGGAGTTATCATCTCTAATTCCATCAACTAAAATTCATTCTCGTTTTACTCGTCATTCAGCTAAGTCTCATTTGTTTACTGTATCTGTCCCTGCATGCTCTAAAAACTTTTATTCATCTAGTTTTTTTCCCCGCACTTCAATCCTTTGGAACTCTCTCCCATCTTCATGTTTTCCTGACTCATACAACCTTCAACTTTTCAAGTCTTCTGTCAACCGTTTCCTTGCTCTATAGCTCTGTTTTTTTTTTTCCTAGTAACTCCCAACGTAATAGCGGTTGCTTGCAGCCTTGTTGGGAGTGAATGCAAATAGAAAAAAAAAAAAAAAAACATATGGTTGCTGTCTTATAACATATGGTTGCTGTCTTAAAACATATGGTTGCTATATTAAACAAGCTATATTAAATCTATATTAAACCAAAAGTTTAAAGTTTTTAAAAAGTTTAAACTTTTTAAATAAAACAGTTCATATCCTGCCAAAACAAAATGTTTAAAAACTATACTACATTAAACGTAAAAGATTAAATAATGTAAAATAATTAATAAATAATGTAAATTTAGTGAGATAAATCAGAAAAGAATAATATAATAATAAAAATTCTTGGCTACACATAGTTGGCTACACAAGTTATCATAATGAATCATTCACAATTTTTACTATTGTTTTAATATATCAATCTAAAATTTATTATCAAGTTATAAATAGTTGTCACATCTTAACTACCCACTTATAAAATCAGTATAAACATAAACTTGTTTCAATAATCAATAACTTGTTTACCCAAAAACTGGCACAAATCTGATAGTAATGTATACTTGGTTTGTAAGTTAGAGTCATTATGCCAGTGTTAGGATAAGTGCGTACTTGAATGTATACAACAAGACATACTTAGTCCAGTTATAAAACCACTAAGTACAATTTTGTCACCTTTAGGTTGTGCAGATAGGCATCCTCATAGTTAACACTTGCAACAGTGTTTATAAAATAGACAAAAACATTTCTCAAAACATTAATATATAAAGAATTATGATAGATTTAAAAATAGCTCTATTAGGAAAATCATTAACTTATTTATACCTTAAAAACATATTGATGATTGCTTTTATGGTTTGTTGTTTCACTACCTTTGGCAAAGCACTATATAGAAAAAAACATATACTCATATATAACAATTAAAATAATGCAGAAATACATTAAATTTTATCATTTTTTAAAAACCACAATAATAATGACTAGAGACTAGAAATACAGAAATACATGTGTATATATATATATATATATATATATATATATATATATATATATATATATATATATATATATATATATATGGAAAAAAACATACTGAAACTTTTTAGTCCCTGTGTAATAAGTTTTAGGTAATAATAATATATAATAGTTCACGACCAGGAGATAATCCACAGCAAAAAAGGTGGTAGTTCTCCCTACAAGAAGTGGTCCTTTCCCATAAAAAACACAACAAAGAAGAAAGCCAAAGAATGTCAATTACCAATAAATTAGATAACAATGGTTTTGTCCTGCCTGTAAAAATATATCATCAGTAACAGAAAATGTTCAATGTTTTTGCAAATCCAAGTTTCACATTGTTTGCCTATCTATTCCAAAAGAAGACAAAGTAGCCAGCAAAACCACTGTTTCAAATTTTCTTCTCCCTTCAACTAAGAAAAATTTTCTGTTCTTTTGTGATGTATGTCTGGCCAACCTAGAAATAAATTTATCTAAATCTAAAACATTGAGGCTGAACTTTCTAGAATGTAATGTTACTGATATCAAAACTCAGCTCAATAAAATAAAACAACTGTTAAACAAAAACTCAAATGACACCAAATTGGAAAAAGATAATTTATGGTTTAACAAGGAAAGATTAAATACAGTGAAAACTCCAATGCCAGACTCTCTAATATTTATCGGAAAAATATCTGATGAAAAAACTAACAAAAATAACATAGATATAATTGAAAACATAGTTATGAATAATAATATTCAATTGAAAAATTTGTATCATAACAAATCAGGGAATCTTGTCCTAGTATGTAACTCAGAAGAATCTAAAGATCAATTGCTAAATTCTCTCAAAGACACGAACAATCAAATAAAAGTAAAATCATATCAATTAAACATGCAAAAAATTATCATCAGTGGTTTACTTAGATAGTATAATGAAAATGAAGATGTTAATATGCTACACTCACAGAACAGTTTTATCCAAGAATTTAGCAAGGTGAACAACATCAAAGATCCTTTTAAAATAGAAGCTATCAAACCGATAAAAAACAAACCAACAATGTTTTAAGTCTTTGCGAAAATAAGCAAAACATTACGAGAAGGCTTTCAATGTTATGAAAACAAAGTCACACTCGGATTAACGTCCTGCAGGAAATATGACAAACTCAATGTAATGC
The DNA here is from genome assembly GCF_022113875.1 of Hydra vulgaris. NCBI lineage: Eukaryota > Metazoa > Cnidaria > Hydrozoa > Anthoathecata > Hydridae > Hydra > Hydra vulgaris. The sequence continues at coordinate 15,388,593 of NC_061165.1, forward strand.
ATTGTTTTAACTGTCAAAGCTTTGAACATTATGCGAAGGAATGCAAGAAAAACGATCCAATATGTGCTAAATGTAGCAAGAAACATTGAACCGATCTATGCTCGTCTTTGGATAAAAAATATGTTAACTGTGTTTTAGAGGGACAAAACGATCACTTTCACTGTGCATTTGATATTAAATGTCCTTCTCTTGAAAGAGAAAAGAATACTTTAAAAGAGAAACTTGATAATAATCATTTAAACGCCAAGTCCAGAAGGATGATAGAACTTACATGAGTTGTATATTATGCTCACTATGGAATGTTTGTTCTCTTATTAATAAACTTCCAGATTTAATGGAGCATATACTTGATAGGAGCCCAGACATTTATTAATAATGCACAAGTCTATTATCCAGGAAGCGCCAGCATCATTGTGTAATTTGATTCACTTCTCAACGTCAGAGAGAGAACTCTGAAATTAAAAGAAACAAAATCCAGCAATCGTTTTGGTGATTGGAGGTATCCCACTATGGTCCTAGACTTTGGAATATTCTTCCAAGTATCATTCGAGATGAAAAAAACACAACTATTTATAAGAAAAAACTAAAATCATATTTAATGGTGAATAGCAAAATATTCCACCAGAAAACTCTAGAATATTAAAAATTATAAAGTAATACAATAATTTATTGTACAGCTGAGCAAGTGTTTTGCCAGCTTACCCTTTATTTGGGCAAAACAGTAGCTGTGGGTAAACCCATGTATTTATTTATACATACATATATATAACATTAAATGCTCTTCCGCGGTGCTCTGTGATAAGACCGTAAGGACTTCTTGGGGCACCTTAATCAACTTAAAAAAAAAATAAAAAAGTCTCGGTATTAAAGTAAGTAAAATTGGCCTCCCAACCATTTTTAAATTTCGACCTGCAGTCAGCAAATATTAAACACTTAGGATCATTTTTTTTTAGAACTTCACCATTTCAATTTTGTACTTTAGTCAGCAAAAATACAAATTTAACGCTCCCCCGACCCCCATTAAATTCTCTTTGATACACCTCTAATTATTAGAACAAAATAAAATTGTTCGATCATTAATTTGTTAATTTAAAATAGTTCGATCATTAATTTCATTAAATTGTTTAAACATTAAAGTACTAGTTTATGTTTAATTATTTTACGAACTTTTTTTAATGCATTTAGAGAAAACTAAATAAATTTAGTTAAAAAAATACTCCGATGTACATTGGCTGCAACGTTACATTATTAGTGGAGGGGGGAGGAGACAGGCAAAATAACGAATCAGATTAAACTACCGAAAAATGCAATTGAATCAACAACAATAAAATAATTTCTCTAGAAAAATCTAAGGAGGGCTTGACATGCTAGTCTCCCGTTGCTGCGCCCTATAGTATACTTAAAACAAAAATCTTTCTAATTTTCATACTTACTTAATAATCATTTTTATATTCTTATTACTATATATTTAAACTAGAAATTCTACATTGATGTCTGACACATTTGGCATTTATGGAAAGGTAAGGAACTAAATTGGCTCGAATGGAATGAATAATGCTTGTAGATTGCATCTGTAAAAGCTGTATATTTTTAAGAATGTTTTAATTGTGTAATAAGGAAACATTTTTTCATTTTTTTTTAAACTCATCACCATTGATCATTTGCCATTTATTTAAATTTACGCTATAATGAAATTAATTGTAGTAATTCCGATCCTACGATTTTTGAAAGACTAGACAATATAAACATAAACTTAAAATGAATTATATTACCACCAAAAATCATAGTTTATTTTTAATGATTTATAAAACTTGTATAAAATAAACAAAATATTTCAGACCAGTTCAGATTATTTGTTTGCACTTAAATTGATTAACGAATTTAAAAATAAGTTAAATAACGACTTGTAATTTGTAATGATTTTTTAAAGTTTAAGCTGTGTAACATATTATCATTAATTTTGATACTATAGGTTTTAAATAGCGTTATGTTTAAATTTATTTAGTATAATAACATATGACTTTTTCACCGCACGGAAACAAAAGATAAAAACTCTTGGTATCGATTTCGTGGTGGGGGAAAGCAACAATGATGGTCGTAATCTTAATGTTAAAAACAACAAAGTCAACAGCAGCCAATATGAACATAGTAAAATAATACGAACACTTCAATCATCATGGTTGAAAGAATATTCTTGGCTTCGATACAGCAAAGTATCAGAATTAAATACGGAAGAGGCAACGAAGATTGTCAAAAGCAGTCTGAAAGAACTAAAGAACAAGCGAAAAAAAACTAAACAAGTTAAGGATAATGAAATTCAGGATATCATGATTTGCTTTAGTTGCCGTGAGAAGCATTACCACGCTCATCAGTTAACCAAAAATCACACACCAACAATAGAGGAAATCAAGCAATATCCGTTTGTATTTGGTGCTACTTCTTATAGAATCGAGAGTGTCAGTAAGCATTGCAAACTAACGAATATTCAGCACACCCTCGCAATGGACAGGCAACAAAATTTACAAAAAGAAAAACTCAATAAGTTCAGCGAAGTTCAAAGGATAAAAATAACCTTATCAGAAGCTCTAAAACCACATTTGCAATTTATATTTCGAAATATGTATGGTGTGTTGAAAGAGGGAAAACCATTTTCCGATTACGAGTTTTTGGCAAGATTGGACAAAACGAAAGATGTAGGAACAACATATCACAATAGACAAGCTGGAGTCGATTTTGGTTTAGCAATAGCAGATATTTTTTTAAAGGAATTCAGAATGCAATTCTCAACAGCTAAATTTTTTAGCATTATTATGGACAAGTCAACTGATGTTTCTAAACTGGAACAAATGGTTGTTTACCTGCGATACTCGATAAATGGAAATATTGTGACAAGATTTCTGGCAATAGACAGTGTAACACGACCTAACGCAACACAACTAACAGCCTTAATACTAAAAATTTTAAAATCTGAAATGAAACGGGATCCCCAAAAAAGCTGTTAGGAACAGCTGCAACTGAAGAAGATGTCGATTCAGTATATATATAGTATATACTATATAGTATACATTTCATGTATACTATATAGTATTTAATAACAATACCAAGTATTTTTTAATAAATAATAATTTATTTTAATAATAATATATCTACATTTATATCAATATATAAGACAGTAAACAGTTATATCGATAAAGCATTCACAATAAATCGAAAACAATATTGTTAACGTTTTTGTTTACAGGTTTACAGGTTATATATCAATGCACGAAATTCAGTCTTCACTCGATCATGCAGTTGTCAATTTAGAAAGATTTGAAAAAGATTCAGACTCCAGTTTTTTCTGGTCAAAGCGCTCTTTATATGGAATTGTAAATTCAAACAAAGTGATAAAATACGAAGCTTGAGTTCGTATTGCAACATCTATGAAGGAGTGTATTTTAAAACGATGTTCAAATGTACCGGATGTGTTTGCCGAGGCGGACGATTTGCTAAACACGGCTGAATGGACAGATAGTGAATTCTTTACAACTGAAAACAATAAAATAAAACATAAAAACATATTAGACAATAATATTAAAGCCTTTATTGACAACGAAATGTTATGCCAACAACTTGAAAATAAAATATAGATATTGGAAATATCATACCGGAGTGGATATCGTTAAAGAATATAATGAAAACGTGGACAATTGCTAGCTCAAAATCATTTCTGCCACTTTCTTGGGCAGAAATATCAATAAATGTGAAACCAGATAGATTTAATAATCTATTTTCTTTGATTGACTTTTTGTTGTGCCACAGTTTCAGTTCGGCTGATGCGGAAAGAGGCTTCAGTGATATGAAAAACATTAAAACAAAACAAAGAACACGAATCGGTAATAAGTTACTAACAATTCAATTGCGAATCAAGATTGATGGTAAGGAAAAGGAATTATACCATCCAACAGAAGCCATTGAAAACTGGCTATTAAAACCATCACGAACAAATAAATCAGGCATTCCTAAAGGTAGAAGGCCTGGTTACATGGACAACAAAACTACAGTTGTCTCAGTTAAAAAGCCGAAACAAATCAAAATCTTTTCAAAAAACGATGATAGTGAAGATGATAATGATAGAATTATAATGATAGATGATAATGATAATAACCATATTTGAATTTCTTTTTTTCTTTTACTGCCTTAAAACCATAATCATACTTTTGTAAATTTCTTTTACATTTTTATAAAGACTTGGTGTTTGAATTTATTTAATATGTAGTAGAATTGAACAAAGCAGTGATAAAACTAAAGTTATTCATGCATACGTGTCTTTTTTCTGAAATAACTAAAGCAAATTTTATTAATAGTTTACAACCATTTTGCATATACCACTATATGCAAAAAGACTGTATGGTAATTACGCATAATGCGATTTTTTTTCAAAAAAAAAAATGGCGACGGACAACTCAAAACATTGGCCGGCGACTGTAATTAATTAAATTTTTACTCTCAGTCGCCCGACGGGCGACTAGCCAAAATCTGACTGTACACCACTGTATATATATATATATATATATATATATATATATATATATATATATATATATGTATATGTATATATATATAAACGAACTAGCTACAGTAACAATATCAGATTTAGAACATAGTGCAAAAGAGAAAGTTTTATCTAAATTGTAAACATATTGAATAGAGTTTTTAGATAATTATGCTATAATAATAATTTTCATTATTATAATTATTAAATATTATATGTTTTCTAGTTAATTACTTTTTGTTTCTTGAAAATAGTTTCAAAAGTAGAAACTTTCTATTGCAAACATGAAACTAGTGATTATTGCAAACATTAAACTCAAATTAATTTGACAAAAATAAATTATTTTACTTCTGTTCAAAGAAATTTTTTTCCAAAAATATAATTTAAACATATACTTAAAGAAATAAAAAGCCATTTATTAAACCAAGTTAATTTCTCTCACTTTTTACTACAAAACAATTTGAAGGAAAAAGTATATATATATATATATATATATATATATATATATATATATATATATATATATATATATATATATATATATATATATATATATATATATATGTATATATATATAAACGAACTAGCTACAGTAACAATATCAGATTTAGAACATAGTGCAAAAGAGAAAGTTTTATCTAAATTGTAAACATATTGAATAGAGTTTTTAGATAATTATGATATAATAATAATTTTCATTATTATAATTATTAAATATTATATGTTTTCTAGTTAATTACTTTTTGTTTCTTGAAAATAGTTTTAAAAGTAGAAACTTTCTATTGCAAACATGAAACTAGTGATTATTGCAAACATTAAACTCAAATTAATTTGACAAAAATAAATTATTTTACTTCTGTTCAAAGAAATTTTTTTCCAAAAATATAATTTAAACATATACTTAAAGAAATACAAAGCCATTTATTAAACCAAGTTAATTTCTCTCACTTTTTACTACAAAACAATTTGAAGGAAAAAGTATATATATATATATATATATATATATATATATATATATATATATATATATATATATATATATATATATATATATATATATATATATATATATGTATATATATATATATATATATATATATATATATATATATATATATATATATGTGTGCAATTCCACGATAGTGGTGGTCGTAACATTTGACGTTCTTTAAGCTATTGAAAATAAACCAAAAATGTAAATGACTTGAAACTTCCCAGAAATTGAAATGAACAAAAACTGTTCATTCAATTTTGCAATTTTTTTTTATTTTTTAAATTTGCAGTTTTTTTTAAGTCAAAACAGAACGTAAATCTCAAAAGAAAGCTGTTATGTTTAATAACATTTTTTAAATGGCTAAATCAGGTGGGGAAAAATCAAAAGCTTATAGAGCAAGAAACAGAAAAGGTTGTTTGAAAAAGAAAGAAAGGGAAGTTATCAAAGAAAACAATTATTAACACCAAGAGAAGGAAACAAGCAAAAAATCAAGCAAAAGTTTGCAACCAAAGCTTGTAAAACAATTTTAAAATTGATAATTTTACTTTTCTGAAAGAATTATTTTATAATTCTTTCAGAAAAGTAAAATTAATCAATATTAGTTGCAATGCAAACTATAAAAAACGTTTTAACTAAAAAAAGTTTTTTTATGTTAAAAGTTTTAATTTCTTAACATATATTAATTTCTTTACATCACATTATTTTAAATATTTTTAAATATTAAAAGTGATTTATATTTTTAAAAAAGAATTACTTTCTAATTGTTTTAAATTATTAAAAAATACTTTAACAAGCAAAATTATGAGTAAACAAACTGAAAATGATTTTTAACTTGGTTTCAATCGTTTGCGCTTAAACTTTTTATTCAAAAGTCAAAAAGTTGTTAAGGAAAAATAAACATAGCATGATGGTCATAATGTAATTTGTTATAAAAAAACTTATATTAGTAACTTTACTTTTACTATATTTTTAGTTTTATAAAGTCTGATACGAAGCCTAGAAAAAACTTCTCAACTTTTTTTTTTAAATAGTTAAAAAAAGAATTTATTGAGATTAGGATCTCTTCCTAATTTTTTTTTTTTCTCCTCTTTCTCACGGAATTGCCTATATATATATATATATATATATATATATATATATATATATATATATATATATATATATATATATATATATATATATATATATATATATATATATATATATTATATATATATATATATATATATATATATATATATATATATATATATATATATATATATATATATATATATATATATATATATATATATATATATATATATATATATATATATATATATATATATATATATATATATATATATATATATATATGTATATATATATATATGTATATATATATATATATATATATATATATATATATATATATATATATATATATATATATATATATATATAGGCAATTCCGTGTATATATATATATATATATATATATATATATATATATATATATATATATATATATATATATATATATATATATGAGATGTCACAAATATTTGTCGACTTTATAAAAAAGGCAACTGTTTAATTGTCATTCCCATTACAATTAAACCATGCTTTAAGTTCAGGTTGTCATGAAAATATCATTTTTAAAAATTTGTGCTAAATCAATCTATAACATTTCCTAAAATTACCTCAGAAGTGCAAGATATACTTACTTATTTTTAAATTTTATTACAGTTATTTATTTTTAAATTTTTCTGAATAGTTGGAAGAGTATGAAACTTTTATGCATAACTGTAGTTAAAATATTTGGAGCAACAGTCAACAAATAGTGCGTGCTGAGTGTGTATATATATATATATATATATATATATATATATATATATATATATATATATACATATATATATATATATATATATATATATATATAAATATATATATATATATATATATATATATATATATATATATATATCCGCCTTGGCGGGAGTAAATAAGTGCAAGAACGGAGAAAAGCTTTCCTAAAACGAAAGCCAATCCAGCTGCTCCTCTATTTAGCTTTTTACAAAAGCTTTTGGATTTAACATGAGCTATATGTTTATTCATTAAAAATAATAGCTTATTAAATAAAAAAATTTAGTTTTACACTTGTAACAAGCATATGTTTATAACGATAAGTATTTATTGCGTTATGAAAACATTCTTTAGATGCGAGTTGTCACATTAGCTATCTATTTACTTAAAATTTGACAAATTTGTTCTATATTTTCTTATTGTAATGGAATGTAGGCATTTCAGGAATTATTACAACAATTAAAAATTCTACATTAAAAGTGAATAATATATTAAAGTATTTAATATATAAAATATTCAATTCATTACATAAAATATACAATTCATTACATAAAATAAAAACTTTTATGCAATAATTTAGAGTGTAATAATTTTTTTTTTTTTATTAGTCAAATAATTTCATATTTTATTAATATAAATTAGAGTGTAAAATTTTCATATTTATCAAATAGTCAAATCTAATAAAAATTTGCATATAAATTAACGCTCTTTTTATAATTTTTTTTTTGTGTGCAAGTTATTACCGTATCTTTTAAAGAGACCACCAAGTCGCGAGACATGTTGTGTTCATATTAAAGAGAATGTTTAAAAAAAAAATGTCTGAACAAATTTTTTTTGATTAAAACTAATTAATAAATGTATATCAAGAAAAATAAATCTTTTATTACTCCGTATTTCCTATCGAAACGATGTTTTAATCAATAACTAACTTTGATAAACGACTGTATTAAGGATATTTGATGAATTGTTAAATTTTTTGTCTTAGAAAATATTTATAATTATGTTAATTAAATTTTATTAATTGGGATATGGATAAAAGAGTAACCGTGTTATACTTTTCATTTGCATTTTGATAACTAAATGTTAAAATGTCGACAACTCAATACTCATTTGAACCTTTTAAAAAAAAAGATAAAGAAACCTGGTAAAGATCCAAAAAATGAAATAGTTGACGATAGTATCAGCTATGTAAATTTGAACTTTTGGTGCCAAAATTAAATAGTTTGAGTGTAGTAGTTGAACAATGGTGTAAATGTGGATACTTTAAAACAATGCCACTTGAAAAAGAATGTATTTGTTATTTTGAAATAAAGGCAATAAATATTGCAAATTTTACAAATTTTAAGATGTAAAAATCTTTTTACAATAAACTACTAGTAACTATAGTAACTAATATAATACTAGTAAATAATGTAGTTGTAGTACCTAATACAGTTGTAATAGGTACTACAACAAATAAATAATAAATGGCAATAAATATTGCCACAGGTATTATAAAATAACTATAATATTATTTTAAAATATAAATTAATGCTAAAATTATTTTTAGCAGAATTGAAATAAAAAGTTATAACAAACTGTCACATAACAACTATGTAAAGTTAATAATAATTTTTATTTTAGACCAAATGTGCATAACAGAACACAGAAGTTTTGTGACAGGCCTCATTGAACCATATCTATTATGGATATCAAGCCAGTGGACACAGACAGAAAAAAGACATCTTTTAAACGTCTTATACACATTTTAGACATCTTTTAAACATTTTTTGAATGTTCAAAAAATGTCTTTTTTAGGTCAGGTACCCGCTGGGAATGGCCAGTCTGAATGACAAAGAAGGAGCGCGGATGATTTATTCGAAGAAACCCTGAATAAGTATTTTTATATTTACAATTAGGTTGTCTTACGTTAAACTTGATTTTATTTATATAACTTTGTTTATTGAAAAATATTTGTATTTCTCTGTTTCTTTTAAAGAACATTCAGATATGCCGATTATCGTCAGTTTATATGGTTAACATACTGTAAACTTGGAAGGTATAATCGAAAGGTTCTACTAGCATGTGTTGTTTCAGCAATAAGATCCAGGTTTCCAGATGTTAATGGAGTTACACAAACTTCAAAGGTGATGACGAAGGTGCTTTAGGTATATCTGAAATGGTAGATGCCTGGAAATATACTGGTGGATTTGAGAGTGCCAAAATCTAAGTAATAAAACTGCTATTTTCATATCCATAAATTTATGCGCAATAGAATATATAATATATATTTTAGAAACTTGAAGATATTCTAGGATATTTAAAACTGATTGCCCACATTTAGGAGGGCAAGGTCTACTTTTTTAGCCATTTTTGTTCCCATCGGCACAATTTTTCGGAAAACATCCTGATATGACATAAGTATGAACATACACAGTTTTTTTTCATTTTCTAGTTTTGATTATTACTGTTATTGTATAAAGTTAGGGTAAAAAAGTAAAAAATAAAATAAGAATAAAATTAAAAAACCTTTAAAGTAAAGGAACCAAAAGAAGACAAAAGTTTTAAATAGTGGGGCCATGCCCCCCTTCCATAAAGCTGCAATTATAGGATCTAAGGGTAATCTATGAAGCGATATATGAGAACCTGATTTGTTATTGCTAGAGCAACCGATAACAGCGCAGCGTGGCATTGTAATTTTTGTTTAGAAATTTACTCTTTATTATTTTATAACCATGGATTTAAAAACACAAAGTATTTTTGTAACTATTTATACAATTCACATTTAAAGTAATTTTACACACAGCTGTTTTTTAATCAATGTAATAATTAATATAACTTGGTAAAAATTCAAGACAGATGGTGCACATGGTGAATGAGGTCACAGTGCACATTTAAAAAATGCATTATATTGAGTATTTATCAATTTATGTCAAATTCGCATTCAAATTAAAAAACAACATCGTGAATAACAAATAAAAGTTTGACTTGTATTTATTCTATTTGTGGAATCATCAACTCAATAATAACATTTTCTCGCAATCTTCAAAAATATTCATTCTAATTTTTTAAAATCAAAAATATGATACAAATTTTACAAAATAAATTTAATTAAATATATTCTGACACGCGGCTAAATAAGTTAAATTTCAGTTAAAGTGATAACATGACCATCAAACCTAAAGCTAAATAAATTACGTTTAGAACAAATATTTTCAAAACATCGCTCTTTTATAATTTTTTTTTATAAAATTAAGCAATGTTTTTTATATAAAGTAACATCTTACGATTGTTTAAAAAGGAAACAAATATTCTTTATTTAATAAAGTTTGCAAGTTTTAGTTTTATTTAAGCTAAATTATTTTTTAAAAAAAGTTAATTTTTTTATTACCTATTTTATGTTTCGCATAGTTTGAAAAGTTTATCATATTTGAAGCAATTCTTCTTAGTAAGATAAACAAATGAAATGATTAAATCATTGAATTACTATAGAAATTAAATTAACAAGATAGAAATCAACTAAAAAGGTTAAAAATACTTTATGACGAGGAAGTGAAACTGCGAAACTCACAATATCGCTGATGATGTTGAGTGAGTGGGCTTTTTAATTTTAATTAGTATTTAAAGGGATCCCTAAGTGCTATAAAGATATGATCTCATATGAAAGAGCATTAAAAAAAAATGTTTGATGTATATTATTTTTTCTAAAACACAATAATGAACACACACTAACAAATTTAATTTTCAAAAAACGCTTTCTTCAATTAAAAAAAATGCAACTTGTCTAAAGTTTATTGACTCTATTGCCTCAAAAAACTAACGTTTGTATGTCAAATTAAACAAAGTAGACAAAATGTCATTATTGCAAACGTATTAGTTGGCAATTGAATTTAAAAGTAAAGTCGTTTCTTTTTAACTAACAAATAATTACTTACAAGAATAAGTTTTGTAGCATTTTGTGAAAATATATTTGTATATTAAAATTTTTTTTATAATCTTAATTTATATATTTGTATTGTAAGGGCAATTCCACGGCCAAAAATGAATAGAAGTCAAATTTTAAACTCTTTTTAGTCAGTATGACAAATGAATATTTAAACTCTTTTTAGTCAGTATAACAAATGAATATTGATGTAGACACATAAAAGTTTATTTAAAATATTTTCTTAGTACAAAAATAAATTTATTTCAGTCAATTTAAATTATAATATTATAAATTTATTTTATAAAATCATAAATTTATTTTATGGTTTCAAAAGTGACTGTTATTCTCATTTTCGCTTGATCAAAAAAATAATTATTGTAAAATGTTTTAGTTAAATTAACATTTATGTTAATTTTGCAATATTTTTTTGGTTCAAATTGATAAGGTTAAATAGACATTTTATTAGAAATGAAATTAAGACAGGGCTCGAATTAACGCAAAAAAATCTAATCGCGAAAAAAATTATATTTTTTGCTAAATTAAGTAATTGTTTTTGCTTAACTTAAATAAGTAAATGTAAAAAAATAAGAGTAAAAAGCAAACATTACTATATTTCAGTGACGGATCAAGGGGGAGGATGGGGGTATGCACCCCCCCCCCCTCATCAGAATCTGAAAGTCTTGAAAATATCATAGAAATTGAGGATATTGTTTTTTGCTTTTTTTTTAGGAGATGCAAACATGGTACAAAATTCAAAAATATTTCAACATCCTCCACCAAAAATTCCTGGATCCGTCACTGCAATATTTAAACCACTTTAATTAGTCATAGAAAACTGTTTAATACAATCACACTGACAATAAAACACGTGTTTTTAATGAGTATTTAATTGTTATTGTAAAAAGCTGTAAAACAACAATAAAATAAAAAGTTGTCTTTAAAATATAAATAGCTTGTGTTAATGTAAAACAACTTCGTGACGCTGTTTTGTTGCTGTTATATACAATTTAATAACATAAAATGTGTGTAAAATAAAACGAAGCAAATAAATGAAATTGCTTTAATTAATAATTTAAAAAATTATCGTCAATAAATCAAAAAACATCGTCAAAAACTTTATAAAAAACTAGATTTTTAAAAACAACGTTTTTATAATTTATTGTTTCTTGAATAAAGGACTAATAAAAGTTTAAATATAATTAAGCTTTCCATTTAAATGGTTTTTATTCAATTTCTCTATTTCAATTGTTTTTCCAATAAAAAGTAAAACAAGAAAATTTGGTTTAATAAATCGAATTAAACTTCATGTTTAAAATAAGGCTTAAAAACGTTAAAGTAAAAAAATTGCTGGTTTTTCTTAGCATTTTTATACTGTTTGAAATAAAAACTAATAAAAAAGAATTAACTAATAATATATTAATTAATAATTATTAGAATTAATAATAATAATAATAATAATTAATTCTTTTTTATTAGTTTTTTTTTCAAACAGTATAAAAATGCAAATAAAAGTCAGCAATTTTTTTGCTCTAACGTTTTTAAGCCTTATTTTAAACATTTTGATAGACAAAGATAAAAGCCAGGCTGTTTTGTTAGAATGAAGAAAAAACTGGAATAAACGTCTTTTCCTTTTTCAAATCATCTATCTATTCAGAATAATAAATTTTGTGTGACGTTCTTTATGATAAAAACATTACTTTCAAGAATTGCTAAAAAAATGCTAAGCTAGAAAAAAAATAATTAAACGACCAAAAAAAAAAAAAAAAATCGCGAAAAGATTTTTTTTTAAGAAAAAACTAACCGCGGAAGTGTGAAAAGCAATCGCGATCGCAATACGCTTAATACGAGCCCTGTAAGACTTTTTTATAAGTTCTAAACTATTTATTAAAACTATTACTTAATAACTTTTTTTTAATGACGTCTTTCAACCGAAGCCTATTATACTATTTTTGCAAAACTAATTAAAAAAACTTGATTAAAACTTAACTATTTAACCACGACTTTTTTTTATTTGAAAATCGAAGTAGATATTCTAAAGTTGTTGTGACGTACTAACGTGATTTTCAACGACTAATAATCAAGTTTCAATGGTAAAAAAATAAAATCAAAATAGAGTTGTTTTTCAGTGATTTCGACAATTACTTTTTGTTAGCATGCATTTAATTATTACAATTTAGCGAAAAAAAAAAAAAAGCTTACATTTTTATTTTTATGCTCTTTCATATGAGATCATATGTTAGGAGCACTTAGGGATCCCTTTAAAGCAGAAAAAAGTATAACAAGTTATATATATTTAAAACATTTATTTTTGTAAATAATATATATTTTTGTAAATAATATATAAATTTTGTATTTAATAAATTTTGTAAATAATATATATTTTTGTAAATAATATATAAACAATTTATGCTAGAAATCTCAAAATGTAATGAATCATGAATATTATTTCTAAAACATTTCAACAGAATACTCTAGAACTTTATTTTGTTTAGGCAGCATATTTTTTGAACCAATAGAATTAGTTTGTTCATTATAATAATATTATAAGAATGAATATTCTTTTTATTCTTTTGCACCAAAATGTTTTGAGAACATTCAAGTTTTTTTATGTTTCCATGTATGTCCGTAAAACAACAATCTTTTGTTTCGTACATAAATTGTTCTCAAAACGACTAAAAACCTGGCCAGTTTTTTGCAACCAAATATAATTTCCGTGCTCAGTATTCGAGAGCGATCGCTCCCGCTTTCCGACCAAGCCTGGAATGTTTCCAATGACCTCATGTAACAAAACTCCTATGAATTAAATGCACTTGAATAAATTATCAAGTCTGTATAATGGACCTGGAAAATTGCGTTTATTTTAAAGACTCCAAATACCGCAGAAAATGGAGAAGACAAGCTTCAACTAAAACAACAAGATTTTTTTTTCTTGGTATACATTTATTGATTAGTTTTAATCAAAAAAAGTTTTTTTTTGATTAAAACTAATCAATAGTTGACGTTTTTTTTTAGCATTCTCTTTAATATGAACACAACATGTCTCGGGACTTGGTGGTCCCATTAAAGAGCATTTCAGTTTATTATGCAATTTTTTTTTTTTTTAAATAAAAATGACTTTAATTTTTTCATTTTAGTTACAAAAATAATTATACTTTTGACAGAAAAAATTATATTTTTGCGAGAGCCGTAAATTGCTGCCATAAACCATTTTAGGGGAGTGTGGGCGAGAGCTAAAGCTCTTGCTTCTAGCCGAGGCCTGTATATATATATCAGGCCTTGTTTTAAAGCGTTACGCCTAGAGCGATTTACGTACGCCTTAAGCGCTTTTTCATACGCGTAGAGCTGTTTTGGTTAAGCTACTTTTTTATCATTTTTTAACTTTTAAATTAGCGGTAACATAAAAGAAGTAATTAATTTTCAAAAAAACCACATTAACTTTTAAATAACGATATGTAAAGGTATTTATTAAAAAAAAGAATTTACTTTAAAATTAATTGTTGTAACTTTTCATCGCGATATATCTTGCCTTTTTATAGCAATTAATTTGACGCTAAACTTTTTATCCAAATATTTAGCAACATGGAAAATTGTTTGTCAATCCTTAACTACAAATTTTTTGGAATGTTTTTAATAAAAAGTAGTAAAGTTTTTAGTAAAAAACTTTTAAAAAATCTATATTCTATATTTATTAATACAGAATATAAAAGTTTTTTGTAATATAGATTTTTTATGAATTTTTTACTGAATTTATAATAAAAAACATTTGCAAAAAAATTTGTAATTAAGAATTAACATTTTTTTTAATAAAATCTCAAAAAAAGTCTTAATATTTTTGTTATCATGATAACAAAAATATCAAGACATTTTTTCGAGATGTTAAAAAAAATGTCTTTGCTTTTCTTATTAGTTTAATAGTATATAGCTTATAGTTAGTTTAATAGTATATAGCTTTTCTTATTAGTTTATTAGTATATAGTTTAAGTTATGCGGGGGGAGGGGGTCAGCACAGAAAAAAAAATTACCTGTTACTCGCAATATTTGAATGAAGACAATTTGTTAAAATTCTTCTGCGTGCGATTCAATAAGTTTTTTTTTGTCATAAATCAAGTTATTATATAAGGTAAAGAAATCATGAGTAGACTACAACATCCGCTGATGACACTAATATTACGTTGAATATATTTATATAACGGAGGTTTTATTATGCACGCGCACATTACAGGTTCCGTTAAATAAATACTAAGGCACGTTTTAGTTTAATGACAGTCTCCATTTTTTACTAATGAATATGTATTTTTCTTTATAAAACAAAACAAACTAGTATATAAAAACCTTGTATATTTCTATTATCTCTAAATTATTTAAAGTTCGAATATGGATTGTACTTTGAAGGACAAAAGATTTACTTTAAAAACTTTTAAATCTTGGGACTTTGCCGATGCGATGATCACAGAAAAAGAGAAGACTTACGTTATTAAAATCAAATGTAAGTTATGTGATCTTCATCAAAATAAAATATTATCCAAAAACAATAGTGCCGTAAAGGCAACTGCCCAACGGTTTATAAATAATACAAGTCATGTTAAAATATTTTAACATGTTACTATATTTTAATTAAGTTGATATATAATTAAAAATAAAAATATAGTTCAATAAATAAATTAAATTTATTCTTAACAAAGATTACCTCATATTTATTCTTTTTTTTATTTTATCAAGTTAAATTGCTTACAAACGAAAAAAAAAAAGAGTTTTGTAATTATACGTAGAATGAAAATACTTTTGAGTTTGTTTATAAGTTAAGGAACTTAATTTTTAATAAACAAATTTTTACGAACGTTTATTATAAACAGATACGATTCAAATTATTAAATATACTTAAATTATTTCAGTTGAGTATTTTTATAAGTTTGC
Organism: Hydra vulgaris; assembly: GCF_022113875.1. Classification (NCBI taxonomy): domain Eukaryota; kingdom Metazoa; phylum Cnidaria; class Hydrozoa; order Anthoathecata; family Hydridae; genus Hydra; species Hydra vulgaris. The sequence continues at coordinate 15,404,790 of NC_061165.1, forward strand.
ACGAGTAAAGTTTGGCGTACAAGTATTTGTTTTTTTGAGAATAATGTATAACAGACTTTGCAAGAATTAAGACTTTTATATTTAATTTAATTTTTTTTTTTAATTTCCTAAAATAAAAAAATAAAAAGATTTAATCGTTGAAAACGATTTTTCTCTATAGCTCTGTTTCTTTGTGATTTGTTTAAAAAGTTAAATATTTTTACAATAACATAAAAAGTTTATGAATTAAATTCCTAGCGAACGCGTTCTAAACTACGTATCAAAAATACGCTTCAAAGCAGACAAAACTTTTTTATATTTTTATAAAACGCAAGTTGAAACGCTTTTAAAAATTTAAAAAATATTTAAAAACTTAAATTTTTCTTTGCTAGTCAAAACAAAATCGTTGTTTAAATAATTAACATGGGTTTGTGTTTATCAATGTTAATATTTTTTGTTTACTCTAGAAATTTTTAAAAATAAAAAAAATCATTATTATTTTTTATTCAATAACGATTAAAAACAATTATTCAAAAACAAATTTCAGAAATAATTATTATATATATATATATATATATTTTTTTTTTTACTAAATATTATTGAACTAAAATTAATAATAAAATAACAATTGAAAACATTACAAAATTTTCATAATAAATTTATATTTAAAACGTTTATAGTTTATATTTGAGTTAATTGTTAAATTGAATTAGTTTGCGGTTATTTATTTATTGCGGTAGTTAAAACACTTAACGCCTATAAAAAAAAATAAAGATAATTTTATGACGTCAAAATCGCGTTAAGCTAATGCATTAAGCACTTTTTTATTTAAAACAAGGCTTGTATATATATATATATATATATATATATATATATATATATATATATATATATATATATATATATATATATATATATATATATATTATATATATATATATATATATATATCAGGCTTTCACAGGAAGACGTGCGATTTCATGTCTTAATATGACCACGCAAATTACATTTTGCTATGACGGTTTGACCGCAGCTAATTCAAAAAACGTTTTAAAAACGCGCTAAATGAAAAATATTCTCAAAAAGTAAAATGAATTACATCAAAACTTCTAAACAAATATTTTTATATTAGAGAAGCGATTATAAATAAAGTAACAATTTACTGAAAATGTTTTTTGTTTTTTTTAATATCATTGACAGTTGTACATATTTTTTAAATTTATAACATATAAATTCTTTAAGTGTTCATTTTTAAAACAAACGTTATTAAAAAATAAAAAATAGTTTTGTTTTTATAAATGATGACATTCTACGACTTGCGAAAGTCTTTTTAACGAATTTAAATATAAGAACAATTAAAGTTTATGCATTTCAAAAGATAAACAAAGTTTTGTTTTAAAAAAAAAGTTACAATTTAATAAGTTTGATCTGAAATGCTTTTATATTATCGAGACGCTTTTTAATGAAGTAAAAAAACACTTCTAACTAATTTTTAAAAAAAGTATTAATAAAATGTTTTTTTTTTAAATATATATATATATATATATATATATATATATATATATATATATATATATATATATATATATATATATATATATATAATTATGTTTTATTTTTTATGAAAAATGTTTCACTTTTGAAACATTAAATAAAAAAATATATATATACAAATGTTGAAAACAAAGATTGAAATGGTTTTTTAATGCGTAAATTAAATAGACTAAGCATTTTAGTTTGATGAGTTTTGTTTTAGTTGCAATATTATATATTTATTTTTTTGTGTTTTTGCTCATATAATTTAAATAAACTTATATAATACTAATAATAATAATATTTGCTTAAATAATTATATAATGTGTATTTGCTTATAAAATACTTAGTTAATAAGTATTTTTTTTATTTTTTTTTTCAGTAAGATTTTTTTTCTTTTTACAATTTTTTTTTTCAGATAAGTTTAGGTAAATTTTTGTAGTGCATTTTTAAATTTTAAAAATATGCCGTGGTCAAATCATTAAAACATTTTTTTTGCGTGGTCATATAAAGACATGAAATCGCACACCTTCCTGTGAAAGCCTGTATGTATATATATATGAATTTGAATTGAATTTGTTTTATTTCAGAAATAAAATATTTAAGTAAAATAACAATTGATTAGTAGAGTTTTTGTTTTTTAAAAAAATGTTAAAATATTTTATGAAGAGGTGATAACCAATCCCCTCTATGCTGAAAGGTCAATTAATAAAATGACCGAAGATGCTCTGTTTCCATTTATATGATCTTTAAAGGCATTTACGGATTGAGCCCTGATCGCATTCGGCAAGAGTGCGTTCCAAGGGTTTACTACTCTGTTTGTGAAGAAATGAGCTCTTTCTTCACAATTATTAACGTTTTGTCTTTCCAATCGTTGGTTATGGCCACGTAAATTGTACGTTGATAAAGATGGTGCAAGTTGTTGTTTATGAAAAAACGAAACTACTTTGAAACCGTTTTGTATTCTGAAATTTTGAATGAGATCTCCTCTCGTCCTACGGGTTTCTAGTTTTGTAATACAGAGTTTCTGAAGACGAGTTTCGTACAAATCATTCTTGATTTCTGTAATGAGTTTAGTTGCCCTGTACTGAACTTGTTCGAGTAGGAGGAAGGCGAAGGAGGGGGGGAAGTAGAAGGGTTAAAGCCCTGGATTCACAATGTTAGGGGCCACGAAATAGTCATGAGGACCATTTAGTATTTGTTTTAGTCAATTTTACGCTATGACACATAAAAAAGGCAACCAAAATAATGCGGCCCCCGGCCCTATAAAGTCCAACAAGATTCAACCAATAAAACTAACGCTAGATCATTTATTTATAAATAAAAGTTTTTTTAATAACTATTTTATGCTTTGCGTAGTTTGAAAAGTTTAACACATTAGAAACAATTCTTTTTAGTAAGATGAACAAATGAATTAATTAAATCATTGAATTACTATAGAAACTTGATTAGCTAGAAATTAACTAAAAACTTTAAATTACTTTGTGAGGAGGAAGCGAAACTGCTTCACAATACCGCTGATGATGTTTAGTGAGTGGGCCCGGGGCTATTTTTGTTTTTGCAGGCCTTTTTATGGACCAGAGCCTAAAATTGACTAGAAAAAAAAACAAAAACAAAAAAAACAAAAAAAAAAAAAGGTCTTCTAAAATTTTTGGGGTCCCCTAAATTTGCGCGGCCTGGGGCTATAGTCCTTGATCCCCCCCCCTTGATCCGGCACTGAGAATTGCTGAAGCAAAAATAATTGAAATTAGTAAACTAATTTCTAAGAACTTAAAAACTTTTCTTTCTTGTGGGAAAGAATCAGTTATCAGTACACTAAGGAAAATGGATTAGTGTTTAAAATTATTTGTATTAACTTGGATGATTATTAATAATTTCTTTGAAAACGCAGTTATTATTGAAAGTATTTTTGTTTACAAAATCAATTGCACAAATTGCTTTAAAAGATTATATTTGAATAAAATACACATACATAAAATTACTTGCATAAAATATACATACATAAAATACATTACATACATAAAAGTATGTTACATACATAAAAAATACATCCCTTTTATATAAAAAATAAGAATATACTAATAAAATCTATATTATGTTTACAAAACGTTGACAAGTTAAGAATTATAAATTTAAAACATTTATTTTTGTAAACAAATAATGTTAGTTTAAAACATTTATAGCTTTGCAGATGTGGCTCCGAGAATTAAAGTAACAGTGCGTTTGATAGTATATTCTTAAAATAATTTATGCTAGAAATCTGAACAAAAACATAACAAAACTCAAATAATAGAATTTGTTAAAATATTTCAACAGAATACTCAAGAACATTTGGTTAGTATTTTTGGAATACTCTAGAAATTTCGGTCAGTATTTTTGAACTAATAGAATTTGTTGTTCGTAGATTTGGCGGGATTTTTGTGTTCGCGAATTTTATTTTTTTATTTTTCCGCACAAAGATGTTTGAGAACATTTGAGTTTATGTATGTTTCCATGTATGTCCATAAAACAAAATATTTTAAAACTTACGATAAAATAATAAACTTATTATTTTGCGGACAAACAAGGAAACATACATAAACTTGAATGATCTCAAAACGGCTAAAAAATCTGGCCGGTTTTTCGTAAATAAATATTATTTCCGTGGACAGATATCGAGTGCGATCACACCCGCTTCCCAACCAAGCCTGCACTAGATTTAATTTGATAACAATAGGATTACAGCAATGCGATATTTGTGTAACGGTTAAGTGCTTGTGTTCTAAGCAAGAGGTACAAACTTAAAACAACTATTTCCTTTGAAGAGCCATGCAGATGCCTTTTTTTGTAATTTTTTAAAAGGGCACAAAAAAGTGCTGACCAGATTCTCATTATTAAACTAACATTTTAATAATAAACTTGCATTTTATGAATCACAACTAATTGAACTATAATAACAGCAGTTTTATTATACCATTAACCAATATGCTTGTGTGCCTGTGGTAATAAAACTTTAGTACATATCTATGGTATATCTTGTAGGTAAGGTACATTACCTACAATGTTTACATATCTATACCATTTAAATCTTTCCTGACTTATTATCCTAAGCACTTACTATATTCAACCTATGCCTATATTTCTTTCAATTTTAAATGTCATAGTTCCCCCTGTTTCAGTTTAAATGAAGGTGAGTGTCAAAAATATTTTATTCAAATTAACTTAAGCACTGTGCTTTAAAATGCCAAAACCCAAACAGTAGCAACTATGGCAAATATTCTTTAGAATTACAGATAACATGCGCTTAATCATAATCTCATTCAAGTGATTTTCTTTTTGTTTTAATTATGGCACTCTACTTTATTAAAATAAAATGCTATAACTAAAGTGAAAACCAAAAGTATAAATATCAAAAAAATAAAAATTAGAATTATTCATTTTCTAATTTCTACTTTTTGATATTTATACTTTTGATATTTTTCAATTGCAAACCGCAAAATAAATATTTTTAAAACACCCTTAGGAATTGTCCATAAATTACATAAGCTAAATTTCATTAATTACCAAACAAAGAAGAAAAAAAGTTTTCCCTCGCAGAGCCTTAGTTTAAATAAAAAATAAAAATTGCTCATTAACTAAGTTAAGATATCCAACTTCTATTTTAAAAATAAATTTAGCGTTGCGTAATTTATTTATATAAATAAATTTATCTCTTACAAGAATTAACTTCAATTTAAACACTAGTAAAAAAAAAATTAAATGGTTTTTTTTATAGAAATACGTTTTCATAAAAATAAATTTCTTTAAATCAAAACAAACTTATTATTTAAACAAAAAAAAAAAAAAAAAAAAAAAAAATTTGACAAATGATCAACTGATCCTTTTTCTAATAAAAACAGAAACAAAAACAAAATAAAAAAACAACTAACTTTTAAACACAGCTCTAAACCACATTCTTCACAGTGAATATAAGGTTCTTTTAGTTTGTTTGAACATAAAGGACACAAGCAATCATCCATAATGTAATTAAAATACTAAAAAATTAAACAAATAAACATTATAAACATGCTTTTAATTAAACAAAGGAAAATTAAAAAAAAACAAAACATTTAAACATTTATAATAAAACTTTTTTTATAATAAAAATAAAACAATCCTTGTGGCAGATATCTACAAAGGAAATAAAACCATATTATCATAAATTCTAAAAAAGTTTATGAAATTTGTGTGTTTGTTTGAAATTTGTACTTTTTGATTAAAACTAAAAAAAAATTAAACCAGTTTTAAACACTCCTCCCTAAACCAAACATACACATAAACTCAGGATACTTAACTATTTATAGTTCAAAAAATAATAAAGATATACAATTATATAATAAATGTAATTAGCAAAAAACTTTTAGTCTTTCAAAAAACTTTTAGTCTTTCAAAACATGGCGGTGGGATTTTCGAAGTTGCTTCTAATTTTTCATATTCACTAATTAACAAGTCAATTGAAGTAAGACTTTCATCAAACAAACTTTGTTCAAATCCTGATACATGTGTATAGTGATGTAAATGCGCTTTCCTTTTATATAATTTTACAAAGCGATTTCGTAAATCCATGCAAGTATAATGAATGCAAGTATTATTGGCTAAAGTGAGTAAACTTGATTTCATATTTGCAGGGGGTACAGAACATAAACCTGTTTTCCAACCCTCCTGATTCCAATATATAAAATTTAACTTTGGTTTTATTTTATCAATGTTCTTCCGAATATCTGACACCTCCACTTCTCCTCTTACCATTAAGGCACAGGCCAGGTAAAGGCAACTTTTTGGATCAACACACAACAGCTGATTTTCTTTAGAAAAAGCATCAGTAAATATTTGATCAAAGTTTCGCTTTGGAACAAAATTTAAAGATGAACTAAATATTGGTGTCATGCTAGTTGTTATATAATGCAATTTTGGAAAAGGAACTAAGTTCATTGATATTTCATTCAAGTCAACATTCATGGAGCCTTCAAATCTTGAAGAACTTGTTAAGTTTAATAACAAACTAGCAACAATATTATTCATACTGTCAAAAGGTTTTTCCGATTTTGATTTTTGAACTTCTACTTTAGAACTAGAATGTTTAGAAACATTTTGTGTAATATTTATCAATGCTTGATTTTCAATGGGTATAACAAAGTCAGCTGCTTCAGTAAGCTGATGCATAGCCAATAATGAATTATATGGTGATGTTACAACATCATCATCCTCTGAAGGATATACAGCTGTGACAAATCGAAATACTTCTGGGTATTCTTCTTCAAGTAGACGCAAAACAAACGTCCCAACACCTGATCCAGTACCACCACCCATTGAATGCAGGCAAAAAAAACATTGCAAACAATCACATTGCTCTGCAGATTTTCTGATCACTTCAGAAATTTGATCTTTATACTTGTTACCATAGTCAAAATAACCAACTGCCCAATTATTACCAGCTCCTGAAACATCATTAATGACTTGTTTTTGCTCAAACAAAGTAGCCAGTGGACTTTTCATAATATCATTAATTACTCCTTCCTCCATGTCAATTAACACAGCCCTTGCTTTTAAACTTTTAAAACATGTAGCAGTTTTAAAATGATTTATTTTTTTCTCAGAATTATAAAAAAAACTTGATAGTGATGGATTCCAGTTTGACAGCTTATTTACACTATCATATTCTTTAACAGCACAATCCCAAAAGCGATAACCAATTTGGTTACCACATTGACCAATTTGAATTATAATAGATTGGGTCATACTGCAGAAAAAAATTAATATAAAATAATTGTATATGATATATCTATATATTGTTAATATAAAATATTTGTATATAATATATAATTATATATAATATATAATTATATATAATATATATTAAAATTTAAGAACCTTTTTTCCTTTTTTTTTAAATGTTTTTTTACTGCAAACTTTTGTTTTCGCTAAAAAACACTGATTTTCTGTTAAATTTTATTAATATATATATATATATATATATATATATATATATATATATATATATATATATATATATATATATATATATATATATATATATATATATATATATATATATATGTATATATATATACGACCCTTGGAATTAAAGTCAATTTAACTACCAACCTTAAAATGTTTGAAGTCGACAAATTATTGCCAACCTCATTTTTCTTAATTCCGAGGGTTTCATATATATATATATATATATATATATATATATATATATATATATATATATATATATATATATATATATATATATATATATATATATATATATATATATATATATATATATATATATATATATATATATATATATATATATATATATATATATATATATATATATATATATATATACATATATATATATATATATATATATATATATATATATATTTAATATTTAGATTAAAAAATAATAATAATAGATTATAAACACAATATTCCATTTTCAAAGTAAAGAAGTAATCACATTAAAGATCCTCTTGCTATTAACAACTTATAATCAACACTTACAGTGATTACATATGCAGATTATTCCATATTTAATTAAGACAACACAACAAATAAAGATTTTAAAACCTCACTATAACGCAATAGAAAGTGTAAATGGATTTTAAAAAACCGTGAATTTTAAGAAAAGTAAATTTATTTTGTTTCACTTAAAGCAACAAAAAATGCACTTGCGTTAATACTTTTTTTTACACTAAAATATAAAGAACTTAATCAACTAAACTTCTAGATGAGCAAACTGAAAAAACTTTGAAATTTTAATATTTACTAAACTAATATTTATGCTTATATACTGCTTAGGCACAAATTGGATCCCTATTTAAAGGGACTCTATGTTGTTGTTTTTTTAAATCATTTATACATATATAACAATTTATATTAATTAACAATCTAATATGAAAAAGGTATTTTATGCAAAACAGGGCCTTACACCCTAAAATGCCCAAGACTGAATCAATTTTGAAGGCCCCTTAAAAATATTTTGAATGAAAGACATATGTATAATATATATATATATATATATATATATATATATATATATATATATATATATATATATATATATATATATATATATATATATATATATATATATATATATATATATATATATATATATATACATGTATATATATATATATACATATATATATATATATATATATATATATATATATATATATATATATATATATATATATATATATATATATATACATATATATACAGGCTCAATGATTCAATGATCCTTGGAGTGTCTTCAATGATGGCAGATGTGTTTTCATAAGTAAGATGAAAGAAAAAAGAAAAAAGAAATTTAAACAATAATTTTAATAACTAAACAACAAATCAAATCAGTAAATAAAGTAAGAAATTTTAAAAAGAAAGAAATAATAATAATTAAGTGCATATAATTTTAAAAAAAGGCGAAAAAAATCCAAATAAAAAGGAGTAGGAAAGAGTTTACGTCATATAAACTTTAAAAAGAATAGACAAAAAAAAATTCGAATTTTTAATCACCTAAATTTAACTATAAGAAAAGATAAAAAAGAAAAAAGAAAAGAAAAAGATACAAAAACACAAGAAACCAAAAAAAAGCGGAAGAGAAGAAAGAAAAGATCAAGTATTAAAAGATATTTTTGTAGCTAGTCTTTGTTTTAATTATCGTTTTTTTATTCTATCTTAATTATTATTTGTATTAGATACTTATTTTATATTAGATTACTACTTATTCATTTTATTTTTACTATTTTATTTTATTTTATACATTTTATTTTATTTTTACTATTTCATAACATATATATTTATATTATTCTTTAACAACTTGATTATCAGTTTATTTATTAATTACATTATTTTATAAAATATATAGTTAAATTATTACTTTATTATTAATTTACATTTCTGTTAAACTTGATTAAATTTTATATTTATTTAAATCATATAATTTAATTAAATCATATAATTTTAATCAAAATTTTGTTTGAACATTGTGTTATTGTTAATAATACCATTGTTAATATTACTTATTATAACTGTTTTTGTTTTAAGTTAATTTGCTATTCTTCCTAATAATCATACTTACTGTTGCTGTTTGGTTTTTACGATTATTATTACCATAGCTACTATTATTATTTCCTACATAATATCTCTTACATTCTTTATTCTATTGCAGAAATTATTCATTTTCATTATTCTACTATGGCTTTAAATTGCTATTTGTGTAAAAAAAAAAAAAGTCTCAGTTGCTGATCAATTCAATGTGAGATTTGTTCATTTTGGACTCATACAAAATGCAACAGGCTCAATGTTTCTGGGTGGAATTTATTAAAATTAGGTCGCTAAATGCAACATTGTGTAAATTGCACTAAGAGTATATTTCCATTCACAGATGTACCAGATAACGAACTTAAATTATTATTTTCTTCTAATAAAATTATTATAAATGACGATTTACCTCTGTCTACAAACATCTTTCCATTGTTACATTTGAATAAAATTTGTAACCAAATTAATGACTATGTTTCTACTTTTGTTGAATTAATTTTTTCCAAAAAATCCAATATTATTGTTGGGTGCATTTATATACACCCTTGCATGGACATAAATATTTTCAATAATATAATATCTGCATTACTTCTAAAAATATCTGCTGAAAATAAATCTGTTCTCTTATTGGTTGATTTTAATATAGATTTGATACAATCAAGTAATGACATTGCGACCTGTGATTTTTTAATCTTACTTACTATTTATAATATTCGCCCTTTTATTACTTTGCCAGCAAGAATTACTGAACACTCTGCTACAATTATTGACAATATTTTCTCTAATTTAATAACTAATGATATTATTTCTGGAAATTTGACAACTTCTGTCTCTGATCACCTACCTCAATTTTGTATTTGTCCCAATTTCAACAAATTATTTATACTACGGAGTCAAACTATATCATAGAAAATTTAAAAACTTTGATAAAGAAAATTTTAGATCTGACTTATTAAAGGGTGATTGGGATGATGTTATAAAAACAGTGACACTAACTCTTGTTTCCATAAGTTTATTACTGAAATAACATCGAATTTGGATCGCTATGCCCCACTCAAAAAGACTAGTATTAAGAGCTTCAAACATTGATTTAAACCATGGATTACAAAATGAATCATAAAATCTATTCAAATACGCAATTAAAAAAAAAAAAAATGTTAAGATCAAAAGATTTAATAAATATAAACACATTTAAAACTATTTTTAAGCGATATAAATTCATGATAATTACTTTAATTAAACTTAGCAAGAAAATCCATTTTAAAAACATATTTTCAGATAATATAAAAAATCTTTGCGAAATTTGGAAAGGCATTACTAATCTAATAAATGTAAAAAATTGTAAATGCTCATCTCCCAACTGTTTACAAGATAATAATAGATATTTAACTGAACCGACTCTAATCTCTGAAACACTTTTTTTACAAATGTTGCTCATAAACTTAAATTCAATATTCATTCGTCTTACATTAACTATCAAAAGTATCTTAAATATCCAAACTTACATAGTCTACTCTTACATAGTCTACTACTTATTATTATCTCCAACAAACATTCCTAAAATTTCATTTCTTATATCTAAATTGAAGCCGAGAAAATCATTAGGTCCAAATAGTATTCCTACAAACATTCTTATTGATTTTAACTACGAATTTTCAAATATTCTCTCTAAACTATTTAATATCTCATTCATGAATGGAACTTTTCCTGATATTTTAAAATTATCTTGTATTATTCCAGTTTTCAAAAAACGACTATAAACTTTTATGTACTAACTATAGACCTATTTCTCTTTTATCTAACATTAGTAAGCTTCTTGAAAAATGAAGTATTCTAGAGTGTACTCTTTTCTAAACTCTTTTAACTGTTTAAATGAGTTTCAATTTGGTTTTTGATCAAACCATTCTACCTGCCATGCACTGTTAAGTATAACTGAAAAAATTAGAAAAGCTCTTGATACTGGTCATTTTGCTTGTGGTGTTTTTATCAATTTACAAAAAGCTTTCGATACCGTTGATCATAGCATTTTGATTTCTTAGAACATTATGGAATTCGTGTTAGAACATTATGGAATTCGTGGAGTTGTAAGTGATTGGTTTCGATCTTATCTTTTGGACTGGAAACAATATGTAAGTATTAATGGTTATACTTCTAGTAACAAACGTGTTACATGTGGTGTTCCGCAAGGTTCTGTTTTTGGTCCTCTTTTGTTTTTAATTTACATTAATGATCTAAATAACTCTGTTCACTTCTCGTCGGTTAATCTATTTGCAGATGATACCTATCTCTTACATGTCAACAAATCATACTATTTTCTATGTAAAAATATAAATTCAGATCTTTAAGGTATAGTTCATTGGTTAAATGCCAACCTAATATGTCTTAACATCAAAATGATTGAACTAATTTTTTTTTCATCTAGAAAAAACTTTAACAACAACAGAAAAAGCTGTAACACCGTTGAAATTAAAATCAAAATAAATAATAAACAACTATATTCCTCAAGAGTTATTAAATATCTTGGTGTGTTAATTGATGAGCTGCGCAAGAAACTTAATCGTGCAAATGGTATGCTTTCAGTAATTTGACATTATGTCGATAAAGTTACTCTTTTAAATATTTATAATGCATTATTTTCATATCATCTTAGTTATTGTTGTCAAGTTTGGGCTCAAACTGGCAACTATCATATTAACAAACTAATGTCCTCTCAACGCCAATCCATTAAAATAATAAACTTTCAACCTTTCAAATCAGATTCTTTTTTAAAAAGTTAAAATTCCAACCTTTGATTTGCTAGTAAAGTTTACTAATCTTCTTTTAGTTTTTAACTCTCTAAATAAAAATTTACTTTCTTTATTCTTTTTTATAGAAAGTAGACTAATTCATACACTCTACGCAAAATATAAATAATGAAAAAACTTATTATACCATCATATAAAACTCAAAAGTATGGTATGAATTCTGTGTATCGGTGCATCTGAATGGAAAAAAAACCTTGTGGGCATTGTAAATGAGTTCAATAAATTCTATCTCCTAACTCCAATGTCATATTTTCTTAATCTTAATCAAAATCAATTTTAAAAAATTCTGAAAAATATTTTATTATAATTTTTTTCTAATACTATAATAATTATCCTTATTTTTTTGTTTGTTTTTTTTTTTTTCTCTTTTATTATTACCTGCATATATGATTTTTGTCTATATGTTTATTATTAGTCATATTATTTTGAAAAATGGTGTCACTCCTTTGATAAGACTTTAGTATAAGTGACACCATCAATACTAATCATTAACTTATTATAATAAGAAATAAAATATTATTTTACTTATTATTATAGTAATTATTATTTAAATTTTTTTTGTTTTTATTATTATTATTATTGTTATAAATTATTACTACTGCTTATTATTTCATAATTATTAATGTTATTTTTATTTACTTTATTAATGTTAAAATGATTTCAAAATGGAAAATAAATAGCTTGTTGTTGTTGTTGTTGTTATATATATATATATATATATATATATATATATATATATATATATATATATATATATATATATACATATATATATATATATATATATATATATATATATATATATATATATACACATCAGGGTTGCCACCATTATTTAGGAACAAAATTCCCTGATTTTCCCTGATTTTTTTGCCAAAAATTTGCTTTTTTCTCCCTGATTTTCCCTGATTTTTTGCTAAAATATTGCTTTTTTCCCCCTGATTTTCCCCCTTGAATTTTGCTTGATATTTCCAGCATTCAAATGCCAAAACTTAACATTAAAACTTCCCTAATAACCCAAAGTATTTTTTTATTTCTAAAAAAACAGATACTATAATCCCCCAATAAGTAATAAACCAATCAATTCGCTTGAAAAATAAAACAAATAATCAAATACTTCAATCAACATATGAAATTTTTCTTTGAACCAGGTTATATTTAAAATGGATATGTTCAACAGGCATTGAAAACCTGTCAGAATTATCTAGGGTACAAGATAATGAAAATCAAAAAAATGTAATGAATGTAATAAATTTATAATTGTATGTTTTACATACATCGTTAAATACTTTTTGCTTTTCTTCCTAATATTTTCTGATCTAAAAGATTATCACGCTATTTTCTTTTGCTTGAAGTTTTCTATTTTCCTCCAAATAGTTTTAATATTGTATTGAGGTACTACAAAAAGCATTTATCATTTTATTGTTAATTTCTATTTTGTGAGCCTTCAATTTGTTTGACACCTTAATATCCTTGATAGTGCGACGAGATATAAGTGACATTCCTTTCATTTTTTCACTGAGCATATTACTGGTATTACTGAAACCTCAGTCAATTGATGCTTGCCTATGATATAATAAAAAAATAAATATCAAAACTTTTGACAAAACCTTTATAAAACCTACACCAACTTTAATGATTTCAAAATAAAACTTGTTTAAACAATTTCCAGTGTGAAAAATATTTGAATGCAAGTAAAATAGTAGATGAACTTTCGTCTAACAACTTTAAAAATTGTATGAAAGCTTGATCACATTTATTTGAAGTAATATGTGAGCAAGAAAGAACTAGATGTAGTACAGATTTCATCTGATGAAGAAAATCAGCTTTTTGTTTAGAAAGATTTGACTCTGGACTGATGCAAGCAGTTGCTTCCAGAAAAGAAAATCAATCCAAACTTCTAATATTTTTTCCAGAATTCCAATAATAATGAGACGGCAACCTTTTATGAATCTATGATGACATCTTGAGATAATGCATCCTTTTTCCTCAATTCGATAATGTCTTGTTCTGCAGCAAATCCAATTATCATTAATTTTAATAGCAGAAAGTTTTCCTTTTTTGTAAACTCATATTATTGAAGTTTCCTGCCATTAACGATGCTAAGGACATCTTGTTTTATAATTAAACCCATTAAACTTTTGACAGTTGAGAACAAATCTTAAAAAGAAAGAAAATCATTTGGGCATTAGTTTGATATCTCAGTAAGATTTTCTGCAACAAACTTGCAATGTAACCAAAAAACTTCAATTTAGTCAGAATTAACTTATCTTATGTTCCTTCGAACCAGATTTGTTAGTCCTTGACCTGAAAATTTTGGCCTTGGCCTTAGAAAAATAATAATAAAATTGATTGTTTTTTCCTTGACCTTAAACTCTTGGCCTTGGCCTTGACTTTTGGCCTTGATCTTGGCCATGGACTTATAATGCATGGCCTTAGCCTTGGTCTTTTGGCCTTGTTAACAACTCTGCCCTGAACACTTGTCATAGCTCTTTCATTTTGGTTGCTTACTTTTAAAAAGAGTCTCCCAATACTTGGTTATTTTTTTTAACATTCTCCCAAATTAAACAAAGTCTATCTGCAACTTTTTGGTCTACAACCCAGCGTGTTGAGCAAAATGCACAAGGAAAACTCTCACATTTAGTAACAGTAACATAATCAGCTCTTCTAGCCAAAGAACCATAAAAAAGGTTGTATGATGCTTTCATTAACTTCTTTATATTTCATTCAGCAGATTGAAAACCCGATTTGAAACCATATATTAGATAAAGGTTACAGCTTCCAACGTTTAGAAGTTTAGGTAGCTCTTTTTGATCATGCTGCAATTCAAGAAGATTAAGAAAAGGCCAGTTTACATTTGTACTTTCCATACATAGTTGAGTCATACTTTTAAGTAAATTCTTTGCTGTGGGTGACCTAAAAATTTAGAGTCAAAGTATCTGGATTCAACACGATTTAGATTGCTGTTCCAAAACTGAATATTTAGATCCGATTGGCTCTTTTTAAAAGAATCGTTCAGGCTTTCATCAAATGAAAGAGTATAATAAGGAGATTTTTTTATATTTTCAGTTAAAAGCCTGTAAAAAAAAGACCCATCACCAAAATTAATTGTAACACCAAGTTTTGTCCCTCATTTCATAAGATTTAGCAATATTGCTATCAGGGATCATTTTCTGATAAAGTAGGCATTTTCATTACATGAGTTCAATGAGAAATTATTCTGTATTTCATTTAAAACAGAGTAGATTTCTGTACAACTCTCATCACATTAATCTACTGTTTGAAGTGGTTGCTTTTTAGATGTGGACTGTGCAGGTATGAAGCAAGATACTGGCATTGACTTTTGTGCATGTTTTTCGCCATCCATAAGACTTATCACAGCTCTTCTGCATATTTGACAAATTAAATTCAACTAGGTATATTTTGCTTTTGGCTGACTTTTTTACACTGCATATTACCAGACATTTTTCAGACAAAGGATCACTTAACCATTTTTCTTTGAATTACATTGCAAACATTAAACTAATATAAACACAATATGATTAATTTTCTTTAAAAATGTTGAACATTAACTCTGGTACCCTTAAAAAGGAAAATTTTTATTAGAAAAAATATAAAAACATTAAAGAAAAATTAAAAAGTTCCCTGATTCTTTCCTAAATCAATCATTTCCCCCTAATTTTCCCTGAATTCCCTGATTTGGTGGCAAACCTGATATATATATATATATATATATATATATATATATATATATATATATATATATATATATATATATATATATAACTGTTTGTTGTTTGCTTTTATATCTTCAATTTTTCAATTCAAAACTACGGCTTTTATATAGATTTGTTCTTAGAAATTAAGAAATCCAAGGGATTTAGAGTTGCAAATGGTAACAAATGTGTCAATAGAATTTTACAAAGTGTTTATAATTCCAGAGGAATTGTTGTATAGCAATCGTTACAATCATAAAACTAAATTATAAATTTTTAAAAAATTCTCTAAAAACCCTAGCAAACATTTTTTGAACCCATATTGGGGTCAGCAAAAGTCCCTAGGCTGCAGCATAGTTAGCCTATAGGTAAATCTGGCCCTGGTGCTAAAGACCAATACAATTAACACACACAAACACACAAAATATACAAGTATGTATATAATAATAATTTCAATGATAACATTAATAAAATTAATACATTTGAGCATATATATATATATATATATATATATATATATATATATATATATATATATATATATATATATATATATATATATATATATATATATATATATATATATATATATATATACATATATAATTACATTAAAACAATTATTTCCAATTATTATTTTTTCAATTATTTTTTAGTCAAACTTGATAAAACAATTTTTTCATCTTCTCAGATAATACAAATACTTGATGCTGTAGCTTTTTTAACAAAAGGTACATAAAGGCCTTAAATCAAGCAATCTTGTATTTATTTGTGAAAAAGTCTTTCACAACAATTGACTTTTTTATATTTTTAATCTTAAACTATTGTATTTAATTTTGTTTCTTTAGGTTAAGGAAATACTTAGACTTAACTATTAGATACCCTTAGGTTATTACTAATGAATAGTTAAATAATTGTCATTAAATTATAAATGTGCTTGCATATTTATTTTTATTTTTTTTAGTTTTAAATTAGACATGTTTAATAAAGGCAAAGGTATATAGTTTTTTTTTCAACATTGCTTTAATATAAGGTAAAAAAAAATGTTTATATTATCATTCTATTAATATTTTTTTAATTTAAAGCTTAAATTTTATTGATATTGTTTTAACTAAAATTTATTTGAACTAGTGAACAACGCTGTAGATAGTAATACTAAGCCTTATACTATTAGTATAAGGCTTATAATAGCTTATAGCGTTGTTCAAAGTTTCCAATAATATCTAAATTGAAACAATATTATTAAAATGATAATTAAAGTAATTTTTTTTAAATAAATTGCTTTAACAAATTTTTTGAAACTAATTATGAAACATGTTTCTCATCGATTGTAAAGAATCCACATTTTCATCACTTTATATAAACGTTGTCTCGATGTTAATATTTTAGTACCGTGTACTAATAAATTTTAGTACCGTGTACTGAAACATATTTGTATCCTGTACTTATTTTAGAACCGTATCTTTAAATAATAGTACCAAATACTGTCACGTTCTAAATTCCCTTAAATCGAGGGGTGGGAGAGAAAGAGAGAGAGGTGAGAGTTAGGTGTCGGCCGAGCAGAGTAGATTTGCAGAGCGGATAGTAAATTCAGCCAAAGTTCTATAAATGATCTGTCAAATAATTTGGCAGATTTAGAACTACTGCGATGTAATCCTTTTAATATGCTATTTAAAAAAAAACGCCTTTCACAATTGAAAGGCGCTGGTAGAAAGAATCAATAGTTTAGAGACATAGATTTTTAACACCAAAAAACATTTGTCTTTCACAAATATTTTTTGGTGTTAAATGTCTTACCAATATAAATAATGGTCTGCGAAGTTTATTAAGTGATCTGTGTATTCAAAACTGTTCTTACAGACCACCAAATGGTATATTTAATATATTTGAAAAACATTTGTCGAAAATATTACCTGACACAAGAAAAAATTTATTTAACAGGTGAATTCAACATTTTAAAAACAAATTGCGATTCCAACATCAAATTTGATGTTACACAGCGTTATAGTGGTATTAAACGAACCAATGCGTGTAACTTGTTTTACTTCTTTAATCATCGGCAATATTATAATTAATCAGGGGCAAATACAGCATTATGAAAAAGAGGGAGCCCTAAATAGGATCTCCTTTTTACATTTTTTCAAATTTATATCTGGATCTGATAATAGGGGAGAGTTGCCTTAATTTGAACACTTAAGGAATAAATATTTATTACCGAAAGATGGCTTTACAATGAAAACATTTATGATTTGATTAATACTAACAGACATCCCTACTATACTTTTAACCACAACTTGACTTAATTGGTTGCACTGTTATTAGAAATAAATTTGTTTTTGCAAAGTTATCATTTTGTTCCAATCAAGGCAACTGGCTCCCTAAATTGGAATACTTTGATTCCTTCATCAGAACAGGTTATTTTTTTAAAAGAAAAAAATCCAGTAAAATCAACAAAAATTTGTAAAAAATGATTTTCATCTTTACAGTGAAAATTTAAACAATTAATTCAAAACTTATTATAGGATTAGTATTATCCTGATAAATTTAAAGTCTACAAACAAAAAATTGTATAAATCTTCAACTTTTATGACGCTCTCTATATTTGTTGATTAAAAATCACTAAATGAAGTATTATTTTTAGGGTTTATGGTTGTTACTTAGTAATTTTTTAAAATAATTTCAAACGAATTATTGAACTCTATCAATTGTACTTCGTATAGAAACTAGCCTTGCAATGACACTATCAATTTGCATATATGCATCGCAGATATTCAGATTGCATTTTTAAAGATTTAAAGCAGGTTGTTTAATATGTTCAAGAGAATTTTTGTACTTTTCAATGACAGTGTTGAGAAGCACCTTTTTTGTTTACTACGTTTTAAATACTATAGCATGTAACTATACATGATAAAAATGTATAGTTACATACCTTGAAAAAAATATTTATAGACCTGGACTTAGCTGGTTATGGTTCTGAAGTTATCTTTTTAATTCAATTTTATCATTTTTAATTTGTGTAAACGGATTTCTGAGAATCTGATATAACTAATCATTAATCAAATTTTGTAATAATCAATCGCTTAACAGTTGAATAATAATAATTTCTTTACAACCTATGTTAGACTAATAAACTACAATTCTTAAAAAATTTTTGCAATGTGACACATGAAACTAATTAGGAACTTTTAACTGAGTGCAACAATGTGAATAATGCACATGATTTTTTATACGCTTGTTTTTTAAACAATACAAAAAATGTTTTCTTAAGACTAAGAAAACGAGTTATTCTAAAAAAATCTCCGTTAAATTTGAATGACAAAAAAGCCTAAAAAATCTTCACATTAACTACCTTATTTCCAACGTTTGTTGCAAGTGGCAGCAAGAGTGAAATTTTTTGTTGCTTTCATTTAATTTCTTTGATTGTTTTCCAGGAGTGTCTTAAGTTATGATAATATTTATGTTGTCACAGAAGTTAAACCAGCGAGGTTGACTTTTCAAGACGAATTTAGACCGTATGTGTACACTGAATTTAACTAAAAGATAAATTTAGGCAATATGTACAACTCGAATTTAAATGAAAGCCGAATTTAGACTTTAAACCGAATTTAACTGAAATCCGAATTTGGATTTTAATTAAAGGATTTGAACTAAAGTCTTTTATGCAGTCAGCTGCATAAAAGACTCTTTTGGAAAAAGCTGATGGTCTAAATTCATCAAATCAAAAAAAATAAAAATCAAATATTTGTATTTCACATATCATGTCAAATATATAATATTTAAAATAAAATATTGACATATCTAAAGGATACATAGTTTTCATCTCGGTTACACTATTATTTATTATTTTGATAACTTGTAGCAGTTTTTTAAATCAGCAAAATAATTGATCACACCTTCCACGTTGATTTCTTTTAGAAAAACACATTTTCATTTCAAATAACGATTTAAGCTGACAAGCGTTTCTTTTCACTGTCAGACCTGTAGCAATATTTCACCATTGAAAAGTGCTTTTCTCCGGTACAATTTGTAACAGCAGCAGAGGAAAACAACCTTAGAGCAACATCGACATTAAGGAGTATGGATTAAAGTATTTTTTATCGAATAAGCAGAATTAAATCCAGGCAATTTAATTTTTTGATTACACCGGTTTCAATTTCTAGCTAAAACAAAGTTAAAAAGAATCTCTTGAAAAGTAAATGCCCGCATCGTTTTGGTAGGTTTTTAATAGTTCTTTGCGCCGATGGCAACCATCAGATATTACAAATAATCTTGACGACAAAAAATTTAATTACAAAAAGTACTATGCGGTGTCCGCTTTGATGACGTTAAAGTTGTTTATAAAAAATTTGTTTTCGTGGCAACTTTTAGATACCAGCTCATTTTATTTGTTTAATAATTTCATTTTTGATGTTATTATGTGATATTTTTCAGTTAGACAAAGGTTGCAGAGTTTTCCTTCAGGTTTAAACAGTTGCTCTTTGTCGACGATTTTCCATATAATAATAGGATTTGTATATCCCTTTTTTTGATTTCCCACATAAACATGGAAAGCTTTGTTAAATTTGTTTTGCTTTCGAATTGGAATGATTTTTCATGCTTGTACCAACGGTCTTTAAAAGTATTTTCTGTTAGTCCAATATAATTGAATCCGCTATTTTGTAGTGAAGTTTTTACGTTACAGCAGTATACTATATTTTTTTGGTGGCACTTTCCTTTTAAAGGCCATTGCGAAGTTTGTCGGCAGTTGCACTGTTGGTTAGTTGAGGTGTTAGGAGCAGATAAAATTTTTTTTATTGAGAGCAGTGATAATATTTTTGATGTTAAGAAAACAGCTGTAGCTTACTTTTAAGTTGTTTATATTAAAGAGTTTATAAAATTTATTAGATTTAGGAAAGTGTTATTTAACTAAATTTAAGAAAACTCTTGCAACATTAGTTCTTACGTTAAGCGCAAAAGGAAGGTTAAACCATAAAATTTTACATGATCTTGATTTTGTTGCGGTTCGATTTAATTTATAACAGATTGTTTCTTGATAACCATTAGACGCCAGGGCATAATCATAAAAAGGTGCAGCTTTGTCAAAAACGTCTTTGTTGGATGAAATATTATTATTCGTTTATTAATTCGTTTCGATAAGATTATTCGTTTCGATAGCATTGTTGGTATGGATTTGATAATATTAGGAGGGTGGTTAGAATTAACTTTAATGTACAGTGGGTGGTCACCTGGTTTTTTATATGGTTGAAAGGAACAATCCGATAAATTAAACGTAGCATCAGTAAAAAATTTACAATCTTTAAGTTTGATTTTACTGTTAAGTCTAAAATGAGTTTATCCTTAAAAAGGTGGAAAAAATGTTTCTTTATTTTTTTTGATTCTGGTCCACTGACCTTATAAAAACAGAACAAACGATCTTCTCTATACAATCCATTAGACTACAATCCATAATGTTACTTATAGTGTGCAGGATATAGAGACCGACAAGCTCACACAGCTCTGCCCCGTCAAAACATCCCATAGTGACGTCACCAAGTTTGGGTCACCAAGTCTCTTAACTCACATGTTATTGTGATCAGTAAAAAGCAAAGATTTGTTAGAGTGATTTATAACGCCAAGTGTTTTGTCTGATACTTCTGCGTATTGCTTAGCGTGATGTAAGGATTCATGAAGTAGTTTTTGTGAGATTGACAGATAAAACTCGTTAATACCAAACTGAATAAAAGTACAATTTTTTTTGTCTTGAATATTATTAAACCATTTTATCACGTCGTCTGTGTTATTCCACTGGTTTACAAACGTGGCTTTTCTCACTACGTTGTTGATATTTTCAAGATAAATTTTACTCACTTTTCCAAGTTCCGTTTTAGATGGGTTGATCAATCGATACTTTGTGTTTTTAGCGAAATCTTCCTTATGGCCTTTAATGGTTATAAATGCTGATCTCATGGCAAGACACTTCATTCTGTCGTCGATGCCTAAATCTTTTACGATTGTTTTTGCTTCTATATTAATGGTATTATACTGCTTTCCATCAGATTTTTTATATGCTCTTGTTACATTTTTGTTGTAAAGTTTATTATAAGATGCCTTTTTCATAATTTCATAAATATTCATACATATATATATATATATATATATATATATATATATATATATATATATATATATATATATATATATATATATGTGTGTGTGTGTGTGTGTGTGTGTGTGTGTGTGTGTGTGTGTGTGTGTGTGTGTGTGTTAGTTATTAAAAAGTATACTACTATACATAAAATATTTTAAGTTGAAAAAATAGTTTCATTTTTTTCAGAATGTTTTTTAAAAATACCCTTTTCTAGTTTTTGCAGCAGAGTGGACACCTTGTACTTATATCTGATATATCTTATAATTTATTTTTAGTTTATAATTTTATTATGCAACATTTATTTATGATGCTTGTTTATTTATTTATATATTATGCATAACAAATTTCCTGACTAAATTTGGCGCCATAGTTTTAAATTTTTAAGGCTAAAATAGTATTACTAAATAGCACTACCTAAAATTGTATTACAACCTATGCCTTAATCATCAAAACAAACAAAAATTTGTTATGATTAATAAGATGTCTAAGTGAACGTGGATCCACTCCCTGACGTAATTAAACAGTTGGATTGCCACAAAATTAATTGTTTGCGCAACGATAAACTGATTTTTAAAACCTAGGACAGTTTAACTCAAAAACAGATATGGGCCGTAAGATATACAGATTCTGAAAAACCCAGTTAGGTCAATAAGAAAGATGACTTGCAAACTAGGTGTAAGTGGCTCTACTTTTGCAACTCTGTAAAAATGTTAATTCAAGTCTCTATTGTTTATGCTAATAGTTGATTAGTAATTAGATTCTGTTTTAATGACGTTTAAAGAAATTAATAATTCCTTTAAACGTCATTAAAACAGAATCTTTTTCATTTTTAAAAAAATTGATGTCGTGAGCATTAGAATTAACAGTAAAAGTCTTTTTCAATCTAAGTATGCAAAGGATCTTAATGTATTTTTCGATAAAAATGTATCATGAATTTTATACCATGCTACGTTCTCCAAAATTCTCATTACTAAGATTAATTTTCTATACCATGTTCGCTTCTCATCATAGCTGTTGTTGTGTTGTTGGGGATCAAAAAAAAGCTTAACTCTTTTGAACAGAAACCAAGTTTTAGGAAAAATTTATTTGAGTATTCATTTATATGTTTTATTATTGCTTTGATTTATTATTACTTAACCGCATACAAGGCCGTCCCAAGGTTTGGTGGCGCCCGGGGTGCCCATAGTTGCGGCGCCTTCCTCCTTCTAGTAATAGTCGCGTATATAAAATTTTTGTGCTGCCACCAATACTTAAACCACCTACCAATCTATCATTAAGATATATATATACATATGTATATATATATAATATATATATATCGTTTTTGCATCATCAATAGACGTAGGTAGGTAGGTAACTTCAACTTGCTGAAACTACGTTTGTTGCGAGCCACTGTCATTGAAATTGTCAGCAATATGCGTAGTGCTATTAACAGATTAGTAAAAAGGTCTTTTTTGTCGGTTTTATTGATTATATTGAGTGGTTCTAATGATAATAGTGTTTTCTTAGCCCCAATTTGTCAAAAACAGTAGCTATCAAACCAACGTGTTTAATTTTCTTTGTACAGCTCTTCCCCATTTATATCTGAAATAGTTTTCACAGTCAGGTGTTCTAATAACATTTTATAATCCTCTTTAAGTTTGTCCTCTAGTGGTACTTTTTTCAGATCAAATAGGAAACGCCACTTTGACTCGTATTTAGAGAACCTGTTTATTCATAGTTAGGGACAAAAAAATCATTTTTGAAAGACTCTTTTGTGTTAGAGAAGTGGCCAAAGCTTTATTGATGCAGAAAAGTTGTATTGAATCTTTGAAATACTCCAAACATTAACATAGACTTCACTAAATGGTTTAGCCTCGTCTGATATAACTACGTTCAGGCTGTGGTTACCACAGGGTGTAAATAAAGCTTGTGCATACTCTGCCGAAAATTGAGTTTGAGCACTTTTTTGAATTGTATCTGTATTAGACCCGTTGTCATAGCCTTAACCACTACAGTTGTTTAGGTTATATTTACCAGTTATCTTTACCAGTCGACTCTTCACCTACAAGACTTTAGTTCTTCAATTAGAATGAGCTTTACCAGTCGACTCTTCACACACTGCATATCCAATAAAATTTTCTTGGACAATGACTTTCTTTGGAAATTGCTTCATTTTCTTCATGAACATAGCGAATGGTTAGAGAAGTTTGGCCTTTTTGACTAAGGTCTGCAGCGCAATCCAAAATGACTAAAAAATACTTTCAACACTTTACCTCGTTCTAACAGCTTCTTTTACATGCAAAGCTAAGAGGTTAGTAACTTTGAAGTTTGATCAAACATGGCAAGGAAGACAATAAGCTGAAGAGTATATAAGCCATCTCCTCTTACTTGTTTGTCATTTCTTGCTACCCGGTATCGAAATTTATTTTAGAAATGGCGTTTTTTGATTTTAGGATATTCTATATTGTTCTAAAGGAAAAGTAATTTTACTTTAATAATGCAGTCTCTCTCTCTCTTACAGCCAGTCGCTCCGGCTAAGTAAACGGGTTATTAGATAAGAACCTGCAAGTGTCACTTCTGTGAAAAAAATCTTTTGTAATTGTAAAACTGTTATCTGTTTCAACTACTATGGCCCAAGGACGAAGTTGATGAACATATGGTAAAACTAGCGGAAGACGTTGAACTATACAATAGAGGGTTACCAACATTATCTTCTTCTTGGTTAGATTGAGACGGAATGGAGGTCTCACAAGATGCTTTTAAGGAGTTCTTATCACACAAAATGTTTGATTCACAAGGTTGGGAAGAACTTGGAGAATGAAAAGAATATGTTAGTTTTGACACTTTACTTAAAACAGCTTCATTAGCTGCTTCAGAGTCCTTGGCAAGTTTTTTTCTCTAAGAACCTGACATCTTTTTTAACATTTTCAATAAAAAATTATTCAAATTCAAATTAACATAGTAAAACTTTGTTTTTGATTCTGGAAACATAAACATAAACTCTTCATAATGAAAGTTTTTAAATTCATCATTAAGGTTACTTCTGATTAAAGTTTGCAACCCTTTTTATTAGAACATTTTTATCAACTTACTTTCTTGTCGGTTTGTTTATTTTATTATCCGCTAAACAAACATGAGTTGAGTTTAGCGTTAATAATCGAAATTATTTAAAAAAAGTAATTAAAACGAAATCGAAAAAAACAACTTTACTTTAGCTTAAATAAAAGAAATTGTTAAAAAACTTCTTAAAACAAACTTTAGTTTAGTGTAAATAAAAGAAATCATTAAGAAATACATTAAATAAAACTAAAAAAAATTTTTTTTTAAACTAAAAAAGTAAATCAATATATAATACATTTAAAGAATATTTTTTATAAAATTTTTTATAAAAGCAACACTAAAAAGTAAAAAATAAACTTTTTCTTGGGACCTAAGGTATTTGCCTACGTATTTTTAAAGTCAATGACGTAAAATGTTGGGCGCCCAAGGTTTGAATGATTAAGATATTTTATGAAGTTATGAAAACTACTTAAAAAAAAAAAACTTCCGCGGCGCCCCATCAGCCGCGGCGCCCGGGGCAGCTTGTCCCGGTTGTCCCCCCTGGGAACGGCCCAGACCGCATATTCAGTCGTGTGACAAATTATAATGGCTACCTATGAATTTTGATCATTTTGAAATTTAATCTCATTTTTTTCATATGACGAATAAAAATTCATTATTGTAAGTTAATCTTTTGTTTGAAATAAAGCTTTAACTCATAAAATCAGTGCTTTTTTTATTTGCTACACGCAACACTGTCACTTTTGACAGCCATTTTGTATGATGTCATAATCTTTTCGCCGTACACATTGAGTTTTATTACCAGAGTTTTAAATTTGCTTGTTAAGTTATCTTTAAAATATTTATTTAAATCAGTAAAAATAATATTTCTTGAATAATATATAAATAAAGAATAATATTTCTTTCTTTTAAAGTAAAAATTGTATTTGATGCGATATTTTTAAAGTTATGAGTTTATATAACCTAATTATAAGTTATATAACCTACGCAAATTCTTAATTGTAATACTGAAATGTGATTACTTTAGTTATGAGGCAAAAAAAGGACTCGTTACCACAAATAGCCAAAATCAGGACACGTTTAATAAATACAACTTTTTCTCAACGAGAAATTGCTAAAAGAATGAGGTATTTTGCGGAGATTTTTTAAGTACATTAGTCACATAAAAATTAAAATAACAAACATTCAAATTTGAGTAATTAATTAATAAAAACTTGTGGGTGGCGATAATAAATTGTCACAGGACTATATATATAATTTTTTTCTTATTATTTGTTTTATTTAATATAGTTTTTAGATATAACTATATTGGTTAGTTTTTAATTATATGATTGGTTGTAAATTTCATATTTTTATGGATAATATAAATGAAAAAAAAAATGTAGATCTACAAACTTGTTTTTTCATTAATATTATATTATTATTATTCTATATATTACATTATTATTTTTTCTATAACTGATTTTCAAAAATTGGTTCCGGCAGGAAGCAATTCTAACAACAACGTATAAAATCGTTTTAATAATATTTTAAATAAAAATTAATTAATTAGTTAAAGTCGAGATTTCATTTGATAATATCTAAGAATTTATTTTGAGATATATATTTGAGAGTTTAAATAATAAGTCAACATGCAAACTTATTGTCATATATTAATATACTTTTTTATAATTTTTTTTTTCGAAAATGATTATGTTTATTTTTTTTTTTTTTTGAGTTGAAAAAGTGTGAAAGTTATTTTCGACAAGGTTTCTTCTAAAAATCTTAGAGCGCGTAACTCTCTATAAACTTTTTAAAACAATTGTAACAATGATTGAAAAGAAAGAATAGTCTCCTCAAGTGTAGTGGGGTCCTCCTCGAGTGTAATGGGGTCCCCTCAACTTTAGTGGCCTTCGAGAATTGAACACACACATACACACACA
This sequence comes from Hydra vulgaris, assembly GCF_022113875.1. Taxonomy (NCBI): domain Eukaryota; kingdom Metazoa; phylum Cnidaria; class Hydrozoa; order Anthoathecata; family Hydridae; genus Hydra; species Hydra vulgaris. The sequence goes on from NC_061165.1 coordinate 15,431,977, forward strand.
AATCATGTCATTCAAATTAGTTTTATTTTAGCTTTGACCAAGAGTTTATTTATTCTTACTAACTAAAGTATAGAAAAACTCAAAGCTCATTGTTTTTCTTAACCAATTGTTTTTCTTAACCAATTGTTTTTCTTAACCAGAATCCTAAAATATTAATCTTACTTTAATGTTAAACAATGATCATTAAAAAAAAAAACTAAATAAAAATTTTTAAAAAGTCTTTATTATTAAGGAATAAAAAAACTCTGCCCCTTTTTTTTCCCTCGAAAGACAATTAAGAAAATGTTAAAGTTTTTTTTGCTTATGTAAAAAAAGCTTCTTGTTATCTTAGTTGCATAAAGAAAATTAATTGATGAAAATCTGCTATATGACTAATTGCGCAGAAAGAAGTTTATTGATAAATACTTATCGATGTAACTTAGACTACATATTAAAAATGAAACTGAAAACCGTCATAAAGAGATTATTTAATTTCTAATAGGGAAAACATTCAGCTTAAATAATTTAGTTTGAAAGTATTTATAATGTAGTTTGTTTAGTTCAAAATCAGAACTACACATCATTTTCAAAATCTTATTAACATTATTGTGAAGCAAGGCTAAAATGTTTACGCAAAATCATCATCATCTTCTTTGCACCCATAAACATAATATATATACATTATATCTTGGCTTGCATTTAAAAGTTAATTTGCCTACAAAATTATTTTTTACTAATTGGACATTAATGACTTTTATATTTATAACGGACACTTAGCAATTTCCCTAATAGATATAAATAAGTTAAATTTTGAAAAAGAAAAAGAAAATAACAGTTGAAAAAACTTATGTAATATAAAAGTGAGGTAAATAGAGAATAATAAAGTAATATAATCACCATAATTAAGAATATGTTATTTGGAAGGATGTGATTAAGAATATGTTGTTTGGAAGGATGCGATTAAGAATATGTTGTTTGGAAGAATGTGGTTAAGAATATGTTGTTCAGAAGCATGTGATTAAGAATATGTTGTTTGGAAGAATGTGATCAAGAATATGTTGTTCGGAAGAATGTGATCAAGAATATGTGGTTTGGAAGAATGTGATCAAGAATATGTTGTTTGGAAGGATGTGATATAGAGTTTCAACATTTGAGGGAAACATGAAAATCTGGTTCCTCATAAAATATTAAGGGTGTTTCCTTTTCCGAACAAGCTATATAAGAAACTTCTTTTCAAACTTTTAATTATTAATACATTTATTGTTTAATCATGATTTAAAGAATTTTAATAACTTTCATTCTTTTTCAAAATTATTCAATTTTTTAAAATTCTTTTTAATTAAAACAAATTTTAACTTGACCGACGGGCGCAGCAAATTATCAACCCGTGCAGATCAGTACGTCAGTAAGTGTTTTTTAGTTGGATCGTTTTGAAGGGTAAAATTTTTACATTTACTATTCTAAAGACTTTTTTTATCTTTTTTTTTATTTCTTTTCAATGCAAGTTTAGATAAAAGTTCATAAACATAAGGTATTTAAAACTAAAAACTTGTATCTATGATTAAAAATAAATTGAAATAAACTTTTATCATGCATTACTAACGAACTAGTTTAAACAGTCAAAGTAAATTAAAATTTTTTTCAATTTATTTTTTTAATGTTGTTACAATCAATTAGAGCCATATAAACTTGAAAACATGAACCTTTAAAAAATAGAATTATGCGGAAACAAGTCAAGAACAATAAAATGAAAGACGTGGCGTGGTTAGAGCTCAGACCTCATGCTTACTTAGGCTGCGCTCTGCTATTGTCATTACCGCTTGTATTTTTTATAAACGTTTCTCATGCCTATACAGTTTGCAAGCCTCGTTTTAAGCCAGCCATGTAGCAAAAACTATTCACCTTAATTCCATTTGATTACGCATTTAGCTTTCATTCTGCTATTGTTTATAGAACTTTAAGTCTCCGTTATTGTTTGTATAAGTTTTTGTATCTTTCTGTAAATATTTGCTGGTTTTTAAATTTTTTTTTTCTGTTATTGTTTGGATAGTTTGGCTCCATATTTTAAGATTTTGATTTTCTGATCAATTGTTCATCTAAAATCAAAAAAATTTAACAAAAAAATAAAAAGTTTTTTTAATCTTTTTGTCACAAAATTATAGTTATTTTTATTTATAGACACAACCAAACTTTGATTAAAATAATTATAAACTCTACCAAACTTTGATTAAAGTAAATTTAACGCAGAATTTTCTCAAATTTTAAATAAAAATCTGAATTTTCTCCTAACAATTCACTAATCAATATATCGTTAAATAATGATATATATGATAAACAATTCTTTTAATCTTGGATTAAAAAGTAATATTAATTAAACTTATTAGTCTGCATTCACATTCTCAGTGTTGTTACACATTACTATATAAAAGAAGGCGTAAAACTGGATAGATGTGTTAAGTATGTTAACTCTTTCAACCAAACTGTTAGACTTTACTTGTAGCAATTTTCTTTAGTAACAGCGAAACGAGGCACATATTTATACATTAAACAAAGTAAGCAACAATCAATTCAATATAAAAAATATTAAATTTATATGTGAGGACCCATAAAAATGGGTTATGTAGGATTGCTTTTGAGTAAACTTATAACTCTTAAATGTTTAAACATTTTAGAGTCATAATTTACTTTTCAAATTTACATATTTTCTATTATAACACACATTTTTGGAAAAACTTTTTTTTGAGATTGTAAACTTTTTTCCCAAAAAAATATTGACAAAAAATTTATGTGATTTGATATCCCCTCAGCAATTGCATTTTTCCTGAAGATGTATCTGTGGAGAGAACATTGGGTATCCTAATCAACCAATAAATAAAATGTTTAAAGAATTTCTCTATTCAGGATGCTAAAAGAATTTTTCAAAAAATAGAATCCAAATATGTTGCGGCCGACTATAGAGAATCTGGGCCTCGGCTATAAGATAAATGAAAACTAAAAAAAGTTGTGATCTCATCCGATATATTAGTACAACTAAATATTAACTAACATATTTTACAAAAATTCAAATGACAACTTTATGCATTTAGCACTTGTCCACAAAGCTAAAAAATTAGTTTTAAATTCTTCTCCTTAAGTATTTTTTTTAATATGATCCAACCACGATTTGGTTTAATTTTGTTAACTTTTTGCATATATTTAATGAGTATTTTTTATATACAACAATAAATCTGGGCATGGCCGTAAAAAAGTATAAACCTTTTTTTTTAAACTGCATGTCCTAATTGTATTTACTTTGTATTCTGTTTGGTTTGCCTGAATGAATTTTTTATATTTTCTAATTTTTTTAAATATATATATATATATATATATATATATATATATATATATATATATATATATATATATATATATATAAATATATAAATATATATATATATATATATATATATATATATATATATATATATATATATATATATATATATATATATATATATATATATATATATGCCGTTGCAAACTTGCTAATTAATGGTCACCTTACAATTCACATCTGTTTTTATTCAAATTGAATTATAAAAAAGCAAATAAATAGTATATGCAAAAATAATTTTTTTAAAGTTATTTACAGCATTTGCAGTGATGATTCATGAATTTTAAAATTTAATTTTCCCATTTTTGCATTATTTTCAGGATTTAAAGACCCCAGCCATTCATTTACCAGCCTTTCTATCTTTGTCATTACATTTACAAATTTACAAATTGTTTATAACATTAAATATAAAAGTATTTTTTCATCATGTAATTTTATATGTTTATAATATTTACGTATTCTATAGTTTTGATTTATGACACTTTGTATGAGAGTTTATTCAATTTAATTTTAAAAATTTACAAACATTAACGAATACGAGTTCACTTAATGCTAGTTTTTTATTATTTTGAAATTATTTTGTATAATTAATATGATTATATAATTCATATTCATATAATTTTATCAACCCCGATATGTCATGACTTCTTTAAGTTATGCATTTAAAAAAAAAAAAAATACAGTTTTTCCGTTTTTTGCTTTATAAAAACACTCCCAGCTCAAAAATACATAGCGAATTGAAATAAGTTTATGCATTATAGTATACAGCAGTAAAATCGGTTTTAAAAAACTTTTTTAAGAATTTATAATACCTTGGTTAAATTCTATACGAAATCCAGCCTTAAGGTGGATCCTTACAAAAAATTATAAATTAATTGAAAATAAATTCATATTTATTTAATATTTACACATAATCAAAAATAAAGTACAAAATGTTCTTTAAACAATATAAAACACCATTAATTACAAAAATAAAAAATTCGCGAGTCTCGATAATGCTACCAAACTATTTATCGTGAAAAAACTTTCTAAAGTTTAAAGGATGAAGTATGAACCAAAAAAATAACTAACAAATTATAACTAACAACTTTTCTGCTCTAGAAGTTTTAAAATAAATTTTAAAACTTTTAGAGCAGAACAACGTCGCTAATGTTGAGCTAAAATTACCCCTACGTCATACCCTACGTCATACCCTACGTGTTTTGCTGCTTGGATTAATAAGATTTATATCTATTAAATTTTCAAATGCATAAATTGTTTTGTAAAAAAGATATCGCATCGTATAGAAATTAAATTTAATTTTATAAAAGAAATTTATTTTGCCGAAGCAAACTTTAAAGTTCTAACTTTAGTAAAAAAAAAACGCAGTTAGTTCTTACCTTTTTTTTGGGTAAGAATTGACTTTATACTCATAAAAATCAGCTTTGAACTCTCAAAAGTAAAACTAAAGCATAGCAGAGCCGGCACCAGAGTATTTAGCATTCTAGGCCAACCAGTCACATCTCGCCATCCTCTTGGCTGCCCCCCCCCTTTCTCTTTTCATAAAAAAAAAAACAAACAAACAAAAAAAAACTAACTTTCAAAAACGAATGCTTATGTTATTACATACGTAATTAAATAGAATGTATACTTGCATAATCATATATAAACGCATATTCGTGTAAAGTTATAATGTATTATTGATACAATTTCAAAACTTTACTTTTCTCGCTTTTGATTTAGCGAAGAAATGAGTGTAGAAACGAGTACCGTCAATTCAATGTTTCTAGCAATATTGTGTTCACTTGACAGAGTAGCTAATCTAAAAAATATTTCTTGTTGTATAGACGTTCTAAAAAATGTTTTTATCAGTTTGAGTTCAGAGAAGCTTCGCACACAGCTAGCTAGACAAGCTAGAAGTGTCAAGAGGATTCTTAGTACTATAACAGTGTTGGGACACAGTCTGTTTGATTATTTTTTAATATAAAGATTAGTAGTAGTAATAGTTAGTAACAATATACATCTCGCAACTAGTCTTGAAAATGATTTCAGTTCACTAGATAGATCAACTGCATTAATATTTCTGGATTCACGATGTTGCTAAGCTTTTTCAAGATTCAAGCAATGTTCCACCAACCAAACAACGAACTTATTGTTTGCGTAAGAATCTTTCTTCAACCTATTGTTGTATCAACAATAGCAAATTAAAAATTCAATTTAAAATTCTTTTGGATCTCGAACAAGTTTGTCATCTCCTTATGTATATGTAAATTGTTTTTTTTTTCTGATACGGGTTGATTCGGGTTCGAAAAGTGCTGGTATCTCTAAACTGACTGCAATTTCAACTGCATCAACCAGTGTTTTCTTAAACTTCAATACATTTCTGCAATTTACAAGAAACTTCTATTTTAAAAAAAAAAAATTAGTGCGCTATACATATCTAATTCTTTTGCCAGAAATTATTTACTAGTCATATTGATCTCAAACAACACGTCATACCACACAACCAGAGAAATAACAAACTTACATATCACACAACCAGAGAAATAACAAAATAACATACCAAACAACCAGAGAAATAACAAACTTAAAACTAGAAATGACGTTTGTAAAAAACCATGCATCTACCCGTGTTGATTTACCAAGTGCTCCTGTTAAGTTTATGTTGTCCGCAATTTGTGCCAGAACATCGTAGATATCACCAACTTGATAATGGAGAGGTTTTAAAGCATCAATTTGGCATCTTGTTTCACTCAGTAGTTTGACAGTGAGATTAGGAACATCTCGAGTGAAAACTTCCAATTATCAACTCCTTAAACAGATTCTATCTGTTACCAGCCTCGCAGATTCTATCTGTTGACCCCTTCTTCATTTATTAGGGTGGCGCAGATGTATTTTTAATACATTGTTTCCAGTTTAGGATGTTGAACGCTGGATCTTCTTGACTCGATGCATGGGTTTTGCTTGTGTCTGTTTTTATGACTAGGCAACTCATTCTATTATCTCCAAATGAGGGTACAGCTCTAAAACTCAGTTTTATGGTTCTGAGGCCGGCTGGTAGTCAGGTTTCCCGAACTCTGTGGTAGCTCGCAGAGAGGCTGATTCCATCAACAGCGGAAAAATATCAGAGTACTAACAGTGCCATGTTGCGCATGGATGGTGTCCCTGTTTGTACTTTTGGTGTGCATTGCCAAGGCCACATTGGAGCCCTTTGTTACGACTTAGGGTTTATTAGTGGAAATGAGGCAATTGCTTGGGCTATAAAGCAGTGTACTGAGTCCTATCTATGTTTCGAGTCAAGTTCTTTAACAAATTTAAAAATGAATAAAGTAGCAAAAACTATAATACACAAAAAACCACAGTCATCACCAAGTTCGCTAAACCTATCACTCACCAATATTCGTGGTCTTCAAAGTAACTTTTCTTCTGTTGAGTCTTATCTCTTGCAAAGTTCACCAGACCTACTTGCTCTTTGTGAGACTAATTTGAGTTCTTCTGTTGAGTCTTGTGATCTTAGTGTTGATGGTTATCTTCCTTTAATTCGTAAAGACTCCAATAGTCACATGCTTGGGCTGGGCATTTACATTCGTAAGAATTCACCCATTTGTCGGGAAACTAGGTTTGAATCCACAGACTACTCTTTTATGTGCTTTCGTTTAGCACCACTTCACTCTATCACCTTTCTCTTTGTTATATATCGCTCTCCTTCATCTCAAGACTGCACTTTTCTTGATGTTATTTCTGACTATATTGACCAAGCCCTCATTCTTTATCCATCAGCCAATATTGTTGTTTTCGGTGACTTTAATGTCCATCACACTGAATGGCTTGGCTCTAGTGTCAGTGACTCTGCAGGCATTAAGGCCTACAACTTTTGCCTTTCTCAATCCCTAACTCAAATAGTCAACTTTCCAACATGTTTTCCAGACAACCCGAATCATTTACCTTCTCTACTCAACTTATGTCTTGTTTCTGATCCTAGTCAGTGCTCAGTTTCTCCACACTCACCCTTAGGTGCTTCTGATCATGGTTTGAGCTTCTGAGCTTGAAAATGATCTCACTTCTGCTACAGCATGGGGCTAACAGTGGCTGGTGAAATTTAATTCAGATAAAACTCAAATTTTTTCAGCCAATCGTTATCGCAATAATTTAGACCTTCCGATATTTATGAACGGTAATGTACTCAATGAGTTCCCTACCCTTCATCTTCTAGGATTAACTCTTACTTCTGATTTTTCTTGGAAACCTTATATCAAATCCGTTGCAAAATTAGCATCTGCTAAAGGTGCTTCTCTTTATCGAGCTCGACACTTTCTTACTCTGGATTCTATTCACTATCTCTACAAATCACAAATCCGGCCTTGTATGGAATACTGTTGCCATATCTATGGCGGATTTTCTAATGATGCCCTTTCTCTTTTAGACAAAGTGCAAAAACGCATTGTAAACATAGTTGGACCTGCTCTTGCAGCCAACCTTCAACCTGTATCACATCGTCGCAGTGTTGCTTCTCTTTCTCTTTTCTACAAATACTATAATGGGCACTGCTCTAAAGAGCTAGCGTCTCTTTTGCCATCTACTAAAATTCATTCTCGTGTTACTCGTCATTCAATTAAGTCTCATCCTTTTTCTGTTACTGTTCCTAAGTGCTCCAAAAACTCTTACTTGTCTAGTTTTTTTCCTCAAACATCAGTTCTTTGGAATTCACTTCCTTCATCTTGCTTTCCTGATTCATATAATTTGAAATCTTTTAAGTTGTCTGTCAATCGTTATCTTGCTCTCCAATCTTCATCTTTTCTCTTCCAGTAACTTCCAACACTAATTAGTGGTTGGTTGCAGTCTTGTTTGAAGCGAAGATGTTTAAAAAAAAAAAAAAAAAACTCCTATGCAGAAAAAAATACATATACTCGTTGCACCAGATCAAAGAAGGCTTTTGTTTTTAAGAAATATTTAACAGCATCATTAACAGCCAAGTTCAATGTATACACTTTTGATTGAAAATTAAAATTTTTTGTCGAACACCCATACTTTTTCCTTTCATATCTCTACCATTGTCATTTTTTAATAGCGTAAGTTTCAATAGATAAAGATATCTTAATGTATAATAATAGTTTCAGTCATACCAAAAATCCTTTAGAAGCACAAAATCTAAGAAATATTCATTTATAGAAGCTGTTGCTGCTATGTCATTTTCTGGATTTGAAATCACATCTTCAAGCAAATGATCAAATTCGTTTGTTTAACATGACCAGCATCAGGTGTATAATCTATATTGAAAAGAACTTAACATCACGAGTAGATGCTTGGACAAGATAAAAGATGAATCAATTCATTTCGTATGTCTTTGCCTAGGTAATGTACATGTCTTTGTCTTCCATTCATTATCTTTAATCTTTCTAAGATGCTTATCCATAAGTGGGTCAAATAAAGCCAGAAATTATACAAATTTCAGAAAGTTTCTGTTATTAGCAGAGTTCGCTTTCTAATGCGTTCTACAAAAAGAAAGATTATGTATACCAAGAACTATAGCTAAAGCTACCAGCCAATTCATGATTTGCTGTCAATAATGTTTTCCTTTTTTAACAAGATGTTTGGCAACAATTGTTTTATTGTGTTACAGTTGCAGCTCGAAATCTTTCTATGGCTACAAACTCGCTAGATGTACACAGCATTTCTCATGCCCTAACAAAATTGCGGACATTTTCCAATCATGGAAATCATTAGAAAGAAGGGATGACGCAGTCATTGTGCAGAGTAATTATAAACTGAAAACTGAAAACTTTATCTTCACTGACAAGCCGGCAATTGTTTTTTGAAATTTTTTTTTGCATACTGTCTTAAGTTAAGTCAAATTGACCGTCTTGTTTTGATTCATGTTCTATTAAAAGTTGTTGCATTTCATCACCTTAAACAACCCAAGTAGCCTGATCGCCACAATTAACTTATAAACCAGAGAATTTATTGATTTCACGCACTTTAGATTCTTGATGCGTAATGTGTATTATTATGTAATTCAAACTCTTCTGATACTTTCATCTCATCGGCTTCCCTGTCTGCTTCAAGTAAATTGTTTAACTCATCCGCGCCATTTTTCTACGGTATATATAGATACTTTAACAACAAACTAGCAAATTTTGTTACGTTTACAATATTGGGTAATAGACAATCATTTTAAACAATTTTCGTTCAGCCATTGTGGATTAAATTAACGAAGGAAACTGCTAAATACCATAAAAATAATCACCTCGTGTACCTTCAAGATATTAAAATTAAAATATTATTCTAGCTTCTTTATAAAAGTTTCAAAGTTACATTTAAAAAATTTTAAAGTTCACTAAACATAAATAATTACTCTCTATTAGCAGGGCGGTCCAGAAGAGATCTTAAGATTTTAATGGGTAGGGGTGAGGAAGAGGGGGGAGAGACGTATCTGTTTTTTGCAATACTCCCCCCTGGAATCTTGATCAAACATTGAATTTTCTGGCAATCAAGGAAAGCAGTCGTTTGGAAGCGTGGTACTAAACGCTTTTAATAATTGATTGATAACAAAAAAAAAAAAAATTAAATACACAGTTGATAACTGAATTAGTATCTTTTAAATAGGTGAATTTGCTCAAAACTTCGCACCCTTTTAAAAAACACTGATTCAATTATGTCAACGCGACCTTAACATGTTGGCACCAATTGTAGTTGACAAACCAATATCAAGTCCGTACAACATTCAAATCAGCATAGAAGAGAAAGAATTCGTTCAATAGCTCATTAAAGTATTCATATTAGTAAATAAATTAATTCAAGATTATTAGTTTGGTCTTCTTAAATTGAATAGTTTAATCAAACAATCAGTCTCGGACGGTCGATGATGTCGGACGGTCATGTGACGTATTTGCTTTGGACGGTCGATGATGTCGGACGGTCATGTTACGTATTTGCTTTGGCAATAAAGTTAAACATTCAATATGTTTACCAGCCCTCCCGTCCCATATACTTCTAATTAAACAAAAAAAATATAAAAGAAAATTTTATTCAATTACAAGAATTACTTTTTCGCTGGATTTCAAAACTCGATCAACCAAAACTACAAAAGTGTTGCAGAGCATGGAAAGAAGTATTTCCAACTCAAAACTATAATAGATATAATATATAACTGTAATAAACAAAAAAAAATTACAAAAACAACATATAGATCACCATCGGGTAGTTAAAATAAAATTAAAACTCATCTTAAATCATTCATAACAATTGTCAATAAAACGCGAGATCATATCTTTTTGGTTGGGGATCTAAACATTAACCTAAAAAAGCATGCTTCAAATAATAATGTTAAAAAATTTATAAACACTCTTCTTGCTTAAAACTTTGCATAATAAATTTTTTTAGAGTTTCATTTTTTTTTTCAAATATATTTTTATAGTTTTTATAAGTCATTTCGTTTTTATTTTTCAAGTATTTATCATACAATTTTTGTTTTCTTTTTGAGGATTTTAGTCAACCATTAGACATTCATGGAGTCATAACTGTTTTTGTGTTTACAACCTTTTTTTTCAGGAAACGCTTTTTCATATTGGTTGCAGAAAAAACTTCGAAATAGATCAAATGAGTTGTTACTATTGTTTGATTTCAACACGAGATTCATATCAATGTTGTTCCTTAGAACAACATTGATATGAATCTCGTGTTGAAATCAAAGAGGTTTTGAAACTGTTTTAAGGAGTTTTTATTGATCTGTCACCTAAATTCGGTAGTTTTAGAAGGAATGCTGTTACTTATTATGTTATTAGTTACTAAGAACGCTGGGAAATGATCTGATAAGTCAGTTTTGATTATACGTGTGTTAAGACGGTTGTTATGAAAGTTATTAATAATTATATTATCAAGAAGAGTAGAAAAGTTTTCAGCTTGTTTATTATTGAAATTAAGTTATTTTGAAGAAGATAAAGCCAAAGGAAAGACCAAAAAAACTTGGAAAGTAATTAAAGAAGTAATTGGTTATGAAGTCAATGTTGTTTTTTAATATGTTTATGATATAACCGAATCTCTTTTGTTTCACAACTTTAATCTTTCTTTTTAAACAGGTATTGTCTTCAAAAAATTGCACGAATCACGCCGGTTTTTAAGACTGGCGATGACTCCATTATTTCTAATTATAGACCTATATCTATATTACTGTGTTTTTCAAAACTGCTTGACAGAATAATGTATAACAGACTATTTAATAATCTATCTGAAAACGATATGTTGTATTCAAAATAGCTTGGTTTCAAAAAAAAAGTGTTCAACTGAACATGCAGTGGTTGAAATAGTCAATCAAATAACCAGAGCCATAACCACAATTTTCATATTAGGGGGGGGGGGGTCCATATTACATATTAAAGACCGTTTTTTTTTTAGGTACCCATTTTAGGGGCCCAGAGATAGGGTGAGGCCCAAACAAGGAAAAAGCCCTAAAAAATGTTTTTCTCTAATAACTATAGCTTAATAATTTTTTGGTGGAACCTAAGACCCCTGCTCCTCCCCCCCCCGGTGGTTACAGCTCTTAAATAACAAACGCATTATGTACTAACTACTTTACATTAGCAGAATTTTAATTGAACTGACAAAGGCTTTTGATACTGTAAACCACAATATACTAAAAAAAAAACTTGAATATTACGGAGTAAAAAATAATTACTTTGGCTCAAAAATTATTTGATCAATAGAAAGCAATTTATACAAAATGAGCAAAAACAAACAAATTCATATGCTGTAACTTGTGGGGTTCCCAAGGGCACTATTTTAGAACCCTTATCATTCCTCCGATATTTTTTATTCCCACAGAAGATTAAAAACACTTTTTGAAACAGCTAACGAACAATTGGATAAAGTTAATGAGTGGTTTATATGTAATAAACTCTGTCTAAATGTGGATAAAATCAAACTTATTTTATTGTAAATAAATTAAAAATATTCCCATTAAACTGCCAAATCTAATAATCAATAACGTTAACATTAAAAGAGAAACTTCAGTAAACTTTTTTAGCGTAATATTAGATGAACATTTACGTTGCATTATATGTTCACTTTAACATTATGTAATATTAAGTGAACATATAAAACATATTGAGAAAAAAATATTAAAAAATTTTTCCATAATATATAGCGCTAAACTATTTCTAAACAAAAAACCGTTAAAAAGTTTATACTTTTCTTTCATTCATTTTTATATGATTTATTGTAATATTGCATGGGCGCTAAGAATAGTTAAAAAGAAATATTTATATTTGTTTATAAACATCTCATAAATAGTTTTTACGTCTAAGTTAGCTGATAAGTATTCTTTATCTCTTCCAGTATAGTGTTCAGTTTTTGTAGGATATTGTCCGATATAAGCTCTCAAACCAGTGACTACAGTGCCAGGAATGGCAACAGAAACATTTTTATCTCTTTAATCTACTGGAGTTTTGCTTAACTGTAACAGATGCGAAAGCCTGTAACACTGTTTGGAAATACATCCGTATGGTTTCATAAATCCATTTTTAATCTAGCTTTGTTCAAAAATCATAAATGCAAAATTTTATGACTCATAATCAAACGCAATGGTCAGAAACCTACAAGTGTTGTACATTTCTCTACGCCAATTTGTTTTATGCAGAAGACCCGACATTTAGCAGTATTTCTAGATGAACATTATTAAAATATTATAACAATTAATACAAATAAATTGATAAAAACTTACCTACAAACATTAGATGCTAGTTTCTTGGCTGGTATTGTTTTTCCAACCATGCTTATATGTTCCTTTTCTGTCACTTTTGCCCTCTTTAAAGGATTGTCATCTTTATCTGAACAACTCATTTTTAACAAAGAAATTTGAAAGTCACAAACAAAATTTTATTATTTTGTTACTAATGTTTACCGCAGAAAGGGAACAAATCCCAGTCGTGTTTCCTTTTTTGCAGTAAACGCAAAATTTAAACTGATGCCATGCCTATATAAATGATGACAGGTTTATCCCTCTTAGCAGTAAATGGTTTGTCTACCCATTTAGAACTGATTTATGTTAAAAAGTGAATTTTGAATTTTGTGGACTTGTTTCCTTTTTGCAGTTAGTTTTATCTTTTTCTTTCAATTTTTCCTATTTACTTGATTACTGCTCTTAACATAAATATTGTTCTTGAAGTATTTTTTAAACTATTTTTTGTTTTACATTTATTGTTTTCAATAAATAATTTGAAAAAAATACATATAATATGTTTATTGTAAATACTTACGATTAGTGGTTCTACTTGCCTCGCCAGTATTTTTATTTATGTACTTTTAATTTGTAAATGTTGTTAAACGGTGAAATAAACAAACAAACAAAAAAAAAAAACAATAAAAAAAAAACACGATGTACTAATGTGAACCAACAAACTCTATCATAAAACTTCATGATACGAGTTTGTTCGTTCTAGGAAAAAATGCCCCGGAAAAATTCCCTTTGGAAATAATCCCCCCGAAAAAATCCCCCGAGAAAAATTCCCATAAAGAAAAAATCCCTCGAAAAAAAAATCCCTCAAGAAGAAAACCCCCGTGAAAAAACCAATTAAATTTTTTTTTTTTTAAACGGATTTTTTACAATTTTCTACCTTTTTGTCGATTTATGAAAAATGAAAAATTAAGGCTTTGCTTGTAACATAATATGTAGGGGAGAACGGGGCAGCTTTGAACATTTTTTAAACTTTTTTTTATAAATCAATATTTTATTTGTTTTAACCAATTTCTTTTTCTAAATAGTGAAAAAAATAATAAAATAGTGAAATTGCAGTGTTTGAACGATTTTCGAGCTCAAAATAAAGTCAGCATTCTTACGTTTTTAACATACATAAAAAAGCTTTGAATCTACCTCAGGCAGCTTTGAATCATTACCAGCAAATGAAAACAACCGAAGTTTAAGATATGAAGTTGAAGATATAAGAAGGTTAAGATATAAAGGATTACTATATTTTTTAAATTCATACAGTCTAATGTTATAATGACTTTAAAGAACAAATCAAAGAAAACTTATATAAAACTATAAAGCTAGTAAAAGTATTAACTTATTACTTGATAAAATAAAAGTAAACAAATTTAAATAATGTTTATAAGAACCTTTATAAATTCAAAAGTTGATATTTTACCGAATATACTGTGATGAAAATCAAAATAATTCAAGTTAATTCAATTCAACATTAAAGTATTTTTTGTGTTAGCTTGATTTTGGAAGTTTCTTGTTATAAAGTTCTCTTGGACTTTTCAAGTTTTGTCTTGCGTAAAAGATAAATTTTTTTTATTTCTTCTCTCTCTGAAGTGTCAGTGAAAATCTTAGATTTACCACAACTTGGAGAAAACATTGTTAATATCTTCTTTTTTAATTTCTGTTTCTCTCTTAATAATGTTGTAATAATGAAATTTTATTATTGCGGAAAATCTAAAAAACAAATCAAAAGTGCCCGTTTCATAATGTTCAAAACTGCCCCGACAGCATCATTATTAATAAAAGATGATTTTTCCGATCAAGACAAGCTCAATTTTTGATATTTTTTGCAAAATTGTAGACTTATTCTATCTTATAAATAACATTAAACTTGTTACTTGCTAAAAATGCGGTTAGAAAAATTTTACAAATCTTAGCAAAATCTAACAACTTTATACAAAAATGTTTACGATTTGTTCTCTATAACAAACCAATTAAATTTCATGAAAGACATGTGACAGTTAAGAGCGTAGATATTATTTTCACAAAATATTCAATTATACTATATTTAAATTTAAAAACGCTTTACAAAAATTCATTTTTTCAAAGCTGTTCCCTTCTTACCTATGTACAGACCAGCTTTTTTTTGGGTAGGAAAGGTGGGGGAGGTTGTGCGCTGCACGAGGGCGGCAAGTAAATACGAGCGGAAGTTTTAATTTTCTAATACAGTTTTCTTATAAACTTGTAGTAAAGCTATTTTCTAATAAACCTGTAGTAAATTAAAAATAAAAATTTAACACCTGACCTTAACAAAAAAAAAACGCAATTATAAATTTGAACGACAAAAAATTACTAAACATACTTAAAAACATACGATTTTTTTTCACTAAACGGACGATCTTCAATTGTATTCATTTGTGCGTTATTTCTCCAAAGAGTCGTTTCGAAAAGTTGCACAATTTTTTTTTTATAAAGAAGTTCAAAAATTCATATTTTTTGTTATTAAATGTTAACTTAGTTAAACTTAAGTTAAACAGTTTTTTTAAAGTTTTGTTTTGTTTTATCTTCATTAAGAATTTGATATATGTTCTTGAGAACTTTGTTTATTTTTTTTTTTTTTTCAATTATAGAAAAAATTTAATCTTACGAAAAAAAAAAAATCTATCTATCTATCTATGTCACATAATATTTCAAATTCGAGAAAAAAGTTTTCTGGATATGAACACAGAAAAAGAAAGTCAAAGAAGAAAAGAAAAAAAGAAAAAGAAATGATCAAAAATTTGAAAAAATTAAAAAATTCATGAGCATTGAAAAATATGTTGCTTATAAAAGTCTGACGAAAGTCGTGAAGATTTCAACCTGCTTTAACTATCTCTACGACTATGTCCAATAAAGATGGAGAACCTTCAACAATACTCAAAAATAATTGTATAACTCCATTGCAAATTGAAGTAGATAATGAACCAGTTATTTTAAAAGAATCAAATGATTTATCGGAAAATGTTTTACAAGAAACACCAAATTTATTGGATTGTGAAAAGTGGCCAATTGTTCGATCTAGCAAAATTGTGAACCATTTAATTAAACTTGGTCCTTTTTAAATTAAAAACGAAAAATACCCTGAAGATAGAAATGGCTGACATTTTTCTAGCATTTATTACAATAAAACTTGCAAATGGAGAAACCTTTTGCCGTAGATGTTTGGTCTATTCAAATTCTAAAAACTCCGCATTTTTTTTTTTGCTGTCTACTTTTTGATAAAAATTCAAAGTCAAACTTAGTCTCTGATGGGTTCAATAAATGGAGACATTTAACTAAAACATTGGGAATTTATGAAGATAGCGTCTCCCAAATGAAATGTTATCAACTGTGGAAACTGAAATAAGATTAAAAACGGGAAAAACTATAGATAATGAAGAGCTTAAAACTATAGAAAAAGTTTTCAATGGCAAAATGTATTCTTCGGTTGATGAATATTACTCTTTACCTAGCTGAAAACAGTATGGCTTTTCGAGGGAGTTCAGATAAACAGTTTACATCTCAAAACAGCAAATTCTTAGGACTAATACAGATGCTTGCAAAATTTAATCCTGTGATGCAAAAACATTTAGCACTAAAAGGTGGCACTTCAGATTATTAATGCGGCAAAAATATTCAAAATGAATTAACAGATTTTAATGTCTCAAAAGGTTAATGATGAAATGATAAACCTCTTGAAAGCCGTTTACTATTCAATCATTTCTGATTGTACACCTAATTTCTCTAGAAAAAAACAACTTTCTCTTAAAATTCGAATTGTTGATTTGTCATTAGACATTGGAGTGGAAATTGAAGAGTACTTTTTAGGATTTTTTTCTGTTTTTGATTCAGGACTTACTTAAGTTTTAATCGAGTTGCTAACTAAGCATGGACTTGAAATCTCTAACTGCAGAGGTCAAGGGTATGATAATGGATTAAATGTGAAAGGAAAGATTAATGGGGTATAAAAAAGGATTGTAAATCATAATCCTTTAGGATTATATGTTCCCTGCGGAAGCCATAGTTTAAATTTGGTATAAAGTGACTCTGCACGGTTTTCAGTAAAACCTATAACTTTATTCGGTTTTCTCCAGAGATTGTTCATTCTATTCTCAGCTTAAGTGGGCCGATGGAAAACTTTAATTGATCAGGTTAAAATTTTGCATTTACAGGAACTCTGTGCCACTCGGTGGGAAGCAAAAATAAGTAGTGTCAAAGCCGTTCCTTATTAAGTTGGTAATATACATGATGCTTTGATAGGATTGTCAGAATTTGAAGGATGTGATCCTGAAACTACACATGAAGCAATAACACTAGCAGAGCAATGGAAAGATTTTAGCTTTCTTGTCTCTTTAATTGTCTGTTATGACATTTTTTTTCAAGTCAATATTGTTAGTAAAACTCTTAAAGAGAAAGACATGAACATCACTCAATGTTCAAAATTAGTGAATAGCTGTTGTTCATTTTTAGAAAAGTACAGAAAATGTGGCTTTTAAGATGCAATTATAAAAGCAAAGGGTTTAATGTAGAAATACAAGTAGAGCCTGTTTTTAAACCACTTAAAAGAAAAATACAAGTGAAACGCCATTTTGACAAACCAGCCCAAGATGGGATTTATTCATTTTCTCCTGAAAAAAAATTAGAAATCAATTGCTTCAATCCTCCTTTAGACACGTCTCTAATTTCAATGAGAGAAAAATTCACACAGTTGGAAAGTTATTCAGAAGTTTGGGGTTTTTGTAAAATGTCGATAGTTTGCAATAAATGGAAGGAATTCTAAAACCATGTTTAGCACTTCAAATTAAACTTACTGTAAATCTAAAATTGGACATTAATGGTATTCTCCTTTGCAATGAACTGATGAACATTAAACCTTTTCTTTCTGAAATGGTCAAGAATAAAATTATTCCTGCTATTGTTTTAAGCTTCATGAAACAGTATAAAATGCAATATTTGTATCCAAACACATGGACTGCAATGCGAGTTTTGCTAACAATACAGCAAATGCATATTTTTCAAAATAAAACTAATTAAAACCTCTGCAGTCAATAATGTTACAGGATAGACTTTCAAATTTAGGAACCCTATCGATTGAAATATATCGCTGAAAATCTTGATTTTTTTACGCTAATTAAAGATTTTGGTGATAAAATGCCCGAAAAGTTTTGGTGATTGATTTAAAAAATTAAATGTACTTTTTGTAAAACATAAACAAAAAACGTTTCTTTGAAAGCGACTCAAATTTAACTAATTAAATTTTTTTTAGATATTTAACTATCAACTAAATTTTTTTAGATATTAAACTAGCAACTAAATCTTTACTAGAAACTGCCGAGTAAGCTTAACAATAGTAACAAAGTGTATTAAGAACTCAAAAAAAAAAAACATTTATTGTATTAAAAGCTTTTTGTTTTTTATTTTAAAGAATAGTTTGACAATCAACGTCGATCGTTTTAAAGTAAAGAATATGTTTAAATTAGTAATATTTTATAATGTGGTTTTGTCGTGTAATATTTTATCGTCTGGTTTTATTTCTTTAAATTTTTACTCTTTCAATATTGCAGCCGCAGTGTAATGGTTAGAGTTTTGGCTCACAAAAAAAAAGAAGTCCGTGGATTGAAGCCACGATAAACGACATTAAGGAAGGAGGGGTTAAACTTTCTAGTTAAATTCTCTTTCGCGTTGCTATGTGATAAGATTGTTCGAACTCCTGGGAACACCTTAATACCCACAAAAAAAAAATTACTCCTTGTTTTTCAAGAAAAGGAAAAAATACACTTGAATATAAATATAGAACATAAACAAATAGTTATAGATAAATAAAATCAAAAAGGTATAATAAACTAGTTCGTATAATCAATATTAAGCTATATTAAGACTGTTGTTCTCAAAAATTACTAACTGCGGTATCAACTAGAAATAGTGTTTTAAGAGCTTGTGTTTTCTTAAAAAAACAGTAGACCGTGAATAAAATGTTAGCACTTTATAATTAAAGAACTTAACAAAGGCATATATCTGTTATTGGTGTTTAAACTTGTATTTGCTTGACTTTTTGAAAATTATTTAAAACGTATTCTAACGTCGATAATTTGCCTCGTATATCGCCAATTTAAAAGTGAGTTTTTTACAATTGGTTTAGTTAAAACATCAATATTTTTTATTGATAACAAGATAACAAAATTCTGATTGGATAATGCACAAATTCTAAATGATAATTAGTTTCAGTCAATTCGGATAGTATATATCATTTTATATAGAATTTTCGAACTTTTTGAAGAACCATGGCAGTAGGTTAGAAAAGTTTGCTGTGGTTGCCTCAACGACAGTTATTTATTATTTTTATTTTGATTGACATATTTGTTTTAATTCATTAGTTTCATTTCATAAATTAAACTATGTAAGCCTTTAATATAATTTTCTCGGAAATAACTTTACAGTTTTACAAACAAACAAACCAAATTTGTATTTGCGTTAAATAGAATAATTGAAAATAATTTTTAATCAACAACTGGTAATGAATTTTAATTAACAATTGAGAATAATTTTTAATCAACGATTATAACTTTTATTCAACAATTAAAATAGAAAGTATATTCAATTTCAAGTAAATTTTTTTTTTTTTATTTACGGTAGGAAGCAGGGGGTCACTACTATACAGAATACTACTTATTTACCATTTTCTTTTACCCATAAAGTTTCATAGCTTATAGCAATGAAGATGTAGATAAAAGCAATGTTTTGTGTCTACCTTTTGTGACTACCTTTTGACTACTGCATAGCAATTACAAGCTTTTACAGTATGGCAATTTAACAAAATACATTTCCGTTAAATATTGTTCATAACAAATACTGTCATGTTATGTATTAAAAAAAAAGGATTAGGAAGCATTTACTGACTTTATTGTGAGAAATTTGATGAAATAGATAATGCAGTTTTAAGAAACTTGCAGAAGACTGATATTTTTCGTGAGTGACATAAATGTAAAAACAATAATAACATTTCAATGTTTTAGCGAATGAATTTTATCTAAGCTTTTATATATCATAACTATTTTTTTTCCACTTAAGTTATGATTGTATTATAGCGTAATAGTTTGTAACAAATTATATATCATATTTATTAATGTTAAGAAAAGTATCGCCGAAGAAAGTGAGTTTTTAACAAATAAAGAAACAAATAAAGATTTGTTGAAAGTTACACCAGATAAAAAGAATAAAAACTTTTTGTTATCAATCTTTATTGCTTAGTAATTAAATACTTCTTGAATATTTGCCAGATTTGAATATAACTTTCACCTTTAGAATCTTTAAGCAAAATTTATATTTTACTCATCACAATCTACCGCTCAAATCTAATCTTTGTTTAAAATTTATTTTAGGAAAAAATTTTAGTAACAGCATTTATAGTAAACACTGCATTTTTAAAGGTTTTTAGTTTAAAATGTTGTTCTATCTGTGTGTACTCTTTTAATAAAGTATTTTGTTAATTTTTTATTTTTAAAACCTGTTTTTAAAATTAGTTGAAATAATATTTTTAAACTTTTAAAAAATAACGACAAATTTGATTTTATAGCTAGTGCTTACACTCGCTATAAAATCAAAGAAATTTTACGATGAAACTTTGGATGTTTATTTTCGCGCTTCATAGCCATAAATTTATTAGTTTACACCTACTTATGTTTAGTTTCTACTTATGATACTACTTATGATAGTTTTAAAACCCTACTTTTAACTATATTTTATACTATGGGATACTTTTAAATAGAAGTTTGATAAAAACGCTGTGGTGTATCGTGAACGAAGTATGTTTTTAGTTAAAAATAGTAAATATATTCCAGCCTTCTTTCTAGGAGATTTTTTTAAGGGCGATTTTCTCTCAACAGAATAAATGTTAAATCAATTTGTATTCTCAGAGAACTTGGTGAAAATTTAGTTATAAAGTTATAAAGTTTCTTCTTCTTCATTTTTTTTTTTTTTTTTTTTGTTAAAAGGAACCATCAAAACTTCAATCGCAATTATTAATGGGAGTGTGAAATAAGAAACAAATTTGGTTCTACTTTTTCATATCAAAGTAATTTTCAAATAAAATTTTTCACAAATATATATATATATATATATATATATATATATATATATATATATATATATATATATATATATATATATATATATATATATATATATATATATATATATATATATATATATATATATATATATATATATATATATATATATATATATATATATAGCAACAAGTACAATAACAAACTATAGTAAAGTAACAATAATACGAAGACTGCAACTTTTGTTTTTCTATATGTTATTTTAATTACTTTTTCATATTCATTTTGTTAATCATAGGCAAATTTAGGTTTTTTCTAATATTTAGCACATAAATAAATGTATTTATAAATAACTACATTTATAAACAGTTATATATATATATATATATATATATATATATATATATATATATATATATATTATATATATATATATATATATATATATATATATATATATATATATATATATATATATATATATATATATATATATATATATATATATATATATATATACATATATATAAGTTTATAAATGAGATTGAAAAAAATATATTTTACTGAACTTTTACATTTTTTGGAAAAAATAAGAACTATATAGTTATTATTTTTTTCCGAAAGATAAAATATATGGGAAAAGATTGGCTAACTTGCTGCTTACGTTTACGCGTTTTAAAGCTAATATTTGTAGTAAAGTGATATAAAAGAAATATAAAACTATGATATAAAAGAAATATAAAAAAAAAGAAAAAAAAACATGATATAAAAGAAATATAAAAAAAAGAAAAAAAACAGCAAAGAAACAAACATTTAAAAACAATAATAGCAACAACAAAAATAACAACAACAACAACAACAACAACAACAACAACGACAACAACAACAACAACAACAACAACAACAACAACATTAACAAAGACGACAATAAATTATAAAATCACCGACAACCACATCAAAATTAAAGACAAAATTAAATAAAAACAAGAATGAACACAAATATTTTATTCACAATTATTAATAAAACCTCGCTTCACAAAAATAATTTTTACCATTTTTTTTTTAATTATTATTTATATTTTAATTCTTTGTTTTATTGAAAAGCTCTATTTTATGTAAAAATGGTCTATAATTATAAATAAAGTTTCATTATAAAGATTTTTCAATTACATTGTTATTTTTATTTTACCAAATTAGTAAAACAGTATATTTAAATATGGCCTACTCAGTTACAGTTACACGAAGAAATCATCTACGAAAAAGAAAAATAGCGGTAAAAATTATTTTTCCTTTGTTTTCTTTTTTAATTTATTCTACGCATTGTACGACATACTCTTAATTATTTATGCTTTTTACTCTAAGAGATATAAATAATAAAGAAACTCCCGACATCTAAATCAAAACAAAGTATTTTAGAAAGTTATTAAATAAGTTTTGAGGTATTCACAAAAAAAAAAAAAAAAATGGTCAAGGTAAGCCTGAAAAATATAATTTTAAACAAGTGAAAGCTAATAAATTTTAACACACAGAATTTAAAGTAGTTTATTTATAATAATAACAACGTATTTATTTTTTCAGGATAACCTTTCAAACGAACAGCTAAAAGGTAGGTAATCAAAAATTAACTTTTAAACCTGTTAACCTATCACAGTCAATTAACCACAAAAATTAGTTTTATTTTATTAATAGTTGAAAATTATTATTTAATTAAATTAATTTAAACAACATAAATATAAATGTCTTTCATGGAATAATTTCAAGGCTGTTTCAGTTATACATGGTTTGATCTTTTACATTTTTTGGAAAAAATAAGAACTATATAGTTATTATTTTTTTCCGAAAGATAAAATATATGCAAAAAGATTGGCTAACTTGCTGCTTACGTTTACGCGTTTTAATGCTAATATTTGTAGTAAAGTTTGTATTATAAAAGGTTAAAATTAAACAATTCGTTATATCAAAGATTTATCTATACATACTTGGTTACACAGTAGGTATTGGTGATTATATTCTGGATTATTTATGTTCTTTTATAAAAGTTTTCTTTTAGACTTTCTTTTAAACTTTGTTTAAAGACGTCTTTTAGACGTCTTTAAACAAATGCATATGTTAATATTATGTTGACGTCATGCATATGTTAATATCATGTTGATTTCATGAGCTATGTTTACTATATATAGATTTACAAATTTTGTATTTTTAAAATGCATGTTGACGTTAGAAAAATACAAAAAATATTTATTCCTTTTTTTCGTTTCATTTAACTAAAAAAAATAAAAAAAAATGCTCAGACCCTAAAAGAGACTGTAACGAATTGAAAATCAATCCACACGTAAACATATTACATCAAACAAACAATTTGATTACGAAAATATAATTGCATTAAGAGCAAAAGTACGTCTATTTGATAATTTGTTTTAATGCGATTGTGTGATTACCTGCTTTTCTTGCCCGTGATCTTGCATCAGTAACCTTAATAGCACTCCTCCTTTATAAGTGTAACAAATAAACAAGCGGTGTTAGATTTTTAGGACAAACAAGTAGATTATTAAGAACTTTATGACAGTGAGAACATTTTAACTGTTAAAAATCTGTTGAAAGGTGTTGTTGAAGAGTGTTTATTTATAAAAAAAAGGATTTCTTTGACAACAAGGAATATTTTGTTAGTTGAAAATAAAAGTAAAAACACATTGTCAGCTATCTGAAAGTACAAATTGCTGTTTCTATTAAATACTTTATAGAAATAATGACAAAATTGTAAATAAAAAATAATTTCTATTAACCAAAATATTTTAGTTATAAAGAACCAAAAATTCTAATAAAAACTTTCAAAAGTTTAAAACACCAACAAGAAAAAAAAAAAAAGAAAAAAAAAAAAGTGAAACTGAATTTATCTTTGATCTTTTTTTTAATCAAACTTAAATTTGTAGCCAAAATGATGCCAAACTACAATTCTAGAAAATTGTTACTATTATCTTTTAAATAAATAAATGCAGATAATGACTGCCATGATATAGCACTTTATCAAACCAATGGAGTGATGGAGTTATAAAAAAATGAAACTATCACACAATTAGTTAAACTTTAAAAATTCATAACAGAAGTTTTCAAAACCAAAATAGAAATCTAGAAGAAATTATTAAAATAAATTATAAAAAATTAATAATTTCTAGAAGAAATTATTTAAATAAACATAAAATTTGTATTAGTAAGATCGTATATTATAAATCACAGGTTAATTTATTAACTTTATTGATTCATATTAATAAATTAGACATGAATATTTGTAATTTAATAGAATAATTTTTATAAATTAATTTTTATTTATAAACATTTAAATAAAAAAAAAATCATATCCGTTTAATCTATTTTAATTGTCTCTATAAAACAAGCTTTAAAAATGGATTTACAAGGGGTATAAGTAAAAAAGAAAAAAAAAATCAGCTTTGCAAAAAACTGTTTTAAATTTGTGTTGAGTTGCTTAAAATTAGTTTTTCCTGGTGTGCTTAATTGCCTTTTTAGTTTTTCTTTAATTTTTAACAGGACTTTTGGTTTTTTTGTTACTTGTGGTTTTTGAAACGCACGACTTAATGTAACTTGATACGATTTAAATGAAAATAATTACTGATGACTTATAATTAGAGAAAATATCTAATGCACCACAAATCTTATATCATAATTACTAGAGATCTCACAAATACTCGGTGACAATTTAGTATTCGGTCTATACGGCTAGGTTATGATAAAAACATTTTCATCATTTGATAATAGCAAATGATTGCGAATTCATAAGTTATAAATACTTTTAAAAATAAGCGTTCAATATGTACACTACCACCAGCAAATAATAAGAAAGTTATAGCAAAGTCAGGATAATCTTATGAGCTTGATGATCACCATTTTGTAAAGGTTTGTTGTCTCACTTATGCAAACAGCTTCATGTAAAATCTAATTTCATTTAGTTCACTTTTCTTTTCCATATCTTTATATGTGTGCATATTTTTTGTAGACATTGGTTCGATTGTTTTCTTTTACATTACTTTTTTTTACGCAGTGGAGATCAATCATCACTGGTGCTTCTAGGCACCGGTGATGGTTCATCGCTGTCAAGCAGCTTTTCAGTGAGAAGGGTTAACCCACTGACCTAATCTTTCTCATAGTTTTTAAATTTTTGTTGTTATTTTGCTCGTTGTGTTTTAACTAATTCCTTGAAATTAGTTTTGAAACGTGCATCAATAAAAAATGCTGTCATATAATTGGCATTGCCATTGAAGTTAAACAATAAGTTAAACCCATTAAAGTTCAGGTCATAGTGAAGATATAGTTTTTAATAAGTTTAGAATTCTTTGTGCTTTTATCTATCAATAGTAACATCTTAAATTACATTAAAAGTGCAAGTGTAATCGAACTGGTTATTTTTGTAATTTTTTGAATGGTTTGAAGAGTACGATTTTTATTAATAATTAGTTATTTATATAGTAATAATTAATTATTTACATAGTTAAAACAATTAGATGAAACAATCAACAAATAAAGCGAGCTGTGACACGACCTAATCACAAATGAAACAAAAACGCACATATTGCATACATACACAGTGTATCTGCTTCAATGAAGCAGGTCGGAACCTTCAAAATTAAAAGTTCCTCTGCTTCAAGCGAGCATCTAGCCAAATATTTGGTATTCGGCAAAATAAACTACTCTAAAACGTTGAAATTAATTTTTTTTTTTTTTAAGTTTTGCATCTGTTTTCAATTTTTACTTATTTATTTTATCTTTTTACTTATTTAATTATCATGGCAGTGTTTTAAACCATGTTTATATCAAATTATTTGGGAATTAAAAGTTTAATAATATTTAAAAAAAAATAAATTTCAAAAACTTGTTGAAGCTTGGTGTTTGAACTTATAGCAAAATGCTAAATTTTATTTTGTAAAGTTGTTTTAGTATTTAGGCATGTGTCAGCAAGTGTCTGATGTATTTTGAAATGTTGAAGTTTTTTAATAAATAGAATTAGCAAAAAAAAACAAAAAATATATATAAACTGAAACCAAAATTTTTGTCCTAAAGTAATATCCTATTTGTCTTGATATTCTTCATTAAATTTTCAGCAAAGATTGATAATGTAAAATTTGTGATGATACTAGCCAAACGGGATTTCTCCACTTATAACAGGTGGCTCTCACAACAAACTGATTTGATGACGATTATGACAAAAGCAATAATCTTTTTCTGAATAAAGAAACTAAACAAAGAACTATTATTTGTCAATGTTAGGCTGAAAATTTTGTTACAACTTGTTGTTATATGAATGGTATGTTAATCAGTATTGATTTTGGACGTCCAAACCATTGCTGCTGTGTTTAAATAGTGTTTTTAGCTAAACATGTATTATTGCGTGTTAAAATAAAAATGTTTTTCACAACATGGTTTATTAAGTAAATTCTATCAAAATAAAAAAAAACAAAAAAAAGACAAGTACAAGATTCTTTACTAAATCATATTACATCAAAGTTTTTTTAGTTTGAATATCTTGCAACATCCTAGGTCACTTAAGATAACATCGTGGTATTTGTCGCAATGACAAACAGTATACACGGTACGTAAACCTGTAAATGCTGACAAATCTATTATGTCTATTTTTTAAGTATTATTTAAGTATTTTAAGCTTATTTAAGTTTATCATCAATTTTAATCTTTTTAGTTTGAATAAGTAAAACAGTATTTGTAACTATTTTGTTGTTAACAAATTTAAACAAAAATTTGATACCTTCACTTTATTTATAAAAAATGCTGTAATTCAAAAAGCTATTGTGGCGTTGGGTGAGTTGTAGAATGTGCTTGATGATAGCAAAAACTTCTGGAGTGATGGTGGCATCTTTTAGATGTAAATAGGAGAACCTGAACTACTCAATTTTATCAGCATAACTAATAATGCTTTAGCAATGCCCTTGATGAAAAAAAGTGATTATGTGTTTGTGGGGGAAGGATGGAGGGGAAGCAGTAATGGAGGGAGAGCAGTGCCCCCCTGGCTCACGTAGTGTCGTTGATCCTATTTTATTTAAGTGACTTTTTAGTATAATGAAACTTCCAATATATATATATATATATATATATATATATATATTTGTATTGTCAAATACTTTGCGAAAAACTGTAATAACTAGAGCTTACATTAAAAAAAAATAAAAAACCAGACCAGCTTAGGCGTGAAATACATATTCAGGAGGGTGGTTTTGTTCGCAGATTTTTGTCATTAATTTTTAACAATCTTTAATTTTTAACAAAGGATTTTAACTAAATATAAAAGTTTTTATATACCAAATATAAAAGTACCAAACACCAAATACTTAAAATACCAAATAACCTTAAGACATTTATTTACTGGCACAAGTGTGCCAGTAAGTAAAATGTGTTTGGGATGTTTATAAAACGTATTAAAACGTTTCAAATTGTAATAATGTAATAAAATAATATAACACATCTTTTACCAACTGAGCATCTGTAAATAAACGTTCTAATCTCTACTTTGATTTTTTCCTACAGAGTATCAAGATGCTTTTCAAATGTTTGACAAAGACGGTAACGGTTTTATCACAACAAGGGAGTTGAAATCTCTGATGAGGAGTTTAGGGTGCAATCCTACTGATTCTGAACTTCAGCAAATAGTTAACGAAGTGGATGCAGATGGTATTGTTTTATTATTGAGTATTTGTGTTGACATTCAAGACGGATTTGTCCACTATTACTTAACTTTAGTAAATAAATCTCGGTAAATCACGATAAATCACGATAAATCACGGTAAATGAACTTAATTTTATTTTAAATAATAGAATTTATAAAACAAGTTCTTTTACTCAAAAGTTTTTAAAAGAGTTATCATTAAACTACTTTACTCCGTTTTTAAAGTTTCGCAAGAACTAATTTTATATATATATATATATATATATATATATATATATATATATATATATATATATATATATATATATATATATATATATATATATATATATATATATATATATATATATATATATAAATATAATGTGAATATTTTTGAATGTATTCCACAAAATAGAGTGCTCAATGTTCTTAAAAGAATAGAGCAATAATATATTAGATGAAAATCATTTATCAAACTTTTTTCATTTTACAAATGTTTTATCAATAAAGACTATTGAAAGACCTCGACAAAAAATTTTCATCTGTCTAAAACATTTTTTGGATGGTCAAAAGAAAAAAACACACTAAGTCCTTTAAAATTGCTTGTCCCACTGGGTGACGGGGAGCGTAGCCACGGCTATATATATATATATATATACATATATATATATATATATATATATATATATATATATATATATATATATATATATATATATATATATATATATATATATATATATATATATATATATTATTAATCTAATAATATAATTAATCCGGTTTCAGTTTAAAAAAATTTCACTTGAACTTTTTTTACAATTAACTTAATTTCTGTCACAGTTTTTTAAAAATGTTTTTTATACTCAACTTTTTAACAAGTGCTTAACTGAAGTTTATTTCTGCTGGATGATCGCATTTCATTAAAAGTTTTAGTTTAAAATTTTAACGTTAGATGCAATTTTTTTTTAAGGTAATGGAAAAATTGACTTTCCAGAATTTATATGTTTGATGGAGAAAATGACGAAACCTATGGAAGAACAGGCTAGTACACTAGAAGCCTATCGAGTATTTGATGACGATGGAGCAGGTTTTATAAACAGCAAATGTCTCAGAGAATCATTAATAAGATCGCTTGATCAACTGTCTCCGTCTGAGATTAATGATTTGCTTGATTTTTCGGGGTTAGTCCAGGATCGGCAAATTAATTACGAAGGTAATTTATTTTTTTACTTAGATTTTAATTAATTTGAATGCAATTTTAAACCCATCAATTGTGTGCTGTTAAAAACTAAGTAATTATTTCCCAAGTATTTCACGTCTTTTTCCTAAAATTTTTTATAAAAAAACACAAAATTTTATTAATAATGTTTGTTTGCCATTTGGAGTATGCTAGGGGTATATTCACATTAAAATTCAAAAAAAAGTTTTCATTGTTAATAAGCCATATTGGTTCTTTAACTAAGGGTGGATTTTCAATTCCCATTATTCCCAACTTACTATAAAATCATCCGCTCAAGTACATTGTTAGATCCAGCATTTTTTTTTGTGTTTAGATAGCTAACTTTCAGATATGGAGCAAACTCCAAACATTTGTATGTTTATACTTATGCCAAATAATGATGCTTTGAAAAAAATTGTGATGATTGAAGGCTGGAAACAAAAAAAGCTTTTCAATTTTAAAATATAATACAAAATAAAACAAAATATATATAAAAAAAATATATTCAGAATCCGAGTTAACGGGGTTCTACAGTATTTACATATAAAGATGTAAATGTTATATTAAACTAAAAAATACGCTGCATCCGCCCCTGGTTGTACTACACCCAAATTTTCGAGTCAGCTACCTTAGGAGAACTAGTAGGAAATACGGTTTTAAATTACTTAGTTTTTATTCATTATTTTTTTTTAGCAAAAAATAAAAACTTCCTTTAACTCTTCTATAACTAAAACTATTTTCAGCTGAATTATGTTGGAAATGGTTTGTTTATGGAATACATTTTAAAGTGGTTTTCTCCATAAAGTCGATGTGCTAGATAAAATTCTTCAACTTTTATTCTTATACCATTATTTATCACGTCATTTTTTTTCAAATAAATAACTTTTTTACAAAATGCAAGATATTCAAAAAATAGTATTAAATTTGTAACAAAAAAATAAATAGTAATTCTAAAAATATAAAAATTTAGTTAATGTACTATCTATACTTTCTACCTTATTATCAAAACCCTTATAATATACTCTATAACTATTTACGGACTTTTGTTGAAAACCCGTTATAAATAAATGTTACAAAATAAACAATATTTTTTGGCACATTTTATATGCTTATTTTATAATGGGTAATATACTTACTGCTAGCTGCGTCAGCTTGGAGTAAGTAAGCAAAAAAATATAGACGGATTAGTATTTTCACCTGTAAGGTAACGCAAAATTTGTTTGAAACTTGATGAATGTATAAATCAATTAAGAACTGTCAGAGATCATGTTTATATTTTTGATATTTTTAACCAAATATATTTGTTAAATTTTCTGAAATATTTTAAAAGGTGAGATTGTTTAATTCCCATAGCAATATTATTAAGATTGTAAGCGTATTAATGCAACCAAAAAGCATACGTTTTTGGCTTAGGTGACTACTCAATTTTCGTTTTTTATAAATTTTTCAAAATTATCAACTTTTCTAACGCATTACTAAGCATAATTACTTTTTTTAAAATCTAAGGTTATAAAAAGGTAAATTATTACCTTTAAGTCAACAGTAGTGTAATTATTTCAGGGTATGCTGATTATATCACATATAACGAACCGGAAAATAGTGATTAATGCTAAAAGCACAGACTTATAATAGTAAGATTTTATAATAAATTCAACTTTATCAATTAAACCACTGCATCAATGAAGTTTATAAACTTCTATTTTTTTATCAAGAGTTTGCAAATTTTCGATCAGTGTATTTCGATCAGTGTAAATTTTCGATCGATTGTCTTAACAAAAGTGAAGCTCTCCTTTAATACGAGCTACACTCCCGCTATTTTATATAGTGAAACGAAATGCTGATTTCACTTTGTTTTATATAAAAGAAATATTTTTAGAAAATAAACTATAAAAAAACTACATAAACTTTATGGAAATTTTTCTTCTTTCTTTACAATAAAATTTTAAGTTTATATAAGATTTTTAGCAACGCTACTAAATATTAAAAAATTTGTTTACAGTGTTGCAATATCGTATACTTTTTTTCGTAAAAACGAAACAGTGGTAGATAAATTATTATAAGATTCCTTTATGGAGTAAATCATAAAATTAAAAAACAACAAAAAAAACAACAAAAAAAAAGTGGTAAAAAATTAGCAATAAAAAATTTTAAATTAGGATAAAATGCGAAAATTTTCAATAGGTAAAACGCGGGTATACAGGTGAACATTTTTTCCTAATCCTTACCATATCGTTGCCTTCACCCAAATCCACAGTTGATGTAGCAGTACTCTTTTGTATGTTTTCCTAAACCAATCAATGTATGCAATGAAGCCCCAAGCTATTGATAAACAGTATGCTATTTCAGCAATTTATAAACTGTAACCCTATTTCAGCAAGTTAGTTAATGCAGAATTTATTCAGGAACTCATATGCAAAAGAAACTTAACTTGGAGTGTTACTTTACTTAATTTTTTGCAATTATTTTATGTGTTATTTTTCACGAAGTGACTATTTCATATTTTAATATAATAAATAACAAATATATTGAATTTTTATTGAAAGCACATATTATGACTACCGTTAATAAGTATAATTAACAAATATTCTTCTTCATGATTTTTTAAATAAAGTTTTCTTTTTTAAACTAAGTTATCAACACTAAAAGTATTTTATTACAATGAATACATGTGGTTATTGAAAAATGTTTATTATAAGATTTGTACTTTTTAAAAAAATATTGCAACTTTCCCAGAAAATATTCATATCGGTTATTTAGTAGTTTATAAATAGCCAATAAATCACACGTTGAAAATTTATCGGCCGGCCATTTATAGCGGGTGGCAATAATGATCCTCTAAGTAATCATAAGCACAACTCCGATGAACCGCTCAAAATGTTTATATAGGTACACTGCAAATCCACTACCTAAATGTTTTCTGGTATGTTTTTTTTGGTAGTAAACTTTTAACAGTTGCTGTTGATCGTGGAATGAAGATTTTAATTAGTTCAGGTGTTGATAGAAACTACGGTTTCCTTCAATACCTGAATGGTCAGAAGTCTGTGAAAATTCATGTGCAGTGCCGTAAAATGTATACTCGGAAGAGTATTATTGCCGCAAGTAAAGAACAGTAACATATGAATCAATCCAGTACATCCAAAATTAGTCTGCCTCGTACCAGAACGTAAGTGAATCCAATTTTCGTTTTAAAAATATATTTTATTTTGCGGCAAAATGTTCAAAAAAATTGATAAAGTTGCTACTCTTGAAATCAAAGAGTCATTTCTGAATGTTGGTCTGTTGACGTAGTTGGATGCTGTTGACGCTCAGTTGGTCTGATGATGTAGCAAAAGTTGTTTCTGCACGCAATGAGAATGAATATGGTTTTTTTTTTTTTTTTGATTTAATTGCTGCTGAGGCTAAGTACCATAGTTTTTATAATAATTCCTACTTGAGACAAACCACTAAAGTTAAAATAAGTCGTACTCAGGATGAACGAATGATGCAATTGAAGAAATATTTACATCCATTTAAAATACTGACGATTGTCAGTTTTCTTTAGAAAAATTAAAAAATATTTACAAAAACCCGGATTTAGATAACAAAAAAATTAAGATACGATAGAAGTCAGAGTATGGTCATAAAATTATTATCACTAAATTTTTATCACCATGACAATATTCTTAATCAAATTTGGAACAAGAAGAAAAGCCAAATTAAAGAGGAAAAACAATTTCGAATCTTAAAAACTGAAACAGCAGCCATTTGAGAAGACAGCCCGTCATTAGTATTTGATTGTACAACATATCATTCGCCTGGTAAAATGAGTGAAAATATTACCAGCGATAATCCAAATTCATTGAAATTTTTTGGGGCAAGTAGTTCTTAAAAATAAATCTAAATTTGAACATTTAAAATTAATGTGCACAAGTATCAGCCACAATATTATGTCTGCTGCTTGACCTAGATCTTTTAATTTGATTTTAATTTAATTTAAATTGATTCTCTCAGTTTTTCTCCATCGACGGTATGGCTTAAATCGTCTTATGCAAATATTTTTGTCTTTTGGTTTATGCGCATCCTTCAATGACACTGTGATGGTTGAGGCATCAGCAGCTCTTCACTATCCACCTTTTATTTAACCACCACTTACAAATATTTATTCAATATCTGATGATCTACCCCTCTCTGATTATAGCTCTCCGTCCATTCCCAACCCGTTCCCATCCATAAAAATAACGTCATAAATAACGTCATAATTAATATTATGACATATTTAATCTTGTTAAATTTTTTTTAAAAAAAAGATTATATTCTTTTGTTTAAAGTTAATCTAGCGTTATAAAAAAAATATAAAAAAAATTATAAGAATAATCTTTTTTTTTTTAAAAAAAATTTAACAAGATTAAATATGTCATAATATTAATTATGACGTTATTTATGACGTTATTTTTATGGATGGGAACGGGTTGGGAATGGACGGAGAGCTATAATCAGAGAGGGGTAGATCATCAAATATCAGACGGTATAAACACGCTATACATGCCCATTATACATTTTTTTATTGTTCAAATTGTTGCCCCGAAAAGACCAGTTACACAAGATCTTATACTAAGAATTTCATACATTGATATTGAAAGTAGTAAAGATAATGAAACATATGAAGCATTACTTTATCAGTTAAATGAAAAACTAAAAGAATTTGAAAAACGAGTCGATATCTTGTCGATTGTAACGGAATTTATAAAAGCTGAACACATGAGAGATTGTCAAGCTTATTTGAAGAACATTAAAAAAAAGCTTCCTTATTTCCAAGCATCAGGGCATTTTCCTTATGCTAATTCTGTGCAGGATATTTGAGAAGTTAATGAACCATAATGTTTATCAGAGATTTATTGAAGAGTTTTTCACTGTTATACGTTTTGATAAACTAAAATGGTAAAAATTTTGAAGATGATTTTACGATCTAAAGCATTTGTTTGATTTACTCTTATGATAAAGCTTACCGTTTACAGCAAAAATATGAAAAACCTTTTTTTTAACTTTGAACTTAAATAAATTTTTTTGCAGATGTGGGATCGGTGGGGACTTTTAATATATCTATGCAAATTATTGTAAGTTGAAATGTTTATTTTGAACGAACTATTTATATTAAACACATTTAGCTAGCTTAATGTATATTAGGTAATATGTTCATCTCAATATATAAACATATATTGCCATATTTATATATAAACATATATATATATATATATATATATATATATATATATATATATATATATATATATATATATATATATATATATATATATATATATATATATATATATATATATATATATATATATTTATATATATATATATATATATATATATATATACATACATACATGCATATATATAAATATATATATGCATATATATATGTATATATCTATCTATCTCTCTATCTATCTATCTCTCTATCTATCTCTCTATCTCTCTATCTCTCTATCTCTCTATCTATCTATCTATCTATCTATCTATCTATATATATATATATATATATATATATATATATATATATATATATATATATATATATATATATATATATATATATATATATATATATATATATATATATATATATATAAATAAAGTAAGAGAGTAAATAAGTAACATATTGTATTAAATTAATATCATTTACTATTTCAGAATTTGTACGACTTGTTATACCAAACAGTCTTCTAAACTTATCTAGTGGCGGATGCAAAATAAATTTATTAGAAATGTCCTCAAGATTAAACTCACCCTCGTTTAGCAAAGAAGAAAAAGATGACAAGAAATAATAACCAAAGCAATCGCTTTTATGAAAAAAAAACAAACACATTTTATATCTGCAGCATAACTGAAAGGAAATCTTTAAATGGGTGAAATCAGCACTGATGGGTAAAAAGATTAAAGAAAACAAAGCTTTAATATCAAATATTAGAAAACGATGAAAAACAATATTCTACTAAAGAAAATAGAACATGAATATATTATTATTTTTATAAGTAATTTGGGTTTAAGTTTACATCTATCTATCTATCTATCTATCTATCTATCTATCTATCTATCTATATATATATATATATATATATATATATATATATATATATATATATATATATATATATATATATATATATATATATATATATATATATATATATATATATATATAAACTTAAACACAAATTACTAATAAAATATAAGCATTAATATAAACAATGCATCTCAGAAAAAAACTGTAATAGGTTAAAAACACAACTTTTGTAAAAAAAAAATTAACAAACTGTCTTTATTACGAATGTAAAATTTATTAAATACATAATTTAAAAAAAATGAAGGAGCAATAATTACGTTTTAATGTGTACAATATGTTGTTTATAAAATACACACAACTTAATTATTAAATTGTTTATTATTTAATAATTTTTTTAACTTTATAATTTAATGTTTAAAAATTTAATCAATGACTTTTAGTTCAGGAAATTTCAATACTTTTTCTATAAAGGTAGAGAAGGATATTTCTTTTGGGAGGTAGTTTCTCAATTCTTCTTCGGTAGATAAAAGATTGTCAGAGTTAACAGTTGACGACATAATACAATCAAAAAATTCTGACTCATTAAGATGTTCACCTAAATGTTAATTGATCAATTAATTTTTTTAATAAAGATAGAAGTTATATAAATTTTATTTTCTACCTTTTTCTTGAAGTAGCTTGATAAGTTGCTCTTTTTGAATTTTATATTCTCCCCCATCTTGATGAGTAACTGTTTTAAATGCTTTTTCCACTTGAGAAATTTGAAGACCAAAAGCCGGACGATGGTTTAAATACACTTACAATAAAAATTGAACAAAAAAATTTAAAACCAAAAGTAATAAAATAAAGTAGGGTAGAATAGATAGGTGGAGTAACATCCAGCACTTCCCAAAATATACCAACAGTTTACACACATAATTAGCTACATTTTCTTTACTTTAAATAATGTTTCGATTTGTTTTGAATGAATACTTAAAATATGTAAATTTGAAAAACATTAAAACTTTTTTTTTGCAGATCTCATTAATATTACTAAAGCATGATGATATAAATTTATTAGTATGACCATGTTACCATGGTGAATTTTTTAACAAGATCTTCGTGTAACCATAATGAGTATATAAGATAGACCATGATGGACCCTTGATAAATTTATAATTTAGACCATGATGCAACAACATATCATTTAGACATATGATGTAACAACTAATCTATCTTTTCAACAAGATGAATTAATTTATTAATTCACCTAGTTGAGAAAAAAGCAAATGTCTGAAATGAAGTAAAATGGATACACAGGTAGAATGGTCGTGAGGTAAAATGAATATATATAACATTTTTCAAGTTTTAATAAAAAGACAGACTTTTTCAAAGTCACATTACAATCTAAGTCGTATGACAGATATTAATAATTATTTACGCTCACTTTTGATATTTAATATATCAGAGAACTATAAGCACTAAATTCATAGAAAATCACTTAATAAAATATTTTTTCATTTAACACTGTGTTTTATGAAAAAAAAATTTTTTAAGTGATTTTTTATTAATTTATAATTGCTCTGTTCTTTTAAGAACATTGAGTACTTTACCAAATTTTACCGCTTTACTTCGCTACCTTCAAAAAATTTTACCGTTTTACTTCGCTACCTTCAAATACAAGTCATGCGCTACCACTACTCGATACTGTTTTTTTTTTGCTACATCGAAATATTGTCGGAAAAAGATCTTTAAGAAAAATTTAAGAAAAAAACTGTAATAAGTCTGCATTTACAACTTTGCTTAACACTCATGTCAAAAAGAAAGATAATGAACTTCTGAAAAGCTTTTTCAATGGTAGTCGTTTTTACCTTGATGGCATATCAAAATGTATGATGAAAACAGTGAATATGCAACTGAAGCATAATGAAAAATTCTAGTAACAAAAGAAAACCATGTTGTGAAAACCTTACAGAGATCAATTAAGTTTGTTCACTTATACCTAGTCCTTGTGAATCGACATTACCATCACTTGGAAATGCAATAAAATGAGGAGCACATGTTCAGGCAAAGAAAAAAGAGAAAAATTCAATACCACAAAATGGAGAGGCCAGATTTAAAAAAGAAGAGAAGAAAATGATAAAAAAAAAGACTGTTGACGGAAAAAAAGAGATAACTAGAAATTATCAATATAATAAATGAGTAAATAAGATACTTATATAATATATGTAACCATTTGTATCTGTATTACCCCGCCAGTGGAGTGATTTCGATACACGATTTTGTTAAAAAAGTATTAGCAAATGTTTTTGAAAACATAGTTTTAAGTTATTGTTTACCTCAATTTACAGTTGTTGTTACTTAAATCAGTTTAAAAATAATAGTATAAACCTTAAGCATAAAAAAATGAGAAAATTTATAATTATAGTTATAAAACAAAAACAAAAATATCCAAAATTCTATCTTTATTAACTCTACCTAACTACAATGAAAAAGTAATTCAACTCACATTTTGTAAAATCTTCAAGATCAAGAGAATCCATGCATTTGCCAGTATCAACATATTCGCTGAACTTAACTTCGTTAATCATGTTTTCTATCTTTTTGTTGTTTAAAAAAAATAAGAATATATAAAAAAATAAAAGATAAGATGTATACAAGAATATATAAGATATATATAAATATACAAAGATATAAGATGAATATACATAAGAATATAAAAGAATGTATACAATTTATATAAGAATAAAAGATATAGAAAAAATAAAGTCATTTAAAATCTACTTTTGTAATTAAAAATATTTTTACAGAACCTTAATAAAAATTGTAAAAGATAAGAAAAAATTGTGCAAATCATATTAGGAAGAAACGAAGTCATGAACAACAAGCAATTTATATTATATTTAACTTATTCAAAAAAATCAAGTTTTGCTAATAAGTTTACTATACAGTGAAACATGTTTTGCTTATAAAAACTATGTGCTTAAAGGATTTTTTTTTTTATTAACTCTGCATGGTTTCTAAGAGAGTTTTCAAACATTGATTTAAATGAAAGATGAATATAGTGTTAATAATATCTAGATTTTTTAATTCAATAAGTTTTTTTAAAATAAGGAAAATCAAAAAAAAAAACAAAAACAATAAAAGATAAATAAATTTTATATATATAATAAATAAAAAAGTGAAAATAATAAACAAAATAAAATAGAAAAATAAATAAATTTAAATAAACTGGTAATAATAAAAGTATTTCATAAATACATTGCAAGAATGAATACTAGTCAGACATTGTCATGAAGTTATTTACAGTTATAAGTAACACAGGTAAAAAATTACTAAGGCCAGTGGTTTAAATGAACAAGAACTAAGACCTATTGAATAGCCTGCAAAAAATTAGTTCATTATGTTAATCAAGAATAAAACTTTTACACAAAATTTTATTTCCTTTTAATCTAACAAAGAACATTAATTAATTTAACATGAATTAATTAGCTAATTGTATAATATAATTATATAATAATAGTAATGAGATTAAAAAAAAAAATTACATCACTAAATAAAATAGTATTTAAAGAAAATCAAATACACTGTCAATCAAAGTGTCCTAAAAATACAACTTTTTTACAAAAATTAAAAGGTTTGAAATACATTAAATAAATAATAAATGCTAAATTGTCTCTAAAACTTTTGGGTGATTTGATTGTAGATTTATGAATTTTTCAAAAATGACTTTTAAATAATAAAAAAAAAATCTGAAGAAAAATAGTTTGTTAATTTCAAAACATTGAAAAAAAACTTTTAATCTAAAATATTTAAATAAAATATTTTGGCAAAATTTTGGTTCAAATTACTCTTTTTCAATTATTTTTTCTATTTTCTTATTTTTTTATTTTTGACTTTCAATGCGACTGTCTACCAGAAAATTTTAAACAAGACATATATTTCTTTCAGAGTAGTCATTTATGCACTATATATTTGAAAGGAAATCTTTGAAAAGCTTGAAGCTGGAATGAAGATCTATAAATTTTCCATTAGGAATCCAAAACGGTATATCTTGCGTTTTAAGATTGAGTATGAAAAAAGATACCAACTATTTTACCCAACAAACTCATGCAAATGAGTGTTTTTGTAAATAATTATGTTGTCACTGATTATAGGTTTTTTTATTTTAAAGTAAGATATAATCTCTAGGTAAGGATACTTGATAAGTTCCTGTATCATTGAGAATTTCTCATCATTTAGTTATGTCTAGATATGCAAGTGCTACAACAACATCTTCAGGCAGCTACCATGTATGTCTTAAAAGAGAATTTTAAAGACTTTTTCCTAATATCTTACCTTCTTCCTCTATCTGTAGATGCAAATCCAAGTTCTTTATCTACAGAACTTGGATTTGCATCTACAGATTTGATCACAACCTTTTTTTGAACCAAAAAAAAATTATTTGAAAGAAAAATGCCTTTGCTTATATATAAATGGTCAGATGCCAATGTAAAATGTAAAATTTCATTATGTCAGATAAAAGAAAAAAATTGTTAATACTAAAACTACTATTGGCCCTCCAATAGCGGTTTTTATCAAAAAAAAGTTCATCTCAAAGCCTACAAATCCATTGCCTATAGGGCAGTACAACATTAATTCTGTCATAACTATGAGATCATCTATAAAAAAAACTACCTCTTCTTCGGTAGGATAAAATCCTAGAGCACGCATTAAAAAAGGAACTTCAGACAATGAAATCTTTGAAGAGACTTCCCGAGGCATCATTGTATCAATACCTTGTCTAAAAAAGCAAAACATAAAATTTATAAATAAGATACACAGAATCCAAAAATAATTACAGATACACAAGTAGCAACAGATATATAGTAGGATTGAGGCAGACACTCTACTGTATAACAATTATATTATGCAACTTATATGCCTAAAGTTCAAAACTCATAGAATCAGTTGTAAAAAATTGAATTAGCATTTCGGACCCATAAAATACGGGTCTTGGTAAGTTTATTCTACACTTACTATTTCTATACTTATACCTTACTTCAATATTTTTTAACATGTGGTAAACTATACATATTGTCTACTAAGGAGGCTTGAAAAAACAAAATTTTTCATAATGCTTTAAGGGGTAGAGCGGAAAACTTTTCTCTACACATAAGTAACTTCTGTGCAAAATTTTGTCACTCTAGTACAATGTCTTCTGTTCCGGCAAGGGACATGAAATTTCGAAAATTTATTAAGATATTCATATATTTATATACTTTTGAAAATATTTTTTAAACGTTACAGCACTTTGTGGTAGTGTGCAAAAAATGCACCTATGTATGGTTAATTACTGTGCAAAATTTCATGCCCCATGGACAATATGTTCTGTTCAGGCAAAGAGCCTGAAATTACCTACAAAGTTCATTGTTGTTTTATTTCATTTTTATTTTTTTAAAGTCCATTTTTTAAACGTGATTTCAAAACCAAATACATATTTCAATTGGAATAAGTGCAGCTATTTCTATTCTTTTTTCAATTTCTTTTGTTCTAACATTGTTAATTTTTTGAGACAGTAACTTTTTGACTTATATGCAAGTATACAGTATGTTAACATTGCAAAATTAAAATAAATACTAATTTGTATTTTTTATGATCCTTGCACATCAAGATTGTTACTTTGTCTTGAATTTTTTTTTGGCTTAACGCAAGCATATACGGTAATTACTATTATTTTAGCAGATTATTTTCCAGATTATCATTAATAATTAACTAAGCAATAATTATTTATTACTATTTTTTTTTTGTAATTCAAGGTCGCTGTGCAGAGAAACAAGTTGAGCATGGTACTACCAGGGATGTGGTAGAAAATCGAACTCGGAACCTTTCGCTTATGAAGCGAGCGCTCTACCACTACCGCATAAATTACCGCATAAAACTTTTAAAGCAAAGAGCATTAGACTGCCCAATTTTCGGATAACTAACAGATTCTCAGATTTCAGAACTAACAGCTTCCAACAAAAGATGTTGTTAAATGTTTAATTTATGAAAGGCGGTGGAAACAAAGATTTCTTGCTGATCAGAGAGCAAAGTAATTAATTAAGGTACAATTAATGTACTTAGTGGCTGGATAGCTCAGTAGGTTAGAGTGTCGAACAAAAAGTTTAAACCCAGACAGTTGTAAGATAGAGTTCAAATCTTGCCACCGTCAACTCAGCGCTTGAGTAGTACTTCGATACACAAAAACGTTGGTCAATAACGTACGCAACTTTGGATTAGTCTTAATGACTATTTGTGGCTGTTCCTATGCTAAGCCAACAATATCTTCGGATATAAGAACATTTTATAGAAAAATATAGCATGAAAATTAAAAAAAAATAATAATAATAATAATAATGTTCATTGGATCACTTGATCTGAAAGAAACTAAAATGCTCTAAACACATGCTGAAAGAAGTAAAAAATAATTCCTTCATAGTTCAAAATCAACTGCGTTTAGCTTATCCTAGCCTAATGATGATAAGCCTTCATCATCATCAAGTTTCTGTAAAGATTATAAGACAATGGATGAGGATGAGTTACCTAAACCTGATGAATACAACTATAATCCCAGACCGTCAATTTTATCCTTTTTGCAAATACGTGTGAAAGTTACTAACACTACCCTAATAAGTCAATAATTTGGGGTAAGGCTTCAAGCCGAAGCTGCCATAGCTACTAGTGTTTTACACAAATTAGGCCTAGTCAGTAAATTGGATAACCTTTAGTGATTGATAAGAATAAAATTGCTAGAGAGAGGTATCGAACCATTAAAGAACTTAAAAGTGAAAGTTCAAACACTAATAAGGATCATTTAGTAGGTCTTTACTTCCACGGCTGACGCGGCAAAACATTGTCAACAGAAAAAGAGAAGGATAAATACTACCAAAGAGAAATTATAGAGGAGCACTATTCCTTGGTGAAAGAACCAAGATCTAACTAGATTGGCAATGTTACACCAGCATCAGGAACAAGTCTAGCCATTTACAACTATATTACAGCAGAAGTGAGCATTTAGTGGTAGAAAATAAAAAATAAAAAAACAGTTGAAGTTTATGTTTTATAAATTTTAGTTAAATAATGAAAAAACAGACAATTTGTTGATTTTGGTGTAATTTCAGGCTCTTTGCCGAACAGAAAAAAAATTACGTGGGGCATCAAATTTAGTACAGTAACTAATCATACACATGTTCAGCTTGGCACATGACGACAAATTGCTGTGATGCCTTTAGAACTTTAAAAAAGGTAACACCAAGGCATCCTACCCAATTCAATCACACTTAAAGCACTTTATACATATTTACAAATCATATTACATAATATTAATCATGAAACTTACGATCTTATCTGACAAAAATAAAAGTAGTCTTCCAACTCAGAAAACAAATGTCCATTTTGTCCTCCTTCAAGTAAAGAGTAAAAAGGATTCAATCCATCGCCACCCAAGCATGAAGCAGCTTCTAAAGCACTGTTTAAATTTTGAAAAATATAACTTAATAAACCTATTTATAAACTATTTGGATTTTTTAATAATTTATATAAAGCAACTCAAACTTCACAATGAGATTTAAA
Source organism: Hydra vulgaris (assembly GCF_022113875.1). Taxonomy (NCBI): domain Eukaryota; kingdom Metazoa; phylum Cnidaria; class Hydrozoa; order Anthoathecata; family Hydridae; genus Hydra; species Hydra vulgaris. The sequence goes on from NC_061165.1 coordinate 15,474,599, forward strand.
CTTCTCTGAGATTAGCCAATTTAAAAATCTATAGTGGGATAAATAAATAAAAAACTTTATTTCAAGGATTTTTCTAATCGAACTTCTTTGAAAATGAAAATACTCATCAAATAAGTAAACTAAAATTATTGAATCTCTACAATAAAATACTACCTGTAATCAATAACCCATATCAGCACATTGGGATCCGATCCTCCACAAGTAAACAAATATTTACCATCAAAAGAGCATGCAACATCATGTGCCTAAACTCAAACTTGTTAATAAAACATTTGAAATATTCAAATTATTCTACTGGGAGTCGATAAAATGTAATTACCTGTTTGTGTGCAATCAATGCCATTGACTTATATGGATTACCATCAAATGGTAAAATTGTAAGACCAACCTGAATAAAAAGTAAATAAATAGTTTGATGTTTAGAGAACAAGAAAACAAAGTTAAAACACAGACTTATGGTGACTACCTTATTACTTGTTATATAAGCCATGTATCGATGCGGACCTTGGGTATCTGGTAGAATCAGCATTCTAAAATAAATCTTAAACTTTAACACAATTTGATGTGCTTAAATAAAGCCCTGCAAATCAACAAACTTTTTACTATATTAACCTTATGCACATTCTTAATTAAAGATTTAGCTACTTCACATTAAAAAAATATTAAACTTTAATAACAATTAAAGTTTAACTTTAATTGTTAATAATTTATATTTGTTATTTATTTATACATAAAATTAATTTGTACTTCTAATAGATGATAATAATTAGATGTGACCCTGCAACAGAAAACCACATATGGGGGATAAAAAAAGAAACTACATACAAGATCAAGTAATATACAATGCAAAATCAAGCTGTATGAAATAAACAAAATGAGTTACTGATATAAAATTTAAGAAAATGAGCTGTTGATGTAAAATAAACAAAATGAGTTGATATAAAGTCTCATACAGATTGGAAATTTTGGTTTTTTAAAATTATAATATAAACGATTAAATTTTCACAAAAATTCAGTTTTTGTAATACACATTTGTATAAATAATATAATACTACATTTTGTTACATATGTTAAAATATCATTCAGAATAAGCATCATTTCAACCATTTTCTTTAAGATGCTAATACTCCAAATGTAATGAAGTTTATAAAAATTTATTAAAATACTTTACTACTTTCAGACTTACTTGATGCCAAAAATGTCAAACTTATACCTAACATTGTTTCAACAATATGGTCTAGAAACATTGATTCTGTGGTACAAAAATTTTTCAGGTGCAGGGTCACACACACTCACATATATACATATATAACAGTTTTAACTTTTTAACTTGAGATCCATATGCCGGACTTAAAGTGGTTTGTCGACACATTTTTGTTGTTGAGTTGAACAACTTTATTTTGAACTAAAAAAATTGGTCAAAAAACTAATAAAAAAAAAAACAGTCATTCATGAAAATACAATAAATAAACACTTTAATAATAAGATTAAATATTTTTTGAATTAAGTCTGTATATGCCCCTTGATGTCAAATATGAATAAAAAATGATATTATGGAAACCATAAACAATTAAATCAATTAAACTATATATAACCATAAAACCAATTAAATTATATATAGATATAAAAAAAGTAAATTTAATTATTTTTACAGCATCGTTTGCAACAATAAAAAAGTTTTCTTTGACAATCGGAGGATAAGGTATAAAACAAAGAGGTACAGCTTCTTGTTCAATTCGATCAGATACCAAAACTTTTAAACTGTCTAATGAATTGATCAAATCATACTCAACCTGAATAAATAAAAAAAAACATATGTTTAGAAATTGTAGACATTAATTAAATGTATTAAAAGCTATATGTATTTAGGCCTGTAAATCAAGCCGAACGAGCCAAGCTTGCCAGGGCTTGGCTCGTTTACATATTAAGAGTGTTCAGGCTCGAAACAAGCTCCATTCGAACATGAGGTTCTTTGTTTGAGCTCGAATCATTGAGGATTAGTATTGTTTGGGCTCGGCTTGATTTACATATTGCTCGAGCTCGACTGGTTTAAAACTCAAAATAATTATTGTAACCTGTTAGTTTAAAGCTTGTTTAGTAAAAAAAACTGTTTGTTAAAGGCTCGCCTGTAAATAATGCAAGTCCAAATCAACAAACAACATAAGCAATCCTACAGTCTATTAAACATGCAAATAAACAACAGCATGAAATGAAATCCCACAAATCTAATAGTTCAAAATAAAAGATAAATTTAATAGTTCAATGTTCAAACTTAATGTTCAAAGTTCAAACATAATGTAAACTCTCACAAATATAATAATTCCTATTAAACACTGCACTATAAATATGTATATATATATATATATATATATATATATATATATATATATATATATATATATATATATATATATATATATATATATATATATATATATATATATATATTTGAGCTTTAATAGAGCCTATATGAACGAGTCTATGATGTTCTAGCTCAGCTCGTTTAATAAACGAGCCTAATTTTTTGTTCAAGCCCGGCTCATTAAACATTCAAGCCGAACATGAACGAGCTCTTGTCGAGCCGATCACCGAGCCGTTCACGAACACGAGCCAGGATTTACAGCCCTATATGTATCCACTGCACTTCATAGAAAATATTATTTATATGAAAAAAATTTATTTCTGATTTTAAAATTCTTATTGTGAAAGAAAATATATAGAAAAGATTCACCAGCATACGATCAAGACTAAGTGAAAATAATCGAGCCATATCTTCATCCAATGCAGGCATGAACATTAAATCTGAAAAAAATACAGATAAACATAAAAAAAAACCGAAATTTGAAACCAAATATAAATAAAAATATAATTTTCAAAAATGTCACACCCATCACTTCTTTATAGTGTGCTCTACTTTTTCCCAAATAAAACCATAAACAATTTTGTTGATTCCATTGAAATACAATAACACACTTATCTGAAGTCTATAAAACAACAGAATAAACTAATAATATTAAAATTACATAAAAACATACATATATATATATATATATATATATATATATATATATATACACATATAAATATATATATACATATACATATAAATATATATATATATACATATATATATATATATATATATATATATATGTATGTATATATATATATATATATATATATATATATATATATATATATATATATATATATATATATATGTATGTATATATATATATATATATATATATATATATGTATGTATATATATATATATATATATATATATATATATATATATATATATATATATATATATATATATATATATATATATATATATATATATATATATATATATATATATATTAGTCAGAAAATATCAATTAATACAAATTCTCTTAATACAATTATTAATTTATTATTAGAAATTTTCGCTGGATAATGGTTACCAACATCATTAGCTCATAAAAATTATACAATAAAATTTTTTTGTAACGTTAGAAACAGTTTAAAATTAACTGACAACAGCAGTTGAATGGCTCCTTTCTTGCTTACGTAAAAATGTAAAAAACGGAGTCCAAAATTTAGTTTTTACAAACTGCCTGTTATCTAAATTAATTCCGCCATGTATAGGTGAACATTGGAACCTCTGCATTTCTAGGGCTTCGTGCACTTTTCGATCAAATTTTTTTGTTTCAACTTTAATTGTTTTTATGTTTTCCCAATTTATTTCTTGTGAGCAAAACTTATTATGGGTGGCAATTGCAGATTGATACTGTTTCCCCTCGTTTAAACTTTTTAGATGTTGTTGAGTCCGAGTCCTAATTTGAAGTTTAGTTTCACCTATGTATCTCTTTGAGCATTTGCATTCAATCAAATAAGTTCCAGGTTGACTATTTTGTGGTAATTTAGTTTTGTTTTTTGACGTCAGTAATGTTTTAAAATCTGGATTTGATTTGAAGACTACTCTATAGCCAGCTTTCCGAAATATTTTCCTTAGTTTTGGGGATAGCAATGGTATCAACGATAATAAGAGAGTCTGATTGAATAAGAGAGTCTGATTGCATTTTATTG
>NC_061165.1:15483675-15511175 GCF_022113875.1 Hydra vulgaris
ATAATTAAATATTAAATTAAAAATGCTAAAAATAACTTTAGCTTTGAACTTTATTTAAAAAGTTAAAAAAATGTAAAAAACAAAAAATTTTGACGCACTCTACAAGATTACTTTTATTTAGAAATAATCATAAAGTAAAACAAATAATAATAATAATAACCCAAATAATCTCCATTTGGATGGTACGCTAAAGCAGTAATGCCAACATTCAATTCTTTTGAGTGCTTTACAGATCTAAATGAAGTATATATATTTAAAAAAAATATAATTATAAGAAAAATAAAAAATATATTTATAAAAACTTATAAACTTATTCATTTAAACTGATAACTTTTCATAATCAGCTGACAAAAAAAAACAACTCACTTAACCTGGTAATCAAAAATTTGAAGTAATCCATCAAGTCCCCCAACAGCAATCAATGAGCTATAACAAAAAATAGCATAATATCAAAGTCACAATAAAAAAACAAGATCTAAGAATAGATATATTACTTATAACCTTATATATTCAAATTTAAAGAAATAGTTGTTAACAGGTATCTTTCACATTTATTGGGTAAAAGATAAAGGGTGTTCTATTTGCATGTTATTTTTTTTTCAGATAGACTTTATTTGCTTTACATTTGTAATATTAAATTGTTTAAGACTTGGATTTTCTATTCAAGTATAACACAGTATTGTATAATATTCACCAATAAGAAAATCAGAAGGTAATACTAAATATCAATAATAAGTAGTGGTATTCCATACGGTACAAAACTTTGACTATACTTACAATACAATCAATTTCTATGATTTCTTATTAAAATTCTCATACTTACTAATTAAAAATAAAATTTTGATAAAATTTGTTGAACATACACAACAGTAGGATTGAGTCACCCTGTCAAGACTGAGTCAACCTTGGAAAATATTCCCATCCTCTAAATAAATTCTAGCAAAAACAAATTTTTAAAAAACTGATAACCATTTAAAAATTTGAACTTCTCACATAAAGTCAAGTCTGTAATAATAGTAAAATAAAGTCAAGTCTGTAATAATAGTAATATAGATGCTGTAGCAAATTAAATTGCAAAACACATATATGGTTATATATGCGATGCAACAGCCTATACTACTCTATTTTATTTAATTTTCAATTTGTTAAAAATTATATATAAAAAAAATTAGAGTTGAATAAATCTCACAAAATTTATAACAAAAATCTATCTAGTCTTGTTTCAAAAGAGTTTAAAGACTGCACATTTACCATGTAAATTGGTAATGCATTCCATTTATTTGCAATATGGTTACTAAAGAACACTTGTCAAGATAAAGAATGCTTGACATTTTCTTTTTCAATTTTTAGATTATGACCTCTTACTGCTGATGCTGGTCTGTTTGCTTCGTAATGATAGTGCAAATTGTTGTGGTTTAAGCTATGTAATGTGATCTATATTGTTCAATGATTTGTACTCTTGTAATAAATCATTGTGCAAACGCCTAGTCTCCAACGTAGTCAATTTCATTTTGAATAGTTGTTGCTTGTAACATAGATGTTTGAGATTTTGTTCCAGTTTGGTTGTGCAACGTTGGACCTTTTCTAGTATTTCAATGTCACCTTTCAAAGTAGGATTCCATACAGGGATTGAAAATTCATATGAAGTCTAACTAGCACTGTGTACAGAGTATGTATCATTTCTATATTTAGATAAATGAAGGTACGCTTGACTATGAGTACATTCTGCACTTTTACTGCTGCTGTATTAATTTGACGATGCCATGTGATGTCTGATGAGATCAACACGCTGAGGTCATGTTCTGCTGTTGTTTTGCCTAGTTTGTATTCAACATGATTTTCTGTCATTGTATAGATGGTCTGAGGGTTCTTTTTACCAATGTGCAAATCTTGCACTTCTCTTTGTTTAACTCTACTAACCATATACTTGTCCATTCGACTAACTTGATGATATTCTTTTACATATCCTTTGATCATATCCTGAATGTTTTTTATTGGTTTCATCAGCTTGCTGTTGTCAGCGTAAAGTTTGGATATGCATTGGAGTGTTTGTGGTATGTTGTTGATGAATATCAAAAAAAAGAGGCCTAAGAACAGATCCCTGAGGAATATACTGGTATTCAACCACAATGATGGTTGAATACCAGTAAATTCTCATTACAACGCATTGCCTACCATGGGTTAAAAACCTCTATCAATAAAATACTGAATATCCCGTATGCTTCACACTTGAGTAATAGCCTTTTGTGTAGTAACTTGTCAAAGGCCTTGCTGAAATTGAGGTATACTCTGGGTTATGTTTACCTCATTCCAACTATATATCAGGAACAATACTATTTGGTATTGTGCCTGATTTAACTGCAAGGCTGAATATGATTGCTAGAGATTTTGAGAGTGTTGATGCATATTGCTTAAGTATATATGGACTTGCCATATTGCTTTGTTTTTGTCCACTTATTCTAGTTTTTTTTTTTACATTCTTGCAATTTAAGGCAATCCTCCAGTCCCAGTTAGTGCCTTTATTTATCAAATTTATATCTTCATTTATCAAATTTATATCAAATTTTATCAAATTTCTAAAGAACTGTATCTCACTCAGACAGGAATACAGATTGAAAACTTTCATTTAGACAATTGATGATTGTTTCCTTTTTGAAGATTATTGCACTTGTATTGTCTCTCAACATTGGTAATTTGTGTTTCAATTTTGAGTGTCTTTTCGCATACGAATAGAATATCTGAGGATCTAACTTCATCTTGTCAACAATTGTTTTTCGTACTCGCTCGCTAATTTCTAATGACTTTTTTTACATTCTTTTTTGTCTTTTGTATTCATTTCATAATTCAATATTTTTATGATTATTTGCTCTTAGACAACTCTACTGTGTCTTTTTAAGACATTAGTCGTCTAACTTCAGCCGATATATGTGGATGGTACTTTTTATTTTGTTTTGTTTGAGCAAAATAAATTGCTGACACATGCTGACATATTTTTTTAAGAAGATTAGCATAACACTCATATGCTGATTTTCCTGAAAACTCCTTATCCCAGTCAAAACTCTTTTATCCCAGTCAAAACGTTCTAGTGCTGCATTCATTCTTGTGTAATTACCTTTCCTGTAGGCATATGATTTATTGTATTTTCTCTTACAAAGATAAATTTATTATTGATGACTCCCTAGACCATGTATGGATTATCATAATTATGTCCCGATTATCCACCTGTTTTTGAGCTTCATATTGGTGTCTTTTGTTGTTAAGGTTGGAGCGTTGGTATACTAGAATTTTAAAAATGATGTTGCTGAATAGAATGGCTTACGCTGTAGTTATTTGCATTTGTGATTTCTTGACTTGCTCGAGCTGTTGCAGATGAAGTGTTTGCATTTGTTGAAGTTGCTCATGTCAATTGGCCGTCTGTTAAAACTGTTGTCACTGTCATACCTACAGCAGATACTTAAGTCATAGCTACTGCTCCATTTCGAATGATGTACAAAGTTGACATGTTGATTCGTGCAACAATTAAGCGGTTTCCCTCATCAACAACTTACTTTTTAAGTCATGGATTATCTTGTTTTTGTTGATGATATTTAGGTTGAGCTCCCTCTTTCCATAACTTTAAAAAATCACAGAGCGATTTTGAAATCAAACTTAAAACTTTATTTAACTGAAACGCTTAACAGTTCTCAACCTGTGCATATAGCAGTAAAACTAACCTCAAAGGCATCTTGACAGGTTTACAGACAAGAGAAAAAATACAAGTTTATTTTGACAAAAATCGAAGTCAAAGAGAGAATAATACAAATGTTAAAATTATAATTTTGAAAAGAAATATCTAAAATTTTTTGCTACTACATAAAAAAATTAATTATGTACAATAAATGAATTTTATTCAAATTTTAATTAAATTCTTAATTATTTAAAAATCTAAAAAACAAATATACACCTTAATAATAACTAGGCAACAAAACCTATCAAAATGACTGCAAAAAAAAAGTCAATAAATGTGATTATTTAGTTTCCTAAAACAAACTAAAAGAAAAATAATAGTGATTGTGTTATTATAATTGCAATGCACAAAACGAGGATGGCTTTTTGTGATTTGAAAAAACAAAAAACACTCTCTAAGCAGTGGCTTACTACTTATTAGTAAGCCACTGCCTAGAGAGTGTTTTTTAGTTAAAGGCATTTAACAAGAGTTCAAAGTCTAATAACCAAAAGTTAGTCTTAGTCTAATAACCAAAAGAGCCATTTGGTATTAAAAAGCTTTTAAACAGCTGTCTCGGTTAGATAGAAATGGGACTCAATGCCTTTTGGCTCTGAGGTCTATATATATATGTTTATATAAATACCTACACTTTTGTATACATAAATATGTATAAATACCTACTCTTTAAAATGGCATGCAATAGTTTTGATTTCTTTATCACTTTCTTTTCTCAAAAACTGAAAAAAAAATTGTATTAGTCAAATAAATAAAAAATAAAAAAATAGAAATAAGTATATTGCTATAAACTATAAAAAATGTTGTTTGTTTATTTAATATCAAATTTTGACAAACAAAAAGCTTGGTGCTTAATTTTTTTTCTAAAAACTTTACTTAAAAATCAAAAATTAAATTCAGTTGTTGTTCAAACTGTTTGACTTAATTGAAAGTATATTTAAAAGCCTTACCAAAACCTCATTATCCTCAGGTTTAAAATAAAGGTAACTTGATTTGTCCGTAGTAATCACAAAATCTGCTACTGTAAAAGAAGACTCAACCTCAGCCAAATTTTTATAACTAGATATTGAAGTATTTTTATCTGATTCTGATGTAAAAGAGATTCCGATGATTGAGCCTTCAATTCCAAAGTTTTCAAACCTTTATAAAGAAAAAAAATCTGGCTTGTAATTTTATAATAAATTGATAAAACAGCAGAATTGATAAAAAACAAAAAAACAAAAAATTCATAAAACAGTTGCTATAAAGAATTACTACTATTAATTTAAATCGAATTTTCTTATTACTTATTAGAGCTTATTCTATACTTTTTTATAAGTTATCCTAAATAAGATGGTAGATAATAAATTGTAGATAATAAATTATGCAATTTTAACTAGCTTTAGATGATTTACACAAGTGGTAAAAAATTCTTAAAAAACATAAATAATATAAAAATAAAGTGGAGAAATAATAATAATTTAAAAATTAAAATTTTTTTTTTTCTCTTGCAACATTTCTATAAACATATTTCATGATTTTGAGACTAATTGTGTATAAATACTTATTCTTAATATTGCTTGATATATTAAATCATTAATAATAATTAAAATATATTCTGTATTCAAATTCAAAACAGTTAAACAGTGTTAAAACCTAAGAAACTAAAAAATAATTTAGCATTGGCTAGTAACCCCTACCAATTCAACTATTTAACCAGGGTTGGTTTTAACAAAATTTAGCTAGCACAAGATACTTATTAAAACATGCCCAGTTTAACAATTGTACATTACCAGAGATAAGAAAATTGAAAAGAAAACTTATGGTTGATACTTAACGAATAATTGATAAATTTTATTTACAGACATTTATATAACATTGGAAACTCATTAAAAAATCAAAAAAATTAAAAAAAATATTTACCAGGTTTTGAACTTTAATTGGGTATCATAAAATTTAACTTTTCCTGTTACATCACCAGTTACTAGAAAACTACTGTTCCATAAAACTAATGTTGTTATTGCATCCTTTTGAATGTTAACAACTTTCAATGCTTTCCATTGACCATTTTTGAGCTGAGACCAAACAATAATACTTCCATTGTCAGTAGCTGTAAAGGCTTGATTACTTTGTGGATGTAACACAGTTTGTTTGTAATTACCTATGACGGTATTAAAATCCTAAAAACAAAAGTTGTAATTTTTAAAAATAAAACAGTCTAATCTGATAAAATTATAAATAAAGTTTGATATGAAAATAAAAAGCTTCAACCTATTTAAAACCAGTTTAGTAAACTAATTTAACCAATCAAATTACGTAACTTCAATAATTAACCAATCAAATTACTTAATTTAATTGTTTAACCAATTAAATTAGTTAATTTAATTAATTAACTAATCAAATTAGTTTGTTTAGCTAACTCAACCAACTAAATAAATGTAAAAGTACTTTATCTACTTATACTTATGTACCTTATCACTTAACATTGGTGAACTTAGAAAAATGTTTCCATCTTTTTCCTAAAAGAAAATAAAAGAAATACTATACTATAAATAATAAGTGTTAAATAAATAAAAAATATTATTAGCAAGATGTTTAAAAAAGCTTACTTTGTTAAAATTCTTTTTTTGAAAAAGTGAGTTTAGCATAAAAACTGTGCTTTTGTTGATAGGGTTTTTTGAAATAAGATTCAAAATATGATAGTAAAATTGCAAAACTACTGATTTTTTTTCATTACTGGTAACCAGTTTTATTTTTTTACTGGTAACCAGTAAAAAAACAAAACTCTGCACTAAATGACTTGTAAATTACTAATGCATACTTTTAAAACTATTCTGAAATTATATATTATTAATAAAAAGTACAAAAATTTTATATATAAAAATATGTTTTATTATTTATAGTTTGCAACATTACTGTCACAAAATAAAAATAACATTATACTGATTTTTTTAATTTTTTTATTTTGGCTTCCAACTAAGCTGCAAGCAACCACTATTAGAGTTAGAAGTTAATGGAAGAATAACATTTACTGATTTAGTACAGAAATCTCATTAAAAAATAAATCAATTAATTTATAATGTATTGTTTAGAAAATATGCTAGTAAGAAACATCATTTATGCTAGTAAGAAACATCATATAAGTCAATATGCTGATATTATGTTTGATAAGAAGCCATTATTTCTTCCATCCTATGTGGTAGTGGACTCTATATCTATTAGACTTTTTTGAATTACTAACTTTATAAAAGTGCTGCAACATAGCTATTAGGTTACTACAACAAGTTCAACCATTCAAAATTAATGAAAGCTCCTTAGACAATATTTCTATATTTTTCCAAAGTATATTATTACTTTAACATAAAGAATCTTGATAATTTTTAACTAAATGTTGAGTACTAAAAACAATTGTTGATTTGCATTTTTTTTTTAGTTGACTTGCACTGCAATGTACCTGTAAAAAATAATTTTGTGAACTCTTTATGCAGGGGGAATTTTATGACTGAAAAACATATATACAAAAACAGAAATGCTGACAGCCAATAATTTCTGATAGGGACCAAACAAAGAAAATTAGTTATAAAAAAATAATTAAAAAACTTTAGCGATGATGGTTAACGTGTTAAATGATGCTTTAAATTATTAAATTAATATCAATTAATGACTTAAAATTCAAAATATATTCAAACTTTTTAATTGCATTTACTTTTAACTCTTTTTTTTTTTACTTTTATTATGCTCTTAACTTTTTTAAACTTTTATGATAAAAAATTTTTTTTTGGATAACTGTTCGCAAAGTCATTGCAATTTTTTTTATGAGCGTAGTCATATATATATATATATATATATATATATATATATATATATATATATATATATATATATATATATATATATATATATATGGGATGAATTAAATTTTGGGCTTTAGGAGTTGAGTAATAACAATCTAAAGCCAAGAAAAAAAACTGTTACATAGTGTATTTAACTGAACTATTAAACAGCTATCGAATATTTTTTTCAAAATAAAAAATAAATAAAAAAGGTTTAAAATGAACAAAGTTTAAATAAAAGTAAAAAGTAAATGAAAAAAGTAGGAGGTTTGAAGACAATATTTAAAAAAATAACAATAACAATAATAATAAAACTCAAAAATAAATATTAACAGATAATTTTCTTCTTACCCAATTCACAAATGTTATTTTGGATTTATTATTGCATACTAACTGTCTAAAATCTTGGTTATTAAATGCAAGGTATGTCTAAAAACAAATTATAAATAATATTAAGAAAAGTAATTTTAACATGACTGAACTCCTAATAGAAAAATTGTGATAAATCACATATAAATTATGTGACATAATATTTATTGAGATTGATGTAATTATGATAAATCACATTTACATCAATCTCAATAAATAATATGTCTAATAGTTATTTTTGTTATAAAGAAAAAACAATTAATTTAACAAATTCAAAGAGATCTTTTTAAATGTAAACACCAATCATGGTTCACAAAAAATACTTTCATATCTATTTATACACTAAGTTAGAAATACATACATACATACATACATACATATAATTTAATAAAAACAAACATAAATATAACTTAATAAAAACACTTATCTAACTTTTGTGCTCTTCAACAGCATGTTTCACCATCAGTAGGTTCATCAGGAAGGATATATATATATATATATATATATATATATATATATATATATATATATATATATATATATATATATATATATATATATATATATATACTTTTTTTTTTTTTTTTTTTTTTAACATCTTCACTTCCAACAAGGCTGCAAGCAACCACTATAAGAGTTGGAAGTTACTGGAAGAGAAAAGACTAAATCTGTAGAGCAAGATAACGATTGACTGATGACTTAAAAGATTGCAAATTATATGAATCAGGAAAGCAAGATGAAGGAAGCGAATTCCAAAGAACTGATGTTCGAGGAAAAAAACTAGAAGAATAAGAGTTTTTGAAGCACTTAGGAACAGTCACAGAAAAAGGATGAGACTTAATTGAATGGCGAGTAACACGAGAATGAATTTTAGTAGATGGCACAAGGGACGCTAGCTCTTTAGAGCAGTGCCCATTATAGTATTTGTAGAAAAGAGAAAGAGAAGCAACATTACGACGATGTGACAAAGGTTGGAGATTGGCTGCCAGAGCAGGTCCAACTATGTTTACAATTCGTTTTTGCACCTTGTCTAAAAGAGAAAGAGCATCATTAGAAGATCCGCCCCAGATGTGGCAACAGTATTCCATACAGGGACGGATTTGAGATTTATAGAGATAGAGAATAGAATCTGGAGTAAGAAAGTGTCGAGCTCGATAAAGAGATGCAACCTTAGCAGATGCTAATTTTGCAATGGATTTGATATACGGTTTAAAAGAAAGATCAGAAGTAAGAGTTAATCCTAGAAGATGAATGGTAGATGACTCATCTAGTACATTACCATTCATAAATATAGGAAGATCTAAATTATTACGATAACGATTGGCCGAATAAAATTGAGTTTTATCTGAATTAAAGTTCACCAGCCACTGTGAGCCCCATGCTGTAGCAGAAGTGAGATCCTTTTCAAGCTCAGATACCCCCTCCAAGCAATCAGAGAGTGTAGGTTTCTTATCACGACAAGAGTAAATGGTAGTGTCGTCAGCGAATAATGCCACCTTAGATGTGAGAATATCTGGAAGATCGTTAATGTAAATTAAAAAGAGTATAGGGCCAAGGATTGAACCTTGAGGAACCCCTGAAGTTACAGGATGTGAAGAAGAGTGTTGTCCATCGAGGACAACTTTTATACTACGATTGGAAAGAAAGGACTCAATAATCTTAAAGACGTTACCAGCTACACCATAAGAAGAAAGCTTATGGAGAAGACCAGCATGCCAAACTTTATCAAAAGCTTTAGAAATGTCAAGTGCGATAGCCTTAACCTCTCCACCTCTATCTAATGCACGGTAAAACCTATCGGTTATTACTGTTAGCACATCAGCTGTAGAACGAGAAGACCGAAATCCATATTGATGATCAGAAAGTAAGTTATTTGATTCAAGATGAGAGATTAAGTGTTTGTTGATTAAAGATTCAAAAACCTTGCTTAAGACAGGAAGAAGACTAATGGGACGGTAGTTAGATGAATCAGATCGCTCTCCGGAATTTTTGAAAATAGGGATAACAGATGCTGCTTTCCAGCATGATGGAAAACAAGACTCTGATAAGCACTTGTTAAATAGTTTAGAAAGTATGGATGAAAGCTCCGGAGAACACCTCTGCAAAACTACAACAGGAATGTTGTCAGGACCACAAGCTGTTGAAGAGTCTAAGCAGGAAATTACTTTAGATACAGAAGCTGAAGTGATGCGAATGTCAAGCAAGGGATCAACCTGTTTGACGGCTATGTCAGGTAAAACGCAACTAGTGGAATCAAGAGATGATATTGATGAAAAGTTCTTAGCAAACAATTCAGCTATTCAGCATATATATATATATAAGCAATTCAGCATATATATACATATATATATATATATACACATATATACACATATATATATATATACACATATACACATATATATACACATATACACATATATATACACATATATACACATATATATACACATATATACACATATATACACATATATATACACATATACACATATATATACACATATATACACATATATATATATATACATATATACACATATATATATATATACACATATATACATATATATAAGCAATTCAGCATATATATATATATATATATATATATATATATATATATATATATATATATATATATATACATATATATATATATATATATATATATATATATATATATATATATATATATATATATATATATATATATATATATATATATATATATATATATATATATATATATATATATATAGATAGATAGATACTCTAAACATTTAGAGCATGATTCTTGTATATAGCTTGAGTTTTGTATATAGCTTGATTTTTGTATATAACTTGATTATTGTATATACCTTGATTTTTCTTTTTTTTTTAAATTTTTTTTTAAATTTATAAATTATTCGATTACTTTAAATTAGAATTCTCATGATTTTGTAAACATATTATGTCCAAAAAAATTAATGATTTTGTAAACATATTATGTCCAAAAAAAAGCTTTAGACTTAATTTTTTTTGAGTTTAAGAGATGTAATAAAAAAACAAAATAACTTTTGGTCTGCGTTTTTTCACAAGAAATATTTTTATAAAAAATTATACCAAATATTTTATGCAAGTACGAATTTTGTCAATAATTATTATGCATTAAAAAAAGATCTAATAAATAAATATTTATAAATATTTTTTCACTCAGAAATTCCTCCTTCAAAAACGTATATTGTTTTTTTCAATTGCATAGTTTTTTACAAGTTTTAACAATATATGCTACTTTAAATACATACAAATTCAAAGATACTTCTTATATAGTTAAGATAATATTAAGATTGTTGTTTATTGTACAAAGTAATATAGTAATGTAAAATAATATTATAACTTATAATTTGAAAAATAAGGTGAGTATTAGAGAAACTGTTAGTCAGGTAGTCAAGGGGAACTCATAAAAAAATGAGTGAAGTCTTGCCACAAAGAACTTATATATTATTAATTTCATAAGATACTCATAATTATTTTATTCATGACTTATATTTTTCAATACAGCTAATCAAGTTATAAAGCATAACATATACATAAGCTATACTTGCGTACACATACTTGCTTATATTTTAAAGTTTTTGAATTTTTGTTTAGCATATTTTTTACTTTTAATTAATCATAAGGTATTAAAATATTTCCATATAATTGTTTGTATCTAAAATGAGTTTTTTAGATTAGCTTTTAAGAAGTTTAAATTTTTTGAAGGAGGTAGTGAGGTATTTTTTGAAATTAATTCGTTATACTGGTAAGGACCATAATATTTTATAGAGAATCAGGATAATTTTCTTTTTTTCAAGGTTACTATATAGTTTCCAGTTGCTCTAGTGCTAAATATATTTATATTAGTTTTAAAAAAGTTATTTATAAATCAACTTGGTACTATTACAATTTTATGTTTGAACATAAACATAAAATTTTATGTTTGAACATATTTTGATACATATTGATTTTGTAGATGTTAAAAGAGTTCATTTGTTTTAGTAATGGGTTTGCATAAGTAAGCTTGTTTTTATAAAATATAATTTTAAAGGCGTGTTTCTGCCATCTATAGAGAGAACTTAATTTAGTAATGCATACTTCCCCATGCTATATTGGCATATGATAGATAGCTGTGTATAAAGGAAAAATAAAGGAGTTTTAAATTTTTGAATAATAGAAAAGGTCTTGGTTTATAGAGTAGGGCAGTGTTCTTAGAGATAGTCGTATTAATGGCATTTATGTGAGAGCCCCATGATAACTTCTCGCCAATAAGCACACCAAGAAATTTAGATGATTGAGTTCTTTCAATAATTGTTTTGTCTATACTAATAATTGGTAAATTTGATTGAAGAGATTTTTTTTTTGGTTGGAGTAAAACAAGTTATATTTAGTTTTTTTTTGAATTTAATGACTATTTGTTAGCTTTGAACCATGTGCTCAGTTATATAAATTCTAGATTTACGGTTTTAAAGAGGTCATTGATTGTTTTAATTTAACTTCTATTACAATTTAAAGAAAATATCATTTACTGGAATAAGGCGTTGGTCAGTAAAACATTGTACAGACAGGATAACATTTTTAAATTGCCTTAACTACACCGAGTACTAAATATAATGATGTTTATAATATTGATAATATGATGTCCACTTTCGAAGATTGATCAGAAAAGTTTAATTTCATAAATATTTTTTGAAAAATTGATAAAAATGATAATTGCTTTAAGTTACCCATTACCCAGGTAATTTGAAAGAAATTACCTGGGTAATGGGTAAGAAAAAATTAGCTAATTACCCGGGTAATGTAATACCCGGGTAAGAAACACTGATATATATATATATATATATATATATACACATATTTCAAAGCTTGTAATAGTCTTACTGATACATTGTTATGCAAAGACTTTGCGATTGTTAATGAGCATTTATGCTATGTTTTCAACAAAGATGATGTTTTCAACAAAGATGATGTTTTCAACAAAGATGATGTTTTCAACAAAGATGATGTTTTCAACAAAGATGATGTTTTCAACAAAGATGATGTTTTCAACAAAGATGATGTTTTGCCCTTTGAAGTTATGGTTAAGATTGTTTCTCGCTTCTTTACTGACAAAAAAATTGAAATAGCACTTGCAACCCTTTTTGAACTGATAAAATTGAATTAAATTCAATATCAAATGATTAAATTACTGATGCACACTTATTTGCTAATCATAATAATAATTATGGTAATGTTTTTCACTTATCTTGTCATCCTTTATCTAATAAGACTTCTCAACTAGTATTGGATCCTATTGATTTCCAAACTGTTACTTATCTGAAGAAAAAGCAAAAGCAAAAAATGCTATTAGATCTGGAAAAATTTCAAACACTTTATCTTCGTTAAAACCACTTCATTCGTATGATTGCTTTGAAACTACTTGTCTACTTGTTTTTTGTTTATCACCAACTGTCTCTGTTGAAGAAACAGCTGAATTTGTCAACAAAATATTTAAAACTAAAGCCACTTGTCTCAAAATTGTTACAAGTAAATATCACTCTTCCTTTAAAGCATCAGTCTCTGCTAGAGATTCTGTCAGGCTCTACGATGGTAGCAATTGGCCAGAAAATGCCCTTGTGCATCGTTTCTTTGAAAATGGCAGTAAGAATTTGTAGCTTTAATTGTCGTGGTGTACAAAGTTCTACACATGAATTACTACTCTTGTCTGCAACATATGATATCATCTGTCTCCAAGAAATTTGGTTATTTAACATTGAACTTAGTTTCTTGAACAACATTGTACCTGGTTTTTTTGGCTTTGGAGTGTCTCCAACTGATTCTTCAGCAGGTTTTGTTTGTGGCAGACCATTTAATGGTGTTGCTATCTTGTGCTGTGATTCTGTCTTCTGCAGAGCTCTAGTAGTTACTACTGATAATTCATGGTCTGTTGCTATCCAACTTGTAAATAACATTTCTGATAAGTTCACAATTATCAATATCTATTTGCTTTGTAATTCATATGAGAATGTTAATAAGTATCCTGAATGCCTTGGTAGTCTTTCATTTCTTATTTCAGATTTAAATGGTAAATTTGTTATTACTGGTGACTTTTATTGTGATCCACAATTTCGGTCTCCATGAAGTAGTCTCCTAGTTAATTTTTGTACTGACAAACATCTTTTTACAGCTGATATCTGTCTTCCACATGATTCCTTTATCTTTGTTAGTGAAGCATGGGGCACCTCTTCTTGAATCAATCACTGTCTTGTCTCCCAAAGTTCTCTATGCTATGTTAATAACTTCGAAATAATTCAGTCAACTAGTTCTGATCATTTACCTCTAGCGTTTGATATCTTGTTTAAAATTTATATATCTTGCTCCTCTACTGCTCACCCTACTTTGACAAGATCTCCTAAAATAAATTTAAATGCTCTGCCAACCACTATGATAAAGAAGTATACTTCCATTGTGTTTAACTTAGTGTCTTCAATTAACATGGATCAGTTTGAAGTAATTAACTATAATAGTGTATATTGTAACTGGCTTTAGCATGTTAAGCAGATTAACTACCTGTACAATATACTGAATGAATGTCTTACTCAATCTTTGCCTCAGTGTCTTACCATTCTTAATCAAGTTTCTATAAAAAAACAACCTCTGCCAGGTTGGACGGATAATGTAAAAGATGCCACAAGGCTGCTAAAGATGCATTCTGTCTATAATATAGCTATAGTGTCATAGCTATTATAAACCAAAATTTGGTCCGATCTTTAATCTTTTTAAAAATGCAAGAGCCTTATATAAATATGCCATTCGTTGCTGCAAAAAAAAAGAAGATGCTATAAAAGCAGAAAAGCTAGCAAACAGTTTAGCAAATAAAAACTATACTAGTTTCTGATCTACTGTGACTTGTATTCGCAACAATAAATGTAGTCTTTCGCCTTCTATTGACTCTGCATCAAGTTCTGATAATGTATGTCGCATGTGGTATAATAACTATTGCACCCTGTTTAACTCAGTCAAGTCAACATGCAATATAAATGACACCTTTATAGTTAAACACTGTAATCTGCTTAAAGATAATGCCTATCTTGTCACTCCTGATGAAGTTCAATCTATCATAAATCATATGACCTGTGGAAAAGCAGCTGACCATTTTGGACTTCAGTTAAAGCATTATCTCTATGCTAGCCCAAATTACTTTAATATTTTATCATTGTGTTTTTCCTCCATGCTTTGCCATAGACACATGCCTATTGGTGCTTCGCACTCTGTTATT
Organism: Hydra vulgaris; assembly: GCF_022113875.1. NCBI lineage: Eukaryota > Metazoa > Cnidaria > Hydrozoa > Anthoathecata > Hydridae > Hydra > Hydra vulgaris. Next base: position 15,498,851 of record NC_061165.1, read on the forward strand.
TCTCATGTGGTTAAAGATAAGAATAGTGACATCTCCAATTCTGCTAATTATTGTCCAATTGCTTTGCTCAAAAAGTAACAAAGCTCTATAAGCAACAAAGGTCTTCATTGTTAATGCTGCAGAAGAGTGAAAACCTCATCATAAAAGCTTTTGTTAACTCTGACAGGTTCTTGCAGTTTCCATTGTTGATTAAATGGAGAGCTGAGTTATATTTATAACACTTTATTTTTTCTTATTTTTCCCTGGGTTTTGTTTATATTCAAGTATGCTATTTTTTATATCCACTTTATTCTACCCATTGTATATTTATTATATTGGGCCTCAAGCCTGTCAATAAATATGAGTGATTGATTGGTTTATATATGAGCAATTGCGCCAAAAAGAGGAATAAAAAAAAAAAGCAAAAAAGTTATAAAAACACATACTAAACTCCATAAATTTTTTTTTAACTATTTAAAAATACATTTAATCAAAAAAGTTATTAAAAAAAAATAATTTTATGACACCACAGTATGGTTTTAAAGTTTTAAGGGTTGTATAAAAGTATTTTGATTTACAGTCATTTTGTGTAAAATTGTATTGTATATCCATAATTGAGAACTTTGATAATGTTTTAAGACATTTTTTCAACATAATATACATGGTTGTTATTAATTATTTATACTTATAAATTATATGACAGTATTTCACATTTCTGGAAAGTTTCAAGTCATTTCCATTTTCTCTTCATTTTTAATAGTTTAAAGAGTGTTAAATGTTATGGCCGTCACTCTCGCAGAATTGCAAGATTATATAACAATAAAAGCACATTTACATCAGCAATCTGATGTCATACTGAATTTGAAAGCTGGGATATACTATGATTCACCCTTTCACTGGCGCATCTGTGATGGAGCAATCATTAAGATCCATGGTGCCCTTATCCTCACTCCATGCTAACTAATTTGCTCTAGTATCAACACCACTCGCTTACCAACCATCTGCACAACTAATATGTGCTCACTCTGTAACAAAATTAAGATTTTAATCAATTTTTTACAAATTCTATCACTGAAATTGCCTGTCTAACCAAAACTTGGATAAACTCTAGTGGTAAACAAACTATTCTTTCCCAAATTAATAGTAATTACATTTACATAAGCACTGAACGTCAGGATTGCATAGGTGGTGGTACTATTATATTCACACAAAAAAAATACTCAGATAAAATAGAATAAATAAAGTAAAATAAAAAATTAATAACCAACCATGAATCTAACTTAGTGTCTAAACAAAAATTAAACTAACAATTACTCTTGTATACCTAAAATACCGACCCTTGTGGACACTCCTACTGTCTAGTAATATGTGCATATGTTCCAGTATGGTCTCAAGATGAGCAGCGCAATGCATCTTATCAACTCACACAACTTATTGAGTCAGCCATAACTCGCTGCGCATTGGGCAACAAACCACTAATAATTTTTGCAGGGGATCTAAATGGCTCCCCTACTAAATTTATTTCTTGCTCTCACCAACTCATTCACCTTAATGCACATCTTGCCAGAAAATCAGCTATTCTTCAGACATCATCTTAAGTAATGCTCCTAAATGCTGTGCCCAATACCCTCCTTGCTTTGGCAATTCAGATCACTTAAATGTAGTTAGTCAACCTCCTCTAAATATTTATAAAAATACTTGCCCAGTTACTCGCAAGGATGTTTACTGGCCAGGTAGAATTGCTGACAGTTGCGCTGATACAATGTACCGATATTGAAACCTTATTTGACTCACTGTATTGAATACAAACTGCTTGCAACAATTTTTATTATTCTATACTCTCTACTCAAGACATCTGCCAACCTTTAAGAGCAATAATGCTTGTTAACCTCAAGCCTTGGATGACACCATTAATTCAAACCCTTATAAAACACCATCAACAACTTTTTCCCTCTAGGCACTACAACGAGTGGAAAGAACTTCCAATTGAGTCAGTAAACTAATTATCAAAGGAAAATGAATCTATAACAGGCAATGGAATCTTCTGGAAAAAGATACTTCTTGAAAGAAATCAGGCCAGCAGATAAAGGACTATTCACCACCCCGATCTCTGAGACATTAGCAAACCAATTAAATGATCATTTCCAAAGTGTTTGGATTGGTAAGAAACAACCTAACCTCTTATTCTTCATCAACCAAAAAGTAAACTCACCTTTTACCCCCAATAGAAAAACAATAATGAGTATTCACTTTAAAATCTTAAATTTAACTCTTATAATAAATTTATTTAAAAAAATAGTGTCATACAAAATAATAATGCATTTTAAGTAATTTTTTTTTATTAAAAAATCCTTGCAATTTATTTTTCTTACCATTAACTCGGATGTTGCTGAGTTTGAATTTTCTGATAAACAAACTGTAACAATTGGTACTTGTGATTCAGTTGTCCATGACCATATTGTTAATTTCTAAAAAATAATAGTAGGATTAAAATATATTATGTTAGTTCCAAAAAATAGAGTTTTACACTTCAACAATACAGGTAAATTACTTGAACAATTTTAAACACCTGGGGCTCAGAGGAACTAAGAACAGCAATGTATTTGGCATCAGAAGATATAACACAAAAGGAAACACCACCAGTATCCACATTAAATATTGTTCTTACAGGGATTCTAAAATTAAAAAAGTTCTTTGAAAAAGAAACTTAAAAAAATTAAAAAAAAACACTATAATTATACAGTATACACAGAGTAAAAGATATATAATATATAACTCATATTTTATACAAAGTATAAATTATTTATGTATATCTTATATGTATCTTAGACACTAATGTCTGCATAAAAGTTTTATAAGTATTACATAACCCACAAGTTACCCATCGACTACATAGCTATTATACAACATGCTACTACATAACCTGTTATGTAGCTACTACATATCCTGTTCATAGTTACTACATAGCCAGCTACATAGCTAATAGTCTGTGGCCCGCAACATAGCTACTACATATGTCTGCGTCATGCTTATACATAAAATACAATACAATTTTTGCATCACTAAAATATAAAATATATTTTAGTAATGTAAAAACAAAACCTAAGTGTTTGATTTTTACAAAACACTTTGGTTTTGGTTCAAAGATCAAACTTAGTTTGAGATCAATTATTGTTAAACAAAATTACAATAGCGTTTTTGTTTTTATAATATTTTTAAGATCTATTTCAGATTATTTTTTTAAATTAAAAAATAAAAGCAAACTGATATTTGTTACTTTTTCTTCATGTGATATAATTTTAGAGTTTAAATTTATAGACAAAAATGTCCACAGACAGTTTTTGTAATGAGTTTTAAATTAAAAATATGTATTAAAAGTACAAAAAACTTCAAAATACTTTTGGTTTATATACTTATATATCTTATGCTCAGTATACATCTTTTTTTTTCTATACAAAACATACTTAATGTCTAAATTTAATAAAATTAAAAACCCATTCCATAAAAAAAGTCATTCCATAAAATAAATTGATGATTTTAACTGTCAAGTTATCAGCCAATTTTTAGTATCTTTGGTATATTTAAGTTAGGAAGTAAATCTGAATAATAAAATATAAATTTAAAGTCAAATTAAATTGGAGACTTTTACTTTAATTGAAAATATAGCTTAAAAAAAAAGTACACAAAGGCAGAAAGTTTACCTCTTAAAAGTGTCCCAAACAATAAGCAAGCTATTAGGACCAATATCTGCTGTAACAAGCCATTTTTTATCAACACTAACACATATGGCACTAATTGAGTTTTGCTAAACAATAAAATATATTCATAAATTGAAAAAATCTTTTATTTTTTTAAATTGAATTCTGACAAACATATATAAAACAGAAGAAAAATATCTAATACACCATAGAACCTTGAGTTCTTATTATTATTTAAAAGTATCTTTAAAAAAAATGAAAACTTGTAATAGGTTTTGTCCATGTGTTACACACAAAATCAGACAGATTAAGTTTAATGCATTTGGATTGAAATTTAGTACCCTCGCACTAAGAGTTATCTTTTATGTACAGTAGTTTATAGAGGTTTGTGTACAGCTGTATAGCTTGTCAAGATTTTAAAGTTAATTCAACATTTCTCTGTTAAATAACGTAACATTGATTTTTAAGCTTGTGAAATTTAATACTTTTGTAAAAAAAAAAATCAAGATAGAGAACAAACTACATACATACTTGCTGTCTTTAACACCCACTCTACCTTGTATGGCTTTGTACATTTTTGGGTAACTCCCCCTCCCCATTCCTGCATATATACTTTATGGAAGACCCCTTCCAAGACAATATATTGAACAAATAGTTTGCCGGCAAAATGAGTGGCGCAACAAGTGACAGTTATACTTTTTTAAATGCATATTTTTATGCTTATTTAAAAGCTGTGTCTTTTTAAACAACAAACATGTAATTGAATTGTCAGTTAACACTAATAATTGTAACCGTTGTAGATGTTTGTAGGCATTTGAATTCTGGTATGACTCAGATATAGATATGACATATACTGTAAAGTATTGTTATCAATGAAGTTGCTCTTTTATATATGCAATGAATTTTTTTAACCGGTAGAGTGATGGTAAAATGTTTCTGGATATCCTATAAAGAAACCTTTCTATAAAAATTCCTTTGTACACTGTGTTTAAATTTCTTGTTACAGATGTTTAAATTACTTGTTACCATCAGCTACCAATTCTTTCTGCAAAAATAAGGTTGTTGGTAAACCAATCAAGTGTTGCTAAAATGGAGTTATTCTTATCCTTAACAAAAATAGAAGAAAAACCAGGAAAATTTTTTTTACTAAATATTTTAAATATATATATATATATATATATATATATATATATATATATATATATATATATATATATATATATATATATATATATATATATATAGGGGAGAGCTGCCTTAATTGGAACACTTAAGGAATAAATATTTACTACCCAAAGATGGCTTAACTATGAAAACATTTATGATTTGATTAATACAAACAGACATCCCTACTATACTTTTAACCACAATTTGACTTAATTGATTGCACTGTTATTGGAAATAAATTTGTTTTTACAAAGTTACCATTTTGTTCCAATCAAGACAACTGGTTCAGAACAGGTTATTTTTTAGAAGAAAAAATCCAGTAAAATCAACAAAAATTTGTAAAAAATGATTTTCATCTTTACAATGAAAATTTAAACAGTTAACTCAAAACTTATTATAGGATTAGTATTACCATGATAAATTTAAAGTCTACAAACAAAAAATTGTATAAATCATCAACTGTTACGACGTTCTCTAAATTTATTGATTAAAAATCACTAAATAAAGTTTAGGTTTTAAGGTTTATGGATGTAACTAAGTAATTTTTTAACTGCGCTCGAACTGCTTTTACAACCCTTTGATTTTATTACTGATTAGGTAAGGAAAACTTCAATGTTCCAATCAAGCAATTTTTCGACTATATTGTTATATCACTACAATAACATGCCTGCAGCAACTTATAAGATAAGTTTATATAGTTAATTCACATTTTAAATCCCTTTGAATTAAACACAAAAAACGGTAAAAACTGTACCACCATACTTTACCCAGCACTATCAATATAGTGTGAACACAAAATTAGATCGATGAAAAAAAATGACGCAAAAAAACTTTAAATCAATCATGCAAACGCATTATTTGAGGAATAACTTTCAAAATGTGTCAAAATGTAGACAATAATGCGTTTTACTAAAAAAATGCAAATTATAGCCATAATTCATTTTTTTTTTTAAATAAATGCAAGTGTTCTAATTAAGGTACTATTCCAATTTCGGCAACTCTCCCCTATATATTAGCCTGGGCCATTTTTTTGTCATAGTGAAAATTTGTGACACACAGTAGCTAATCAGTGTCTCTAAGGTCACTTTTATTAATAAATTTTATTTTTCAATTTATTTGGTAATATTTACTTTTCCTGCCAGTCACTTAAAAAAATATATTACCTAGAAATTGGTCTGTTTTTACCCATTTTTGGCTTATTGGTGGGAATAGTAAATATTATCCAATATTGTTCGTTGTCAATTTTAAATGTTTATGAAGGTCTATGTTATGACATATTAACATTAAAATTATGAGAAATATCCCCAAGTATTACTAATGTGTCCGCTAAGTTATAGCATGGAACTTTTTTTGTGAATGGATTTTTTTTATTTTCGCTTTCCTTCAGAACAGGTAATAAAATAAAATATATAATGGATTAAGACCTTTTTTAAAGTTATTTTCAAAAAAAAAATAACTTTAAAAAAATCAGTGATATACACAGAGCAAAACAGTTCTATAGAACAGAAACTTCAATATCTTTACTATTAGAGGATTTTAGAGCTGGAGGCACGGAATTAGTTTTTTTGTATGACACTTTGGTTCTGCAAACTGCCTTCTTCTAAGCATTCTTGACCTGGAGGAGATTGTGCAGTTTGTCTTCATTCTTGGCTTTCTCCATATTCTGTTGGATGAGCTTGACAGCCCACTCAGAGCAATCATTAACAACATTAATGGATTTCACAAACTCCTGGAACTTGTTGTATCTGGGAAACTTATATCAAAACTGATGGGATAGTTCCATCCAAATACACTGCTCCATGGTAAGGCCTAGAATGTCAAACAGAGTCCAACTCACTTTCTTGATGAAATTTGTTAATGAGGGAGGTTTCTCATTCTCCTTCAGATCATTTCAACCCTTACTCTATCTCTTCCAAGTGGGTTTCTATCTGTGACAAACAGAACCTTGATCATCTCCTCCATTTGCACAAAGTTATTACTGTCCTTGGAAGTCAAGAGAATTACTACCAAGAAAGGGTCTAGATACCAAGTGTGGTTTCTCCATGATTTTAATACTGACTCAGCAGCAGGTTCAATCTGAGCATAGTGGCACATTTGTAAATAGCTGAACTGATCCTAAATAAAAATAATTCAAGTATTATTTTTACCTTAAATCAAGCTTGTGCAATACAAACATAAATAAAAAGCACTTTCATTATTTCTTTTACTATTTTTGTAAAGCAAGTATTACATACTACACAATGAAACAATTAATTATTTTTTTATTATATTTTTTCTACTTTACCTTGACTGAAGCAGGTCTGGAAACTCACAAGTAAGGAACTAGGAAGTGTAAACGAAGGCAATAAAGTCTGCCATTCTCTTAATCTCTTTGATAAGATCATTATTGATTTCAATAACCTGTTGCATCTTGAAAAAAAGAAGCTGAAACTTCATGTAATAAAGGGCTTTCCCCATGAACCTAGCACGGGATATGGCTCCAGGCTTGTAAAACTTGCACAGAGCGGGCTCACATACCCGATCTAGATACATTATGACCAACTCTGCTAACTCAAAATAGTCCCCTCTCTTTTCAAATGTCTGAAAATAATATAACCTATATGTTTTTAAATTTTAAAAAATGTTTGCATATTGATTTGTTTAAATCTCACCAAAAAAAATTAAATTTACCTTAACATAACTCAGAATATTTTTGTTCTTCAAGCTTTTGCAGACATCTAATGCAAGTATGGCCTGTCTCTCTAGCCATTCTCCACAAATATCATTGTAATCAAATCTTGAAAGGGTGTCAACCTGATCTGCTCCAACTTCAAGCCACTATTTTTTAAAGACATGAACAGTTGGTTTTCTGGCCCAACGATTCTTTTACCAGCAACTTTGGAATTGAAGTGGGATAGGTACACTTTTCCAACATGGTGTCTGCATGCCTAGGGTTAGGACTATTGTTATTGTTATTGTAAAAATTAAATACAATAACAATTACAATACAATAATATTGTATTGCAATACCAGAGATGCAATTAAAACATTATTTATGGTTATGGTATTGCTGTGAATAAAAACAGTTACAATAACTATTGTATTGTTTTTTTATCTAACAATACATTGAAGCTCTAAAACTATTGTATTGTACTGCTGTGATGTAAAACAATTACATTAACTATTGTATTGTATTGCTGTGATGTAAAACAATTACAATAACTATTGTATTGTATTGCTGGGATAAAAAAAATTACAATAAGTACATTGATGTATTGTATTACTATTTCAAAGTCGAATAGCTATTGTATTTTATAGTATTTAGACTCTTTTTTACGCATTTATTATTATTTGGGCACTAGATAATTTAGGGGTGCCCGTGACGCTCATTTTAAGCAGTCATTTATATATGCAAATTTTATTTATTTTTAGAAGTGAAGTGAAGCCAGGGAAGCTAAAGAAGTATATACACTACGTATACTTAATAAATATTTGGTTCAGGGGTGCACGTGGCACCCATTTCTAGCAACCATTTACATATATAAATTTTATTTATTTTGAATTCAATAATACAACTGTTTAAATAATAATTTATTTAGAATTAACATTAATAATATTCATTCAAAATCATACAAATATATAATTTATCAAATGCTTGTAATTAAATAATTATTTACTTTAAGAAGTTAAATTTGATATTTTTTTATAATTTTGTCTAAACTGATATTGACATGTTTCACAGGATGATGACGTCTAAACTAATTGATTAACTACATTAAGCGCTTTTTTTTTCAATATATCTAACCGCTAATGTGTAATCAATTACATCGTTATGGAATCAAAGAACATTTGACCTGGGTAATTATCGATTAGATTGTGAACTACTTTTGTTTTGTTAAAATTTTTTTTACATTTTCAGATTGTTCATCACCTATCAGACCGTACCAGTAAATTTTGTGTTGATTCCATTTTGAAAAATGAGGCAGTTTAGAACACCAAATAAATATTATTCTTGATTTATGTAACAAAACTCTTTTATAACTTTGCAACTAGATGTCCAGTTACTTTATGAAATACATATATCCATAAAGCGGAAGGGAAACAAAAGACAAAGTTATATTAGAGTAAGTGTGAGTTGAGTAAGTTTCGAAACAATTGGATAGGTGCCTAATGTAAAAGTAAATAACTTAGTAGAAGAAATGGTAGTAGTTAATCAGGTCTATCCCCAGCAGTAAAAGAAATACAGGTCCGATTAAACTCACTTTTATAGAGCTATACAGAGTTTATAAAATAAAAAAGAAACAGAACCAATATTTATATATTAGTTGTACCTATTTCAAGGTCACTTATTTCAGAAACTGGACTGTTAAAACATTTATTTAAATTTTGATAATTTTTTTCATTACAATAACAATATATTGTTATTGTATTATAAAGACGAATTACAATACAATATTTATTGTTATTGTAGTGGGTCATTACGATTTTTTTTCAGATATTGTTATTGTTTTATAAAGATAAATTGCAATACAATATTTATTGTTATTGTATTACAGTATTACAATAGTTGTAAATCACAAGTATTGTTATTGTTTCTAAATTAAGTTAATACAATAACAATAGTTATTGTTACTGTTATTGTTTTCATTACAATCACAATAGTCCTAACCCTATGCATGCCAACATAAGCAATGGTTGGTCATGAAAGTGAGCCAACCTCATGCATGCTCCTCTGAGGCGTCCAGTATTTGAAGCTGTAGTGTCAAAACATATTCCACATATCCACTCACCAATATCATTAGAATCTGAATTGTTTCAAACTGAGCCTTGCCAGTCCCATGAGCTAATCTTAGAACATCAAGGAGATATTTCTCTCCTTCATGCTTTATAAGAACATAGAGTCTATCTATAGTCTCATTTGTTGAGCCTATGTAATCCTTGATAATTTTACTGTCAAAATGAACATTAATTGGCATATCCGCATCCTTCACTTTCTTTTTTAGGTTAGCTCTGAGTTCAGCAGCATCCTTGTGTATAATCTTGTCTGAGATTCTTTGTCCAGAAGTCTTAGATAATGTTACTTTGTCTATATCTCTACCAGACTGCTCTATAACAGAAGTTATTAAAGCATTTGCTTGGTGAGGACTGATGCCTATACCAATTCCAATTCCAACTTTCTTCTCAGGTTTACTCAGGTTAATGTATTTTTCCACAAACTGATTAACACTGTCACTTAGATAATGGACAGTCAGAACTGGAAATCCTGTTCTTTTTCAAGGAACAAAGATTCCAGAAAGGAGACATCAAAACTCAGTTAGCACCATTTTCAACGCAAGATAATCTAGAAAAAATTTGTTAAAATAACAATCTTTGTCCAACTACATTAAAAAGGGAACAAATGTGTTTGAGTAAATTTTTGTGGATATAATTTAATAATTCACATTCTGTATCCATTTGACAACAAATTGCGGGATTGATACACACGCAAAACAATATAAAACAAACCTAAAAGTTTTGTTTGAAGAGGGCAAGACACCAACTCTTTAATTGGTTTCTTTGTATACATATCACGGAGGTAAAGATAATGTTGCATGATGTGTTTTCTCAAAGGAATCTAGTTCCTCTCCATCCTCTCTAGGGTGTTTCCAACCAGAAATCTTTTTCTTTTGCTGTAATTTTTCGTTCTTTTAACCTGTGTTTTTGGCTGAGGGCTAGGAAACCTCTCCCTTTTTCTAGTTCTCATAGCTATACAACTCACTTTAAAAGTATAAATGTATTAAGTTTTTTAAAATGTTGTTCAAGTTTTATGTTTTTGCAAAAAAAGATAAAGTAATAATGATTTGTTTAATGTCTTTGCACATTCATATAAACATTTACAAAAAAAAAAATTATAAATCTTTGCTGAACATTTTTAAACTTATGTATTTTATTTTTATAGATTATCATTTTAAATTTTTGATTTAATAGTTATTTCACTTTTTTTACTCTGTTTGATAGTGGATATTTATTTTATTACTAAATTACCTTCTTTTACTCTGTTTGATAGTGGATAGTTATTTTGTTACTATGTTACCTTGTATGTTAGTAGTTATTTAAAGAAACATTTAACTATATTGCTATGCTTAGATTTTTAAAATGTTTTTTAATATCTGACTTTGACTAAAATAAATATGATAAAAAACTGTTGTTTTGATAACTTATGTTTATGTGATTTTGTTTCTGGCATTTCAAAATTTTCTCAGTTAATCTAAACAACATGCTCTAACAATATCAAATAAAATTTCTGCATCAGATTTAAAAACCAAATAATTATAATTGCTTTTATCACAAGGTTTATTTTTATAATGTCAGAAAAAAATAATATAAAACTTTCAAAACACAATAAAAATAGCTAGCTGTTCGGACCTGTAAGATAAGGGTCTTGGTAAGTCTATTCTACACTAAACATTTCTATTCCTATTCCATACTTCAATATTTTTTAATAGGCGGTAGAAAAACTATACATATTGTCTACCTTTTAAAGTTATGAGTAAAAAAGTAATTTATATCATAATTAACCTTAAAATGTTTTAGTAGTTGTTGCGCAGTATTAGTACCCAAAGCAGGTATTCAAATAATATTTAGAATACCTGTTTGAAATGTGTTGATTAACTACAATTTGTTTAAAAAGTATAAAAAATAATCAGAATTAGATTTTTAAAAATGTGTGGAATAATGAACTTACCATGACACTTATAATACGGGCCATGGTAAGTTCATAATTAAAATAAACTAATAATACCCATATGATAAATATAATATTCCACATCAATCATTTTTATATAGTCGTTTTATTTCAGTATTTTTTAGTAAGTGATAGAAAATAAAAATTAAATCTTTGTTTTGAGTTAACGATTAATGTTAAATACTTAATAACTTAATTAACGATTAATGTTAAATACTTAATAACTTCTTATTGTAAAATTTAAACTTCTATAAAAAAAAAAACAAGTAGTGACTTTAAAATTTTTTTTCTTTATAAAGTTTCTATTAGGTTTTTATTAAATTTTCTTTTTCAGGCCATCCAGAGCTTATTAGGACCCTCACGCCATTAATTATTTTTGAAGAAAATAAAAGTTTGGATGTAAATTCTTATATCCTAAAAAAAAAAAAAAAAAGATGTATCTTTAATGTGTGTTGAGTACAGACTTAACTAATTAACTAAGCACATTAAATATCTCTATTGTGACATACGTGAAAAAAAACTTCTACCACTTTTTTAATGTTTATTAAACTTTAAGGCTTTTTTAAATATTCTCTCCCTTTTATTTGTTATAGTATATAATATTTTTATTATATTTGTTATGTTATATAATATTTTTATAATATATTATGTATATAACATCAATACAACTTTAAAAATGTTTTATTTTGCATTTAAGAAAATTGGAAAAGATACGTATAAAAAAAAAGTGTAAGTTACAGGATTTGAACCCTCGTGTTGTATATTAGAAGCAAGCAAA
>NC_061165.1:15516175-15520514 GCF_022113875.1 Hydra vulgaris
ATCTTGTATCTTATCTCAGATCTTAGGTTTTAGAGATTTTTGGAAAATCTTCAACAATGTCATTAACTAAATTAAGTCTAACATTCCATCGTTAAATCATGGGTCTGATCTAGGGCTTGACAACCGGTGGAAACCGCAATGGGTTAACCAATTTTTTGTTCAGTTTTCTTAAAAACTAAAAAAACTCTTTTTTTTCTCTAAAAAAAAACGGTTGTTATTATATATTACTTAATAGATAAATAGTTCAAAGACGTGAAAATATATAAAGTTTTAAAAAAAGCACTTTGATATTGCATTTAGTTTTATTTATTTCAATTTTTTTTTTACCAATTATTAATAAATTACATAATGACAGAAACTTAATAATATTTGAATTTAAAAATACTTAAAACAATCCAGGAAAGTCAAGTAACACTAACTTAAAGTATTTGTTAACTTTTTGATATTTTCATTTGTTGTTTTATTTTTGTTATTTATTTTTTTGTTATTGTTGTTTAATTATTTTAATTTGAGATTGTTAAATCTCAAAATCTTGCACCTCATCTTTGAAATAAAATAGTATTACCAAATTTTGATCCTTTTTTTACACTTTCTGTTTTTAAAAATAAATTTAAAAATGTTTTCTCTATAGACAGCATTTTAAAATTCTACTAAAAACGTATGTAAAATGTTTCTATGTTGTATCTTTGCATTATGTTAAATATTCAATAAATCTATATATTAAAAATAAATACATTTAACTTTTAAGGTTCTGATGATAAGATCCTTATGATCTTCTTTTCAAAACCTAGCTTTATATTATTAGTACACTGAATTGTTTATTTTTAAAAAGTCTTATATGTTATTATGTATCACGACTATCATTGTAAACTGAAAAAAAAAAATAGTTAAACAACAAAAACAAATTTTTCGTCAACAAAATTGTTTTTTGTATTTTTGATTTTTGTATTAATTTAAATATTATAAAATGTAGTATATTTTTACATTACACTGATAAAAAGTGGTATATTCAGTTATGAATAGTGTTAAAAAAAAGAAAAGGATATAGAGTTGCCACTAAAAAGAAGGATTAAAAAAAAAAAAGATTAAAACTAAATTATTAATGAATAAAAAAAATGTAAATATTACTGTACATTGATAAAAATTAATTTTTAATAATTAATGAAAAAAATTAAACTTTTTATAATAAGTATGAAAAACTTAATTTTAGTTTACAGATCTAATTCCAGTATATCCTGTTAGTTACATTTGCTTTAGACAGCAATAATAAAAATTCGCAAAACCAGTGTAAAACCGTATTACAATTTTAAAAAACCGAAAACCAGTTTTTTGAAATTTTGCAGTTTTTTCCAAGCCCTAGTCTGATCTTATTATTTCTCCCCAAAATAAGGCAGGGTTATTTGCAAAGAGCCTTTCCTCTAGTTTGACTCTTGAATTTTAATGGTAAAGCTATTTCCCAATTAAACTCTACTATGGCTTGTGGTTCAAACAACATTTCCACCATAGTCTTACAAAAGTATTCTTCAGAACTCTCAGAATTTCGTTAAACTATTAATATAAGCTAAATAAGTGATACAAATTTTTAAAAACTCAAGAAAACTCTCTAACCTCTCTAACTATCATCCAACTAGTCTTCTCTTTATTTTTACATAAGTTTCTTTACATAAAGGTTTTGAGATTATAAATAATCTTTCTAATCTCTGTATTTATCTCAATGGCTTCTACTCTTACTCATTTACAGTAACTTTAAGGGTACCGCAAGGTTCTACCTTTGGTTCTGTATTGTTTCTTATCTACTAAAATAATCTTTCTAACAATCTTACATCGAAAGTGGTTTTTAGCTTGTATTTTATAACTAAGAACAAGCAACCAATCCTTAATTTAATCTCTCTTCTGTAACAGCTTGGAGCTTGCAGTGCCTTGTAGGCTTTAACTCCAAAAAACTCAGTTATTTACTGCAAACAACTATACTGTTGATATGTAATATCAACAGTATATTCCTATATTGACGACTAACAACATTCACACTTTCAATATCTCAAAGTCCAATATATATAATATATGTATATATATAAATATATATATATATATATATATATTTATATTTATATATATATAACCAATATATATATATACATATATATATATTAATTGTATATATATTTATATATATATATTTATGTATATATATATGTATATTTATAAATAAATAAATTATATATATACAGTCATGTGCATGAAAATATCAGTGGCACAAAAAATTATAAAAAAACTTTATTAAATTTAATGATATGCATAATTTCGGACCGTAATTGTTAATTTTTCATAATTAAGTGTTATCTGACACTATTTAGTCTAAAAAAAGCTTTTAAACTTTAATGGACAATATCATACTACCATTTTTTTTAAAAAGGTACTTTTATCACATTTAATGAATGCAGATTTACCATTAAAAAAGTAAATAAAATATAACATTGATGAAAAACTATTTATTCATCTTTTGAAAATACATCTAATACTTAGTTCCATGACCCTTATTTTTCAATACTGCTTTACATCTTCGTGGCATTGACTCGATTAGATGACGACATCTTTCTAAGGGAATAGCTCTCCAAGCTGCTTCAACTGCTCTCCAGAGTTCCTCTTTATTGGCTGGTCTAGACAAAGATACTGCTCTTTTAACATCCCCCCACAGGTTTTCTATCGGGTTCAGGTCTGGGGATTGTGCTGGCCAGTTCATTACCTCAACCTTATTCTCTACAAACCAATTTTTAGCTTTACGAGAGGTGTGTTTAGGATCATTAACCTGCATAAAGATCCACTTCAAAGGCATTTCTTTTTTTGCATATGGTAACATGACTTCTTGCAGTATTTTAACATAAGCAGTTGCATCCATGATGTCTTTGATCCAAAAAATAGGGCCCAATCCAAACCAAGAAAAACAACCCTATGCCATCACCTGGCAGCCATTATGTTTTATTGTCTTGGTGGTATACTTTATAATATATTCTGTTCGTGGGGGTCTTCGTACAAACTTTTCGTGAATACCTGGATTAAATAAAACAATTTTAGTCTCATCACTCCAAAGAATATTACGCCATTTCGATGATGGCCATTCTTGATGCTCTTTAGCAAATGCGATTCGATTTTTAATCTGTCTCTTATTTAGAAGTGGAGTTTTTCTGGGCCTTCTGGCTTTTAAATTGGCTTTTATCAAACGTCTTCTCACTGTCGAGGACGATATTGGTAAATTTAATTCCGTTTTTATGGCTGTGGAACTCATAAAAGGATTTATCTTTGCACATCTAATAATTTTACGGTTCGTTTTCAATGACGTTTTAAATTTTCCCCCACGCAATTCCGCTTTTTGTGTCTATTTTTTGGCATTGGAAATCATTTTTGCAGAACATTGTAAAGCATCTTGGATGAATTTGTAAGTTTTACCATCTTTTAACATATTTAAAACTATTTGACGCTTCTCATTGGAACAATGTTTTGCTCTACCCATTTTAACTGTAATAAAATTGTGAAACTTAATAAAATATCGTTTAATTTTAATGAACAAACACTTACCTTAATGTATAAAAAAAATTGATGGTAAAAACAACTTTTAAGGCACTAATAGAAAATAAAGTGTATATTCACTGCTATTATAACGCACAGTTAATAAAGCAAAATTTTATAATTTAATTTAAATTCTGATACATGAATGTATTAACAGCAATATTGCCAACCTCTTTATATTTAAAAACCCTAATAGAAAATATTTAGAGAATAAAATATACAAAATTAACCATCAGTAAAAAAATTTAATGTATTTTATAAATAATATTTTCCCACTGCTATTTTCATACACATGACTGTATATATATAAATAATAAATGTATTATATATATATATATATACATATATATATATATATATATATATATATATATATATATATATATATATATATATATATATATATATATATATATATATATATACATATATATATATATATCAACCCTCGGAATTAGGAAAAATGAGGTCGGCAATATTTGCCGACCTCAATCACTTTTAGGTCAGCAGTTAGGTTGGCATATATATATATAATATATATATATATATATATATATATATATATATATATATATATATATAAATATATATATATATATATAATATATATGAATATATATACATATATATATATATATATATATATATATATATATATATATATATATATATATATATATATATAGAATATATATACATATATATATATATATATATATATTATGTATATATATATGTATATTTATAAATAAATAAATAATATATATATATATAT
>NC_061165.1:15521513-15604013 GCF_022113875.1 Hydra vulgaris
CCATATGACAAATGATCGCTGAAAATATACGGTATGATTGATGACCGCCTAATAGATATAGCTCTTGAAGAAGTCTTCGATGTTTTCATTTTATAAAATTTTTCTTTTAGTTTTAATTTCAAATGGTTTAGAGTTACAAGCATTTTAATGTGATTATTGATTACTATATTCCATACCTAATGGCCTCTGATGGCAATTGAAAACTTAGCTTCAAAACGAGTTATAGTTTGAATATAATTATTTCAATATTTAATAGAATATTTATGCTGTATTTTTTAAATATTGTTTTGAAAAGATTTGGAATCCTTTTTTTATTAACTTTATTTATATATATTGAAAAAATGTAGGGGAAGAAGGGGAACATTCGATCTTTTCAAATATTTCCCAACATGATAAAAATTACCACACAAGGTTTTATCCATGTTTTGTCTGTTAATAAGCTATCGCGGGAAATAAGTATCGATCCATCTTTATTAGTATTTGTACTTATATAGAAGAAAATCTAATTATTGATGCAAAAGGTAATTTTTTCATGTTTTAAATAACCCGCAGAGAATCACTTTTCCAATTTTAAACTCCTAAACTTTTTTGTTGTTTATTGTTATTGTTTTCTTGAGTAAAAAACCTTTGTGTTTGGTTTACTTTAAAATATTGATTTTGGCTTTTAAAAGCGTTTGTTTATATATAACACGTGTGGGGTACATTCGACCCACCTAGCTGGAGAACATTCGACCGGTGCTTGAAAGTACCACGATAATTTATTTCTCTTATCTTTTAGATGCCTTGAAAAAATGTAACGAAAACATATAGGAATAAAAGAAATGAAAATGTGGTATTAGTAAAAAATACTAGTATTTTCAATAGTTCACTGTCTGAACCACAAGCTGCAAAAAGATTTCACGCCCAGATCAGAGCCCTAATGGGAGAACCAAGTGAAAGTCTAGGGGTAATAGACACACCATTAAAAAACAATTTACCACTCTTATCTAACAATGAAACGCATTCCTCCTGCAACTACTAGAATAACTATAAGAATTAAAATCTGATTCTAGAACATGTGCAGCTCTTGCCTAAAGCTTCTCAAAGACAAAATAAATAAAGAGGTCCACGATATACGCTAACAATCCTGAAAAAGAAAAGATTGAAAAACTTTATTTGAAAAAAGTTAAAAAAAAAGAAGAAAACTTATCAACCTGAAAAAAAAAAACGCTTTTAAATTCTGCGACTCCAGCAAAGACGGAAAGAACGGCAACGTTATTTTTATTTTGATATAACTTCGCAAATCTTGTTGTAAAACAGCTATTACTATTTGTTTTTAAATATTTTGCGGAAAGTTTTTATTGTACAATAAAATATTTATAAGAAAGAAAGCTTATAGATTTATTAATTTGCTAATAATGATATGTTTGAAAGAAACCCTCTAGGTGGTCGAATGTACCCCACCAGTGGGGTACATTCGACCACTTTGAGGCTTACTTTGAAAACAGTGGTAGATTTAACAAAAATCAATATTTTATATACATTATCTTTTTAATTTGTTGGTTTAAGACCATAACTTGTAATGCTAAAAAAATAAAATGTTTTTGGTAAAAAATCATTTGAAAATTAATAAAAACCAGCTAAGTGGTCGAATGTTTCCCGTTTTCCCCTAAACATTTATTTGGTAAAAATGCCCAAACAAAATAAAAATCTGCAAAACTAAAAATCTGCAATACCAATTTTCTTTAGTAATTTTATAAATAATTTTTATTTATTTATTAAAGACTTCAATATATCTAACTTTGCTGACAACAACACCCTTTATGTTCGTAAAAACAACATAGAGAGTGTTCTTTCTCGTTTTCATTTAGAAATGGTAATGCTATTTTATGGTTTGCTAGGAATAAAATGGTTGCAAATCCTGATAAATTTTAACTTGGCTTGAAAACTTGTGATGGTCTATTTGTAAATGTGGTAATGTAAAGGTCATTGCTTCCTGTAAAGTTGAACTTTTTGGGGTCAAAGTTGATAAGTATTTAAATTTGATATTTATATTAAAAGCCTACTTAGGAAAGCAAATAGTAAAAGTTTTGCTCTCTCATAAGAAAAACATTTTATCACAAAAACAAGCCATTGTCTTATTTAATGTTATAACATTGTCTAATTTTTCATACTGTCCTTTGATTTGAATATTCTCCTAAAAATGCATTAACAATCTTATTAATAATATTAAAAAAAGACACCCCATTCTCCACAAGAGATTAATCTTTCATTGAATGATATCCTAAAATTAGACAATATCTCAAAGATCCACTTCAGGAATTTATGGTTTTTACAAACTAAAGATTTTAAATCTAGAAATAGCTTATACCCAGTGTAATGAGTGAATGAGTGAAATGAGTGAATGAGTGAAGTGATAATGACCTTTTTTTATTAAAAAATTCTTTTCCCATAGACTTTGTAGTTGTAAAAAATTACAACTACTTCCGATTGTCTATAAACATAAATGCATAAGAAATAATTTATGTAAGAAATAATTTATGTAATTGTCTATATATATAAACTGGCCTTGTTGTGCTGATGTACGATTTCTCTTGATATAAATGTTTTTATACTTTATGTTGGTTCCCTGTCGTGCCTAGCAATAGAGAAAAACTTTATCTGATCTTCAGATTTTTCGATAGTAACATGTAGTAGGCTAATACTTTTTGAGGTGGGCGTTTTTGGTTTGGTATGTACTTTCTGTACATTCACCGGTGAGACTCTGGCTGAATTAAAAAAATCACTTACAACTATTTTTTTTTCAGTCATCATTTGTTTTAGAAAGTTCAAAACTTGTAGTTATGACCTTTCTTTCAATTAATCTTCTGTTTTTTTCCTCTATTGTGCAAGCATTTATTACTATCGGGTGGACACGGAAAAAACCGGTCAACTTTAAATTGAGATTTTTCTATAACCGCAAATGCTTTTTATTTTTTTTAATCAAACGTTACTTCCTTATCTATAATTATGTTGATATAGATATCAATGGTTTGCAAAATGCTTCGGCAGCAAATTGAGGTCCGTAAAAAAGTTGTGATCTTTTTTTTGCAAAAATACATCGACTTCATATTACTTAATTGCTAAACGTACAAAAGTCCCAAAATCTACAGTCATAGATATTATGAATAAGTTCAAGACTACTCAAAGCTTCGAAGGAAAACTTGGAAGTAGAAGAAAGAAAACTTTCCATAAATCCGAAAAGGTAAAGTCAATTCTTAGTTCAATCGCACGAAATCCGAATCAGTCACAGCGAGATCTAGCAAGAAAGTTCAAACCTTTGCGTTCTTATATCAAAAAGTTACTTAAATAATTACTTAAAAATGCTAGAATTAAAGCATTTTATAAGAAAAATACACATAAGAGAAGCTTAAATGGCAAAACTAAAGGAATTTTAAGTGCAAAGAAGTTGGTTAAAATAATATTGCGGATAAAAGTATGTGCATAATTGAAGACGACAAAACACATTGCAAGGCTAATTTTTCACAACTTTTTGGTCAAAAATTTTACTATGAGAGCAAGATAAACCTGTCAATGATCAATTTAAAGATATTAAAAAAAAAAAATTTGCATACAAGATCTTTGTGTGGCAAATTATTAGTAGTCGTGGTATGCAGCTCTCTTGTTTTGTCACTAAAAAGACCTTGACTGCCGATCTCTACATCAAAACGAGACCCCCAAAAAAGATTTTGTCATTTATAAAAAAAACAAAACAAATACCGTTGTCTCTTTTGGCCTGATCTTACTGCTTCTAAATGTTCTGAAAATCTTCTACATTGGTGCAAAGATAATAATGTGAAAAAGTTTTACATTAGTGCAAAGAAAATAATGTAAAAATTGTTTCTAAAGATGCAAATCCTCAAATCGTCCTAAAGAGCGCAAGATATTTGGCCAATAGTTAAAGGAATTTATCGTAAGACAGGTGGAGTAAAAAATAAATAAAAAGGACTTCCAAATAAAGTGGATTTATGACACCGATAAGATGAAAAAAGAAAAAATCTGCAAAATGATGGCATGAACCCGCTATAAAATTTGACATCTTGTTCACCAGCCTATCAAGCCCTTTAAAATTAATTTGAAACCCTAATTGATGTAAGCAAATTCAACTAAAAAAAATTGAAATAAAAAGTTTTTTTGTTTTAGAGAAATATCAATTTGACCGGATAAAATTGATCCGTGTCCACTCGAAATATTGTGAGTTGTTTTTTGTTCAGTTAAGTTTCCAATAAGAGCAGAAAACGTTTTGGCAGATGGGTTTGTTGCACTTATGACAGCAACTTTTTGGGCTTTGACTTCCTTTTTCAAGTTTTGTATTTCAATTTTTTGGTCATATGTTATGTTTTTCATACCTTTTATTTCATCTCTCATTTTTGAAATAACAAAGTTCAAAAACACTTATAGCTGACCATGTTTGAAAGCTTTTTGATAACATTCAGTTACTGATAGTCACTCAAATTTGCTGTCATCAATAACTGGCTACGTGCCAGTTGAGATATTCGGTTTAGATGCTGATATCTTGAACACTCAAAAATGACTGCTGGCTGAATACTTTGTATTCAGAATTTAGTGTTTTGAATTCAAAAAAATTATTAGCCACAAATGTTAAAAAACAATTTACATAAATCTTATTATAAAATAAAAGTTTATGGCAAAAATAAAACCATTGGTGTCCCTACGTACATGGGGTAATTCCGAACACATCGGAGGGCAATCGAAAGCACTGTTGTGTAATAACAAATAAAATGCTAATTGTAATAACTAAGTACAAAAGTTATACTATGCAACAACAACAACAACAAAAAAAATAGTGGTTTTATATCCATAGAAGCTACAGAGGTTTTTTTTTACAAAGGTTTTTTTTTAGCCAAATGTTTCTAAACTTAGTATGCAATTTAATTTGTTGATTTTAATATAATTGAGCATAAATATTTGTTTTAATTTACATTCACACTTTCATATAGGTGGACACATTTTCAAAAGTATAAGGATACAAAAAACACATTTATAAACTAATATTATCTGTGGATGACCTCAATAAGTCAATAACTCCAGCTGGGAAGTTTTTTGTTTTGGTGTGACTTCCTGCTGTCTTTCTCAGAGATGCAATAAATGGATCAAATGTACACAGTAGTCGATTTAACAAATATTGGTTAGCTTTCACACGAGATGATTTTCTTGCAAAATGTTCCCGATAGTTTTGAAAGTCTTTATTGCGAGCTTCTTGATCTTATTCAGAATACATACTAATGGGTAATGCTAAAGTTTTAATAATTTCAGAACCATGGAATAAAATTTTGTGGAGAGATTGTGGCATATAGTACCTCGAATAATGATAAACATAAAGTCGAGATGTTTTTAAACATCTCGACTTTAAATTTAAACAGAAAGCCTCAAATTTATTAGTTTCAATGTCTAAACCAAATGAATATGTTGCCAATACAATATGCAAATTTAGAATCAATTTATCATAAATATTTAAATTTCTGCAATTTTTCCGCATTTTGAAATCCTTTTTGAGCATTTCAAAATGCGGGATTTCAAAATGTAAGGATGATAAACCAAATAAATAACTGCCTGTCATACCCTTTTTCAAAACCATTTTTTAAATATCATTCATTGCTTTGGGACTTGCCCCATATATAGTACAGCATTGACTAGAATTTGTAACATTTGAAAGAGCAGTGTGAACTTTTCCATCAATCATAGTAATTTGTATTATATGATGTATTTTGATTTTTTTAATATTTATATTAATATCAACTTCAGTATTTTTCAAGTTTGAAACCTCCTAATGAGATCCTCTTATGATTTAGAAACTTTTTCATTTTCAAGCTTCTTCTTTTTCAAGCCGTTTCTTTTTCAAGCTTAAAACGCAGAGTTCTACAGTACAATGTCGATAATGGCCGTGGACTTCGCTAAGCTTTGTACCGTAATAAAAAAATCCTACTGATTGTTTAAATTTCTTGTTACTGTTCCTTGCAATATTTGTTTATATATGGACTGTTCTGTGGCACCATCAAAGCCTATTTCTACCTAAGAAAAAGTCTATCTAGAGTGCCTTCAGTGCTAAAAATATCATACTGTGCCTTGCATTTTCTATTTGCTTTATGATCCATAAAAGCTTGTAGTTTTAATTTAGCTGAAAAGTCTGAAATATATATATATATTTGCAGGATAGCATAACAGCTTTGCATCCCAAACATCATTATATGGAGGATATAAATAAACTTCCTTTTTAACTGCTTGATTTCGAATAATTTGGTATGAAGCTTTTGTCAATCTAGCATCTAAAAGAAGACAAAGAGCTTTATCTTTAGACATTCTACGATCTTTTTTTGAGGTTTTTTTAATTGAATTTACTTTTCTCCGTTTAATTTTTGAAGTAATTCTAACGCAGAAAATTAATACATTTCAGTTAAGCGACTAACTTAATGATTTTTGGTTTCAGTGGAGTAGTCATCAAAGCCTGCCTAAATTGGTAATCCAATAGGTATTGGTGTTACATTTAAATCATCAGGAACATAGCTTTGCGGCCATTTTTTATTTTTTACTTAAATCGAGCCATGCTGCTATATGTTGTTTTGCAATCGCTAAAATCCAATGAGCCGTAGCACCAATTTAGCTCTTTTTTAAATAGTTTCATATGCCTGCTATCTTACATATGCCTGCTGTCTTACATATGGAAATTGACATCTGAAAGCGATCTTTAATAAGATTAAGAATACTTTCAGGTTAACAATTTAGCTTGTTTCTAATATTTGGACTAGACATAACTGTGGATTAGGGAGAAAGACCGGTAACTAAATTTTTACACAACTGTTTTTAACTGTTAACAGTGGTCTACTACATTGACCACTTCCAAAATTGGAAGTGGTCAATGTAGTTAATAGTTAAATTGTTTAGCTTTTATGAACAACAGTGACAGATCCAGCACTTTTTGGTGTTTTTAGATAGCTATCTTCCAGACATGGAACAAACTCAAAACATTTATGTTTACACTTATATCAAATAATGCTTTGCAAAAAATTGAGATGAATGGAGGCTGGGAGCAAAAAACCCCTCAGTTTCACCTTCCCTCTTCCTAAACGTGAGGGGCAAGTTGATAAAATATTTTTTATACTATTCTCAACTAGACTTATACTCATCAAGAAATTTTAAGTTTCATAGTATTATCTCTTAGCGTTCAAAAATTATGATCATATAAAGTTTAAACACCCTCAATTTGAGGAGGTAAAAAACACCAAAAAATGTTGCATCTGTCACTAAACAACTTGAAAGAAAAAAGATAAAGAAATAATTAATTAATTAAAAAAAAAAATTGATTTGGTCGTGATATTGCAGTGGCAAATGAGAGTCAATATCATGACCAATTCAATATCACGACCAAAGTCAAAATAACGACCAAAAGTACTCAATGTGGCTTGATAGCTCAGTTGGTTAGAGTGTCAAAACGAAAAGTTAAAACCCGGACTATTAAACGATACAAGTTCAAACCCTGTCACCGCCAACTCAACACTTGAGTAGTACTTCAGTACGCAAAAATGTTGGTCAATGACGGACGCTATTTCGGATTAGTCTTAATGAGTGTTTGTAGTTGTTCCTATGCTAAGCCAACAATTTTTTAGGATATAAGAACATTGTATAAAAAAATATAGCACTTTATCATTATTATTATTTTAACGATGTTTTTAAAAGATAAAATAACGCTTATTACATATGAAAAAATATTGCTATGACAAAAATTAAACAAAAATTAGACCAAAATTAAGCAAAAATTAAAGAAAATAAAATATTGCTTACGACATAAATAAAAAAAAAAAAAGGAGACTATTTCAATAATTTCTGTTAGTTAAATAACTTTTTGTTAATTATTTTAAAAAGTTATTCAATTTTTATATTAAAAATAATTATATACGTCTGTTATGCTGACATAAATATTATAGAATTCAGTCAAACAATAATAATAGTAACAGTAATAGATAAACAAATAACTACTTTTAGATGCATCAGCAGGAATTTGAGTCAATTTGTGCAGACAAGAGTTTATTTGGACAGGTTTTACATTGGTAACTATTTGGTAAGAAAAATTAATTATATTGTAATTGCATCGGTAACAGGTAGTTACATAGATAACAGGTTTATTGGTAAAAGGTTATTTGGTAAGAAACTGTGTATATAGCTTACAAATTATATACACAGTTTTTTTTCTCATTTTTTGATTTTTGTTAAGTTGCAAAAACAAAAAAGTTATACAGATAATAGTAATATATAAATAATGATAAATAAAGATAAACATTAAAAATACTTATTGTTATTATTTATTTTTAAGATATGCAAAAAAAACGAAGTAATACGAAGGTTTCACACTGAATACCCTCATTAGCATTTTCTCTTTCTATAACATTAAATTTATCATTAAATACGTTTATAAAATAAGCAATATTGGTTCAAATATAATATATATTGGTTTTAATGTAGCCATGGTGTGGTGGTTAGTGTTCTGATTTCAGAGATGGAGGCATAAATACATTGTTGTTTGGGAAAGAGGCGTAAACTTATTGGTTTTATGATATTCCGTGGTGCTTTGTGGATAAGAACTGGCGAACTCGACTTTTTATGACTAGAATTTAAATGAAAGACTAATTTAGATTATATGCGTACACCGAAATTAACTGAAAGACGAATTTAAGCCGTACATGTAGCCCAAATTTAACTGAAAGACGATTTTGGACTTCTAAACCAACTTTAACTGAAAGCCGAATTTAAATTTTAAAAACACATTTAATTAAAAAAGAAGTTTTTTTAGAACTTTTACAAGTTTAAAAAAAAAAATTTTTTTTGTTTTGTTTTTTGTTTTTTGCTTTAAATGTTCCAAGAAGATGTAACGGTTTTACCACGGAGTATATCAGAAAAATGTTAAACTAGGAAATTCAAACCTACTTCTTTACCGAAGGAGCGAAATATACCCAGAGCTTGCTTCGAACCTGAGGTCTTTTCCTTCTAAAGCTAGCGCTCCAACCATTGCGCCGCGGTCGTTGTATAATAATTTTTTATAAAATAAAGTTATTATTTTTAGCTTGTAATTACCAAAATTTAAAACATAACATAGAAAAAGGAAAGCCAAGTAAACTTTAGTTTATTAAAAAATATACGCTTACAAAAAACAATTTGCGTCAAAATAAAAAATCTAAAAATTCAGTTACAATGAAAATTTAAGTTATGGAATCTATACAACTTCGTGTTTTTGAACGAACATGAACAAAAAAACATTTACAACGTTCATGGAAAAATTTTTATTATCATTTTATAAAGGAAAAAGATCGTTTAGAATACAAGGTTAAATATTCACCAGTTTTTAAGTATTTTTTAAAAGCAAATTTTTAACGAATTTAACTGAAAGCCGAATTTCTATTTCAACTTCGGCGCCGAAGTCGAAGCCGAAGTCAACTTCGCCTTTCAGTAAATTTTGTAATCCGAATTTAAACGAGTATTAGCCAGTCCTTGTTTGTGGATTTAATGGCTAAGCTAGGATAGCTCAGCCAAGAAATCCACAAAAGATTTCTTAGATAGCTAATTTTGACAAAAAAAAAAAAAAAAAAGGACTTGTTGAAATATCAGTAATTTTTTTTTTCTGAATATGAATGTGCGTAATTTTTATGCCCGAAAATATTTGGACGCCATTTTGCGTAATTTTTATGTCCGAAAATTGGACGCAATTTACAAGGATAGGATAATCGCCACACTAAAATCACAAAGGTGCGAAAAGTATTGCAAAAATAAAACTAGTCAAATTAAAAATATTGCTACTTTAAAATACTTAATGTTGGTATTAAAAAAAACGGTGTTAGAAATAAAATTAGTAATACCACATGTATTATAAAATTAAGTGTTTGAATCTGGATTTCAAATTTTTTTTTAGTTTTGCTTACATCCAATAATGTCATATATATATATATATATATATATATATATATATATATATATATATATATATATATATATATATATATATATATATATATATATATATATATATATATATATATATATATATATATATATATATATATATATATATATATATATATATATATATATATATATATATACATATATATATATATATATATTGCATACATTAATTGGCTTAAGCCAATTATGTTTATAGTAACATATTGCACCTTCTGACATCGTGTGCAATCCTGTTCGCTTTCTGTATGCTATCTTTCTAACACGACTTTTCCTGTCTTTCACTCTAACATTCTTCGTTCTTCCTAAACTCACTTTACTCTTGGTCCGTAGAGCAGGTAATGACGCTATTTATTAGCTGAACTTGTCTTTGCGGTCCTTGGTAATGTGGCCTCCGTATGGCAATTAGCTGGAGGAGGATAAACCACAATACCTATATATATATATATATATATATATATATATATATATATATATATATATATATATATATATATATATATATATATATATATATATATATATATATATATATATATATATATATATATATATGATATTCCAAAGGGTCCACGATAAACGATGCAAAATTCATTAAATTTTGCGAGGAAAAAGCAGAAATTCTATTTTAATTTTAGATTTCTTTGCATAAAAATGAAATTTTTTTTTTCAAGATAAATAAAAAGTTCGTTTTCCTAAAGTTTTCTACAAGAAATTTTTATTTTAAATAATTTTTAAAAAAATGGTTTTATTTTTGAAAATTTTAATGTTTTATTACATTTTTGGAAAAGCTCAATTAAAACATTTTTAATGATATATTTGAGTTTGAAAAACTATTAATATATTTGAATTTGATAAAACTTTGTTGCAATTTTTTTTTTATCTTGCCTAAATCAAATTATTGTGAGCCTCTGTTGGGCTAGTATCTATTTGTCACTATCTGCTTGTTTGGTTGTTTGCGCCTATACTAATTAGTTAGACTCATACAGTATTTAAGCATAGATACAAGGCCACCCAGTAAATCTGATTAAATCACGTACTGTATGCAAGGATGTACTTGAAATGAATTGGCAGTTAACCATTGTGTTTAATACATAAAGCATGAAAAGTCACGTGATGTTTTTCTGCATCTTTAAACTCTTAAATAGATTTAGGTATGCCAATATATAAAATATTATTCAAAAATAATATTTTAAGCATCATCATAACATTTATATATTTTGCCCATTCACACGGCATAAACTGGTATGCATTTTTTTACTTGTTCTTCACAATAATCTACATGTTTATGTTCATGTTTACCATGTAACAATAAGAACATTTTTTTAAAATTTGATGCTTTAAAAACTCATTGTTAAAAAATCAAAAAACTAGACGGTATCCCGTTAACCTTTTATAGAACAAAAATAATTGTTTTTTTCTTTATGTCTGTTATCAAAGCAACCACAGCAACCGACGGAAATAAGTATTTATTTTGCGTAAATTTATACAAACTTAAATATGACTTTAATCTAATCTGTTGGTTAAACACATATCACTGTTCTAATTTGAATATTTGACTTCAACAATTGTTCCGACGATGACCCTAATACCACTTTGTCACATTCGGCAAAAAATGAAAACCACATACAAGCTTTGAAGGATTACATTTAAAATTGCGGCGTTAATAAAATTTTTACTGGTATTGATATAAGGCTTTTCCTAGATAAAGAAGTCGGTAGCAAAAAGGATGGTATTGAAGATTATTAAAACAAAAAAACACGATTATAATTTATTACCTATAAGATTTTAATAATGTTTTAAAAAAAAATTAATTAGTATGTTAATAAAATTAAAGAGAAAAGATTTAACAATTAGGTTTTTTTAATTTTTTAATTAACGCTTTTTTTAATTGAGGCTATTTTTATAGTATTTTTAATTTCAATTCTGTTTTAAAAAAACTATTTATTTTACTTTAATAATTTTAAAAACAGAGCTGTTAAAATAACCAGGTCCAACAGTAATCCGGAATAATAAAATAATCAAGTCCAATCCGGAATAATAAAATAACGGGTTTAATCGTAAACCCAAACTTAATTTGTTGATATGGAATTTAATGTAACTGTAAATGCGCAATTGTCAAATTAGAGAGTATTTATTTATATCATCAACTTATAAACGTTTAAGATTTTAGATAAAATAAAAAAATGACCGGAACAAGTTAGAAAACAAAAGTTCTATTGTAAGCACCCTTAAAAACACGTCATATTTGTATTGTTAACATTTTTCCTTTTTGCTTTTTTCCGAATATACAAAAACAGTTTTACGTAGACGGTTTGTTTTTATATAATTTATCTTTGTTTAATCATGAACACATCAGTTTATATTAAATGTTTATATTAAATCAAATCATTAAATTTGCACGATTACTACCATTTTTTAATGGTGCATCAGATATTTTAAATTAATAATTAGCTTTCCACTTAGTTTTACTAGAACTTAATATTTATCGGGTTTTTGTCTCGATTATCTTGTTTTATTAATGCTTTTCTATAAAATGCTTTTTTAAATGAAACTACTAATTTTATTTTGAACTTAAAAAATTTCATAAATAATTACGAATAATCACATTCTAAGAATCTATTAATTTGCAATTACTGTTGCAACTTGCTTTTATGGTAAACAAAGGATATATTCATAAATAATTACGAACATTCTGTCTAAAGAATCTATTGATTTGCAATTACTGTGCAACTTGTTTTTATTCTAAACAAAGGATATATTCCAGTGGCGGATTTAGTATAAGGCGTGGGGGGGAAGGGGCGAACTGCCCCCCACGCCCTCCTATAACGCTCCCTAAAACAATCGAAAAAATAATAATTATAAGATCAAATTACTGAAGACAACCGCGGTCACCCCGATTCATTGACTTCTCCCCCCCCCCCCCCCGCGACACTAAACCTCAATCCGCCACTGATATATTGATAAATAAAAAGTGTTTAATAAACAATATAAATATATCTTAATAATAAAGGTTATTTTCTCGTGACATAAAATTTTTAATGATAAAAGATAAGATAGTCTTGCGCACACTCGAAAGGTTATTTTCTCACGACTTGAAATTTTTAAATAAATGATTACTAATGACTTGGCTTATTATATCATTGATCAACAAACACTTATGTTGTTGTATAACTGTATTTATAAGTTTAATTTGTACTTTAATTCTTGTTCTAATTAAGTTACATTATTGAAAAGCTTTACTTTAAACAAATTAACGTTGCTATCAAATTGCTTAATTTGACTATTGTTCCTTATTGTCAAAAGAATATTACAAAATTTAAAGAATTATTAATAATTACTTTGAAAAGTAATTATTTTAATTTAAATTTATTATATTTTGTTAAGCATTTTATCGTGGTTTTTTTTTTCTGTGCACTTTATCGTAGTTTTTTTTTTTTCAAGCATTTTTAACGCTTTTTAAGTTCAAATTTCTTAAATCAATGTAAAAAAATTTACATTTGTAAATTTACAAAACAACAAAAAGATAAAACGAGCTGACAATTAAAAGTTTAGTGTTAATTAAGATAAGTAGAATATATAGAAATAGAGATTATCTAAAGATTACAAAAACATTTTTGTTTTAATTTAAAATAAGTTGTAATAATTGTGAATGACAGTTAGTCATACAAAATTATTTCACACGCTTAAAATTTACTGCGTGTTGCTTTGCGGGACGTTGAAAAAATTGATTATTTTTCGGGGAAGTTGATCTATAAAATAAACAATAAACAAAAATATTTTTTCAAAGTTCAAGGAGAATTTCCTTTATGCTTAATGATATAAATATGTCATTTTGTAATGTTATAAACTAACATTCATAAATAATTTTTTTTTTTTTAAATCTGTATATACATATAAACATTATAAAAGCGCTTTGTCTTTTTTGACGTTATAAATCTGTTTCTTTTATATTTTGGTTTAAAAAGTGTTTTATTGTTTGATTATAATTTTTGTCTAGCTTCCCAAGTATATAAGAACTAGATTTAAGTTTTAAAATGTTTTCGGTATTGCTTTTAAGGGAAAAGTTGTTTTCATCAAATGTTTGAGATAATGTGTCCAAACATTTCAAAGATTTATTGTAGTTATATGATTGCTCGGTCGGAAAGTATAACGGTTCATTTTCAGAATTGTTGGTGTGGTTACTTTCTTTTGCTGTGGCTAAGTTCAAACTGTCAGTGTTTTGAGATATGGATGATTTAGATAACTTTAAATCAATGTCCATGGCTTTTTCAAATTCTCTTCTCTGTCTTTTGCGCTTTAAATAAACAGTCATAGTTCCAAGAAAAGCCACCCCAAATAAAAATACAAAACTAAGCGAAATAATAACAAAAATTTCTACGACTGATAACTTTGTTATGATTTGATTTGAGCTATTTCTTTGTTCAGTTTTTTGTTGTTGAGGAGTTAATATTCCGTTTCGTCGCTCATTACTTTTTTGATTGCTTAAAATAGTATTTTCATTTTTGTTACTTTCACGGTAGAGCTCAGGACATGAATTCTTTGTAATCTTATTCATGAGTTGCAGTTTTTGGATTGTTTCGCTTATCGATTTGTTGGAGTATACTGATATACTATTCAAGATTAGGCATCTTTGACAACTAGCACTTTTGTTAAAATAATTTACCAAGTTATCAGGAAATCTCTCAAACTTAACTTTTGAGTTCAAATTTTTGTTTTCTAACGATATTGTTACTGACGCCTCAATATTCTTTTCAAATTTTTCTATGCCATATGAATAAATTGAAGCCAAAACAAGATGCGCACTTTGGGGAGGCTCGCCATTTAAGGCATAAAAAAGTTTCACATTAACTGTATAAGACTCATTTTCTTCGTAGCTGCTGAAGTGAAGGAAAAATTTACTGTTCATCATTTTTTTCCAAAACGGGCTCATATCTGGTAGGCTGATATCGTTTTCTTTATAAAAGTTTTCAACCAACTTTGGTACCAAACTTCTTAATGTATTTTCAATTGGCTCTACACCAGTCTTTAGATTGGAAAATGAAAACTTTAAAGTGTCTGCATACACTCCGGTGGCACCAGAAAAAATTTGATTGCATTGTGTCGAAATCGGCATTATAGAAAATTTCTTTCGTAATTCGTTTTCAAGTAAATGCAATACTGCGTTATATGTTTTTCTTTTATCATCGCTCATTTGAAACGCATTTTCGCATTTATTATCTTTTAAACCGCTCAATTGAGATATAATTAAGTTTAAAATATTGCATTGAAAGCTAATTGGAAGAAGATTGTATATTTTCACAAGTATTACATTAAAATTTTCAGTGGTAACCAGTATTTTGACGTTTGTCATTGTTTCAGCGCAAATATTCCAAGTTTTTTGCATATAGTTCTTACTATAGTATGACGAAAAATCAATATTGTGTTCTTTGGTCACTGTTTGTATTATTTTACAGACTGTGGCATGCGGCATGTGGAAAATTATTCGGTTCATTTCTTTTGTAAAATAAAAGTTACTTTTTAACAAAAATTTTCTGTTTTCCAGAGCGTTTGGTGAGTCGCTGATAACTTGAGAAACAGATCCTAAAAATAACTTTTTTTTTTAATTCAAAGTAAAATTTTTAAATCAAATTTTAAACTTTTTAGAAAAAAAGTATTTATTTGTATAAATTTTTTTTTTTTTTTTAATATTCAATTTTTAAATAATTGAGAAGGTCGAGGAAAATAGGACAAGGGTGGGGAGAGTTTTTATTCACCTTTGTCTCTATTTTTCATATGTAATAAGATCTCTGTGTAACATAGAATTAAGTTGAACACCATGAGTTTTTTTTTTTTTAATTAAAAAATTAAATTGCATTAAATAATTTTTAAAACCGTGTTTAACATTAACTATAATTAAAATACTAAAAAACCAGACGCATCCGTCTTTAACAATACAAATAACTTTAGAACGTATCCTTCGCTACCATCTTTTAATGGCGATAGGAAGCCGAAGCAAAACATTTTTATAAACTTTAAAAACTTTCTAACTTTAAAAATAGCCATAGAATAAAAAAAATCATAAAAAACGGAAGTCTTTAAAGTACATTAGTTATAATAAATTAATAGTAAATGTATAAGAATGTAAAGAAAATATAAGTTTGTAACTTTAATATTATAATTTTGGTTTTAAAAAGGTGTTACTTGTTTTTAATATATTTTATAAATAGCTAATAATACTTTTTTAAAAAATGCCGCCAACTAGACAACTTAATATTAACATAAACGAAATATTTTTTGTTAAACATGCAAACACATGGTTGTTTAAACTATTTCTTATACAAAGTTTACTAAAAAAGAAAATTAAAGTTTTTATCTAATATTTATTCTTTTGGTTTTTGTTTATACTTGGCACATACAAAACTCCATAAAATGTTTGTAAGTGCCCAAAAAGATTGAACGCCCTAAAAAGTGGCGCCCTAAATAAAGGTTATATTAATCATGTTTTAAAAAAAGAAACACTTTTAGTGTCATTTTGGAATGTTGTTTCCCAATAGACATGAATCTTTCAATTATTCATTTCCGTTTATTATTATTATTATTATTATTATTATTATTATTATTATTATTATTATTATTATTATTATTATTATTATTATTATTATTATATATATATATATATATATATATATATATATATATATATATATATATATATATATATATATATATATATATATATATGTATATATATATATATATATATATATATATATATATATATATATATATATATATATATATATATATATATATATATATATATATATATATATATATATATATATATATATATATATATATATACACACAAAGCATTTACCTATAACTGCTTGCAAAAAGATATAAATTGCTATTTGTCTGTAATACTTCATTTGTAATTGCATAATATTGTCTTTATTTATGAAGTACTTTTAACTGAAAGATATCTAAAATAAATAGTAAAAAGTTATTACAATTCAAGTTTTTTTTTAAGTAAATTAAAAGTATATTGGCAAATATTTACTTGCATTTGTTTGAAAAAATAAATAGAACGAATAAACAAAAAATGTTTATCTGCATATCGCCAACCAAATGCATTTGATCACCAACCGAATTTATTTTACCTGATATTTTTTATAGCAATACAGTACGTAAAGAAAAGAAAAAGACTTGCAAGACTGATGTGCTTCACTTAATTTAATATCCAGGCCTTATACGCAAAACGAATATACGCAAACGTTTTATAAATTAGGAAGTCAAATTTTGTTGAGCCGATAAGTTATTTTTTTTTTAACAAAGATAAAAGAATTACCTTCGTAATAATTCTTCTTAAGAGTAGAATTATGGTTTCTTTATATCAGCTATACAAAAAGCATTTTGAATTCTTTAAGACCTACCTTTTTAAACACGGTTAAATTTTTTTAAATACAACAAATTATACCCAGTGATAACTTTTTTAAATAATCATTAGGAAATAGATACACATCCTAAAGCATTTATTTACGGTATATTTCCTAAACAAGTTAATTAATAATTAATTTAGATTAATTGAATTTCTAATTGCGGCGTACGTAGCGATATTTACGCAATAATTTTTTAAAAACGTTTTGGGATTTATATTGGAAATCCAAAATGAAAAGTTCTACATCAACTATTAGTGTGTTTATATATATATATATATATATATATATATATATATATATATATATATATATATATATATATATATATATATATATATATATATATATATATATATATATATATATATATATATATATATATATATATATATATATATATATATATATATATATATATATATATATATATGTATATATATATATATATATATATATATATATATATATATATATATATATATATATATATATATATATATATATATATATATATATATATATATATATATATATATATATATATATATATATATATATATATATATATATATATATAAATCCTTTTTTTTTTTTATAATAAACTTCGCCAATAAAAACAATTAAGTAATTGCAAAACATTTATAACCTGCCAAAAAAAAAAAATTATCTTTCTTATGCGTTTTTGAATTAACCTAATTATTTTCTCTTGGCAAAGCTTTTTTACTGCATTATATTACATTATTATCGTATTTATTATAAATTAGCCTGAATACGCAGTGTATAAAAAGTTTCTTTAACGTAAACAGCTGCGGTGTAGTGGTAAAAATGCTGCATCATAAGAGTTTTAATCTTACCCTACTTTAATCTTACCCTACTTATAAAAGAGTCTTTGATGAAGATAAAAATAGAAAACCGTCTCATTAAGAGCCATTCTGATAATAATGTTGTTGGATAAAACCACCTGGTGTTTGTAGAGTTACCGTGATAAACAAAAATTTAAAACGTTTTATTGTTTTATTAGTTACACCAACGGACATTTGATTCTAAAAGTTACGTTCTAATTTTCTTTTAAAACGTGTTTTAAACTTCTTCTAAACGTTCTAAAGATTAGAACGTTATAAAGTTTTAGAAAACGTGTTAAAAGATTATAAAGAAGAATTTTAAAATGACGTATCGAAAATTTTGATAGACGTGTTTTTTTGGCATCCCTTTTAGTTAGTCCGTAAAAAAACGAGTCACGTTTTACGCAAAACACTTTTTGAAAACCCCGCTATAACCCTGAACCCAATATATATATATATATATATATATATATATATATATATATATATATATATATATATATATATATATATATATATATATATATATATATATATATATATATATATATATATATATATATATATATATATATATATATATATATATATATATATATATATATACATATATATATATATATATATATATATATATATATATATATATATATATATATATATATATATTGTACTTTTGCCTTGTAAAACAATTTACAGTAGGTAATTAACAATAAGAATATGCCTTGTAAAACAATTTACAGTAGGTAATTAACAATAAAAATAACATAAGAATCGCGCTAAAAAATAAATAATAGAATACAATTATCAAATTAAATAATAAAATGCAAACCGTGAACTCTGAGCTGGTAATATGCAAGCTTTTTTGCTTAAAATAAAGAAAAAAAACTTATATACCGTAAACATTTTATTCATTTATATAGATAAATAAATTTATAAAATGGTATTTGGTATATTTTTAAATGTACATACATTAGCCGACAATAAGAATATGCAAAGTTAAATGTGCCTACACCGATTGATGGCTTTGATTGGAGCCGATTTTTTGTCGAAAACGGCTGCATCACTAATTACCAATAAGATCAAATGCGATGCGCAAAAAATGTTTTCAGCACCAGTTTGCTGTTTGCAGTTTGTGGTTCGAATTTTACTTGGTATCTAAAAACCGTTTAAAGTTGCAATTTAAAATAAAAAATAATATAAAGTTTTCAATTACCCAAAGTATTTAAAAAGTAAAACTAATTTTTAACGTAAAAACAAGTTCTTCGCAATTTGAAATAAAAAACTTGTTTCCATAACTAATAAATAAAATTTGAAAGCTGTATATTAAAATTTATCAAAAGTGACTTTCCGATACTAGGTATATTTAATTTAAAAAATTTAAATTCAAAATTTTTCCCTTTTTTTTTTTTTTTTTTTTTTTTTTTTTTTTTTGCTTTGTGTGCATATTTTCTTATAATTCATTTTTGTTCCTCTTTGTTATCAAGTAAACACTCTTAATTTTTCTTGACATTTTAAAAGTTTAGTATTTAATAAAATTTTACATTTAGAGTTATTTTTAAGTTATTTATACATATATTACGCTGTGTATAATTACACAAATCGTTGATATTCATTATAATATTAGAAGAAATAAAATATTTGAAAATTTGTATTTAATTCTCAAAAATGTTTAATGAAAGCAAAATAAAAAATTAACTTAAAACTACAAATAGAAGATTTAGATTTATTTATTGTAGTTAAAAGGTTTTGTTTTTTTATTTAAAAATATTTATTGACTTAACAATAGATATGTTTTATTTTTAAAGATATTTCATATTTTTGGTCCGCATAAGAACAAAGGTTATATGCATGACTTTTATTGATTGATTTTAGTATGATTAACTTGTATGATTTATATTGATTGACACACATTAGTAAAATCTAAAAAAATCGTTGAAAAATCCTCTCAGTCACAATCAAAAAAATTCAAATCCAATTGTTATCAAGTTTTTATATCTACATAAAAAATCAATATTATTCTCTCAAATTTCTTTTTTCTTTCATTACAAAAACTTTGAAAAAAAATTTTTTTTTTCAGTCTTGTTTTTGGGTACTTCCCAATCTTATGTCTAAGCAAACGGTTCAAAAAAAATGAGGAGTGGGGACGTTTAAAGAATTTTTTTTCCAGTTTTCAAACCATCTAGTGTAACCCTTAAAACAAATGTTTTTCAATTTAGAAGTTAAATTGAAAATAAATCAAAGAAGAAATAAATTATTATCGATAAACAAATTAAACTAAGTAAATTTCTCAGAAAAAGTCATAAAATTTATTTCAAAGTTAAAGTAACATAATATAGAAAATATTAAAAAAAAAAAAAAACGTTTTGTTTCAAAAAAAACCTTCGGAAAGCAAGATTTCATGCAGAAAATAAAATTTTATAAATAAAAAAGAAAAAAAGTTTCTGATTTATTTTCATCTAGATACATTTATTTCTGATTTTAATTCAGCCCATATTCATATCAAAGGAATTGAATTTTTTCTGTTACGTCAATAGAGACAAATATCTTATAATAAATAATATAAATATAAAGATAAATATAAAGATAAAGATAAATATAAAGATAAAGATCTTTGAAGAATTTTAACTTACTGGAAAAAAATGATTAAACAAAGTATTATTATTAAAAAATGATTATTATTGTTACTATTAGAATTGTTATTAAAATTATTACTTTATATTCTATCAGAGGATCTGCCATGTTTTTAGTATATCATGAAAACAATTTATAATATAAAGTTTGGCATCAGTTGGAAAATTATATACCAGATAAAAATGTACAACATTTTCATATATCAGTTAAAGTTAAAAAACCTACTGTATACCAGATAAAAATATAAAACCTAAAAATATACCACGTAAAAAAACCCACATGAAATTGGTTGTATAGGTGTTTTTTGCGTAAAACATTGAAACATCTAATCTAACATACTTAGTTAAACAATTCCATGCATAAAGAGTTAACATTTCATGTTAACTATTTCCCAGTAAACATCGATCGTTTTTAAAACGTTTAAAAAACGTTAAAAACAGTTTTAATAGGTTTTTAAACGTTTTAAAAACGTTCTGTGCTTAATGAGTTACTGGCATAAATTTTTATTTTCAAAACAAATTCATTTTTTAATAAAGAGCAGACCAATTTAGAAAACATTTTTTCTAAATGACAGTTCAAATTGTTTTTTTATACTTCTTTCGACACTTCGTTTGCATAATAAACTTTTTTAAATTTTTTTTTCGTTAACAAAAATAATTTTTTAAATATTCAATTGTGAAATACTCTCAAATACAAATTTTGGCATACCCTCATATTCAAAATGCGAAATACTCTCACATACAAAAAACTCACAGATAAATATGTAACTTTTGAAAATCTATTATACATATTTTTAAAATAAATCAAAATGGTGTCAAGCTTTTAATCATTACAAGCTACATATGAGTTTATCGCTGTTGCAATCGTCTTTCCAAGACATAAAGTTTAATGACTATTGACAACGTAAATATACGTATAACAACCGTTTCTACGAAACGTTTACGCTATTGACAACGGAAAAATACATTCTTTAAACATATTTTGATGATGAGTTTTTTATCAAGTTAAAAACCATGTACAAAAGACGTCTAAAACACACTTTTTGTCGCCTCTTGAAAAGACGTAAAAAGACAAAAATAAAATGTTTTAAATGTAATAAAATAGATAAAACAGAGTAATTACGTAAAAACTAATTATAAAAAAATCTTGCACAATTTCGTTTATTTTACACATTCTCTAAAAAGAGAAAAAAAAGAACAAACTAGATAACAAAATATATAAGTTAGACTTTTATAGACCAAATATAAAAGAATTTACTCATTTTCGGATTACTTACAATAAGTAGAATTTATATATGTGAAGCTTTATCAATTGACGCAAGTAAATATTGCCAGCACTGTAAGATAATCTATGCATAAATTTACTTATCAAGCAATAAATTCATTCTAATAATATTTATATGTTAAACTATTTGATATAAATAATATTTATATGCGCATAATTTAATTTACTCTTGTAGTTTTTTTAAAATTCACATCAATTAATTAAGATTAGAAATAGCGCTTGCAACTAACTATTTAAAAAACACTTTAAGCAAAAGAAGAAAAAAAAGTTATATTAGAGTAATTGTTGAGTAAGTAAAAATAATAGATGATTGACAAACGTCCAATGTAAAATAAAGTACTTAAGAAGAAGGAGTAGTAACAATTTAATAATATATATATATATATATATATATATATATATATATATATATATATATATATATATATATATATATATATATATATATATATATATATATATATATATATATATATATATATATATTCTGGCAACAAGTTTAAATTAAGTAGTTTTTAAAAATAGTTTCATGAAAACAATTAAATAAAGTTACTTATTAATTGATTAATTTGGCAGTTGAATCAGGAAGCGGAGACCATAGATATTATATTCATTATTAGGAGTTTATTTTTGTAGTAGAGTTAAGATGCCATTAAACTATTATCTTATATTATTTATACCTACAAAGGATGACGTATTGACAACATACTCCACACACAACTACTTGTCTAAATAAGGATATGTGCAGTGGGCATACATACGTTTGTCTATATGAGGATATGTGCAGTGGGCGAGCATGCTTTTACAAATAGCATACTAGTCAGAAAATAAAACTTTTTGAGAAAAGAATAAAAAATTATTTATTAATTTTATATCAAATAAATAAATAGTTTAACTTTATTGAACGCTTGTTTCATAATTTTTAGATTAACTTCAAAGATATTTAGTATATAATTATAATTTTAAGTAAAAAAAAATAGTAACTAGTCGAATTAAACATAAATACTTAAAAGAGAAATATAAGATATTTATGTTTTATTTTAAAGCAAAATTTATATGTAGTAAATAGAGGAATATGTTCGGCGAAAAACGAAAACCTACTAAATGTATGCGTGCACATCTAATAAGGGTTTTGAAAAAAAGTTTGGATAAAGCAGGCAGTTTAATAGTTAATAGATAAAACATCTTCAAATTAAGTGAATAAATAATAATTATTTTTTTTTTTTATATGCTGCATTTAAAGTTAAGAAAGAGGTTAGTTAATAAATTATATGGTTTATGCTTCTTTTATAATAAATTAATCGATTTAAAAATAATTACACTTCAAAATGAGAATCTCCGCATATAATTATATATAAACTGCATATAAACTGTAAAAATATAATTATATAATTATATATATACATATAATTATATATAAACCGC
Organism: Hydra vulgaris; assembly: GCF_022113875.1. NCBI lineage: Eukaryota > Metazoa > Cnidaria > Hydrozoa > Anthoathecata > Hydridae > Hydra > Hydra vulgaris. Next base: position 15,545,110 of record NC_061165.1, read on the forward strand.
ATATAAACTGTAAAAAAAAACTGTAAAAAGAAAAACTATTCAAAAGAATGGAAACTAGCCGAATTAAACATGTTTGCATATAAGTCAACTATAAAAACATGTTTATTTTAACTTTGCTGCAAAGTCTACCCACAGCCATTGAACTGTATAGAAACATGTGCAGTGAAAAAACATACATTAACTATAAGTATTGAATAGGCAGGAACTCAAGTAATTAAGAAAAAAACCTTTTAAAATAATGCGAAATTATGGTTAATATTATCTAATACAAAATACTAAACCCCAGTGGGCATACGTTGTCCGGGGGGCATCCAAAAGTCCGTAAGACGTCCGACGGACGTCCCCCGGACGAAGCATGCCCACTGGGATAGGCGAATAATAAATTTGCATAGTTAAATGTATTAAACGCTTGTTTAATATCTCCTTAAGCTCTTAGTTAAAATTAGATTAAAATATGATTATCGTTGTATAACTATAATTAAATAGAGTAAACCAACGATTTATAGAAAAATCGATAAAGGGTTATGCACGGGTATGCAGTCTAAAAAATCAAAAAAATAATCCGATATATAAATAAATAACAAATTTATGAGTTATTTTCAACGTTCAAGTAATAAATTTATCCAGTTTGATGTAATTACACACTTTTTATACATTTACTTCATAATTCAGATATAACTACATTTGTATAAAGTTTTATTTAAATTGTGTAAAAAAAAATGTACATAAAAATGTCTTTTTTAACTGAGTTAAAAAAGACATTTTTAACTGAGCTTGGAAATGCGTAAATAAAACAAAAATAATACTTTTTAGATACAGTAGGTTGAAAAATTAAATTAAAAAATAAGTCTTACACAATTCAACTTATTTCACCAGTTCTTTAAAAGGAATAAAAATTGACAAACTAGGTTTCTTTTTCGTCGGGTTTTAATATGAATAGACCCTACTCTAACACAGGAGCGGATCCAACGAAAAGTTTGGGGCTTTTTTGATCCCAGGTTCCAATCATCGCAACTTTTTGCAAAGCACACTTTTTTGACATAAGTATAAAGATATAAATATTTGAAATTTGGAGTTTGGAGCTTGACCAAAAAATGCTGGATCCACCCCTGCTCTGATAGGTGTTTTTACATTTTACAATTTACTCATTTTTGGATTACTTTACATAAGTAGTATTTATTTATGCGAAGCATAATCAGTTAACGCAAGTAAATATTACCAGCACAGTAAGATAATTTTTACATTAATTTAATTATCTACCCAAACATTAAATTTATCTTAATATTATTTATATGTTAAATTGCTTGTGGTCTTCAAACCCATTTAAGTATGGACCCTTGTACATGGTGTGACTTCAAATCGAAGTGTCTTGTTAAAACTAAAAACCTGCAAATACTGGACTCAATCAAAGTTAGCCATGAGTGTTTTTAGCAATCGCCGGGGGTTGTTGCTCGTATTTCTTTCTTTTATATGTCAAAGTTGACATGATTGACATAGAGATGATTTACTGGTGAAAAGTTTAATTTCACAAAAATTCACAACAAGAAACAATGGCTAATAAAGATATCATTACTACCTAATAGGTTTTATGAAAATTAAATATTTAAGAAGGTTTCAAAATAGTTTTAGCTTGAATTACTTTTAATTTGTTTAAAACAATAAAACAATAGATAGTTGGTAGTAAAATTTTAATTCTATTTGACCATGTACAACAAATTCTTTGGGATAAGTGAGCTACATATTAGGCATTCTTGTTGAATTATTGCTAATTTGTTTGTTTATTAGTATTAAGAGATACTCTAAGAAAGATACTTGAAATACTCTATACTCGATAAAAGAGCATCAATATACTCTATTAATAGCATCAGTTATATTCTCTATTAATAGAATCAGATATATGCACTATTAATAGCATCAAAGAGAGCTACATTAAAAGTTGACATTACTTCAGTAAATATAATTTTGTTGCTACTTCAGTATTGCACTTTGATGCTACTTTATTATTGCATTTTTGACAAGTTTTACAGCGTACAATGTTTTAAAAATTGGAGCGTAGACAGGCCTTTCAAATAAGAATCTTTAAATATTAGTTGCTCCAATATTATTTTCTCTAATATTAGTATCTTTAATATTAAAAGTATCAAAAACAAAACAAAAAAACTACTTTGTAATCTCAAAAACAACATTATTAAATATTGTCAAAAGTTAACTTATAAAATTAGGCCCCGTCTTTCATGTAAAAGTAGTTTGTTGATCAATTGGAATTGTCAGAATTGCCGAGACGCTATCTAGAAATAATGTAAATACAGCCAATATCAAGTTTGGATATACAAAAAATATAGTTTTGGTTGAACTTGAATTGATACTGAATTGGTGTTATCAAGTATTTTTTGGTATGGTTAACATTGGCGCAGAAAGGGCTTTAGTTTCCTGGTACGGACTCCGAGTTTACGTTATTTTTTTTCCTTATTAAAAAAGACAAACTGCATTTAGATATATAGGTCGTATAAAAAAACTCGTACATAAACTTTACTTTGTGTATGCTAAGTAACAACGTAGAATTTCACAAAATTAAATTTATTTATTTTTAGATTTAGAAAACTAAACAAGAAAAAAAACAATCATTTTTTTCTTCTTGTTATTCTGTTAACAAGCATGGCCGACGCCAACGGAGTGGCAAGGGTGGCACAGCCGTCTCCCCTCCCCCCACCACCTTTTTTCTAAAGGACCATTTTTTTACGCATTAAGATGTGGAACAATTAAGATCTTATCTTAATTATTCATTGACACTTTATTAACTGTTGTTTTTGAAGAAGAAAATATAAGGAACTATTTGTTATATATATGGTTACTTTATTTTGTTAATACCATGAACAAAAATGTTTTGTAATATTTTTAATAAAATTAAAACATATTGATTAGTTTGTTGGCACAGCAAAATCAATCTGTAAAAAAGCTAAAGTTGGATTAGGGGTCGCCCATAAATTACGTTCGCACTTTTTGACCGTTTTTGATCCCATTTCCTCTCTTATCACAACATCGTAAGTCTTTAGTACCAAGCCCCGTACGAGTCAGCACAAAAACATTACCTTCTCCCCTAACCCTCTCCTCCAAGAGCAAAGACGGCACCTTTCAATTATCTTTATTTATTTTTCCACTGCAAGTTAGTTCATATGATATTCTGAATAACACAATATATTTCTTATGTAACTTTTGTAATTAACAGTTTTTAATTTTTGTAATCTTAAGAAAAATGCAAGTTTCCAACAAGTTTCCAACACATGCAAAAAAATGCAGGTTTATACAAGTTTCCAACGCTTCTTAAAAACTTTTTAAAATTCTTAGATTTGATTTTTTTAAAAATAAAAAAATCAAATCTTCTTGAAAGTCATTAAAATGATGAAAAGCTTGACGTAATTATTATACTTTTAATAGTTGTTCTTTAATCAAATTTTATTAAAAAGAAGAAAGTATAAAATTTGATAGAAATTTTAAATTTTATTTAATTTAATAAAACTATTTAAATTACTTTAAAGTATTGTAATAAATAAATAATAATAAAAAATAAAAAAAAAATAAAAAGCCCTAAGCTTTTTAAAAGTAAATACCAAGATTTGGACTATCTTACTGACAAAATTAAAAAAACATAACTGTTTTCGGATAGGTTTAAGATAAAAGCAATTCGTCTTGTAATAAAAGACGTATAAAACATACATCTAAACCTTTAACTCAACCCACCCCATAAATGACTTAAGCGGTTGTAAAATGATTGTGACGATATACAACAACCTCTTTGTATTAGATGACCTTAAAAAGTTATATGAAGCATTTAAAAATTTTAAAAAACCTTTAAAATTTAAAAGTTTACAACCTTACAAAACCTTACAAAACTTACAAAACCAACCAACAAACCTTACAAAACTTTTCAAAGAAAAAAAATAACTAGTCTAACCAGAGATCTCTAATCCATTTAGTCAATACAAAACTATAAATGTAATTATTGAGATGTAGTTACCGCCCACCTCAAAGCGTAATTATTGATTTGTTGCTTTTGCTCACCTGGAGGCGTAGTTATTGAGTTGTTGTTACCGCCCACCTTTAGGCGTAATTGAAAAATTTAATACACGTCAAATGCGGATCTATAAAAAAAAAAAGTTATCACAAAAATAAATTAAATAACATAATTAGTGTAATGAGTTTAGATTGTTGTAAATATCACTCAAACTGAAATATTAAATAAAATTTATACAAACTTCAAAACGAGCCTTATTAAATGCAACATTAGTCTTCATTTTAAGACAATATTTTAACCACCTTTTATATGATTAAAAAAGGTAGTAAAAGTAAAAAAGGATTATTTAAAAGTGAAACATCTGATCATTTTCCTATAGCAGTTATATCTATAGCGGTTCATTAAAACATGAAAAACAGGTCTTGATCAAACGCTTCATAAATGATACGTACCAAAGTATCGTTTCAAAGATCACGTTTGTATAACGTAATCTTCAAAAATATTCAAGAAGTTTTCAATGTAAAACAAAAGTTTCAAATTATCACAAGCCAATATAGGTTTCAGAAAATCTTGAAAAGTTTACATCATTTACTTTAAACCTAAAAAGTTAGAAGTAAAACATTTTAAAACATTTTATAAAAACTACGCAAAACAGTTTGAAAGAAAAAGAAAAAATTTAAAAAAATAAAAAAATAGTAAAAAACTTTTGAGAAATAAAAATATTATTCAAAACGTGACGCGTTATAATGTACTTGGCAAATTATAAATGAAACCACTGGTAATCATAAAACAAAAACGCACTCTTTGCCAAAAGCTGTTAAAATAAATCATATTAGTATCGAATTGAAATTGAATCATATCTGTACTTTTCAAAATATGTTCTAGTATGTATCATTCATAAGAAATAGCAAGAGAAATAAATTAGTTTTTAGTATCATTCTGACTTAAATAAAAATATTTTTAAAATTTATTTTGCCGTTTAAAAATAGTTTATAAACCACATATATTTTACAATTTTACATTTGACATTAGCTTCATGTAGATCACGAGGATCTTATCATTGAGAAAACCATGAAGATCATGTCATGAGGTTCTTTACAATATATGACCATTTTTAATAAAAAATACAATGTTTGTAGTGAAATAATAATACACTTTAATGTATTAGATTTAAATAATTGAGTTAAATTGTTAAACGGAACTGTGTACAAAATACGATTAAAAATAAATGAAGATATATTTTAATTAAAAATATATATTTTTTTAAGTTTCTTAAATGGAGCATAATATGCTTCATTCAAACAGAAACTTTAAAAAAATAGGATTTTTAAGTCAATTTAGAAAAGTAATCAAAATTTGGTAAAATTTTTTTGTTTTAAAACTAAAACCCTTAATGAGACACAAAAAACCTTATTGTTTTCAAACAATAAAAACTTTTTAATTATTTGGTGACAAATTTTCACTGTATTTAAACATAAAGCATAAGAAATTACTTAGGGATCGTCTATAAATTATGCAACGCAAAAATTATTTAAAAAATAAAAGTTAGAGATTATTTTGCTCTCTTGCGCGGCGGTTTTTGCTGGACTTGAAACATTGTTTCATGGCTGTTACACTGTCACTCACGGCTGTTTCAAAGGGCATTTTTGTCACTTGCGCTCAGCTTGAAAATCAGAACAGAAGTTTTGTGCATATTTTCGTTTAACCTAAGATTTTTAATTTTTTATATCTTAAAATATATTTCTTCAATAGTCTTCATTATTTTTTTAATGGGTAGTTAAATAACCAAACAATATTAATAAACAAATAATTTTTTTTTCAAGTGCAATAACTTTCATTATTTGATCAATCAAAATCAATATTTTACTAGTAAAATAAAACTTTTTATGAAAAAGCTAGAAAATGAGCTAAATTCAAATGCATTTCGCGTGATAACTAAAAAAGCTTTTTTTTGGTAATTCCTTCGACCAATTTGCCACCGCACTGCTAAAATCTGTTTTTTGTCGACACAAAAAAAAGGTTGTCTGAAATACGTCTTATTCAGGGCCAGTATATAAGGGGTAGCATGTGTACATGGACGTCCGTAGGATTTTTTGATGTTCTATGACACATTTGGCATAGGCATACTTATGTTTGGAGCTTGCAAGAGCTCCAAACATAAGTATGTATGCCTATGCCAAATGTGTATTAATTTATCAAAGCTCTAAAACTTTAAGTTAAATTATGCCAAATGAGGAGGCCTTGCAAAAAACAGATTTTAGCAGTGCAGTGGCTAATTGGTCGGAGGACCCACCGAAAAACGTGTCATTTGGTCCTCAAAACCTCCCAAATTTTACCGTTAAGTTTTGCTTAAATAAAAAGCTCCGTAAATTAGCAAAAGGGCACAAAATTTTCTATCCCTTCCTCCATAACCCTCCCAAATTAAAAGGCACGGGTAGCCTATCCTCGGCACTGGATTTTAGGCTTTGTTTTAGATATTACGGACATACTAAATAGGGGTACCTGAAAAAACGTCCGCCTTAAGTATTATTTATTTTTATTTGATTTGTCATTTAAACAGTCGCCCGCAATCTACAGTATTAACCGCTCGACCAAGCGAACACATTATCAACATGTAATTTAACTTTATTAAAATTAATATTTGCATATATATTTGAAGACGTTTTTTAAATTGGAATCCTGTGCCGCAAACAAAGACGGGTCGTGTAAAGTATCTCCACCTTTTATTTTTTTTCCATAAACTTTTTCGCTGATAAAAAATAGTTTGGGGGGGGGGGGGGGACATTGAGGGATTTCAAAAACGCACGTACTTTTTAAGAGGGTAAAGGACTTAAAAGTACGCATGGCAACAGGGGGAGGGAGGGGGTCAAATTTCAAAATTTTTGGCTAACGTAATTTATGGACGATCCCTTGGTGAAATCATTTACGATTTTCCTTATTTAATCTTAATGGATTAATATAATGTTTGAATAAACAAGTTTTCTGTTAAAAAAAGTTTAGAATTTTAAAATTACAAAAAAAGCGTTAAGAATTTCTTGAAAAAACTTAAAAAATCTAATTTCGCTTATAAACGCGAGCAACTAAACATATAATTTTTTTTATATAATACAAGGCAACTTGCTGATAAATTTGTATTTAAATACAAATTCATTTCTCAAAATCCTATTACACTTCCCTATAACTTTTCAATAGCGTAACGCGCCGAATAGCGGATTTAAATTTGAATCCGCTATTCGGCGCGTTACGCTATTGAAAAGTTATATTTTGAAAAATGTTATGTGATGTTCTTAACGATTTAAATAGCAGATTTCAACAAACATATTGCAAAGCCTTTAAAACACAATCCATAAAAAATTATGTCAAAAGCTTTTGTAGTTATCACGCGAAATGCATTTGTATTTAGCTCATTTTCTAGCTTTTTCATAAAAAGTTTTAATTTACCAGTAAAATATTGATTTTGATTGTTCAAATAATAAAAGTTATTCCACTTGAAAAAAAAATTATTTGTTTATTAATATTGTTTGGTTATTTAACTACCCCTTAAAAAAATAATGAAGACTATTGAAGAAATATATTTAAAGATTTAAAAGATTAAAAATCTTAGGTTAAACAAAAATATGCACAAAACTTCTGTTTTGATTTTCAAGCTGAGTGCTAGTGACAAAAATGCCTTTTGAAACAGCCTTGGTAAATATACTTGGTTTAATTAAAGACTCTGCAATGAAAAACTTTTAATCCTTTGTCTTTTGTCTATAAGTTTAATTTCATGTTACTTAATTTATGGACGATCCCTAATGACATTTAGTTAATATAGAGTAAAAGTAATCAAATAAAATTTTATTCATTTTATACTGTTTTAAACATTAAAATATCTAAAAATAGTGATAACCAAAAAAGTAATAAGAAACATTTCATTTTTGGCGCCAAATGTTTTCCTGCGTCAAATATGGTAGACCACATGATTTTTTCTGGTGACAAAAGAATAGCACATGTCAGTCATTTAACATTTGATTGCAACAGACGAATTGCTAACGCTAGGTAAGTGATACATATATTAACATAGACCAAAGAACCATCATATGTGAACCAATCATATGTGTTACAAAGGGCTACTATGGGACGTGGAACTAAGTTAAATGCTGAAGAAGTTGTTATGGTCAATGCATTCAAGGCCAATTTATCAACGTCTGAGATATCAAGACATATACAATGAAGTCGGAAGGTAATCGAAAAGATTTTGAAGGATCCTGATACATATTTGAAAACAAAATCCAACAAAATGTTTTGAAATTAATTAAGCGTGACAAACGTCACATAATACAAGTGGCTTCAAACACTGGCTATAGTCCCCGATTGATACCCGCCCAGCTGGATATTGATGTGTCATTGCGTACGATACAAAGAACGTCACATGAAGCAAAACATCTGAGGTATGCAAAGCGTATATCAACGGCGGGTATGCAAAAACACCACATGAAAAAATGTTTGGCGTATGCAAACAAACATTTGTCTTGTCCATCTGATTGGAGCTCAATTATTTGGTCTGATGAGAAAAAAATTAATCTTGATGGTCCAGATAGATTTCAATATTATGAGAATGACTTACGAAAAGAGCCCGAGACTTTCTTGTCCAGACAAAATGGCGTTGGTGGTGTTAAGATTTGGGATGCATTTTCCAAGGCTGGATTATATGAATTAAAGTTCTTAGAAGAGAAACAAACAGCTGTAGAGTATATTATTGCACTCTCTGATTACATAATGCCATTCGGGCATGCCAACTATGGACACACATTTGTCTTTATGCAAGATAACGCATGTATTGATATAAATACGGAAAAGAACGAGATGGAATTTGTAATGGAATATGACATCCAGTTGCTTGATCATCCAGCGCTGTCGCCCAACTTGAATCCAATTGAAAACATTTGGGTTTACTTATCTCGTCACGTATACGCAAATGAAAAACAAGTAACTTCACGGAACTGAAAATGATCATCCAGATGGAATGGAACAAAATCCCCTAATCTTTGCTTGAAACGCTCATTTCCTCGATGGCTAAGCGTTATATTCAGATTATTACGAAGAAAGGTAGAAAAATTGACTATTAGGAATTGACTATTAGGTTTCTCCGTTTTAGTAATCTCTAAAGTCTGCTGAAATGGTGTGTGTGCTATTTGTTTGGCACATGATGTATTTTTCATTTTATTCACTTTTTGTTTTTTTACATGTTTTAAACAAAAACAAAGTCAATATATTTTTTTTAGCATTTTATTTCCGATGTTAAATTGTGCTAAATATGTATTAATTATTGTGTTAAATTTAAAACGTTCATACATCTATTTTTTTTTACTAAATTATTGCATGTGCTATTCGTTTGGCGCGAACTGAAATGAAATAGTTATGACGTGCTTATTTTTTTGCTCCTACTTATTTACTGAATAAAAATTTTGTAAATATTTTTTTATTATGTTGTGGAGAATCTTTTTCTAAAAAAGATGGTCTAAAATTTTAAATACAAAATAAATAATTTTTTTTTATGAATAGTAAATTTTCCGTCGCGTAATAATTTTTTTTTTTCGAAATTTGGGCATTAAACTACATTAAGTGAAATTTGCTGGCATTGAACTCAAAACGTATCTTAGTATAACTTTTTACGCCAGTCTAAAACCGTTTTTCAAAATTAAATTCGCAATTTCTGGTAAAAAGTTATAAGTTAAAAATGAAAACGGCAAACTCTGGGGTTCAATAAAATACGTTAATCATTTGCTTGGTAAATAGGACTTTTATTAATCAATTATGTCTAAACTGACCAATGAATCTTTATAAACTTCAATTTCATTACTTTTATAACTATATCTTATTTATATATTTCAAAACCTATATAGCTCTTATTGCTTATATAAAGTTAAAAAGTTATAACGTAATTTTAATTTACATTAGTCTTAAAACTTAAATAAATTAAAATTACATTAACTAAACCAAAGAAACTATAAGACAAGATCTAAAAGTTTAATATGCGATTACTTAGACTAAATCTAAACGCTTTATATACGTTAATTAGACTTGAGCATCTGCGTCTCAAAACGGTACAAGACGAAACGAGACAAAACAATAAAATATATTATTTCGATAAAACCGGTACGAAACGAAACAGTTTTATACAATTTCGCAAAAAACGGTACGAAACGAAACAATAATTATTGTTTTGTAAAAACCGGTACGAAACGAAATAAGATTAAACTAAATAAAGTACGAAATAACCGGTACAAAACGAAATAAAGTGAAACTTTTTAGTTAAACTTTCATTTACAAAACATTAAGTAAGTGAGTACTAAAAGCGCATTTTTTCTGCTTGAATGTTATAGTTCTTGTATTGCTCGGATTGTAAGAATTGGAAAATATCTGTTTGGAGCGGGGGAATTATGAAACGTTTCGTAACAACCGATACGAAACGAAACACAATTTTTTTGTTTCGTAAAAATACCGTACGAAACGAAACAAATTTACTTGTTTGGTAAAAATACGATACAAAACAATACGATTTTTTTTTTTGATCTTTTATCAAAATTTTACAAATACGTGATCATAATATAAGCTGATTCGTTTACAATGTATAAAATAAAGTATCGTACATATAATAGGAACTTTTTTTAGTACAAATATTAAATTTAGCACAAATAATAACTATAAGAAAGCATTGCTGTTAAAAGAACTCGGGAAATATGCAGAAAACCATGTGGTCTTGTCATTAATAAACCGCTTTTAGTTTTTTATATACTTAATTTTTGTATGCATAATTTGTTAAACAAATTTTAGTTTAGAAAAGTCTCTTTGAGGCATTAGAGTTACATAAAAAAAAGCTATTAGATAATCAAAAAGAGAAAAGAGCTGTATTTGATACGCATAAATATATATATTACATTGCTAGTTATACTTAATATATTGACAGACATGTACAAAATATAAAAAAAATCTAACTTATTTAAATAATTAAATAAAATCTGTTTCGTAAAAACGGCAAGAAACGAAAGCTATTGTTTTCTACCGTGACAAGCCAAACTTCCGAAAGGATACTAGAAGATGTCTAATTAGACTCAGATGTCTAATTAGACTAGATTTATAGGTAAAATAGACAAAATCTAAACGCTTTAGATACGTATTATAATCCTATAATAGACGTCTAAAAAATGTTTACATTTTAAACGTTTTGTGGACGTTTTTCTAAACGTTAGTCTGGATTTCAGTCTTAACGGACCAAAGCTCAACGTTTTGTCGAAACGTTGTTTTGACGTTTAATAGACGTTTGCGTGTTTACTGGGTATCTAAGAAAAACATTTATTTTTTAGATTTTTCACAAAACATTTTGAGAATTTTTACAAAATACCTCGAAAAAGTCTTGTTTTGCGAAAAAAGTCTCCCAGTTGTTAAATTTCGCTATTTACTTATATCGCCGACTTATGTATTAAATCTCAACTTGAGATAAACATGTAATTAATTTTTACATAATACGAGAATAAAAAATAAAAAATGTAAAATTGCATTTTTGAATAAATTTTCCTAATAAAATAGCCGATATTTTGGTATTGGTTTTGGTAAAATAATTGCCGAAATTTCGGTTTCGGCATCGAATTTGAGTACCCGAAACTTCGGTATCTTTCGGTTTCGGCTTTTTTTCTGTTTCAGTCGATCACTATAAACGATCATTAAAATTGGTTGGCAACTAGGAGAAAATCAATTATACAATTAAAAATTGCATCAATTCTGCTGGTTATTGTCTTGCACTATACATTGTTTATGCGGCCGTGCCGCAGTGGTTAGAGCGCTTGTTTATAAGCAGGAGATCCAGGTTCGAAACGAGCTTTGGACATATTTAAAATCACTGTAAGGAAGGAGGCGTGAACTTCCTGGATAAATGCACTTCCGCGGTGCTCTATGACAAGAACGTTAGGACTTCTTGGGGCACCTAAATAATAAATAAATTAAAAAATAAATAAATAAATAAAAAAGTCTGTACAAAAATCGGTGTTTAAGAGATTCAGACAATGCCGTATGCGCAACCTCTCAGTTCGAATAGGTGGAAGATAAGCAATTCTTGCAGTGCTCACTGGGGTGTATATTTCCGCCATTAAAAAAAGTTGAGTTAAACAGTTTAGTCAATTTGTTCAAAATTAGTCAATTCAAATAATTATTTAAAGAAATCGAACTTTCTTTTTTATTTTCTTTTATTTTAGGTGCCCTATGAAGTCCTTACGTTCTTAATACAGAGTACCTCAAAAGAGCATTTGAAAAGAAGTTCACACCTCCTTCCTTACCAATATTATAAAACTTGCTCAGAAGTGGCTTTGAAAAACGAATCTCTAGTTTCTGACGCAAGCGCGCTAACCACTACGCCACGGCTGCTATCCAATTATGGGTACTTATGTTTTGTTACCTATTGGGTTGTAGTTATTTGTATCAAAAACAATATATCATTAATTGGCTTACCAGCTCATTCGTCATATATTTTGCTGAGGTAGATCTCGGTTTCTATTTTCATATCAAAAAGGTTTTGCACAAATTGCTTCAATAATTTTATGTAGAGGCAAACTACAAAGACTCAACAATTTGATAAAATAATGTTTTAGTAAACTGGCAGCAAAACTTTTAGGCTGGTGAACTTTTGCATGCATTCCAATTTTTATTATTATTTTTTTAAGTTGTTAAGGTGTTCCCAGAAGTCCTTATGGTCTTATCACAGAACACTGCGTTATACTTTCTTGTTAATTGTTTTTCTAATCAAAGAAAACAAAAATTAACAAGAAAGCCCTTACCAATGTCACTTATTGAGCTTAAGTCAACTTTGAACCTCGGACCTCTGGGTTCCGAGCCAGAACTCTAACCACTGCATCACGGTTGTTTAAACAGTCAACTGGGTTTTAAAAATACTGGTTTGTTTTCATTCAACATCAAGAAAATCAATTAATTTAAATTAAAAATTGCTAATACGTTTGAAGCACTTTTATCTGAACCTGAGCTTTAGTTATCTTAACCACCAGACTCTAAACCAGTGCCACAACTAGCACCAGTAGCTACACCATCTCAGCTACTGCCTTTAAAATCTATACCAACATCATCTAGCATCAGTATACCTTGTATAGTACCAGCTCCAAACTCAAATCTTCAAGTGTAAAACGTGCTGATCGCTTCTCGGCCTAATGGCTAAGATCAAGTGAAGTATCTGTTCTTATTTCGGCTCATGACCATCTCTCAATTAGTTAAGGTGTTGTTAGAAAGCAAAAACAGTACATGATTGAAGCCATGACAGTCGATAGAGGTTCTTGGCGTAGTCGCTTTTTTAGTGTCTCCTTCTACGTCCGGAAATCTTAAGGCAATCCGTCCACTCCGGACGTTAAATGGAGATAAACCCTTAAGTAGGCGCTGCTCAGTTTTGGCTGAGTGGCAACTAATAAACCCTTAAGTGGGCTATACGCAGAGTTTCGGCTCCCTTATAAAACCGCCTTCTAGGGCTCTGTGTAAGTCGGGTTTCAGCTTCAGGTGTCTCTAGTTGGTCGGTAAAAAAAAATAAGTGCCGTTTGTGTGTCCGCAGGAGAAAAACGCATTTAGAAAATTAATTGGAAACTTAATTTTTAAAATGCGTTTCCACTGCTAAAAGTCATTAAAAAAAACTTTTGTTAAGTCTTTAATGTTGTAAACATCTCTAAACAATATTGTATTAACCTATTGTTTAACTTTTTTTTCCTTCTTTATAAAAAATTAAAATTTATAAAAAATTAAAATTAAAAGGCAATAAAATTAAAATAAGTAGGCGCCAAATTTTTGGCGCTGAAATAATGTAAACAAATAAGTTGGCATTTCTGTCTTTTTCAAAAATTGTCTTACTCAGCAAAAAATCATGGTGATCTGTTTGCTTTTTGTGTTTGAAGAAAAGAGATTGCATATTAACTGATTTTTTGGTTTAAAGAGTCAAGAATATTTTCAAGTGTAATATTAATTTCAATGATGAGAAAATTCTAAATGGCATTTGCATTTCATGTAGAAGCTAATATGTAATTAATACTGTTAGTATTATTGCACAGATATCAGACTTGTACAATTTCAATTTGATTATCATTAAGCCATCTACAAGGTATTCTAGTGCTTGCCAGTATATAATTTGTCGGGTGGCCAAATCAAAGTTCAAAGAAAATCTGCCACAGATAGAGCTTTATATATTGAATCAAAAAACAAAAGTCTACTCTGAAACTGAGCGTATCAAAGCTTTCCGTCCCAAACCTTCATCATCACAGCCAGCTGAAAAAAGAAGCAGTACTTTTTTGTCAGTACTTTTGAAAGGACATCCTCACTTTTTTACTATAGGTAAAGGCGGAAAAATGTACAGAAACTTGTCGAAGAGGGCCATAAGCGTGCTGAGCAAATAGCAGTTGATTTAATCTCTAAAAAAGATGCCTCTCCAGGAGGTACTGTCAAACTTAGTCAAAAAAGTGGAGGTAAATCTTTAAAAGTTCTTCCAGGAAATTCAGCAAAGTACAAGCAGCAGTTATTTACTACTGAAACATTGGTCCAGGTTCATAACAGTGACCATCTTGCTAATGTTGGGGTGGTAAATTCTTATGCCCAGAATAGTGATGTAAAAAAACAGCTGATTGTTGCTCAAGCAAAAAGTATTCCTTAAACATATGAAAATCTTAGAACAATATTAACAACATTAAAAACTCTGGCCAATCAAGAACATTTACTTCTTTATTCAATAGCTATGCTGGATTCCTGTCATCAAGCGCAAAAATTTAATCGGTTAATAATTATTCAATTGATGTCCATCCTTGATTAATTAATCCCTAGAGGCAATCTGAGATTATTCTTGATGTAATTCCTCCAATGGAACTTCATCTTTTTTTTGGAATCCTTATTTTCAAGCAACACCTTGAAATATGGGATCAAGCACAAGAACGGCTGAATCTTTTGCACCTTCAAATTAAAGCATATTATGGGGGACAGTTCAACGGAAATGAACGCAACAAACTGTTAAAGAATGTTAGCATTCTTCACAGTCTTATACAAAAGCATTGTGCATTGCAAACAAAACCTTTTGTTGATTGCTTCAAAAAACTTCAATCTGTTAAAAAACTTATTTTGGAAAGATTTTGGAGGCAGGATTCTGTCAGAATATTTCAGAGTTCAAGAATTCTTACCTAGGTCTTGGAATTTTCATTTATTCCAAAAGCACATGCAATTTTTCATCACATTAAGGAATTAGCTACAAAAAATGAAACTGGGCTAGGAGTATTCAGTTAGCAAACCAATAAATTGAGGCAAGCCAAAATTAAAATCCAATAGCAAAGGTTTAAAATTCTACCTTCTCATCCTAAACATGGGGACAAACTTTTAAAAGTCTGTTAGATAAATCTAAATAAAAGTTTATATAATGAATAATAATGAACAATCGGCAACTGTTAAAACTTTAAAGTTTTAACAGTTGCCGATTTAAGAGTTGATTTCAAAGTTGGTGTAAGCTTTGATATATTGATTACTACACAACAAAATATTCATTAACACTCAGACTTTTTGACCGTAATATATGAAAAAGACTTTAAAAATTTGTAAAAGTTAAAGCTATGAATAAAGATTTCTAATCATCAGACAAAAAGACTTTTGAATTAAAACTTACCATTTAATAAATTGTTATTAAACAATTTATTAAGTAGACAAGTTGAATGAACAAACAAATTCGTTCATTCAACTTCTCAGAGCAAAAATTGAACTTTTGCAAAGAGTTTGGAGTTTAGGTAGATCCCAAAGTTTATTAATATTTTTTGTTATGAACTTGAGATCATTACTAAAATAACCTGAAGAATCATCTACATAAGGGAG
The DNA here is from genome assembly GCF_022113875.1 of Hydra vulgaris. Lineage (NCBI taxonomy): Eukaryota > Metazoa > Cnidaria > Hydrozoa > Anthoathecata > Hydridae > Hydra > Hydra vulgaris. The sequence continues at coordinate 15,560,990 of NC_061165.1, forward strand.
ATACACAATTTTTTTTCTCTTGAATCTTTATTTTGGCTGATCATTTTCTCTGTCATCCTTTTTTATCTCCATAGCAGAAGTTTAGCCTTCTGCTAAGTTCAATTTTTCACGGCTATAAAAATATATAAATTAATTCATCAATAATTAAGTTATAACCAAAGCCAATGTATAAGCTTAAAGTTGTTAACTTTTGTACGCAAACTAAATATGAACGATATCCAACAAAATCAATTAAAAACTAATAAAACCAAGAATAAGGGCCTTCTGCCTCAGACAGGTGGATTATATACAGGATTGTTTTAATTTAAACCAATTTATTTAAATCAGTTGATTTAAATCAATTTAAATTAGTTGATTTAAATCGGACGAATAAAGATCATGATTTAAGATGTTTCTTTCTCACTGCGTTGATATGTTAGTAGATGGAGTTTAAAAATCAAACAAAAAAAACATCTTTAAAATGTAAAATATCAGCTTCTAACAACTGCAATGCCACTTTAGAAGTCGTAGATAAAATGTTATATCTAATGACACTAGTGATGTGCAATTTGCAGGTATTATTAATACCTTTTTCTTGTCTTTTTTAAAATAGCAGTTAAATGCTAATTTTTACGTCTTCTTATTATTTGAAAATTACACATATTTATTCACTAATCATGACACTATATCCTTGATAAGTTTAGGCTTAATCTGCCTACTTATTTTTTATATATTTTATCACACTTGATTTGAAACTTCAATTTCTTATATTTTTTGTTTGTTCAGGTAAAGAATTATATAGCTTGAGTCCATTACAAAAAATTGATTTCTCCCCACTAAAATTGTTTTGTACTTTTTGTTCCAAATTGTTTGCGTTTCTGGTATTGTATTTATATAAGTCTAACTGATCTTTCATGAACATATTCACATATATTATTTTATTTTGATTAGTTACTAAACCATAAACAAAATTCAAAACCTTAAGTATGGTTTTCTGCTTGACTGACAACCATTCAATTTTCTCCAACAATTTTTTACTATGAGAATACCAATCACATTTTAGAATAAGTCTCATAGCTTCATTGAGCAACTTCTGAAGTATTTTAATATCACCTTTATTTGGATTAAAAAAAATAGACCCCTGAGGCACTCCAGTGTCACATTCCAAGATATGAGATTCTTTGTCATTATTCTTTACCACTTGAGTTTCTCTCAGAAATCAAGATTTTAATTCATTCAAGAACTTTACATTCAACTTTGTTGCAACTTAATTTCTTTATTAGAAGATCTCTGTTAATAGTTTCAAAAGCTCGCTTTAAGTCCAACATTTCTATGATTATAAATTTATTATAGTTTAATGCTAATCTCCTGATTGAGAGAGTTACTTGTAGAGCATTTTCAATTAATCTTTTTTTTCTAAAACCAAATTGATTTTTACACAGCAAATCATGTGATTCAAAAAAATCCAATACTTGTTTATGAAGCCATGTTTCAATAATTTTTTCATACACAGGCATACATATTAATAGGTCTTAAATCTTGCAATTGTTTCGGTGAGTTTGTTTTGTGAGGGATTGGTATTATTGTTTTAGGGATCGGTATTATTGTGAACTTTTTCCATGATTTTGATACAATACCAGTCTTTAATGACAAATTAATTACTTCTAATAACTTCACTGATACACTTGGATAAATATTTTTAATCATTTTTACACTCATATTTTCACACATTGAAATCAAGACTCGAATTATTTAAATTTATTTAAACCGTTTATACTCATTTTCTTATAATAATTTGCGATAGATAGATAATTTAATATGTTTATTATATTAATTATATTATATTAATTAAATAATCCTTTTTAATATATTATAGCAAAGTATACACTATTAAAAATAAATTCCATATTCAAGCACATATCATATTTGGGCCAGAATTTTATTAAAAACGCGAAACCTAGATTTGCTCACTGGAAAAAGGTTTCAACCAAAAAATTTTATGAGGTTAAACTTGATGCTAAACTTATGACTTATCTCAAACAAATAAAAAGAATGTATTTGAAAATATTATATTTGAAGAAAATAGAAAAGACTCTGCAAGTAATAAATATAATAAATTTTTAATTACAAGTATTCAAGATATTGATTAGGGTTGAAACTTTTTTCCAGTGAGCAAATCCCGGTTTCGCCTTTCTAATAAAATTCTCACCCGAATATATGCTTGAAATCGAATTTATTTTTAATAGTGTATAAGTTATAAAATATTTTGTTATAAAATATTAAAAAGAATTATTTAATATAATAAACCTATTAAATTATCTATCTATTGCAAACTATTATAAGAACGTATAAACGGTTTAAATGAATTTAAAACTATTATAAGAACCGTATAAACGGTTTAAATGAATTTAAATAATTCGAGTCTTGGTTTTACAAGAAACGCGAAACCTGGATTTGCTCACTGGAAAAAAGCATCGACTAATTTTTTCTTTACTTTAAGCATTTAAAACCTTGACTTTAAGAATCTAAATACATCTTAAGTATGTAGTTTTGATTTATATTTGTGTTCTTTTCATTTATATTTGACAGATAATATGTTAATGCTAAATATAAGAATATTATATATGGAGATAATATTCTTATATTTAGCACTAATATTATTTACCAATTTGTCCCAAAAATCCAAAAACAATACTGCAGAAAATTGAGGTGATTTATATAAAACAGAAATATTAAAATATTTGTTTAAAAATTTGAAGTGCTGAACCCAAATCTCTCCTTCTTTACTTTCATTATGACTCTTAATTAGTTTAATGTCTTGTCTATAGTATAACAACCCCCCCCCCCCCCGTGTGTTTACTCTCTGTCAAGCATATTAAATTGTTAAAGCCTTCAATTTTAAATTCTTTTTCATAAACATTATCAGTTAAATGTCTTTTAACAAATGCAAATATGTGTGGCTTGAATTCAATTACATATTTCCTAATTTCATCCGTTTTATTAACCAGTCCATTTATATTGATTAACACATATTTTATATGTTTGAGTTTCTTTGATTGCTCTTCTCGGCTTTTTTCAATTCCTCCTTTAACTTCTTGGAGTATTTGACAATCTTTAGAGTGCTTTAGATGGTATACATTAGTATCTCATGGTCGTTCTATTCTTTCATTCATTTTATAACAGATCACACAACACTTTATTTTATTATCTTCACACTCATTAGAAGCATGACTTCCAGATCAGAATCTACAGTAACTTACTTTACTACGACATTTGTCTTCATAGGGGCAGTAACTTTGACATTTGTAACAATAGATGATGTTCACATGCTTCTTCATATACACTGATTGCCAATTAATGTAGAGACGATTATCTCTCTTTTCAGCTGTATACTTATAAGACTGCTTGTCCATATCCATGATAATCAGCTCAGCAATACCATTTTTAATTAACTTTCTTTTAATTACAACCAACTTAGACTCTTGTTCCAAGCTATTTTGGCTAACATTTTCTTTTTGTTATAATTACATTTTCCTGGCGTAAGTATTCTTCACTACAATAAATTTACTATAAATTCAATTCTATTTGTTAGCTTTTCTTTACTAACTTCTACTATTGACAATTTGTCATTCATTTTTTTAAATAACATCTACAACTCCTCAGCCAGCAAGTCATATTGGGCCCCACCTTTTTTTTTTTTTTTTTTTTTTTTTTAAGTTGATTAAGGTGCCCCAAGAGGTCCTTACGGTCTTATCACAGAGCACCGCGGAAGAGCATTTAATAAGAAGTTCACTCCTCCTTCCCAACCGATGTCGCAAAACTTGCCCAGAGGTGGGGTTTGAACCACGGATCTTATGTTTCTGAAGCAAGTGCGCTACCACTGCGCCACGGCTGCTCTACATTTGGCCCAAGTGGGCAGCTTTATGGGCCCCAAATGGGTTGCCCACATCCCGCTAAGAAAAATTGTGAATTGGGGCCCAAGTGGGCCATATGTGGGACCCACATGAGTCCCACCTTTTTATTTATATAAATTTTTTGTAATAATTTGAATAAATATTTATTTTTCAATTAGATACATATAATTTAGTATGTAGTCATAAAAATATGAGTTGAATCTAGCTTTATAGAAGTAATTAGGAAATCCAATATAGGCAGAAAAAGGTAATCAGTAATAAACATTAATAAATAATCCACAATAATTAAATAATAATAGTAAAAGTAATAGTCATTTATAAAATAGTAAATTAAAATCCAAAGTTTAACTAAGTATAACTTAGTTAAAACTCTTCGACACGTGTCATTTTATTAATATTTTTGCTTGAGGGTTTATAGAAACTCAAACAGCGTATATACTTTTTTTTATAAAACTTAATATAAAACTTTTTTATTCATTTTTTTATGCATACACTTTTATATACAAAAATAGTTTTTTCAGTTTTTTAACACTGACATAGTAACTTGTTTTTTTGTTCTCTTAAATGTTTGAAGAAATAATTTTCAAATACAATTTAAAACCCTTTTACTTTCACTAATACATGACATTAATAGCACTATTACGGAGATTTGACTTTAAATAAAAAGAAGTTTTTTCGAAAAAGATTTAATTTGAATTTAGTTTAAATTTTGAAAGAAGCTTTGAGACGTAATTACATTTGAGAAACGTAAGAGAGTTTTCATAAAGTAAGTGCGGTATTGTGATTTATACTCCTCCAGCTAATTGCCTAGCGGAGTATCTCATACCATCGCGCGCACATTTACCCATATTTTCCTTTCTGAGCACCCTGGTCTGGTCTACCTGGTACAGATTGAGATTGTTGGGGAAAAAGAAGCTATTTCAGTGAAAGGCAGATAGATATATTAGAATTAGAAAGATAGCATAGAGAAAGACAGAGCGGTGATTTAAGAAACTAGAAAACGCTAAGGCAGATTAAGGAATAATATTTTTAGTGTGTGTTTTTTTTGAACCGAAAACAATAACAAAGAAGATAATAAAAGTATTATGTCGTAAAGTATGTACGCGTTTTTTAACGAAAACAAAGAACCACAAGCAAATATTTTTGAAATATTTTTGTATTTTGGGGACTTAATCAATTGCTGTTTCCAATTCTGTAAAAAAGAGTTATATAAATGTATTTTGTATTCAAGGGCTAGCCCACATGGGGCCCGTTTTGGGTCCATATATAAAGGCCATATAGGGCCCACTTGGACAAATTCATATGGGCCCCAATAGGACATGTTCGCTGGGTTTTAGTTTGGATTCCTGATTGACGCAACTTAAGATCACATCACCATCTTTATTTGTATTCATATAAATAATATGAATTTAAAGTTTGCTAGGATCCAAATTTTTTTAATTTTTTTTAATATCCTTTGAAACATTTTTTTACTTATAATACTTCACTATAGTTCTTTTTTTCATTTTGTTTCCACTCTGTCTCAGCTGTATTCAGCTGTACATTTTGTTTCCACTCTGTCTCAGCTGTATTCAGCTGTACATTTTGTTTCTACTTTGTCTCAGCTGTATTCAGCTGTACATTTTGTTTCCACTCTGTCTTAGCTGTATTCAGCTGTACATTTTGTTTCCACTCTGTCTCAGCTGTATTCAGTTGTACATTTTGTTTCCACTCTGTCTCAGCTGTATTCAGCTGTACATTTCCAGTAGTACTTCTTTTTCATTGTTTAAATTTTTTTTTTAGATTTTAGTCCACTAGTTCCATATATATTATTAGTAATATTTATTAATTTTCAATTGGTTATATATCAATGTCTGTTATTTATTTCAAAAGTTGTTTAATGTTCCAAGAAATAAATGCACTTTAATAAAAAAACTCTATTAGTTGTTTGTTATTAAAATAAATAATCTTCATTTTCATTGGAAAGCACATCCGGAAGCCATCTTAAAAATTAATAAAAATAACTTTTTAATTTAATACTTATCACTGCATGACTTTTCAAATGATTTATTTATTTAATAAAGTAGACATTTTAAATGTCAAGCAGTAAAAATCTTTTAGGTGTAACAGCTTCTGTATACTTAGTCAAATGTCAGTTATAAATACAAAGTTGTAACGTACTGTAAGATCTTATACAAAAAAATACCTTTATTATTTTACTTTTGTCTTATTATTAAATCAATAATTTAGAGATAGTGGTAAAATGTTATAAGCACATTATTTAAATGTTAATTAATATTTCATTATTTAAAAAAAATAAAACATTAAGCCACGAGAACCTCTTGAAATTGATTTCTTATGAGGTAACCTTCTTAGATTCTTAGAAGATAAATATAGCCTATTTTGTTTATTTTTATAATTCAAAATAATGGCAAGATAATATAAAAAGACCATTCTATATTTTGTAAAACGATACTATCTTTTAAAATTGCTATGCCACAAGTTTTAAAAAATATACCAAAAAATGATCCGCAATTACATTAATGTTAGAACAGATTCTTAGACAGCAAGCTTACATTGGCCCAACGTAAGTTTTAACATTGGCCCAAAGTAAGTTTTAATATTGGCCCAACGTAAGTTTTAACCTTGGCCGTTGGGCCAACATTTAGCTAGAGAGACTATATACTCAGAGAGCGGATATACGTGTGATCGTTTTTGATTGGATGTTTGAGTTTTACTATTTTTGACGCAATGTTTTTTCCAATAAAAATAACTGCGAGTGATGACTAGTATTAATTTTTGTTAAATACATGTAAAGATATGCCAGGTTGTGTTGCAGTAGACAGCACAACCAACTGTTATGTTAACAACTTTTATAATATTAACTCTTATTATAATAACTGTTATGGCCCAAGAAATCAAAAAAAGCGGGCTATTTGGACTTCTAAAGATAAACGATTGAACTGTATACACATAAATATACACACAAGCTTTTTATGTGAAGTATATATAAAAAAATAAAACTTTATGTTATTCATTCTTGATGAAAAAAAATTTTGTTTAATATATTATCAAGTTTTATAATTGTTTTTACTCGAACTCATTTACGCCGCGCACTTATTTGGCAAAAACGTGGCCGCCATTTTCCGTATGTCCACTCCTGAGTATATAGGCACGGTTAGCACGGATCCTTATAATGCCTACCTAGCTGTCCCAAGAACGCCACTTATATGGAAAGTTAGCGTACACATCAAGGTACTCTGTGATGCAAATTTTGAAATCATTTAACTTTGTCTGCGGAAAATTATTTAATTTGAATGTTCAAATTAAGTCAAATTTTGACTTCATAATGCGCTAATAAAAACACTTGTAAAACTTGAACCACTCAATATAATTTGATAAAAATTAGTGCAAATGTAGCCAATAGTCACATCAAACTTTGGACGAAATTTCAGCCTGATTGAATGACTGGTGTAGAATTTATTGCAGTTTTAGTTAAAGTTTTGACATTTTTTTGCTACTTATACCTCAAGGCGTTACCAATTACTTTGAAACTTGGTCACTATTTTTAAAATAACGGTTACATGAGTGTTCTACTATGTTAAACCAACAATTTTTGTTATAATTATTTTATCGGTACATGTACAGTTTTCATTTCATAGACCAAAATAGTAATTTTCTACTTAAAGCGTGATTTATGCTAATAGTGTCGACACGGCCTTCAAAGTAGAGGGGGTTAACCCCTCAATTTCAAAAATAAAATCCATAATTGCTAAAATAATTACCTATATTTCTAAAACAAAAAGTCCTCGCAAAAAAAAAGTGGGGAGGCCATGGCTCCCTTAACGGCTATGTATGCATTGCGTGAATATACCAACATTTCCTAAGGTATAAACTAATGCCAAAATGCAAAAAAATTCTAAAAAAAGGGTTAAGAAGGATTTCTAGGTATACCTACATAGAAAATATTTATTTATCTGAAAACAGAACAACTGTGAAAAAAACAAATATTTTTTATATTGACAAAGATAATTGACTTAAAAAATTTAGATATGTTAAATAAGATATCTGACCAATACAAAGTTTGGAGGGCCAGTCGGAGGAAAATTACTCTAACTGAATAACTAATTAGGTTGAAGGGTTGTTTTGAAATAAAACAACCCGTGTGACAAGTATCATTAGTTTAATAAGTGTGACAATTATCAATAATGTAATTCTTTTACAAGTTAATAGTTTAAACAATTGTTTCCTGGTTAGGAAAGTACTATTCAAGAATTATTTCCTCGAAATTTAATATTACCTCAATTAAATCAAGTAAATATTTCTTTTATTTTAATAGTTTTTAATTAATAATATGTGTTACTATGTTAAGTGGATTGTTATCAAATATAAATTTAGGTCAAATTTTGTAAAAGACAGAGTTTGATTTAGTGAAGTCAAATTTAGTGATTTGCCACGATGCCAAATCAAGCAAAGAATCATGATGAAAATCGAAAGTTTGTGTGCTTGCTCTGTCTGAAAAAATGTTTACTACTTTTCAAGCAGATTGAATATGCTAACTGTACAAGACCAAGATCAATATCAGTAATACTCGGGTACCAAAAGGATTCTGTAGAATTGTAGAATTACTTTGCGCAGGAAACAAGTGGGGAAAGAAGTTGCACTCCCTCTTTTTGATTTTAAGTCAATACAAGTGAGACCTGAAACAAGAGATACGATGTGTTGTTGCCTAATATGCCGAATGGGTCGTTCAAAGCTGCTAGAAAAACATCCTTTTATAGAGCAAACCACTATTGAGAAAAAACCAAAGGTGCGTTGCAGCAAATGCCTCAGCCCTATAGGAAAAGGTTTAGAATAATGTTAAGGGAAAACATTCAATCTTTAGCAGCAAAAAATGCCAAATTATCCGAAAAAATTGCATCTCGAGTTATTTCCAATAAAGAATTATCTCCGGAAGGAACTATTCTACTGGCTAAAGCATCCGCGGGCCTCCACTTACAGTTACCCTGGTAATTATTTATACTTAAATAATTTTAACATAAATATTGAAATAAAGTCTTGACTATTAAGAAATAACACTAGATAGATTTCAAGAAGTATATTTTTGATAAGTTTCTAATTTCTTTAAAAACAAATAATTTGAAAGTTTTACACAAACTTACTAAACAAAGTTTATTGTAACTATAAAATATGTATGTTTTGGTTTTAGGTCAAAGTAATGCGCAGACACCATCAAGTGCTCCGAAATTGACCACTGTAGCCCTTGTAAATGTGCAATTAAATACAGGTCTGTCAAACAACGGATTAAAGAAACTTGTTAGAACTAAAAATAAAACATCAAGATGATAGAGCGAAATTTCTACATGAATTTACTAAGACTAGGTGAACAATTGAGCGATTTCTTCACCTGCAGAGACTTAAAAATCACAGACGAAAAAACAGATTCTTGTGCAGTTCATGTTGTTGCTCACTGCAATGATTTATCAAGTCTAGTGAATCATGTTATTCAGTCCCGCAAAATTTCTGGTGGCTATTTTTTTAAGCTCGGAGTTGATGGTGGCAAAGGTTTTCTCAAATTTTGCCTAAGCATTGTTGATACTGCGTTAAGGAATGAAACCAGCTCACCGCACCAACAACAACCTCTCACTCAAAGGACTGGTAAAGACACTGGAGTCAAGAGACAAATTATTGTTGGGGTTTCAGAAGATTTGCCAAAAACACACTCCAATGTTAAACAAATCTGGTCACTGATTAATGCAAATAGAGTTAAATTAATTTTGGCTTGTGATATGAAAGTTGCAAATATAATTTGTGGTCTTCAAACTCATTCAAGTACGCACCCTTGCACCTGGTGTGACGTCAAATCCAATTGTCTTACCAAATTTGGAAACTTGCGAACACTGGACTCAATTAATTCAAGCCTTGAGTCTTTTCAGCAATCTGGCGGGGTTGTTGCCAATGCAAAGCTGTTTGGCAAAGTCATTCGAAAGCCAATCATCTGCAGGCCTGTCAATGTTCTGATTTTGGAAATCATTCCACCGATGGAATTGCATCTCCTCTTAGGAGTTGTCAACTATCTTTTCAAGATCCTTAAAACTGCTTGGATAGAAGCTGTTAAGTGGCCAGCCGCCCTCCAAATTTAACTGAGCCCATATCACCGGGGCCATTTTGAGGGAAATGAATGCAGGAAGCTTCTTAAAAATGTGGGTATGCTGCAGCAACTTGCTGAGACAAACATGGTTCTCAATATTGTGTGCATAATTAAAGCATTCAAAAGCTTCAATTTAGTTGTCAAGGTTTGCTTTGAATACATCCTTCAGCCGGATTTTGCTGAAAAAATTGAAAATTTCAAAAAGTGTTACCTTATGATAACTGGTGCAAGCGTAACACCCAAAACTCACGCCGTCTTCTACCACTTCAAGGATTTCAACAGCCACGAAGGATCCCGCTTGGGGCCCTATAGTGAACAAACTGTCGAAACTTCTCATCAAAATTTTTATCAACATTGGTGGAGGTATAAGCAAAATAATAATCATCCAGAGTACAAAGAAAGATTGTTGCGCTGCATAGTTGATCTAAACAGAAAGCATCTTTAATGAACATCATTTGAATTATTAGAAATTAGGCTGCTGAAATTCATATTTTACGGCGTATAATGAATATTTTCACCATCTCACAGTGGGCCAATGACTGGACAAAAGTATAAAAATCAAAGTCAGAATTTTGATGTCATAATGGTTTTAAACTTTGTTATAGATTTTACGAAACAATTTAAAACCTTTTATATACACCTAAAATTTTAATGAATAGACTAATTATGTGGTATATGCAAACGTAAATTAGAAAAATAAAATTATAAAACAAAAAATGTTGTTTACAAAATCTATGGTAATAATGTAACACTGTATTAAATATTGCGCATTGAAAATTATTTTATTGTTGAATTATCTATTTTCTGCATTTTAAGAGTTGTTTGATTAAAATAGGTAAGAAAACAAATAAGTTATAATAATTTTAAATACTTCAGAGAAAATTTGAAGTGTATTTCTTGGTTTAAAAAATACAAAAAATAGAAGATCTTGTAGTATCCTGTTATATTATATACATATTTTGAAGCTTTTATATACATATTATTAAAATATGTTTAATTTAGCTGCTAATATTTGCTAAATTAATTTTTATTTGCAATGATTTGCAAAAATATTGTATATAAAATATAACATCGCGAACAAAATAATACAATATGTTATAATATAATGAATATTTTGATTCAAAAATAAGACAATTTAATTACAGTTAATATTATAATAATTAAAAGAAAATATTTCTACATAAAATAAATGAAAACCTATTGATAAGTTGTTTTATTTTTAACTTTAGACGATTGTTATTATGTCAATCAAATCCATTTATTTATGAGAGAAAACAAATTATCATTATCAAATGAAAAAGATAAGCTGGTAATTTTTTATTTAATTGGTGAACAACTTGGCAATACTAAATGTAAGGTTCACTTTTCAAAATTTACTTTTGAATACAGAAAGCGATGAGCTGCAAGTGGAAGTTACAATGATATATTTTTGGATAAAAATTTAGCCAAGCTTTGGAAAGACTTTGTTAGTCCCCAACAAACCTTCTCTTTATGCAATACAGAAACTACACTTAAATTATCTCTTGGCAGGCCTTGTAAATCATTTGAAGAATCATCTGATAAATTTAAAAAAAGGGAAAGTGTCAAAACTTGAATCATTGGGAAGTTCTTCAAATAAGCAGTTGTTTGCTCGCAGTTGCAAACTTTGGAAACAAGGAAGGAGAAAGCATGCTAAGGTAGTTAGAAATTTATCAAAAGCTCAAACTGATGAACATGTTCAAAATATTCCCAATGAAGCCTTAGCACTCATCTTAGATAATAATCTGAGAAGTCTGATTATCAGCGCTTAAGGAACACTGTTGTAAGAAAAGACTGTCATTTATATCCAGCTTATAATAATGTACAGGAAGCAAAAGTACTTTGCCAGAGGTCAACATACTAGCATTGGTCAATCATACAGTTTAATAGAATCTACGTTTAATAGAATGTCAAGCAGAAGTTATTAACTCCTTAGAAGATCTTCAACGAACGACCCTAAGGTCCAAAGTTGGCTTTGATGGATCAACTGGCTAAAGCATTTATACTCGAATAACAACAGAAGAAGAAAACAGAAATATTACAAATGAATCCAGCTTATTCCTCACTTGTTTTGTGCCTTTGCAGTTATCTGGATATTGTAATGGCGAAAAGAAGATTGGTCCAACCCTCATCCATCATCCACTTTCTTTTGCAGACCAATAAGATTCTTCTATAAAAAAGAAACATCAGATGTATTAAAAGAAGAAGAACAATTCCTTTACAACTCAATAGAAAAATTATTTACTACAAAGTATGACAAGTTAACAGTTCTGCACAAAATTTAAATTACATTGATGGATGGGTAAGTTGCCACAGTACTATCCACAGCAACAAAATCATCGCAATGCTGCTCAGTTTGTGGTTGCAATCCAAAAAAAATGAATGACTTAAATACTGCAAAAAATCTACCAATTACTAAAACTGGATTCAATTCTGGGCTTTCAACTCTTCATGCATGGATCAGAACTTTGGAATGCCTCCTCAAAATAAGCTACAAATTAACAACACAGAAATGGTCAACACGAGAATCATCAGGAAAAAAAAATAATTCAAGATAGAAAGACATCAATTCATAACAATTTCGTGATGAATTTGCGCTTTTAATTGATTTTCCAAGAACTTGTGGTTCAGGATTTTCAAACACTGGCAATACTGCTCGACGATTTTTTCAAAATACAGAGCAGACTGCTGAAATTCTCTAACTAGATGTCATCATCATTAAGAAATAGCATTTTATTTTGTGCACTTTATTGTCACAATATGTTATTGATTCTTCTTGATTTAGAGACTTCTGCATGCAAACAGCTGAACGATATGTGAACCAGTATCCATGGTACCACATGCCACAAAGCCTGCACCGAAATCTTATTCATGGTTGACAAGTTGTGGATCAAATGGCTTTGCCAATTAGCATGCTCAGTGAAGAGGCACAAGAAGCACGTAACAAGGATTTTAAGAAGTTCCTAGAGTATTTTTCAAGAAAGTGCTCCTGTTCTAAAACAAATGAAGACTTGTTAAGGGGATTGATGTGTTCATCAGATCCAGTTATTAGTAATTTGAGAACACCACACCAAAGAAATAAGACTTTCCAGATGGAGTGCTAGAGCTACTAAAAGAAGTACCACTTAAAGATTTTGTGTAAATATATTATATTATTACATTTTTACTGCAATCTTACTTGATTTGTGTTTCTCTTTTTCATTTTTTCTGCTTATCTGTTTACTATATGTTTATTGCTACAAATTAAAGATGTTCTTACGACATTTTGTTTACCCCATTGTTACTAAGGATATTGTAACTAAGCAATATAAGTATCCATAGCAAGACTCTTTAAATCACACTTTAAGTAGAAAATCACTAATTTGTTCTATAAAATGAAAACTGTAGATGTACCGATAAAATAATTATAACAAAAATTGTTGGTATTATATAGTAGAACACTCATGTAACCGTTATTTTAAAAATAGTGACCGAATTTCAAAGTAATCGGTAACGCTTTAGCAAGTAGCAAAAAACTGACAAAACCTTAACTAAAACTGCAATAAATTCTACACCAGTCATCCAATCAGGCTGAAATTTCGTCCAAAGTTTGGTGTTACTATTGGCTACATTTGCACTAATTTTTATCAAATTATATTGAGTGGTTCAAGTTTTACAAGTGTTTTTATTGGCGCATTATGAAGTCAAAATTTGACTTAATTTGAACGTTCAAATTAAATAATTTTCCACAGACAAAGTTAAATGATTTCAAAATTTGCATCACAGGGTACCTTGATTTGTACGCTAACTTTCCGTATAAGTGACGTTCTTGGGACAACTAGGTAGGCATTATAAGGATCCGTGCTAACCGTGTAGGTTCTCTACATTTAGCCAATGTTTTTTGCCGACGTAATATTTCAGCTTTTATCAAATATGGTACTATGTTGGGCCAACATTTGGCAAATGTAGTATCGGCTCAATATTTTGCTAAAAACGTCTGTTCTTATATAAGAACTATATTTGTGAAAAACGTTTCGTTACTTTTATTTTTTTGTTAACAAAAAGTTGTTTAAAATTTAATTAAAAACAAAACAAAAAAAACAAAAAAAAAACAATTTTAAAACAAAAAAAATAAGTTAACAAAATTGTGTAGAACCATACTTTTATTTACTTTAATATTTTCATATACAATTTCATATTCATATATATATTTCAAACTACAGACCAATCTCAGTCTTACCCTGCTTTTCTAAACTAATTAAACGCATTATGTACAACAGACTTTATAAATATCTATCTGAAAATAAGATTTTATATAATAATCAATAAGGTTTTACAAAAAATCATTCTACTGACCATGCAATACTTGAATTGGTTAAGCATATATCAAATGGATTTAATAGTCATTGCTATACAAAAGGGGTTTTATTAAATTAATCCAAAGCTTTCGACACAGTAAATCATGAAGTTCTTTTGAAAAAATTAGAAAATTATGGTGTTAAATATCAAAGTTTACTTTGGTTTAAATCATACTTAACTAACAGAAAGCAATTTATACTTAAAGAACCAAAAGACTCAAAAAACAACTTAATAACTTGTGGAGTACCCCAAGGTTCTATTTTGGGACCATTATTGTTCTTACTTAATATAAATGACTTATATTTATCATCAAAAGTATTAAATACTATCTTATTTGCAGATGAAACTAATTTATTTTATTCTCACAAAGATATTACTGTTCTTTTTAAAATATTTAACGAAGAATTAGATAATATCAACGAGTGGTTTATAAGTAACACCGACTATCATTAAATGTAGAGAAAACAAAATTTATCCTATTCCATAAACCTAGTAAAGCCGAGAATATTCTTCTTAAACTACCCAATCTTTTAATCAATAATAAAATAATTAAAAAGGGAATTGATTACAAACTTTCTGAGAGTGCTCTTAGATGAAAAATTGTCATGGAAATTTAATATTAAATATATTGAAAGTAAGATCTCAAAAAATATTGCCATGTTATATTGAACAAAACCTTTTCTTAATAACGAGTCTTTAAAAAATTTTGATTTTCCGTTTATACACAGCTATCTTTTATACTGTAACATTTCCTGGGGTAGCACTAATCACACTAAACTCAAAAAAAAATTATAGTAAACAAAAACATGCTTGCAAGATAGTATTTGGGGCAAATAGAAAAACACAATGCGAACCTCTCTTACGTCAGCTTGGAGTTTTATATTTATAAGCTTAATATTCATCAAGTAATGTTATTTATGTTTAAAGCAAAACTTGGGTTTTCTTCAGTAACATTTCAATTCTTCTTTAATGAAATCTCCCATAAATATCCAACCAAATTTTCGGTGAATAACTTTGTGGTTCCCATAAACCTTCTTAAATTAAGCTCGTATCACATTTAATATCAGGGACTTTTAATTAGGAAAAAAACTCTTGCAATATTTAATAAAAAACAAAACTTCGTTTTAAACTGCACTTTGCAAAATTTTAAGGATGATTCAAAATTTAATGAACATGGAATTCGATATATTAGATTTCAAACACCTTTTTTAAAAACAATTTAAAGGTTTAAACTAAGTCACTTAAAAATAAATAAAATCTTGAACACTTGATTTACCTTTTATTAAAATGGTTTTAAACCATTAGTATAAAAGATAACGAAATTAAAATTGTCTTTTTCGTTCATATTTTTGATGATATTAAATAATCAGCCCAAATAATTATGTTTACATATATTGCTTTTTTTTAAATTAAACTTTATAACGTTCATGATTTTCTGTCGTTTTTACTTTTTTATTTTTAAAATTATTCTGCTGGAAGATTGTTAACAACAAATTGTTTATTGCTGAAGTTTTTTTGCTTTTGTTTTTTTTATTTATACTGTCTTTTTGTCTTCCATCATTTATTGTGCATGTAAATTTTTGTGTGACGAGGCTCGGTGATAAGACAACCTGTCTTCTTCATGCTCCGGCCAGGATTTTCTTTTATTGTAATTTCTTTTTTGTAATATTTATCAACGGCAAAACAGATAAATAATTAAAAAAAAATAAAAAAAATAAACATAGTTTAAGACATTTTCAAGTTGAGTCATGCCACACGCTCACTTATGTGGCTAAAAAAGCTTTTTGTTGCGAACCTAATATAGAAGAAATGATGTAGTAAGTAATATATAAGAAATGATGTAATAAAAAATATATAAGAAATGGTGTAGTAAGTAATATTTAAGAAATGATGTAGTAAGTAAATGTAAAAAGAAGATAATATGACTATTTTATTACTTTTAGATAACAAAATATAAGAACCTTAACAATAAAATAAAAATAATGATAGCAAGTGAGTACCGGGATTAGACGGAATTAGTTAAAATATTTAATTTTTGCGCCGACAAAGGAGCAATTTATTATTACAAACAAGAAGTTGTTATTGTATAAAATAAATTGCAAAAAATATGTTGTTGCTCAAGATTTTAGAAAGCTGTACACATGAAAGTAACTTGATAAAAATATTATTCTTACATCATATTTTTCAAAACCTTTTTTTGTGGATTAAGCAATATTTGATTATATTTTAAACATATGAGTTATCTGCGTTATTTTATCAAATGAAAATTGATATCAAAAAATCTTTTTTGGTATCAACATAATCTAATAAGCAAGCAATCAAACTGTATTCCTTCTAAAAATAATCTTGTGGTTAAAAAATAAAGTTAAGAGTATAAGTTATTATTTTGTTATATGTGCATCTGGTGAATTTGCAGAATGGTTTGCAGAGTACAAACGTGTAACAAAATCAGCAGGTAGACAGAACTATGACAATTGTAAAGAAAATGTACCACGGAAAGTGTACCCCTTTCAATTTTTCTGAGGGTGCGGCTGTACCTCACAATGGCAACACAACCGATTTTTTTACTAAGTGTAATTTTTGTGCACTAACATATTCAAAAACTGTTTTATTTTATTCTTAATTGTTGCAACTCAAAACTTTTTAATGTGATTATTGAACTAAACTGTTAAAACGACACATTTAGGTCATAAATATAAATTTTGAAGAGAAATGGACCCATACATGAGCCTCGTTCAAAACATAACTTTACTTCACTTTCTTTTGATGTAGAACATCCAATAACAACTGACTGCCTTTTGTTTGTTAAATATGACGAGATCCATTTTTTCACCAGCACCAATATTTTTTTTAGGCTATGGATAATAGCCAAAAAGATATTTTTTTAGGCTACAGCTTTTATATAAATGTATATATGTATGTATATGTATATATATATATATATATATATATATATATATATATATATATATATATATATATATATATATATATATATATATATTAACCAAAAGGTGCTTTAAACTTTTATATATATATATATATATATATATATATATATATATATATATATATATATATATATATATATATATATATATATATATATATATATATATATATATATATATATATATATAGATATATATATATATATATATATTAACCAAAAGGTGCTTTAAACTTTTATATATATATATATATATATATATATATATATATATATATATATATTAACCAAAAGGTGCTTTAAACTTTTATATATATATATATATATATATATATATATATATATATATATAAATATATATATATATATATATATATATATATATATATATATATATATATATATATATATATATATATATATATAAAAGTTTAAAGCACCTTTTGGTTAATATATATATATATATATATATATATATCTATATATATATATATATATATATATATATATATATATATATATATATATATATATATATATATATATATAAAAGTTTAAAGCACCTTTTGGTTAATATATATATATATATATATATATATATATATATATATATATATATATATATATATATATATACATATACATATATATAGATATACATATATTATATATATATATATTAACCAAAAGGTGCTTTAAACTTTTATATATATACATACATGACTTTTATATATATACATACATGACTTTTATATATATACATACATGACTACGTATATTTATACAATAACATTTTAAATGACTTCGTTTATGAGTTTGTTTGTTTTTATCAATCATCGTTAAGGTAGTTGTGTTACGGACGATGTGATTGTTGATGCTATTGATTCTTTTGTAACTTTAAAGTAAAAAAGTTGAGCTAGTAATTTTTAATATTTCTAATTTTGATGATCTTCTCATCTTTAATGAGAAAATCATCAAAATTAATTTAGTAAAATAACTTATCGTTATTATACGTATAAGTCAGGTAAATATAACAGCTAAATACAAATTTGTTATACGTACACAATAATACATAAACCGGGTAAAATTCAAATTTACATAACAATTTAAATTCAATTCAAAAAATTCAATTTACATAACAATTATTGAATATACAAAGTAAATATTTATGTAAATAATTAAGATATGTTCCTAAAATAATAACATACATAAATATATAAGAATGTTTTCAAATAAAAAAAGGATTTCTTTAAATTTTCTTTTAAATAAGAAAAAGCTTACTTGTTGAGAAAAACCAAATAGTTTTAAAACTTTTTTGTTCCATAAAAATATTTCTCTAAATTAAATACAAAATTTACTAAAATTAGTTTTGAAAACTGGCTGCAGAATAAAATTTTCATTACGCAAATTGTGTTTGTTTTTAACTTTTAAAGAATATAAATTGAGAAAAGAAATCGGAGATGTGAGAGTTTAACATTTAAACATTAACACAATACATTAAAAATATTTAGTTGATATATTGTAAGAATATTTATTTCAATTTCAATTGAATTTTATTTTTAATTAAATTTTATTTCAGTTAAATTTTATTTCAATTAAACTTTATTTTAATTAAATTTTATTTCAATTAAATTTTATTTCAATTAAATTTTATTTCAATTAAATTTTATTTCAATTAAATTTTATTTCAATTAAATTTTATTTCAATTAAATTTATTTCAATTTAATTTATTTCAATTAAAAAAGGCTACGCATTAAAAAATGGTGTTGAATAGCGGTGTTGAAGTCCTATAACATATTTCTGTTGGCAATAAAGCGGTTCTAATTTACTTTTATTTATACTAACCTAAGCTGCAGGCCCGCTCAAAGCTTTTGTGATGCCACGGTCCAGAAGTTTAATGAATACCCTATCACAATTTACGTCTTAAAATGATAAATAGCAAATAAATAAGTATAGTTATTTTTTGTTTACTTTCATAGAAAATCACATTTAAATTTTGGTTTTTAAAAGTAAACTAAAGTTTGAAAAAAAAAAACTAAATTTGAAATCACTTTATAAGAAACGGTATTGTCTAAATCTGATTCAATTGAAAAGATCATTAGTAGCACAATCGCTCCTGGCCCATTGTAAAACGTAGATAATCTTTGATGATAGCTAACTTGCTGAAAGATCTTTCACCTTCAGATGTTGAAACGGGCAATGTTAGAAAAATTCCAAGTGTAACATACCCTTGTGAAGATATTGAATGTTGTCCCTTTGAATAAACTTCATTCAGAAGTTCGACAGGCTTTTTGCTGTGTAGAATATTTCTTCTTACAGAAAGAAGATGTCGAACTTCATCAGAAAATTCGTTTTTTAACACAAGTCTTCTGGGTAAAGTTTAGCCAGGTTCTCAGCTTTTAAACCAAGTTCTTGGTCTGTTTGAAAATTCTGTGAAGATCATAGGAAGGAAACCTTTCTGTGGTCTTCACAGAAAAACCAGGAAAGACCTTCTTTTTTTGCGTTCTCTTCACAGCAAACATGATTTCATCAACTTTTAAGTTCTTTGCAACTTCTGTTGCCTCTATCAAAATCAGCTTCCAAGACAAACGGATTCAATTCAGATCCGTCAAAATGGCCTTTTAGTATCTTTACTTCATTAAAGTAAAGATTCTAAATGACTTTTGACAGCTAAATGGCTAAAAAGAAGAATTGAAGGAGAAAACTCACGTTGTTAACTGCCAAACATTTAAACCGAAAAGTAGTAAAAACAACAAATTCAAAAGAACTCATCTTTTGAATTCGTTTTGAATCAAAATATTCTGAAATTTGTTTTGATTCAAAAGAACTCTTTTTTTTTAATTACTATTTTGATTCTTTTTTGTTTTGCAAATTAAAAAATAATCAAAACAGTAATCTACATTTATATCCAATTATAACTTGTAATTTTAATTTTTAAATTACAAGCAAAATAATGCAAAACAAAATTTATAACTAAAAAAAATATATTCTTACCCCTAAAGGCTAAATTTCTTGAAGCTAGAAAAATTGTGACGTCAAGAATGCGTTGTGAAACTATTTTCCATTGCTTTGTTTTATCTCCAAATTGTTTTCTAATTGATGACCAATGGACTTTTGACTTTTCAAGTGAACCGTAGCTATCTATTCGAAAATAGTTACGGTGAATATTGTTTTGTTGATGAATTTTAATGCGATATGAAAGTTTTCTCCAATTTCCATGTATACCTCCATTCCAAGTTAACAAACTAGATTGAACACCGGGTCTGGTCATTTTAGGCGATGCAAAAAGGAAGTAAGGAATACAAAAGAGTGATGCTACAGCCTTACTCAAAACGAGCCAATATGTTTTAACTTTTTCTCCGTTTCTTTGTTCCTCTATAAAGATTTAAGTAGAGAATTAACGATCTCTTGGAAAGTTGCTAGGATTTGAAGAAGGTCCCATCAAAATTATAGTCGTTTGATCAGTGTCTGATATTGATTTCCTTAGCACAGGATCGTTAGAGGTTGGTCTAGTTTGTATAGATCACTTTTATATATTTGTTAGTCATTATGACAATCAACTACAAAATCCAACTGATTTTTTTTAAAGGTGATGACGTTTTTTGGGAGTCATTGTTGTCGTCGGCAAAAAAAGGTTTGTCAGAATTATGATCTGGCAACTCATTAGAGTCATTGGTACCGATCTCTATATGATAGAACTATAAAGAAATATTGCTAAACAAAGCTATTTAATTATTCTTTTATGGATGTCACAAGATTTAAAAATAATATAACGACGTACTTGCACTTATCTTCGTTTTTTATCCAAAGAGCGCAATCTAAAAGCGTTAGTTTGTTTTTGCTTTTGTTTTCTTTCAGAATCATCGCTCTTTTTCTACCAGCAGCTCCAGACAACTGGTTCAATCGTAGAGGTCTTTGATTATTCATGCTAAAACTTATGACAATGCAAAGAACGTTAACTTTCTATATTTTAAAAATTAAAAATTTTATAATTACTTTGGTGTTATTATTTTCGGAGCAAAGGTAATTACTTACAATTAAAATATCCACTAAAAAAAACTTTCTTGTTGCAATATAGTTGGAACGTATTTTTATATCTTTGTTTATTTCGTTGTCAAAATATAGTTGGAACAAAATGCATACGAGTCAAAAATATACAAATGCACAAAAAAGTCCACAAGCATGCAAAGTTTTAGTAAATATAAGTGAAATAACTAGAAGTTAGACTCCTTTAAACTGTTAATTAAGAATTTTTTTTTTCAACGTTCTTTACTATATTATGCTAACAAAAGGCTAATAAAAAAATTTTTATTATTAATATCTATAATGATATAGATATTAATAATAAAAAGTCAAAGAAAATGCATAATTAAAAAGCTAAGATGACTCCTTTAGATAAGCAACCAATTAGTATTAGTAATACTAATGGTTGGTTATCATATAATGCTAAAAGCCTTAAACTATAAGCATCACCAGCATCTTTTGCTATACAACTTGAACAAAAAATTTTGAATCTATTGAAATTAAATTATTTTAACAGATTCTCTTTTAAAACTTTTTAATAAAAACTCTTGTTTTAGATTAGTGATAGTTAAGGCAAGTTTTTTTCTTACTATTTATTAACATCCAGCGTAACAAGCTGAATAATTATATTATTTGGTCGGATATTGGGTACCGGATAAATCCGGTGTCTCAAAGACATTGTTCTGAATAAAATATCAGTGACACGTGTCACTGATATTTTATGAAACATGGCGCTGCTCTAATGATGTTAAAAATTCAAGTCTCACCTACCAGGTTTTACTTTAACTATATATTAGCACGTAAAAATTTTAAAGCGAGGTGGTGTGTTCTTTTTTACGTTAATAAATGCTGACAGTTTATTAACAGTAGAGGTGTACACCTCTACTGTTGATAAACTGTAAAGTAAAAAGTTAAAAAATTTAGTTTAGTTTATTGAAAATTCCGTGTGATTACTTTATTAAAAGTAACTTAGCCTACTTTAACTTTCTTTGTAGCTCCTTCGCTTCCGCAAACACCTTTCTTCTTATTTTCATCGTACGTTCGCTAAAATTTACATTAATAAATACAATCTTCTTCCAAAGTTTTGCCTTTTTAGTTTCTTGTTAATATATTTTTTCTTTTTTTACCCAACTCTGTTTTCTCAACCTTTCAAGAGCTTTCTTAATTTCATTATTACCATTTAATCCCAACTTTTTTTTAATCCCAGTTTTTAAAAGTTCTTTTATTACACCTTCAGTTCAGTTTCAATTTCTTTTCTTCTATTCCATTAAATCTCAAAATATTTCGACGACTCCTATCTTCAAGTTCAGCCGACTTTTAATAACGTTATCATTTTCAAATTTTATATTTGTATCGTTCAGATGATAAGCTAATGGTGCTGCTGTGTTTTTTAGAAACAGCTATTTCAGATAATAAATTTTCATATTTGTCGCAGACAAATTCTACACATTTTTTCAGGTCAATAACTTCATTTTAAATATTTTTATTTTCTTCTTGCATAAATAATTTTTTAACTTAATTCTTATCTAGCTTCGTTATCGTGTTTTCGTAAATATCCATATATATATACTTTTTTAATTGAGCAATTGTATTACCCATTTTTTAAGTTCAAAAATAAAAAAATCTGTCCACTAAAGTGCTCACGCAAATTCTTTTAAATTTTCAAAGTTTTCTAATTAGATAAGACATGTTTAATGTCTAAATATAGGTAATTGATGTCAGGGAAATCAAATCTGGGTTTATTTGGTCTTAAGGATAGCTATAACCGCATAGACGTCATTTTAAGGGTAGTAAAGAGTGGTCCTAGGATGTTTCGATGATTTTTAAATTAGATGGGACATCTTTTATGTCTAAATATAGAGAATTGAGGTTAGAAAATTTAAATCTAGGTATATTTGGTTCCAAGGAGTGGTTATGATCGCACAGGTGGTTATTTTAGGTGAAGTCATTGGCGCTCAAGACGGCATATTCTTTAATTTATTTATTTTATGAACTAATTTTCTTCAATGAATATAAACATACAATTTACAATAAAACTGAAACTTATTAGTAGTTTTTTTTAATTATAAATAAGAATCAAGGTGATGAAATAAATAATACATTAGTAAATCAAGAGCTTCTTGGCGTCCTCATATTAACTGAAGTCTTTGATCTTTCCTAACTTCTCTTTAGTCTGGACACCTAAATATTGTAGATGCAAAGCATTTTCATCATAAAATTATAAATTTGTTTAGAGACTGGCAAATTTTATTGTGTAGTGCTCTCTGTTGTGCTTGAATACTTTGTTGAAGGCTTTCTCTTGTGGCTGGATCACACCCTGTCCTATGACAAGGATCCAACAGGAGTGGTATTTATACTGACAACCTAACTACTGTGTGTCAATATCTTGTATGCTGCTTGGGGTTATGGTATTAATTGTACAGTCGTGCAGTCTCCAATGTTATACTGGTGAAACTTTTTCGGGTTCATCTCCTCATTGCTGGGAAGAATACAGGCAAAACCTCTTCATCAGCTCATCATCAACACCTAAAATCTCTGTTGAATTTATGTACAACCTAAAATAACGATCTAGTAGAATTGATATAATTGGGTACTCCAGTTCCTCATGACTTTGGAACATCAACATTAGTAACACAGCCCTCAATTCTACACGAATCTGTTTTTTTTTTGAGCTAAAGCAGTTCTCATCCCTTGCTATCCACTTTTTAAAATCTAGCCTGTTGGCTATGAAACATAGTGTGCTTTCTCTATGCTCTTTATCCACAAATAAAAGGTAGACAGGCCATTTTTAAATCTAATATCTAAAAGATCTGTAAACCTTTTACAGATCATTAAGCTCGGAGCTGGTCAGGCATCAGATGCTTGATCTAATAGTTGCGTCAGTCACTTTACTAAGAATGGCAGCACTTTTTCCATCAACCATAGCCTCCTCCAGGTCGTGGTAATTTATAAATCCTTTCAACCTTGTAGGGACAGCCTGAAACTCCTTTACAAAGTTATTTTCCTCCACCACAAAGTCTTTGCTATCCTCTAAGTATTGAAACCTAATTAGCTTGTAATAGTGTGTGGAGAGATTTGGGTTTGTCTGGAAAATCTCTTCTGCCTACTTGCTCCGGACCTGTTGGGGAGAGAAACAAAAATTATAAGTGTTATTATTTTAACAAATAAAAACTATGATAAAACTATTTACTTACCCATAGTCTAGAAGAAGTAAAAATCTTTTAACATCAGTACGATACTCCGCTCAGTTGTTGAGCCATCAATATTGGAGATTTCAATCTTTTTCAGAATATGAACGCTCTGTACTCTTCCTTCCTCCTTTAATTTGTAATGGCTGACTATGAGTATCTGATTCAGAGTCTTTTATGAGTTGTCTTTCTTTGCTCACTTCTTTTTGGTCAAGGACGAAGCATTCTCAAGTAATTTTATTGGCCTTTCTCCCTCATTCTTAACAGCATGATCTTAAATGATTTGTCAAAAATAAACTTATAACTTAATTAATTTGTTAATTATACAATAATCCACAAAAATTTACATCAAAAACCGCTTAAAAATAGCAAAAAAAAATCACTAATAAAAAACTATTAAACAAAAATCACATAGTCGTCATAGTATGTTCCATAACAATCCACAATAACATGCAATTTAAAATTGATTTTAATGAATTTTAGATGATTTAAAAGTCTAAAATTATTTTTTATGTCTTTTTCAGTTTTTCAAATCAAAATGTATGATTGGATATCATTTATAATGAAAAGCCTAGCACCTACTGCGCTCAGCTGAGCTCAAAAAATTTGGTTTTTTAGGTTTTAGATTTATACGAGAAACTTAAAATTGATTGCAAGTGCGGCCATGAGTTTTTCTGCTTGTGTAAAGGTAAGTGTTAAAAAAAAGGTTTTGCATGTTAAAGGTTTGAAAAGCACTCTGAAAAAATGCAAGCATAAAAAATAAATTTTCAAATTTCATCTGTTAATATCAATGATGTCTATGGACTACAATGATGTCTATGTCTATTATATGCCTATAATAATTTTTTTGTTTTGACAAATATTTGAAAAACTTAATAATCACACTGGGGAAAAAATTATATCAGTTATGCTGTCACAATCAGCTGATTGTGACAGCATAACTGATATAATTTTTTCCCCAGTGTGATTATTAAGCTTAGTATACAAAATTTAACGCGAAAAGTGACAATATTTTACTTTTCCAGCACTTCTGATCAGAAGTGCTGGGGTCTCTATAACAGTTATTTTTTAGGGGTTTTGCTTTACTCTGGCCCACTGTGTGTTCGGTGCGGCTTTTAAATATCTGTTGATATTTTGAAAACGACGGTTTTCAACTCTTTACAAACCTTTTTATAAAATGTCTTAAATAAAACACTTGAAAAGTTCTTTTATTTTCTATTTCAAAAAGGTTTGTTGTTTAAATTCAAATTTTTGAAAATGTGATTCTAATTTAGATTGAAAATTATTTGCGGTTAACATAATTTTTGAAAAAGAGTTATCAGTTTGAGCGGCCATGGTGCAGTTGTTCGAGCGCTGGCTTTAGAAGCAAGAGATCCAGCCTTCAAAGCGATTAATTTATTTCGCATATTTCGCGCCATTTTAAAGAAAATGGCGTAAACTTCCTAGTTAAAGGATTTTTCGTGGTGCTCTGTGACAAGACCCTGTGTTTAATGAACTGTTATATTTCTAAAACTAATGTTAATTTTTCTTTTTAATTTGGCTATTTTAGTTAATGTTTTTTTTATTATTAACGTTTTTTTTGCAGAAAAAAACTTTAAGGACAATGGTATCCCTCTGTGTTTGAGACCCACTACAAGGAAAAACTAATGTTTTTTTTTTGACAAAATGAAAAATAGTCGTTTGCCCCTTTGAGAAGGGCCTTAGAAAGCATCAGAAGGACGCTAATGTCCAGAGCTTATTTTGACCATGTATAAATTTTAGAATTGGACTTATACAGAGGTCAAATACTTTACGCCACAAGTCTGTCATTTCATCAAACTAAAGTTGGTTCAGCAGAGGCGTGCACTGTCACAAAAAACAGATATTTCTTTTAGCTAATAAATAAAAAGCGCCCAAGAAATGTCAGAATTATTTAGATTTTTGAAGTAATTAAGATATGAAAATTAAAATATATATATATATATATATATATATATATATATATATATATATATATATATATATATATATATATATATATATATATATATATATATATATATATATATATATATATATATATATATATATATATATATATATATATATATATATATATATATATATATATATATATATATACTTCTTTTCCAGCCGATAAAAGTTACGCTTGGTTTCTGTTGCGTGTTTTAAACCTTTAAAACAAGAATAACACGTGCTAAGAATGGTTTCCATTCCTGTTTATATTCACCAAAAGCACCAGTTAAAATATTAATAGTAAGTGTTTTTGGTATACGCCTGGATCGTGGCAAACACCTATCTAAACAGATTTTAATTCCGAAAATAAAATTATAGTTTCATTTTGCCAACACATCTATAGATGTGTTGGCAAGGTTATGGCTAGGTTGTTGGAAATGTAATAAATGTGTTGGCAAGGTTATGGCTAGATTGTTGCAAATGTAATAAATACCAGCAAAACTATTTGACAGAATTCTTAGCAAAATGAATTTCTTTTTTTTAAGGAATTTTTTCCCTTTTTTGTTAGTAAGTTCAGAATAATCAAATTTGCAAATTCTTCCAGTACACTTAGACAAGAAATAGTA
This sequence comes from Hydra vulgaris, assembly GCF_022113875.1. Classification (NCBI taxonomy): domain Eukaryota; kingdom Metazoa; phylum Cnidaria; class Hydrozoa; order Anthoathecata; family Hydridae; genus Hydra; species Hydra vulgaris. The sequence goes on from NC_061165.1 coordinate 15,588,113, forward strand.
GTTGTAATAATCTTGTTCATTCTTGCTAATTTTTTATCTTGATAACAACAATTTAACCAAGTCTTTACAGCTTTACTAAGAGCCTTTTACCTTTATCTTTAAAATTTAGGTTTGTCTTGCAACATACACAAGCTTTATTTGAATGAAAATTTATGTTTAGACTGGATCTAGAGTCAACAAAGTCTAAACCCAATTGAATCAATGAACCAAAGATAGACATTTTTGATGTTTTTGCATTTCTGATATTAAATTGTTTTATAAATTAGTATTTAACAAGTTATCTAAATTTAAAGAAATTATTGACCATATTTATTGACTATGTATAATGAGATTAATTTGTCAGATTTTTTTTACGTATTTTGTATCGATCTTTTGCAATTCTAAATTTAAAACATAAGTGATTTAGAAATTGGAACAAAAATACTCTAAAAATGCCACCCGATCCTCCTCATTTTAATCAAAAATTAGTTTTTGAAAAAAACGTACGTACACATATTTATGAGAGCACGTATAGAATGTGTGTTAAATGTACAATAAGTTGGTTGGTTTTGAACAATTAATTTTGTTTAAAATTTTGTTTGACTTTGCTACTAAGAACCATTGTATTAACCAAAATAAAAAATCATTGTTTGCAAATGAGTTGAAATTGTTAGTTTTTTTTTCAATTTTTTCTAATTTACTGTTTAAATTTACCCATTAAACACACTTCGTTACATAGACGTAAAAACATCTTTTAGACGTCAGTTTGTTTAAAAACGTTTTTTAAATGTCGTATTTTACCGGGTAAGTAACACTTAGAGTTTTTACTTTGTCTTTATTACATCAATATTTATTTAATATTAAATCAATATAGACAAATTAAGTGAAATATTTGGCGCTACTCTTATATTTGACTGTATATATTGCCACCGTCGTACCCAATTAAATCCAATTTAGTTTTCAACACTATTGGCACATGCATTGCTATTATGTTACAATAAACAAAATCACAAAAAAATTTTTTTCTTTGTTTTATTAAAATATATCATCAATTATGAAAGTTTAATTATTTTTAATTGTAAAACTAATCCGAAATATTTTTCTACTTATGTAAAACGTCAGCAACCATACATTAACAAAATCTTTTGTCTCATGGACTAAAATGGCAAATCATTAGATAAAAACTCAATTGTTGACTGTTGCATTAATTATTACTATTTTAAAGCGTTTTCTCCATTAACTAGCCAAAACATATTAGCATATGAAGTCAGCTTCTAATTTTTGGCATATTAATTTTGAATTATCTTAATTTTGTTTTTTGGCTCTTAACAGAACAAAATGACGAGTTATTAATGGAATTCAGAATCATGGTTTTCAACATAGCTCCGTTAATGCAAAGTAATGGTATTTAAAAGTAGATCTAATGTATTTTTTTTTTTGCTATGCTTGGTACTTAGACGCTCATATTTTACTTGGTATTGTCAATACTGGTTAGATGTTTGGTATGTACATTAATGATAAACACAAATGTCTAATGTCTAAATAAATAGTAAAACCTTATAAGTTAACCTGATGATTGCGCTTTGATATATGTCTAAAAAAATTAGAAATTTTCTTCAAAATTTCTAATTTTTTTTAGACATCTATACAAATTTAAACAAATTCAAACTAAAAGAACCAAATGTTAAAGTCAAGTATCCGCCCCACCTCTCCCCCTTCTTTTCCTATTTATTTATTTTTATTTGAACTTTCATGAAATTGAAATTTCATAACCTACTTTGTTTGTAAAACGCTTTTAATTAGGTTAGTTAAAAGCGTTTAACGAACTTAATTGGTTTTTGAATATAGAAAATAGATTATAGAAAATTCACAATTAGAAAAAATATAAAAACGGGAGTTCAAGTGATTGTTTCAATAGTTACTATTAGCTATTCCCGGAAATCTCCGAGAAATCATTTTGAAAACCATTGGTAACCCTAAACAGTTTTATGGATTTAATAAAAACGTAAAAGTTGCTAAAAGCTACAGTCCTAGCTGTATTTTTAGCATAGACTAGAGTTGCTTTTAAAAACTTTTTTGTTTCCATTGTTCTAGAATGATATTTTGTTCTAGAATAATATTTTCTAATGTGATGTGAACATTTTAAGCAATGTGTTTCTTTTGAAAAACTTTCATATTATAAAAGATCTTTCAAGTAATTAAAGATACTCCCCCTAAATTTCAAAACTGTTATTGAAAAGTCATGTTTATTTTCTCATGCATAATCATTTAAAATGCGACAGGAGTAGCTAAAAAAATTACTCTATGTAGAGTATGCTTTTCTACTACACTTAAATTTCATGACCAAAAATAATCAGAGAAGTTAAAGCCTTAAAACTCACATATTAAGATATGAGTTTTAGGGCTTTTACTTTTCTAACAGATTGAAATACATTTTATGTAGTTACATTTAAACAAATTTATGTTTAAGTATATCTTAAATGCTATCAATATCACTGTTTATAATTACAATACTATAATAATAATATATAAAAATTATTAATTTTAAAGATTTTTTTAATTTTCTAAAAAGATTTAATAGTAGCAGCATTTTTTTATCATTTCAATTTATTAAACTCAAACAACACAGTGGTAATGCAGATGTCAAGCTATGTAGAGAATTCTATAACTAATAGAATAGACTGATAGATTTTAATACTCTAAATATAATTGCATTTGAACAAATTTATATTTTAATTCAGTTTTTTTAAAATTTACTAATGTCATTGCTTATGTTTACAAGTCAAACAACATGATTCTAATGCAGATGCTAGGCTATGTAGAGTTGTTTGCAAAAACCTGAACAATAATAGATTTTAATGAAAAACTATACAAACAAAGGCATTCATGGAAATTTTTTTAACTATAATATCAGCAAAAAAATTAATGGGTGCATTGGATAATTTAACTGTACTGTTATCTAACAACAGTAATCTGTATTTTATAACTACTATAGCAGTATTATATAAAAAGTAGCTACTGTAATCAGTATATATATATGTGTATATATATGTATATATATATATATATATATATATATATACACAAAGTTAACAATATATATATGTATATATATATATATATATATATATATATATATATATATATATATATATATATATATATGTATATATATATAATATGTATATATATAATATATAATATATATATATATATATTTATAAATATATTTATATATATATGTATATATATATATATATATATATATATATATATATATATATATATATATATATATATATATATATATATATATATATATAATTTTATACATTGTTGATTTTTGATTTTGTATAAAAAATACTAAACTCTTGATTGTAGCAGAGTGCTCAATATTTAAGAAATATATACTTTCAAAAACATTTCTGCATTAGTCTCTATTACAGTAAATACAAATGCAGCAAGCATTTCTTGCATCTGAAACTTTACAGCATTGGCTTTGTTTATATCTCCAAAAAACATTTTTTCATTTAAAGAAACAGATTCATCTTTCCAGAATAATATATTATATTATATATTCTTTCCAGAACAATATATAAACCAGTTATAATAAAGAAATGAGAGTCAAAGTTTTTATAATCATTTATGACAGGAGTTGGTTATGATTTCATTCCTATAAAAATAATAAACTAACTTAATTACAATGTGTCCCAAGTTTAGATAAACAAAAACCAACCTATAAATAATGTATTCATTGTTTAATTGTAGATTCATCAAGTTCAAATGTGAAAAAAATCATGTAGGTACTACAACATGTTAAGAGAGGAATATCTTGAACTGAATGGTGTTAAAACTTTGGTTTGAATGGTGTTAAGACTTTGTTTTGTTTATATCCATTTGCAGTTTTTGATTCTGGAAAGATTGATTAAAAATTTTTTCCATTTTTATTGGTTGAGTTTTTTAACTTTTTTTCCAATCTTTATTGGCAGAGGTTTTTAATTTCGAAATTATGAGTGATTTTGATATGTTAAACCTCTTCCTCAACTGTAAAACAGTTTAATATTACTACACACATACTATGTATGTATGTATGTATGTATGTATGTATGTATGTATGTATGTATGTATGTATGTATGTATGTATGTATGTATGTATGTATGTATGTATGTATGTATGTATGTATTAATTATTAATTTTAAATCAATATTTAAATAACTCAAAACCAAAACTTTAGTAATTTAGTTTAATATATTATCAAAGACCTAAAGAATTGCTGGATGTTTTGTGTTCATTGGAATATGCACTAGTTTTATTTTTTGAGCACCTGTAATACCTTTTTTAATTGGATGATTAAATTTGGTATCAGTTTGACAGTTAAAAAAATAAATTTTTTATAATATTAACAACATTTTTATAAACAAATAATAAAATTATTTATGTTGTTTTAAAAAAGATAATGAAAATCAAAAACATTTTGAAACATACATTCTATGGAGAAAATGTGACATTGCTACCAATTGGAATATGTGCAACTTTGTATTTGCTCATAGTAAGAGTTATTTGTATTATTATTTTTTGCAAACAATAAATACTTTCACAAAAGTTGTTTTATTGATACAAAAGTGTTTTATTGACAGTTGCAGAGTTACACAATACTTACAGACACAATAAGGCACATTTTTGTTGAAATGAAAAAGTCATGCACAAAAGTTGTCTCTTATAAGAAAATATAATTTTATTATAAGCATAATTAATATTTTATTTTAAATAAATCCTTAGGATTTCCTTAGATTTATTTTTTTATTTTAAACTTGTTTAAATAATCTTCAATTTTTCGATACTATTTAACTTAGACACACTAATAAATGAGACAAGTTCTAAGCAAATTTTTATTTCTTCGAACAGACTAAAGATTAAAAAATACTCAGCAAATGTATAAAGTTTAAATAATTATTAAAAAAGTTTTTGTTTTATTTAGTTGTTCAATGGGATGGTCACTACCAATCTTTCATCATACTTACCACAGTTGGTTAAGGTAAACATATATAGAATGATGTTCTATAAAAACCTGTGAATATTATAAATTACTATTACTCCCTAAATTTTTAAGCTACAAATTAAACAGAATTGTATTTATAAAGAACATTTATTCCCTTATTGGGTTCCATAATGAATGTCTTCTATCAGTTTTTTATTCATGATTTTCCTAATTTGAGTATGAGTTGACTTGTTGAGGTCTTTTATAAGGATCTTGTCAACTTTTTTGAGGCATATATTTATCCTATGAATAGTTTCAGATTTTTTAAACTAATACATTATTATTTTTAAATTATTTTTTTTTATTTTAAAGTTGTGAACTTTTTATTCCAAATATATTTAAAAACTATAAAGTGGCTTGGAGGAAAAAAAGACTGAAACAAAAGAAAAACAAAAAAATTATACGTTATTACATAATACTTTTGGGATCAGTCAAACTGCCTAATAAGTTTTAGATATACTAGATACAACGTCATATAATTTTTTAAATCTAAATGATATTGTTTTAATAGTTGAATAATCATTCAATTTTTGTTAAAAAACATTTTTATTAAAAGAAAATTTAGTTTATTCAAAACACAGGTTCAATTAAAACCAAGTTCAACCATCCAGATGCAATCAAAACCAAGTTCAACCATCCAGGCTCAATCAAATTAAGTTAAAATGTAAAAAGATTTTTAGTTTGCAAAGATTTTAACTTAATTAACTTTAGTACTGTGCTACACAAAATGGAGGGCATTAGCTTTAAAAATAAAGTTCTATAAAATATATTTTTCATGTTTAAAAACATTACTTAAAAGTAAAAATTGTTAAATAATACTTTAGAAGTTTTACTCATATTTATTTTAAAATGAAATCTGAGATAGGGAAGATACACAAATTAAAAAATTACCTATAAGTTTATTATATACAATTTATTTTGTGTAAAATTTTAAGTTTATTATATACAATTTATTTTGTGTCAAATTTTTAATCAAATTTATCACACCAAGGATGGTTGAACTTAGATAGTTCAATCAAGACCAAGTTCAACCAGGTTCAATCAAATTAAGTTAAAATGTAATAAGATTTTTAGATAAAGATTTGTGAATTTATTTTCATAAACCATCTTTCTTGGTGAATTTAATTAAATATTTTTAGTTACTCTGTATTGTAGCTATGTTGGTTTTTCATTAAATAAAAAAAAGTTGCAGTTGTGGTTTTTAATATTGTCAAAGTTTTATTTAATGCTGGAACTTTTTTTTGTGTTTTTTTTTTTTAATAAAATTTATCTCACAAAGGGTCCAGAGTTCGTTACCATGAAAGAGGCTGCTCATTTTTATATATATATTTTATCTACTGTTGCTCTAATAAATCTTAAAACCAAAAGTAATGTTTTAATTTTAGGGGCTAAAAAAAAATATTATAAATTAATTAATAAATGATTTGCTGATTGTCAGTGTAAAAAAAATAATTTTTATTTTTTAAATAAAAGTAGTTTTTCTAGAAGTTTAATTTCATCAAAAATCTTCTAAAGATAAACTAAAATGCTTTGCAATGAAAGCCAAAAAAATTGAAATGCAATGTGTTTTATTGTAACCACCAGCAACAAACGGTGAAAACCCAAATGATAAAATGGAAAAACCCAAGCTCATACTTTGTAACTATTTTATTTTAATTATTATTTATGAAATAATATATAGAATATATAATTATTATATTTACAACTCCTCACTTAGAGACATCTTTAATATTAAATGCGAAAATACTTTATTTTTGTTGTTTGCTGCTACTTTAGCTGATACCTTTTTTTTTAATTTACTTTTTATAAGTTGTTTATGTATCTATTTTCAGTTTAACTAATTACAATAGTTATATGAAGTGGTAAATAGCTCTAGTAGTACCTGCAAGCTGCAAGGAACTGAATAATTTGCATCATTTCCCTAATTAAAAAAAACTTGATGACTTAGTTCAAGATTTAAATCTCACTAAATCAAATGCCGAAATTCTGACATTAAGTTTGAAAGAATTAAATTTATTAGATCAAAACTGTGAAACTTCAAAATATGAAAAGAGACATAAAACACTTGCATGTTTTTATTTAGTATCAGAATCACTGTGCAATTGTCATATCATTCGTGTCATATCATTTGTGTCATATCATTCCTGTCATATCATTCGTGTCATATCATTTGTGTCATATCATTCGTGTCATATCATTCGTGTCATATCATTCGTGTCATATCATTCATGGACTTTTTGTTGAAATTGTTCACAATCCTAAAAAGCAGAGATTATTTAATGGCAGCTCAAAAAAAAAGTATTTCTTCAGTTTTACTCCATAATGAAAATCAATTTCCTTCAATCCCAGTAGCTCATTCTGTTCAACAGAAAAAATCAACTACGACAGTTATAAGTATGATGTATGTGGAGATTTTAAGATAGCATTTCTTCTTGGTCTTCAATGTATATATTTTTTGGCCTAATATGTATATCAACATGTATTCTCCATACAGGAAGTATTCATGTTTTCTTTGTTTATGGGATAGCAGAGCGGTGGATCAGCACTTTATAAGGCGGTAGTGGTCAGTAAAGGAACATAAATAGCCTGGTTCGCACAATGTTATAAATCAATCCCTAATACCTCTTAAGAAGATCTTACATCCTCCTTCTTTACATTAAACTAAGTCTTGTCAAACAATATGTCAAAGCATTAAACCCATCTAGTGCAGCATTCCAGCATATTTGGCAAATGTTTCCAAAGGTGTCAGATGCAAAAGTTTTAGCAAGTATATTTGCTTGCCACAGACTAAAGTTATGTAAGCATGTAATGAGCTGCAGGAAAAAATGTCTGAAGTTGAAAAAGAAGCATGGGTTGCGTTTTATCACATTGTTAATAGTTTTTCAGGCAACAATAGGAGTGATAACTACAAAAAGCTTGTGAAAAACCTAGCTGCATTTTCTCAGACTAAATTTGTGTGATTTAAGTGAAGAGCACTGAGAAGTTTTTCATCAGGATATTTTTAAAATGGAGAAAAGATATCAGGGCAGATAGGATGCAGCTATTATTGGTGACTACATCTGGTGTTTGCTATGCGATGGCAACAAACTTCATAAAAGAAAACCATGCTCTACTGTTCACTTTAAATTTTTTATAAAAATATTACATTACAACATAATGTAACATTATATAATATATGTATGTAATGTAATGTAGTATTATGTTTTGTAACATAACACAACATTTTTAAACTAAGTAATGTTATACATTTGCTAAAAATGTCTAATAATTTCGTAAAATAATGAAATTAATTGTAAATTGTGGTTTTATGGTCAAACGGTTGGTGCAATAAAAAAACCAATGTCATATTCAAATAAATTGTCATGCTCAAATAAATTAGGAAATATCAAAATGTTTTGGTATATAGAATTTATTAGGGTAGAGATAATAATTCACTTTGAGCAACAATGGTAGTTTTTTATAGAAAAATGTTTATAAAAAAAGGCAACTTCTGACTGAGTCTGACTTGCCTATTAGAGGAGATTCAACTGCATTTAAATTTTAGACTTTTAAAAAGAAAATTCATCATTAAAAGAACAAGAGCAAATATGATTGTCTTGTCCATTCAAGGACGGACAAGAGATTTATAAAGGTAGAAAATGGAATCAGTAAGATGGAAAATAAATGGAATATAAGCTTTAAATGAGAGGTCAGTTATCAAGATAATTCAAGAACACGTAAAGTAGAGAACTCATTAAGAGTGTGAAGCCATTCATTTAGAATTATCAATAGAATCATTAATGGTGTTTTCATTTACTATTAGTATTGTGATAATTATTCGTATTAAACAATTTTTATCTTTTTAAAACTAATACTTTTGAGTATTGTTTGGATTACAATAACTGTAATACAATATGAATTACAATAATGCAAAAAATATTAGCAAATAAAGCTATTAATGGTATTTAATAAATTATAAATGGTAGATTGTTAGGTGATTGTAAAGAAAATTAATAAAGTAGATAAGAAATAACATGAGGCTATGGATGAAGTTTTGTGGCATCCCAGAGGTTATTTTAAATAAAGAAGGTTGTTATCTGTCAAGTATAAATTTTATTAATGAAGGAAAAGAAAAAATCAATAATTCAATATTAAAAATTTTTGTTTCAATACTTATGAGCATTGAATTTTTATACCTCGTCTATTTTAATATCAAAATTTTTTTTTACCTTTATTACCAATTTTACCAAAGAAACCATGTTTAACACAAGTACACAGAGAGCTTATAAAAAAGACCAGCATGTCTTTATTTAAAGTCTTTGATAGGTCAAAAGCTTCATTTAAATCACAATACAATCTTTTATTTATTATGGCAAACAAGTAACAGAAGAAAAAAGGATCAAAATTGATTGTCAAAGAGTAAAATAATAGACTCAAGATAAGATAATAAAAGTTTGTAAATTAAAGACTTAAAAACCTTCCTAATAATAAAAAGACTTATCAAACAGTTGATAAAAGGAGCAAGAAATTGGTGGAGTGTCCAGAAGTTCAAGATGTAATAGAATTAATATGATCATTAATAAGAGATAAATAATAATAATAAAACAATAATCATAGGCAAAATATATTAACCCAAGGACCATCATAAAGGTAATCATAAAAGAAATCCATTCAGCCATTCACTGTTAATAATCTGTTATTTTACTTCTATTGATGGAATTAGCATCTCTGAGAGTTATCACAGAGTTGGTGAAACCTTATTATAAGCCAGCCTATGAACCATTAAAATAAGTTTTAAATTTTCATTATATACAAGAAAAAACATTATTTTATTATAAGAAAGAGAAAACAGAATGAGTTCCATATTCATTACAAAAAAAGGAAAAGCTATTAAGTGAGTCAAAAATATAATTTATCATCCTTTTCAGGAAACAATATGACACAGATTTACATTTTACAATTTTTATGTCAAAAAGATGCTTTTTAAAAGTCTTTTTAAAAGATATCTGATTACCCAAAAAGCAGAGCATATTTTTTCAAATTTTTTTTGAAATAGATATATTCTGTAATAGAAAAGTAAAAGAAATTTTTTAAATTTTTTATTAAATTGTCAGAAAATAAAAAAATTTTCAATTTGTATACATTTTGTAGCGAGTGCAGTTGCATAAGTATTTTTAAAAAGGCCAAAAAAGTAATTTTTCATTCCCTTTTGTATCTATTTTTAGAATATAGTTTTACACTAGACAGGACAATTGGTTGGTCCCACTCATTCGATATTAGGTTATGTAGTTTGAGTGAAAGAGGATAAGAAGGTAGCTGACAAGATTTTTGTAATATGAACTTATAATATGAAATAGTTTAATATTTTTGTATTGCATTTTAAGAGAAAACGTTTTAGGTTTTTCAACTAAGATTTTTTATCTGTTGTCTTGAAGTTTAAACAATGGTCACATTTCAAACAGTCTACAACCAGTACTAATTACTCTGCAATCCTCTTTTTAAAGTTTAAAAGAAGTATTTACCAAGTTTAAAAGCATTCTCTGCAAAGTTATTCAAAAAATGAAACCATTTTAAATCTAATATAAGAATGAATATTACAAATGAAGACATTTTAAATCTAATATAAGCTGAAAATTCATGGAAATATACTTCATGTACAGTCTTTTATAATTAGTCAAAGAAAAATTCTCTGTTTTAGCTTAAACAAAAATCCTAAAATATCCTTGTTTTATTTTTTGTCAATAAATATTTCTGAATACAGTTTTCCTATCTGCCCTGCCAATTAAGAACACCCTAGGTACAAAAATTGAATTTTGGGATTTACATTTTGAATACGATATTGCACCTTGTATAACACGTGGTCTATACATCAGTTTGATAATCAAATCATGTTTTTATTTTGGCTTATTGTTGCGAGTAATTTTAGGGGCTGAACTTTAGTCTGCAAATTATTTTTATTTTAATATATTCCACACCCTAGCGGAAATATTTAATTTGAAAAAAATGTCCACCAGAAACAGTTTACATTTTCAAAACCACAATACTTTAAACAACTATTATATAAATTTTGAAAATAATTAGTCGACGTCTTTCAAAAAAAGGGGGTTAAAGGGGCAAATCATGAATTTTTGGCATTTAAAATAGGTAACTTTTAATTATGGTGCAAACTTAAAATTTTGTAATATTGATTCTGGTATCAAATAACAATGTTTTACATAAAATTCAGGACCCTCTGTCCCAAATGTAGAAAGAAGAAAATAAAATTTTTTTTTTATTGCAGTATTTTAAAATAGATTGAAATTCATTGGAAAAACTAATTTGTCTAAAAAAATACTTATCATTTAAAAGAATGGCAAGGAAAGATTGAAACCTCTCAATTTGAGGTGGTAGTCAACTTTACAAGGTTATAAGGGATCGTCCATAAATTACGCAAAGCAAAATTTCACAATAAACAAAACAAAAAAAGATTAAAAGTTTTCCCTTGCAGAGTCTTAATTTAAATAAATAATAAAAATAGAAAATTAAGTTAAATGAAAATCGTAAAAGAGCTTAATATCTCCTACTTCTGATCCTAAAATATTTTTTGCGTTCCCTAACGACGATCGTCCTAATAGTTAGGACGATCCCTAACTTAAGAACGTTAAAACAGTTTTTTACTAAATGAGAGTTTTATAGATGAATTTTACTCGAATTCATAATGATAAAGTTTTTTTTTAAGTGCTATCATTGCCCCCTTCCCTAACAAATACTTGGTCCTTTGTAGCCCAATTTTAATGAACAATTTTAAACAATATGTTAATTATGGTAAAAAAAAAACATTTTCATTGCAAGTTAAATGTATAAACAACATTCCACTGTTTTATATACTTCCTTGTGGTATACCTCAAAAAAAAATTATTAATAGATATTATGAAAGTTAAAGAAGGAAGTATGACATTGAACAGAATACATAAGTTCTTTTTAAAATCATTTGATTTAAACATTGAAAGCTTTCCTAATGGCATTTGTACTCAATGTAGAAAGGCATTAAAAAGACTTAAAAAAGAAGATAGAAACATTATTCTGAGTAAACTGTATGATTTCTCAAAAGTCAAAGTATTTATACTTACCAAAAACCAATTATTCTGTGTTTGTGACATTTGTAAAACTACTTGAACTAAAATTACTCCAGGATCAACATCTGCAAGGGATTGTTGGCAGAGAGTGAAGTAGTGGGAGAATCAAGTTGGGAAGAGTAAAAATTTTATCACCTAGAAAAATAAAAATATGTAAAAGTTGTAGAGTTGTCATTGGAAGAAGATTACCCCATCCTTGCACTCTCACAACGAGAAGAAAAAATTTAACAGAAGAACATGATAAAAGTAGGGTAAACCTTTTTTTTTAATTAATATTTTTGATTTAATATTTCAAATTTGAAATAAGGAAATTTATATAAATATATAAAATAATTGAATAAAAATGTTAAACATGGTTTCTTTGGTAAGTTTGGTAAAATTGGTAATTAAGGTAAAATTTTTTGGATATCAAGATAGATGAGCTACCAAACTTTAATGCTCAAAAGTATTGAAAAGAAAATTTAAGGAAGAGGAAGATAAAATCAAGGTTGTGGACAAAGGGAAAGCCATTCTCGTTGAACAAATAAAAAACTTTGTTCTCCCAAAACCGTTTGATTTCAAACAGTTTTGGCAGAGTGGATACAAAGTTGCTAGTAGCCTTAAAGACTATCCACAAAGCCTGCTTAAAGCCATTATTACAAACAAATCCTGACATTTTTTAAAACAGTTTTACTTTAAATTAAATATGTTATAATATATATGTGTATCATTTAGAAACTATTATTGATTGTAAATGAAAATAAATATAAATGTAAACATAAATTTGTGTCATTTATACCATACACTAATTGAAAAAATATATACAAAAAAGATCAATTTTAAGATTTTTTATTGTTCAAGATAAGTAACCTCCATATATTTATTTTCACACTAATACAAATATGTTTAAAAGAATCATGATGAACAGAGTTTAGGAACAATATTATCCTCAAATTAGGGCCCTAAAGTCCAAATAATTTTTAGGGAAGGGGACAATGATAGCATTTAAAAAAAAACTCTACCATTATGAACTCAATTAAATTCATCTGTAAAATTCTTATTTAGTAAAAAACTGTTTTAACGTTCGAAAGTTATCACTTTGTAAAGTTGACAACACTCTCAAATAGAGGGGGTTTCAAACTTTCATTGGTTGCCATTTTTAAACGATAAGAAATTTTTTTTAGATAAATTAATTTTTCCAATGAATTTTGATTTATTTTAAGATATTGCAAAAAAAAGTTTTTTTCTTCTTCTTTTCACATTTAGGACAATGGGTCCCAATTTTTCAGGAGTATATTGTTCCCAGGCTCTTGTTGTTAAAAATTTTTGTAAAGCATTCTTATTTGATACCAGTATCAATATTAGAAAATTTAAAGTTTGTACCATCTTTGGAAGTTACCTATCTTAAACACCAAAAATTCATGATCTGCCTGTTTAACCCCCCCCCTTTTTTTTGAAAGGCATCAACAGAATATTTTCAAAGTTTGGATAATAGTTATTCAAAGTATTGTGTTTTCAAAAATGCAATTTCTGCTATGGTGTGATCTATTTTAGTTTCAACTGAGTTTGACATAAGTAAGACAAGTAGTATAATGTGTTATTATTTTTTTTATAGACGTTTAATGTCAGTGAAGTTGATACAGGTAACAGCAAATCATATTGTTAGTTTTTTTTTAAATGTATTGATAAATTTTGTTAGTTGAAGGAAACAAATAATATTTTGGCCAAAAAAACAAAATATTTGACCTAAGAATAAGACCTAAGCTGTAAAAGATGTTTCTTTGCTGATGTAGTCTGCTAGACAATTATAAAAATTTTTAAAAAAGTATAAATGGTATGTATTAGAGTTTTTATTCTCTTTATATTAAAACTTTAAAGAAATTTTAAAGTTTTAAAATTTTTTGATAAGTTTACATTAATCTTTTTATTGCAACTTAAAAAAAATCTTCTCCTCTAAATCTTGTCCTTTAACTAAAGATTTAGATGTCTTAGTTTTGATTCTCTGTGACTCAAGATAATATATAAACTTGTTGTATACTGCTCCTCTAAACAGTTTTTTACAAAAGCTTTTGATTTTCGGGCGAGCTACCTTTTTATTTATTAAATATGTTGCTTATTAAATACAAAATTTAATTTTACTTTTGTTACATGTAACGTTAATGTTAACAGAATATATGTAAAACATGTGTTGTTCATCGTGCCAAGAAAAAATTCCTTAGACAAGCGTTTTCTTTAGGTTTTCTCACTAGCTATCTATTTCTTCATTTATTAATGAAATTTTGTAATCAAAAAAAAATCTGAAAATGGAACTTTGTTTTATGTTTATTTGATGTAATTAGCACCAAGAATTTTTGCAAGAGCCGTAATATGCTCCCATAAACCACTTTAGGGGAGTGTGGGCTAGAGAGACCTGTACCAAAAATTATGTTACTGGGAATAAATTAACTTGAATGTAATTTAAATTTAAGGTAGATACGTTGGACTTGTTTCTTCAGCTATGTCAGTGAGCAGAGTTATAAGCAGGTATTTTTATTTTTTTAATTTGGATATTTTTCAGCAGGTATTTTTATTTTCTTGATTTCTTTTATGGAACAGTTTTTATTCAAAAATTTGTAATTAAATTTTTTATTCAGAAGCTGGTGACTAAAATTAGTCACCAGCAAAATTAAGTTGTATTGATATGATAAATCAGCAGTTTCATCAGCTTGTTAAATATTATAAATTATTTTTAATCTTAGCTGTCTAAATAGCAATGTTTTTGACTTCAGTGCTTAAATGGCTTTTTTTTTTTGTTTTTTGAAAAATTTCAAAAAAAAAAAAAAAAAAAAAGCCAATTCTTATTTTTATGTATCATTAATATATTGCATCATCAAGTTTAGGTCGACTTTTACAAACAAAGCACAAGTTGTTTTGTATTTCCAGGTCCTAACATTTCTACTGGTCCTTTTTTGTTTCCAGGTCCTTTCTAACATTTCTACTGGTTTTTCTTCTTACTTGTTTTTGAATTTTTTTCAAATAATCATTTTTACACCAAATGCTTTATGTGGAGCTATGAAGATTGATAATTTTTTTTATAAATGCTATTCTAATGTTGATACATTTGCATGTTTAGCTGATTTTCTACTTTACTTACAACTATAGTTACAACTATTTTTTCTTTACAACTATAGTTGTATTTTTCGGTTGTATATGTCGGTTCAAGGCTTGGTATTATTAAGTAGTTTTGGTTTATTTTGTGAAGTTTTATACATTTTTTATAATTTTTTTATATTTTTGGTAAAAAGATCTTTTGTATCATATAATTTTTATTTAATATTTTTCATATTTATATTTGATCTAAATCCAGTATTGTACTTGATTTTGAAATACATTTCGAAGCTATTTTTAAATGCCAGGTATCCTTTGTAAGGAGAGAATAGGAAAATTTAAAATTTTTTCGTAGTTAATTGAAATCTGAAATTTTCCTCATATTAAATCGTTTACTAAACAACTTAATTTGCTTTGCAATTGAGTCTTAATACAGATTTGCAGGTTAAAGAATTTTGGAGGAAACATTCTTGTATGTAGGTATTTTTTTGTAGAAATAATAATATTTGCCGTTAATAAAAAAAAAAGGTCCTCTATTTCTGAATTCGAGCAGTGTCCAAATGTTGCTCAAATACATACATTTAACACTTGTGTTTATCAGGTAAAAAAAAAATGATTTTTCAGCACCTAGTATATTTTGCAAAAGTTTAAAAAAAGTTTTTAACCACATGGAACAAAATTGAGTTGTTTTGTAGTACAAGGTACATTTTTATTATAGTTATT
>NC_061165.1:15609013-15614013 GCF_022113875.1 Hydra vulgaris
CGAAAAATATCCTCATGTTTTTAAAAAAGGTATGTGCTTTTCATTTTAAAATTAAGTTCTATGTAAGGAATTGTTTATCTGAAAATTTTATTTTAAAAATATCTGCTTTTGGTTAGTTTTATTACTTTTGATGAAAAAAGAATTAAAAATGGCTAAAAATAAATTGAAATATTTTGTTAACTCAATATTTTATGAACTAAAAATATATTATTATGACAAATTATGTCATATGTTATTGGCTTCCGATCTACTCTGCTAACGAAATGCTAAATTTTTATTTTTTTTAAATATTGAATAAAAAATTGCTGTAAAAGCATAGCAGTTTAGATACATGAAATTTTTTCTTAACTTATAAATTAATTAAAATGCTTGTAAAAATATCTCAACAAACAAACAAAAGTTGCTTTTGCAACAAACTTTTTAATGAGGAACTTACTTTTAACAAGTGCCAATAACAATTTCTTAACGTGCATTAAACACAATCTTAAAATAATTATTCGTATAGATTAAATCCTTTTGTAGATAATAATAAGAAACAAATTACAACATTTTGTTTTATCAACGTGTTTAATTTATAACTAATCATTTAACAATATCCATAACTATGTTTTCCTGGCATGTTATATGAGTAGTTTTTTTAATTTAGTCCAATTTTTGTGTAAAACAGCGCTTCCTACTGTTGGAAAAGTTTAAGGTTCTAATACTTTTTAATATTATGTTTGAAAACTTAATTACGTAAATTTGTTCTCTTTAATTTTAAATTACATTACTCAAAATTAAATTTAAACTCTCATAATATAATTATTTTAGGTATTCCAGGTACTACTTATATCTGAAGTCAGACAAAAGCTATAAATTCAATCGGAAAGGAGAAAGAGAATAGACAGAGTTCCAAAAAAAAGTGTATGTTACAGTGGAAGGTTAGGTTTCTGAAAATGAAGATGTTACATCTAAGTATTCAGTTTCTAAATATGATTCAAATGTCTAAAGTCTAATTATGTTTCTTGTAGACAGATTAAGAACAAAAAGATACTCCTAAAGATTACTACTAAAAAACTTATTGAAGCAACATCTGCTTCTGCTATGAGATACAGAATAAGTCATAGAGATCATTTCATTAATCTAACTAGTATTCTTAATGCTGCAAATGTTAATATTGAAAAAGGTAATATCTCTCTATAAATTTTTTATAAAAACTAACAGTAAGCATTGAGAAACAAGGTGAATCAATTACATATGTAGAAATCATAGATAAGTTGAAAAAAAATGTTGCACAAAGAGCCTTGAGCAATGCATGATCCAAGGTTCATGGCTGATGAAATGTATTCTTTAACAATTCAGATGACCAAAGTTACCCACAAGATATTACCAGTGGATTAAGAGGAAAAGTTTATAGAAGCCAGCTTCTTCATAACAGTTATGTATGTAGCATGGATCCTAAAAATTATAAAATCTTGGAGAAGAGGCTGCTACAAGATACAACTTGTTAAAAGAATCATTTGAGCAGAAGAAATCTTTTTGCTTTAGGAAGTATGATCTTAGAAATGCCCTAATAAAAAGCTTAAAACCTCACACATGGCCTCACACACCTCAAATGAACAACTAGTTGTTCTTGAAAGAGAAATTCAGACAAAGTCCACTCACATAGGTTTTTAATTTGGGCAGTAATCTGACATTTTCTAACCTTGTTAGTCGGGAAAGCTTTTTAACGTTGTTGGTGTTTCTGAGGAAGATGTTAATCAATGGATTAAGGCAGTTTCTAGATGCTAGGATGATTTAGAGAGCTACAGAAAGTTTGTTCAGTTCATGAAAAACATGCAAGTAACAAGTAACAAAATAAATATTTGCTTGATTTAAGATTTCTTTGCAAGTAAATCTAAAGACAAAAGGAAAGAATGAAATGCCTGTTGTAAGAGAGGTGATAAAGAAGATGCCTGCTAATGTTACCAAAATTGGTAGTTGCAATGAAAAAATTGGAAAACGAAGAAAATTTTGAAAAAATTCTAAAAAAAATAGTACAGCATAAAAGTTGAAAACTGGTATTATGTATCTCTGATTATAAAATCATATTAATTACTAAATAATTTTAAAGTAAGTTTAAATGGCATTACATTTTAACGCACTGCTTGTGGGTACATTTCACAAAAAAATTGTGTTATTCAGTTGAAATACAGATGAAATACAGAAAAAAACAAGCCATGTCGTTACTCTAACCAAGGGGTTCCCAACCTTTTGTTCTCTAGAGCATATTCTAACACATCAGTTAGGTAGCTGGCACCACCTATTTTCAATTGACAAACTCCTTCCACAGCTTCTCATTTTCCCATAATTTATTTTCCTATATTTATAGTTTTTTTAATAAATAATAAGCGAAAATGTTTCAAAATTATAAAATTGTTGTTAAAATTGCATACACACAGAGAAATCTATTTACAAAACGTAAACAAAAAACAAACACAAGAAAAGATTTTATAAAAAAAAGATAATATCATTAGGTCAATGTGATCTTTGGCATTGCACATTATTAGCCAGTGCCTCATAATTGGTAGAGTATGATGATAATCTTGTTAGCAAATAATCGTAAAGATGCTCATCGGTGAGTTGAGGTCTATATCTTGATTTTATTAAGATCATTGTTTGAAAACAATGATTAGCATAAATATTTCAAACCGAAAGATCATTCAACTTTATATGCCGCTTTTTTTCAAAAATTTTGTCTCTGTCCACTGTATTCCAAAAGTCAACAATATCAACAAATCCAATTTAGCTTCAAATGGCTTTACTGAACTTATCATTTCAGCTATGTTTTTGTTTTTCCCCTGCAACTCCAAATTTAAAGAATTTACTTTTTCCATAATGTCTGTGATAAATCCCAAATCATTCAGTCAGCAATAGTCAGCTAGTTCATCATAATTTTCCTAATTATTGTTTATAAATATTTTTATTTCTTTATTAAAACTCACAATTCTTGTAAGAATTTCTTTCTTTACTGAGCCAACGTACTTCAGTAGGCAAAAAAAGATCATGTTTTTTATCTTCAGTACCTTCTGACAATGCCTTAAAAAGTTAGTGTTGCAAAGGTGGTGCTTGAATAGAATTGATTATTTTTGTAATTATTTTCATAACATATTCAAATGGTGATATTTTACAACACAGTGCTTCCTGGTGGATAATACAGCGGTCGGACATAGATTTTGATAATGATTCATCCTTCTTGCAGAGGGCAATAAATCTTTTGTTTTTATCTACTATTGCTTGTGCTCCATTGATGTTTATTGCAGACAGCATGCACAAAGACATATTTATTGAGTTGGTGTATGGCTTAAATGTTTTTTAAGTGTTCTCACTCCATATCTGTCCTTTCATAGGTAATATTTGCAGCATATCCTCTTTACTGTGAATTTACTAAATACCATTTTTATCATAACTGCTAACAGTGCAGTGTATGATATATACTCAACAAATTGTAGTGAGAACCAGTAACATAATTCCAAGTCGGTTTTAACTGAGTTTGTATGTTGAATTTACAGTGTTATTGATGACTGTAAGTCTTGTATTGCTGGGACAATATCACATTTGTTAGAAAATCAATATAATAAACAATTGGCACCAGTCAAAATAGTTCTTTAAACAACTCACCATCAATGAAAGGTTTTTTAGTACTACAATACTACTACCACACAACAAACAAAAGTATTTATTTTTCAAGTTAACAAAACAAAATTATTTTTCCCAGTCAGTGTTAGAATTATTGATTCATTGTCTTTTACTTGGTCCACTCTTTTACTTGGTCCACTAGAACTAAAAAATAAAAAGTAAACAGGCCGAGTAAATAAAAAAAACAATTGCTTTTACTCGGCGTAATTTTTGGAGTAATAGCTTTTCGTAATAATTTAAGCAAACTTGCCCAAATTTTTTATTCACTTAAAACTTAGCAACTTTGTAGCTAGCCATTAAAGATGCATTTTTAAAAGCCTTTAATAAAAATCCATGCAAGAAAAGTTGCCAAAACTGCAAGAAATTGAAAGTGTATCAACTTCTTCAGAAACCAAGCCCCATATCTAGTGCCAATTTTAGATCAGGCTATCTGTTGTTCAGTTCAATATGGTCAAGAGACAAATCATAGTTTGCTGCATTTATTGTATATTTTAAGTAATAATCATTAAACTATAAAAAATTTTTTTTTTTCTTTTTTAACAACAGGTTTTTTTTAGCATTGTTATTTCAATGTAATTATGTTTTTATTTCCTTTTTTTATATTTAGTTTTTAAGTTCAACCCTGTTTTTGTTATTAAGTTTACAGATTCATACATACTTTTGTTGAAATATTTTATTCTTCTAGATTCGACCAGTAAAACTTTAACACCCCCAAACCATAATTTTGGGGGATCTGGGAAGAATTAAGAAATATCTTGCAAATGGCACAAAATCTTACTCTTTGTCATCAGCATGAGAATATCACTGCAGGTGAGTTCCTTTTTGATTGGAATTCAATAAAGTGTGAACTAGACAAGAAAGACAGTGACTTTGCCAAAGATTTTCAAAAAAGAATGATCAATAAAGAAAACATGCTTCGAAAAAATTTGCTATTTCTTGCAACATTTTATGTAGATATTAGGCATGGCTGCATGCTCATGACGAGTGAAGAAAATGTTTACTTCTTTATTATAACTTTTTTTTATATAATTTTTTAAAACGTATAATTAAGGACATAATAATACTTCCTTATATAGCTATATCTGAGGACCTTTGGCAAGTCTATTACAAACTGATTCAACTGGCAAATAAATATAAGAATTATGAACTCAATAAAATCAAAAAAAAAAAAAAAATACAGGCTAACTCTTTTTCAGTTCATGTTGCTGACTCTGATACAGAAAATAAGAAAATTTCTCCACTCGCAAAGTAAAGACCAAACTTATTTACCCTGTGTGAACAAGAAATTGAGGAAATTTTTTCTGAAGAACTCAGATTCAGCTTGATATAATTGAAACAGAGTT
>NC_061165.1:15619013-15764013 GCF_022113875.1 Hydra vulgaris
CACTGAAAAAACGCATTGCTGAATTAGGTAAATTAGGAAAGTCTAAGGCTGAAGTAGCTGCTGCAATTGGCTGCAGTGAGAAAAGCGTTCAGCCATACTGGAGAAAACCTGTTAATACAAACTTTAATGAAAATAAACGCTGTGGTCGTCCAACTGCGTTGTCACCAGCATCAAAGAAGTTAATAATCAGTGAAATGAAGGACAAGTGGGGTTCATCAAAAAGAAGTTGTGCGAAAAAGTTAAACTTTTCTGAACAATACATTACACGTAAAAAACAAATTTCTCGTTCAACCGTGCAACGTTTTGTTCAACATCAACCATGGGGTAAAGTGGCTTACCATAAACCAATAAAACTACTATTGACTGAAAAAAATCGAAATGATCGCTTGAAATTTTGTGATTGGTTGGAACAAAATGGTTACCTTCAAGATGACCATGTTGGTAGACAAAAATGAGGCCATGTTCTGTGGACAGATGAAAGCCCTGTTGAGGTATTTCCAGTTTCAAATTGTCAGAATATGCGAATACGGACCGATGACAAATCAAAGATCACTCCAGCTGTTCGTCCTAAGTTTGGATTGAAAATTATGGTGTGTGGTGGTATGTCACGGTATGGATTGACTGAATTGGTTGTTGTGCCAGAGAAGCAGACAGTTAATGCTGATTATTACATGAATCACATTTTACCAAAATATGTTGAGGCTACTACAAGAAACCATCAAGGTGATACTGCTGATAAGAGAAAAATGTTTTTTAATCAAGATATGATTCTTTTTCAGCAAGATGGTTCACCTGCACACTGAGCAAAAATCGTTCAACAATTTTGTGCAAAAAACTTTCCGTCGATGATTCCAAAAGAATTGTGGCCTGGGAACAGTCCAAATATTAATGTAATTGAACATTTATGGAACTTGCTTCAACAAAGTGTCTTTGAGGCTCCTAAGCCAAAAAAAAGAGTTGAACTTGTGGAACGGGTGAAAGACAAGTGGTCTTCTGTGACTGGTGACTATCTCTGTTTGTTGGTTGAGTCACTACCAAAACGTGTCCAGGAAATTCGTGCTGCCAATGGAGGACACAGTAGTTAATAATAAACTGTAACATTTTGTATGACCTGACTTGTAATATGATTGAAATATAGTGCTTATTGCATATAAACATATTTTGTCTGATTACTAGACTAACTGAAGTTATGCAAGGAGGGGGGGGGGGGCAAAACTTATGGGCCACCCTGTATATATATATATATATATATATATATATATATATATATATATATATATATATATATATATATATATATATATATATATTAAATAGCAGGAAAAAAAAATGAATTTTTTAAATCGCGCAGGCTAACTTAAAAATGACCGTCCTGTCAGCGCTTTTTTGTGTGCTGGCATCAAAATTCAAACGGAGTTTGAATTTTGATGCCAGCACACAAAAAGACTGTATATAGTATTTAAAATATAAATTTTATGTTGATTATTAATACTATGAAAACAATATTTTATAGATATAGTTGTTTTAAAAACCAAACCAAAGTAATAAAGTAAAAAAAATGGAGGTTAGTTAAGAATTTACTTGTGTTACACACAAATTATATTTGCATAAATATTAAATATTAATATTTATATTATATTTTAACTTAAAATAACTAAATAACAAAAAAACACAAATATGAACTTGAATGGGAAACTTAAAACAACAGTTTTTATATCTAAACTTAAGTTCCTTTTTTTTAAAACTGCCCAGTTTTAAAAAAAAGGAACTCTAATTGTGAAAGAAATTTTTTTAGTTTGATGGATGCACAACAAATTGCTGAAAAATAGTTTGCAACTAATCAATTTATTAACTATTTACTATTCAATAATATCAAAATATTACGCTTGATTATAAAAGTATAAATTTTATTTAAAACTTATGTTTACAAGTTGAGTAATATACAAGCATTGTTTTTAATCATTTAAGTTGCAATGCAAATGTCAAGTGCAACAATTTTAGTTGAAAGTAAAATTCCAAGTTTATTCCAAGTTTATTATTTAAGTTGGAAATAGAGTTACAAGCCTCAAAAATGTCAATCGACTCATACAAATAAAAAAATTACAAAATAACTTTAGTTAGTTGATTCTATTTTTGAACATTTGTTTTGGTACAGTAGTTTTTTGTATTCCTAATTTTTCTTTGAACATTTGCTGTTATTTTTGCAATTTTAATTGATGATGGTGCGATGGTTTAGAAGTTTTTTAAACTAATCAGGTTCTTAATTATTGTTCAAAATAAATAACTTCACAAGATTATTTATAGTAAATACTGATACAGTTAAAAGTTGTTAACATTTTAAATCAGTTTAATTAACTAGTTTTAACATGATTGTAAGCATAAAATTGTAGGCAATTAACTTTTTTATAACTTAAAAGTAATATATAATAATCAATCAGTTTATGTAATACCATAACAATTAAAAATAAGTAACTCCTTAACTGTTTATAATATTTTATTTTATCATATATATATTAAAAAAATTTTTCTAATAAAAATTTTCGGTAAAAATTATCTTTAATGTTAACCTAATAATGAATAAAAAATTTTTTAATAAAAAATTAATAAATATATTTTCAAAATTTTTTTTTTTTTTTTTTTTATCAATTCACCTCTTCAAGGCCGAGAAGGACACTACAGACGAGGAGGCTACTTAATAGTGGTTATAACCCTCTCTCAACTCTATAACTCCGAAACACGAACCTTGATGAACAAGGCCGCTGCGCGGAGAAACAAGTTGAGCGCGGTACTACCAGGGGCGTGGTGGGGATCGAACTCGGAACCTCTCGCTTATGAAGCGAGTGTTTTACCACTACACCACTACCGCTAAATGCTAAAACTCTCTTGAAAATGCTAAAACTCTCTTGAAAAAAATAATTATTAGCTATATAAATGTTTTCTATATATAATTTAATGTTTGCTATTTATTCTTAATTTAATTGGTTGCTTTTATTTTAATCATTTTGATTTTTATTAGTTTTATTTGTTTTATCATATTGAAATATATTGTTTTAGTTAATGGCTTAAAAAATTTTATTTTTTAAATTTATTTTTAGTTTGTAAACAGATATGGTGTCAAAAAGGTATTTGTAAAATCAATTTTTTGTATATATATATATATATATATATATATATATATATATATATATATATATATATATATATATATATATATATATATATATATATATATATATATATACACACTTATATAATAAAAAATATATATAATATACATATACAACTTCAAAATGACATTTAAATAGCTTCTTGTTGCTTTTAACTCCTCTATCAATAAATTTTAGTGAGAGTTTTCTTTCTTCGGAGAATGCACCAAAAGCCATAACCCCTGATCATTTTGGTATCAATGAATCTTACATTTCATGGGATCTTTTGTAAACTTAAACTGGATCTTTTTGTCTATTAAGGAAACCATCAAGCGTGAACAATTTTTCATCAGAAATTTTTGATGGGTCACGATGGTGTTTCTTTAACATTTTTCATCTCTTAACACATTCTAGCTTATTTCTGTTTGTCAGATCAGCAAATAATTGTTTTATATAATCTTTCATTCCTGAGTATGTTTTAATCAAACTGATGTTTTTAGGATCAGTTCCGAATTCTTTTGCAATTAATCTTCCTGATAGAATTAGATATATAGAATATATGTTATATAGAAGAAGATTTATTGAGTATATGTTATAAAGAAGATGTATTCTTCTATATATGTTATATAGTAGAAGAGAAGAAGTGAGCATACACTTTGACAGCACATATAGCTTAAACAATTGTGGAAGGACTTTAGGGTGTTTTAGTGGAGTTTAACTTGTAGGGATCAATCATATAATTGTAACTGACGCAACAAGCATGAATACCAACACAAAAACTTGATTTTTTTATTCATCTGCACTAAAAAAAAGAGAGATTATTTCAAATCCAAGCCAGCACCATGTAATAAGTTATAGTTTGCCTTGGCATAAGTTCTATGGGTTGACTAAACATTGAAAATTTCTTTGTGCATTTAATGAGCAGTTATGATGAAGCAGTCTTCAGCAGTTATAAAATTGGTTAAATGGTAATATTAGTGGTAATACTGCAAGATTAAGGAATCAGGCTGTTAGTGAAACAACATGAGAAATAGGTATGTTAGTGAAACAACATGAAAAATAGGTGTGTTTGTGAGACAACATGCGAAATAGCTGTGTTTGTGAAACAACGTGAGAAATAGCAATGTTTGTCAGAAAACATGAGGTTTGTCTGTCATTTCACTTGTATTTTCTTTCACTTTATTGAAAAGAATAAGATTTGAAATCTGTTATATCTTATTTAATATATATTAGTGCTAGATGTAGAAATCTAATTTTTTTGCCTGACTTGTCAAACTTGCCATTATATTGGAGCTATTCTACTTCATCAATGATAATTTTTAATACTTTATTAAAATTTATCATTTTGGAATTTTATGTTTAGCTCAGTAGATTTTTAAAAAAAGAGCAGAATAACATTGCAGTGCAAAATGTTTTACACAAATAGTTTTGAACAATTTTAAACTGTTAATTAAATTACTAATACAAAATTACAAGTATATAACATATAAATAAAATTAGATTTAAAAAAGAATTTGTTGATAAATAGTTATCATCAATATTAATTTTGATAAATTAATAATGTATTGTATATTAAATTTAATCATTTATTTTCAAATTAAATATTTTCACAATAAAATAGAGAATTGTAGCGTCTTAGGAAAATAATAAGTATCTAGGAGTCTAATGGTTTAAAAAACTATTTTATTGAAGAGGATAATGTGTTATCAAAGTTTGTGCAGTGTTCCTAGAAATGGGCATCAATGAACAAAGGAAAACTGTTAGTTTTAAAAAAGGATTCAACAAAAAGTTTAAATATAAACCAGAGTCACTTTTTGACATTAGAAAACTTAATGTTTATTTCCTTGCTCAATTTATAATTTTTTTAAATTTTAATAATATAAAATTTTTAAATTTTAGTTTTATGTTATAATATTCAATGTAAAAGAGTTACAAGTTGTAGCTCATGGTATGTCAAAAGACAAAAATGGGTAAAAATGATTTAACATTCAAAGATCATAAAAAAAGAGCTAGAAACTAATTTACAAGCGGACATATAGCTAAGAAGCTAAAATTAAAGATTGAATAATTACTAGAGAGACAATTAGTTTACAGATTATATGTCAATAGAGGCCAATGGTGAAGTCCAACATTTTAATAATAATGACTATGATTACTTAGGTTTATGTATTTATGTATATATGTATGTATGTATGTATGTATGTATGTATGTATGTATGTATGTATGTATGTATGTATGTATGTATGTATGTATGTATGTATGTATGTATGTATGTATGTATGTATGTATGTATGTATGAATGAATGCATGTATGTATGTATGAATGCATGTATGTATGTATGTATGTATGTATGTATGTATGTATGTATGTATGTATGTATGTATGTATGTATGTATGTATGTATGTATGTATGTATGTATGTATGTATGTATGTATGTAGGTATGTATGTATGTATGTATGTATGTATGTATGTATGTATATATGTATGTTGTATGTATGTATGTTTGTATGTATTTATGTATGTATGTATGTATGTATGTATGTATGCATGTATGTATGTATGTAGGTATGTATGTATGTATGTATGTATGTATGTATGTATATATGTATGTTGTATGTATGTATGTACATATATAAATATTAATCTATGTATTTGTATCAATTATTTTATAGGTATTTTGCACATCTACTTTGCTTTACTCTGGTTTAGTTTTTTTACTCCCAACAACCAGGCTAATTAAAAATAGGTAATAAATTAATATTTATATAAAGTTGAGCATTTTGTATTTATTTAAGATAAAATATTTTATCTCCAAAACAAAATGAGACATGTTGAAATTTATAAAAGCACTATCCTGATTATCATTTCAATTTTAATACAAAACAGTTTAATTAAATTTAAATTAAATATAGTATAAGCAACTATTGCATGTAAGCTAAATATATATTAAGATACTAATATACCAATAAAACTGCAGAAATTAAAAATATGCTATATTTCAACTTAAAAAAATTAAGGAACTTTTAAGATTGTACCATCAAAAGCATATCAGATCAGTAATTGATGGCTTATCCCTAGGTATAGAAAAGTTAGCTGACTTATACTTGTTTTATTTGAGACCAGGCAGTTCGATGTTCTTTATACAGTTCTTCATCTTTTTTGAGCCTGCCATGCAAACATGCTTTATCATCACTTTTTTTCCATATTTTCTCAGTCAAAAAATTGAGCATTGAATTACAGTGATTTCATTTGTATTAAAAAATGCTTCAAGTTTTTATGTGTGTTTGTGATTTTCATAAATGTTTTTTTGTAAAATTTACCTTAGAGGAATTTTTTCAACTATAAAAAATATGATTTAATTTTCCAAAATTCAATTTTGTATTTGTCCATTAAATCTTCAATGCGATAGTGTGACCACAATCTAGAAAATCCTGAGAAGCACCTCAATACCATCAAGCCTTTTTTAATCTCCTTGTAAAAAAACTCCTTTAATGTGCATTGGTTTTAATAACTTATCAACTAGTTTTCTGAAATTTTATCAACTAGTTTTCTCAAATTTTATTACCTAATTTTATTAACTTTTTTCAAATTTTTTTTTTATTATCTAAACGTCTAAGGTTAAAATTCAACTCATCTAAACTATCTATTTATCTCCACAACATCTAAACTAAAATATTTATCTCCACTGCACTTCTGTCCAATTTATGCAAGCCTTGGCGAACTCCAAATATATTATTTGAATTTTTGCCAATATGAATGGTTTTTTTGCATTGTAACTATAAAACTCTGCATCATTCAAATGTAACCATACTGTGTTTACCTTTGGTTCTTTTGGTTTTATACTTGTTTACAATTAATTTATAACCCCTTTTAAAATTTTTTTTTTTTTTACATAAATCACTTTGCTTAGTTACAGCCTTATGGTTATTAATAATTTTTAGATTTTTTTACATTAGTATTTACTATGTGTTGTTCTGTTGTCAAAATTTTATAGTTATAATTTTAATTTATGCTTCTACTAAATAAGATTACAGTTTATTTCCGATAACTCAAACCTCCAAGAGACCAAGTAAAATGGTTTCATTTAATGAATGTTTAAATAAAGTGAATTTTTGTTAAGTCAAACTTTGGCTATTATGAGGTATTAGTTTGAGTATTATAACGATTTTTTTTTACTCAATGCTTAAGTATAAACATTAAAAATACACCATTATGGTTACAAAAACATGATATATGTTTCAGTAAACTAAGTTAAGTATTCACTCTGTGCACTCAACAGATAACATTGAAAAAAGTTTAGCAACACAATGACTTCCTTAATGTTTGGTAATAAAATTGCATCTAAAAGCTAGCAATCTTTTATATTGAAATTTTTTAAAGTCATTTTGACTTCTTAATTATCCATATTAAACCAAAGAAATTTGCTCAAAGGGGGAAAAAAAAGGTTCAACCTAACAAAGTTTGAGTTATTCAAGGCTTGACATAATCAAAGATTTTTAATAGTATCAATTAGACAACTTAAAAGAGACTTCATTTTTTTTGTATGCAAAGTATAAAAACATGTAGATGTTCTATTTTTTTTTCAGTTTGCTTTTTTTGCATTGTTTTTTTGATTTTACAAGTTAGTAATAGTTATTTGTCACTGACACCGGTTTTTAATCTATCATTACTTGGATTGAAAAAAAATAAATAAAATGTAAACTCATATAAAATTATAGCAAAGATAATTAATTATAGCTAATTATAGTCATAGATAATTCACCAATTTGTCAGGAAACTAGGTTTGAATCCACAGACTATTCTTTTATGTACTTTTGGTTAGCACCATTCTACTTTATTGCTTTCCTCTTTGTTCTATATTATTCTCCATCTCAAGACTGCACTCTTTTCGATGATATTTCTGATTAAATTGACCAAGCCCTTTCTCTTTATCTTTTAGCCAATATTGTTGTTGTTATTGATTTTAATGCTCATCACACTGAATGGCTTGGTTCTAGTCTCATTGACTCTGCAGGTGTCAAGGCCCTCAATTTTTGTCTTTCTTAATCTCTTAAATAAATTGTCAACTTTTCAACTTGTTTTCCAGACAATCCAAAACATTATTATTGAAAGAAATTGATGTAAAAAGGTGCTTTCTGATGCTAAACTCCATTATTCTCAGTTCACTAAATCTTGCATCTTATCGCAGAAGTTAGGCTCTAAAGACTTTTGGAAAATCTTCAACAGCATTATTAACAAGGGTAGATCTAACATTCCATCTCTCATTCATGGGACTGATCTTATTACCTCTCCCAAGGATAAGGCAGAACTATTTGCAAAGAACTTTTCTTCTAATTCCACTCTTGAATCTTATGGACATTCTCTTCCTTCCATTCCAGTCAAACAGGTTGACCCATTGTTAGACATTCAAATCACTCCGGCTTCTGTTGCTAAAGTCATATCTCAATTAAACTCGTCTACAGCTTGTGGTCCAGACAACATTCCTGTCACAGTCTTGCAGAATTGTTCTCCAGAACTTTCTTCAATTCTCTCTAAACTATTTAACAAGTGTTTGACTGAGTCTTGTTTTCCTGCTTGTTGGAAAATGGCATCTGTGGTTCCAATATTCAAAAACTCTGGAGAAAATTCTGACCCCTCCAAATAACGTCCGATCAGTCTTCTTTCTGTTATTAGCAAGGTCTTTGAGTCTTTGATCAACTAATTCCTCACATCTCATCTTGAGTCAAATAAACTGCTGTCAGATAATCAATACGGTTTTCGATCCTCTCGCTCTACGGCCGACTTGCTAACTGCTGTAACTGAAAGATTTTATCGTGCATTAGATGGAGGCGGTGAGGCTAGGGCTATTGCTCTCGACATATCTAAAGCTTTCGACAAAGTTTGGCATGCTGGTCTTCTCCATAAGCTTGCTTCATATGGTGTTTCTGGGAAAGTTTTTGATTATCAAATCATTTCTTTCTAACCGGTTTATTAAAGTCATCCTTGAAGGCCAATACTCTTCTTTATTTCCAGTAACTTCTGGGGTTCCCCAAGGTTCCATCCTGGGCCCTGTTTTGTTTCTTATCTACATAAACGATCTTCCTGACAACCTTTCACCTAAAGTAGCTCTTTTTGCTGATGACTCAACTTTATACTCCTGTCTTGACAAAAAGTCTTCTCTTTTCGATTGCCTAGAACAAGCAGCTGATCTTGAATCGGATCTCACTTCAGTAATAGATAGGGGTTCACAGTGGATTGTGAATTTCAACTTTAAAAAAACCCAGTTGCTTACTGCAACTTATTATTATATAACTTATTATCGGATCTCACTTCAGTAATAGATAGGGGTTCACAGTGGATTGTGAATTTCAACTTTAAAAAAACCCAGTTGCTTACTGCAAACAACTACCGTAATATGGTCAACATTCCTATATTAATGAATGGCAATCCTCTTACTGAGTCGTCCTCTTTACGTCTTCTTGGATTATCGCTTACTACTGACCTTTCATGGAAACCATATATACAATCGATTGCTAAATTAGCTTCTGCTAAAGTTGCTTCTCTTTATCGTGCTCGCCATTTCCTTACTTCTGATTCCATTCTCTACCTCTACAAATCTCTTATTCGTCCCTGTATGGAATACTGTTGTCATATTTGGGCTGGTTCTTCTAACGATTCACTTTCTCTTCTTGACAAAGTCCAAAATCGCATTGTAAATGTTGTTGGACCTGGACTATCTGCTAAGCTTGAACCTCTTCCCCATCGTCGTAAAGTTGCATCTCTTTCTCTTTTCTACAAATACTATCATGGTCACTGCTCAAAGAAGTTATCATCTCTAGTTCCATCAACTAAAATTCATTCTCGTTTTACTCGTCATTCAGCTAAGTCTCATTCGTTTGCTGTATCTGTCCCTGCATGCTCTAAAAACTTTTATTCATCTAGTTTTTTTCCCCGCACTTCAATCCTTTGGAACTCTCTCCCATCTTCATGTTTTCCTGACTCATACAACCTTCAACTTTTCAAGTCTTCTGTCAACCGTTTCCTTGCTCTATAACTCTGTTCTTTTTTTTCCTAGTAACTCCCAAAATAATAGTGGTTGAATGCAAATAAAAAAAAAAAAAAAAAATTTACCTTCTCTACTCGATATATAAATTTTTTCTAATACTAGTAAGTGCTCTGTTTCACCACATTCACCCTTAGGTGCTTATAATCATTATTTGATCTTTCTAAAACTATTATCTCATTCTTTTTTATCATTAGAATCCCCCTATCATTGTATCTCTTACAACTACCTTAAAGTTTACTGAGACACATAATCTTACTTTCTGATTATCAATATGGATTTCAATCTTCTCATTCTATTGCTGATTTGTTATCGGCAATAACAGATAGGTTTTATTGTGCATTAGATAGATGTGGAAATCGTTTTTGACACTTCTAAATAATCTTCTTCATAAGCTCTCTTCTTACTTTTTTAAGAACTCAAGAAATGTAACATCTTTAAAACTATTGAATCCTTTCCTATCAATTGCAGTATGAAAGTTGTTCTAGCACTTTTCTTCATTTCCTATAACTTCAGCGTTCCTCAAGGTTCTATCCTTGGCCTTATACTTTTTTAAATTTACATTAACGATCTGTCAGAAATTCTCACATCTATGGTGGCATTGTTTGCTGACGATACTACCTTTTTTTTTGTCTTGTTAAAAAGCCAACACTGTCTGATTGCTTGGAGGGGCATTTGTGCTTGAAAAGAATTTGACTTTTGCTACAGAATGGGGCTCTCAGGGGCTGTTGAACTTTAAGTTAAATAAAACTCAATTTTTTTCAGCTAATTATTATGGCAACAGTCTAGATCTTCCTATATTTATAAAGGGTAATGTACTCGATGAGTCATCTACCCTTCATTTTCTAGGATTAACTTTAATTTCCAATCTTTCTTGGAAACTGTATATCAAATCCGTTGCAAAATTAGCATCCGCTAAGGTTGCAACTCTTTATAAAGCTTGACACCTTCTTATTTTAGATTTTATTCTCTATTTCTAAAAATCTCAAATCCGTCCTTGTATGGAATACTGTTGCCCTATCTGGGGCAGATCTTCTAATGATGCCCTTTCTCTTTTAGACAATATGCAAAAATGCATTGTAAACATAGTTGGACCTGCTCTTGCAGCCAACATTCAACCATTATCAAATTGTCATAATGTTGCTTCCCTTTCTCTAATACTATAACGGATACTGCTCTAAAAAGTCTCTTGTGCCACCTACTAAAATTCATTTTCTTGTTAATTGTCATTCAATTAAGTCTCATCCTTTTTCTGTGAATGTTCCTAAATGCTCCAAAAACTCTTATTCGTCTAGTTTTTTTCCTCGAACATCAGTTCTTTGGAATTCACTTCCTTCATTTTGCTTTCCTAATTCATATAATTTGCAATCTTTTAATTCGCCTGTCAATCGTTATCATGCTCTACAATTTTCATCTTTTCTCTTCCAGTAAATTCCAACTCTAATAGTGGTTGCTTGCAGCTTTGTTGGAAGCGAAGATGTTAAAAAAAATAAATAAAAAGAAAATTTTTTTTATTTTTTTATTTTTATCAAAAAATCATTTTTTCTAGAACTATTTTCTGAATAGTTCTCTCTTTAAAAAAGTGGTTTTTATTAACTTGTATTAAATTAGAGAAAAATTATGACCTTTACAACTTTGGAAAAAATCCTAAAATTGCTAAAATATGCCAAAATGAAACCAACTGTGAAATTTTTCAATTCATCCACAAATCTTTTCAGTTAAATTTTTTGATTAGCTACTACTGTCTGCACTAAATGGACATAATATAGGCAGCTTGTTGCAATTATGAACTCAAATATATCTAATAGCAAAACGTCTATTCACCTAAAAAAGTCCAATTTTCAGCCATTTTGAGATGCTTGTAAATTTTTCTAACACTTTGTTTTGATTTAAGATTAACTGCATATAAAACCATTAGATCCAACTATCTGAAAATGCAAACATTATAAACTTTTCAAATTCACACCAAAAATGTCAGCATTTTTAAATAACCCTATTTTTCAATTATCAACTGTTAAATGTGTTAGTAGAAACCAGTACCTCTCTAATCCGCCTACTGGCCTATGTGAAGGGTGCAACTAATTATAAGTCATTTCTTAATAAATATGGTTGGTTTTTCTCTCCTTGATCTGGTTTTTACAGTAGATAAGGGCACAAATAAAGAGGGCATTAACTTTTTAGAGAACTTTATTACGGTTCAAATGAAGGTCTATAAATTAATTTAGATATATAGATAATAATAATAATTTAATATGTAAATATCTAAATTAATTTTATATTGAAAGCGTTATTTCTTTAAATTCTATTTTATTATAGGTGATCAGTGGTCTGTATGTGGTCTGGACACTTCTCCCCTCATTACTTAAGGTGGGGGGTAGGGAACGGTTTGGGGTGGCCCTTATATATCTTATGGTAAAAACAAGAAAAAATACAATAAAGATCTAATGGCCTTAACTGCATATTCATTAGAAAATGAATCATTAGAAAATGCATGTTTTATGTTAGAAAATTAAAGCATGCATCTTTGTAAGTTATTCGCCCCCCTCCCTCCTTTGATTGGTGCTACCATAAACCACTCCCAACCCCACCTTAGGTAGTTGAGGGGGAGGGTCCATGTCATGTTTCTGAGGCTATAATTTCTGAAATTTTGTACTTGGAAGTCTGAAATTTCAAATTTAATCTATCTACATAATGCACATAACAGTATGTTAAAATCAAGAAATTCAGAGATGGTGATCCACAAGCGATTGGTTGAAATACCATGACTGTTTTTTTTTTTTATATTAATACAATAAAACGTTTAATTAATTTTTTGCTGACACAAAATGTTAGGGCAGAGCCGCAGATAATCAATTCCTTTATTCAAGATGCAGCTAATAAAGGTTGAAGGTACAACTCTCTGATTCTACACAGATTTTAGATTTTAATGTTTTTTTGTATTTTAAGAGAACATGTTTTTGTATTTTGTGTTTTGATGTATCAGAAATTTGTTTTATATTTTTAACTGTTACCTATTGTTATTTAATTATAACTATATTTATTATTCATGCTTTTCAAAGTTTCACACAATAGTTGTAATCAATGCGTACATAAATTGACTGATATGACCCTAGTCGCTGTGTAGTTATATGTTGACTAACTTAAATAGGCATGAAGGAAGTAGAATGTACATATATATTATTTTTTTCACTCTTATAGTTCAATATAAAGTTGTATATATTAACAATGACTAAAGTTTAGTCACTGTAAAATTGTTAATTTGTCCGTTTAGTTTAAACGGACAAATAATCTTTAAAGATTTTTGTCGCGGTGCTGGTTATATTAACATTATAATATTTTATGCTAATGTGTATTAACTATTATTATTGTTTAATATTTATTATATTACTATTTTTATTATTATAATTGTATTATTATAAATTATTTTTTCATCGATGAGGTATTGGCTATATCATTGACTCATAATGCTGTATACATCTATATAATATTGCTGAACTTAATAGTTCCCTTAATAGTGCCAGAGCATTTGAGCATGTTTTACACAAAACTCTTGGCAGCTGTTGCAACCGTGGTAATTGCAAAAAAAGAGTCGTATCACTTTGTTTTATAAAAAACGTGAACGAAAGTGTATGCAAATAATCAACGTACGTAAACTTCAAATGATGTAATGTTAAAACATACTAGAACATATTTCAAACATACTAAAACATACTAAAACATACTACAACATATTTCAAGTTTTTTATAGTTTTCCCATGAAAATTGCATGGCGATAATCTTCTTAATTTTGATCTATATCATTTATTTCCTTTTGTAAAGTTTTTCATTGATTATATAGTTTTAAAATTTTTATTACATAATATGTCAGCGTGACCAAGTGGTTAGATCACCAGGCTTTCGAACAGAAATTCCGTGGTTCAAATCCACTATCAGTCACGGATCAGTTTCTACCACTGGCGACTTTTCTTTTTCCGATTTTTTTTTTGAAGTTTTATAGATGCCATATACATAACTAAGGTGACTAACTGTCCTCCTTTTGGAATGAAGGTCCTCTTTTTTTAGGTTCTGTCCTACCTCCTCCTATTTGTCCTTCTTTTTGATATTCTTTTCTATTATTATTTTAAATGCCCAAAGAGGTCCTTACTGTCTTATCACAGAGCAACGGGGAAGAGCATTTTGAAAAGAAGTTCACGCCTCTTTCCTTACCTTTATTAAACTTGCCCAGAGGTGGCATTGAACCACGGATCTCTAGTTTCTGAGGCAAGCGTGCTAACCGCTGTGCTATGGCTGCTCAATGATCAAGGATCAAGATATCTTAAAACTAATTTAAAAATTTTTAAGACTAATTACAACTAAGTTGTTTAATATGAGTGATTTTATACTAGTATGCATTAATCGACTAAAATTTAAGTCAATTTATGAAATGTCAATTAAAAAATCATCTCCAATTTATGTTAAACTGAAATAGCCACAGTCAAGTGTTTCACGAGACCTAATTTAGAGACAACCCTTTATATACCATTTCGAAGACTTCATAAAAAGTAGTTTAAAAAGTATATATATATATATATATATATATATATATATATATATATATATATATATATATATATATATATATATATATATATATATATATATATATATATATATATATATATATATATATATATATATATATATATGTATGTATAGTTAAAACCTCATTATTAGTAAAATATATTTAATTAAATAGTTTAAAGTTTCATGCAATAGCCATCATCAGTTGCAACAAAAAAATGACAAAAAAATTCGGTTACTTTTATAATTATTGAAAAAAAAAATGAACCTGAAAAAAAAAAAAAATGTTTTACTGTCCTTAATTTTTATTGAAAGCACTGTTTTTTGGAAACAATATATTTTTTGGAAACAATATATTTTAGAAATATACTTTTTTATTTTTATTTAATGTGCTTTATTTTATCTTTTTATTATACTTATATATAGCTCGATTTTTTTATGAAATAGTTTTTTTGATTAAAATCTATAGAATATATATAATAAAAAAAATCTTGATAATAATTACTTTGTATTTAACATTCAATTATTTTAGGAAAGGATTATGGGTAGGATTGTGGATTACCCAATGCCTTATTAGATCGATGTATACTGCAGGTCTTTTATGTATCAATGTTTTTATAAACAATTCTGTTGAACCAGAGTTCCTGGGATTGGCGAATGGTATTGGGTTATCTTTTGCTTCATTAGGAAGGTAATATACAAAATCTTGTAACAGAGTTTTTCAGGTTTTAATTTAAATCTTCTTTCTTAACACTGATTAGTGTCTACTTATCTAATTTATTTTTTGAGAAACAAGGGTGCTATATTTAAAAACAATTTATATTATTAATAGATTGATCCAAATATAAATTTTATTAAATTTTTATTTTGAAAATTGTCTTGCATGACCATAGTTGACTTTTTAGTGAATATTAAAATAGAATATTTTATAAAAATATTATTTATAAAACATTCATACAAAATATATTTTTTGTTTATTCAACTTTTTTTTTATCTTATCTAAAAACATTAATTTATTGCTAAAATTAACAATAAAATAATAAACATGTATTTCTTTTCTACTGTGACTTGGTGTGGGCTTTTTAACAATATTACAATAACACGTGAACCATGCAAGATGCTGGCATAATGTATTATACATAAATATACTAGACAGACAGAGTTTCTGCAGAGTTGATTATGATAACATAATCATGATATTATGATAGTGTATAGTTCAAGTATATGGTCTTATTTGGTTTGCTATAAAAAGATCAGGTTGTTACAAAGCCAAAATTTTTTTTTTAAATGATTGAGCTGACAAAACTACGAGATAAAAAGATACAATTAGGTGTTTTCAAAAATTAGTTAAAAAATTATGTTGCTGATTACATTAGAACATTCACTATCGCATGTTTATGGATGATGAAAAAGGAAACCGAGACAAAGCTACAGATCAAAAACTCAAAATAATGAAGCTAAATGAGAAAAAAAAAAATTTCCAAGTTTAAGTCCATTGTAAACTTTCGAATTACCGAGTACAAAAATGTAAAATTAATTTGAAACCTCTTACTTCATATAGTTTTTCACCTGTTGACCTAATAAATACAAAAGAACATGATGAGGTTTTGCCACTTTTGCTTCATCTTCCACACGACTCTCAATCAGTTGAAAATGTAAAGTCTTTAAACGAAGCATCTAAACTAATTTAAAGTCTCAAAAATAAAGGACAGCTATACTCTTATTAAAGATTAAATTAAAAACGAAATTTGCAGAGATGTTAACAAAACCAATCATTTCATCCCAAGTAAAAATAAAAATAATAATTATTTTTTATGAAAATGTGTTTAGTTTTACATAAAAAATCCTAACACACCAATTTTGTTGTCAAAAAGTTTTGCTAGGTGGAACTGCCTTTGTATGTATATATGTCTGTATGTATGTATGTGTATATGTATGTATGTGCGTATGTATATATTATTTCTTAATTTTTTTTTTCTCTTATCTTTAGAGCATTTGGCTCAGTTATTTTTGGTCAATCATATTCCTGGTCAATGAAGAATTTAAAAAATCAATTAGATTTTCACAAAACTGTTTGGTTTCCATTTAACGAATACTTTGCTTTTGCACTGATGTCTGTTTCTACGTTGGTTGTCTTAACAGTTGGTACCTGTCTTCCTAAAAGCATTAATAAGAAATACATTTCGCCAAAATTAAATCAAGAATGTGAAATGGAAAAAACACAAAAAGTTTAATTTTTTTTTTATTATTCTGTGTGAAATTTAAATGAACAAAAAGTAATTTGTTTCTTTTTTAGTTTACGTTAATTTGAAACCTACAATAGATCATTTACAGCAATACAATTCTTAATAAAACATCCTTTAAAAACTTGATTATATATACCAAAACTTATAATGCCGGGTTAAAATTTTTTTTTTTCCAAGTTCACTGCTATTGGCTTTGT
This sequence comes from Hydra vulgaris, assembly GCF_022113875.1. Lineage (NCBI taxonomy): Eukaryota > Metazoa > Cnidaria > Hydrozoa > Anthoathecata > Hydridae > Hydra > Hydra vulgaris. The sequence continues at coordinate 15,636,209 of NC_061165.1, forward strand.
ATAAATCTATTTTATTAATAATCTACTTTCAATTTTTTTTGAGTTCAAAACATAAGTTTTAAAATTTTATATATACATTGTTCGAGTCGCTATGAACCTGCAAACGAGTTCTAACTCTACGTGAATATTACCTTAACTATGTATGAATCTCTTGATTATAATATACACTACCGTCCATAATTATTACACTACCGTCCATAATTATTCGAATGGTGGTACTTTTCGATGTAAGATATTAAAGTTTTACTATTGGGAGAAAATCTAAAAACAAAATCTACCTGAATTATATGTTATCTTTCTATTTACCTATTAGGTTTACAAAAAAATTAATATAAAGTCCTATTAGATTAATTTATATTTTATTTGTCTATTACATCACCTTTAGCGACAATAACCGCCATACATATTCTTCGCATTCGGCTTAACGACTTATCCAGTTTTTTGAAGTCATAAGAGTTTTTTCCACTTATCCAACTTATGCATCAATAGGCGATAGTTTTTGACACTACTTTTGATTCCTCCCAAAAATCCGATAGTGATTACAAAAGCTAAATCATTCTACTTAATATTTTATCATTCTCGACTTATACAATATTTTGAAGAATATGTTTTGGATTTAAGCTTTAGGTCATTTTCTTCTAAAAAAATAAATGGGTTCCAATCAACTCAATTTTCCAAAGGTATAGAATAACTTTTTAAGTATCCAAGTAAACTACTTTTGTCATTATTTCCTCTATTTTTACCATGAAACCTGTGGCGTTCTAACCAAAATAGCCCTAGACCTTAACTTTACAGCCACTATGTTTTACAGTCGATAACACGCTTTTTTATAACGCATTCAACAGTTTTTTGTTCCAGAAAAACAATCTTTTCTTGAAACCAAAAATTTAAAACTTCGACACGTTGGTCCACGTTTAAAGTCATTGATGGTCCATTTTTTATGAAGTTTTGTCCACTATAGCATTTTTATTTTTCTTATAATTTTTATCAAAGCATTTTAATCAAAATATTTTATGTTTTTTATTTAATTATCTCATAGTGCAAAAATAAACATAAAAATTGGTTGAATAAAAAGTAGTATTTAAATAAAAAGTTAATGTCGTTCGAATAATTATAAATAATCGTGTATATGCAATAAACCAAATCATCATTAGGTTCACATTCTTGAACATCTTGCGTAAAGTGTGCGGGAAAATAAAGTTTAACAATGCCATTAAATTTGCTTGCCAGCTCGTTCCTCACATAATCTACAGCCACTAGATGTCGGTGAAAAAGATAAAGTTCAGAGTATTCAATTGATTTTTTTAATTGTGTCAGCCATATTTAAATACTTAACTGAACTTGTTTAAGACTAAAAGTAAATTTTTGACACCAACAAAAATGTTATTTAGCAAAAAAATAAATTGAATAATAACTTTTTTCAAACAAAAAGCCAGAAAGTATTTCAAAAAGATAGATTACATTTTGCATTTTTTAAAAGTCATATAAATGTCTGCTTTATAAAGCGACCGCAGCTGTTTAATAAAATGTTTTTATTATTCAACAGTTAGGTACTATTCAATATATTTTGTATTGTTAACATTATTTAACGATTTAAGTTACGGATACTACATTTTAAAAGGCGGATATCAAGTTTGTCGATAAGTGAGACTTGCAAGATTTACAAAGCTGTCTTTGTAATTTTTGAAAATCTTGCTTATCGACAAACAACTCTAGTGTGAAAGCAATAAATATGTTCACATAATAACCGATTAACAATTATATTCTGCGTTTATAGTAATGTTCTCGTCTGCTTAATTGTAGTGGATGGGGGTTACAATAGTCAGAGGGGATGGACATAAAAATAAATTTTTGCAGATTGGGCTACTGTAATTGAGTTTGAAGCGAGCATTGAGCATAATTCGCGCCATTGGTAAAGAAGGAAGCGTGATGTATTTAAATACTCTTCCACATTCTTCCACCGCTCTGCAACGAGACCGTTAGGTCTCCTTAGGGCACCAAAAAACAAAAAAAAAATTTAAACAGACTAAAAATTAGTCGACTAATTGTAGTTAGACTAAAAAATTAGTCGGCTAGTTTTAGGTAGAGTAAAATGTTAGTCGGCTAGTTTTAGGTAGACTAAAATGTTAGTCGGTTAGTTTTAGGTAGACTAAAATGTTAGTCGGCTAGTTTTAGGTAGACTAAAATGTTAGTCGGCTAGTTTTAGGTAGACTAAAATGTTAGTCGGCTAGTTTTAGGTAGACTAAAATGTTAGTCGGCTAGTTTTAGGTAGACTAAAATGTTAGTCGGCTAGTTTTAGGTAGACTAAAATGTTAGTCGGCTAGTTTTAGGTAGACTAAAATGTTAGTCGGCTAGTTTTAGGTAGACTAAAATGTTAGTCGACTAGTTGTAGGTAGACTAAAATGTTAGTCGGCTAGTTTTAGGTAGACTAAAATGTTAGTCGGCTAGTTTTACTTAACTAAAAAGTTTTTCGACTAGTTTTAGTTTAACTAAAACATTACTCGGCAATTTAATAATAAATTTTTTAAAATAATAATAAACATTAGTTCGTTAAAAAGTTAATCGACTAATTTTAGTTAGACTTAAAATTTAATCAATTAATTTTATGAAACTAAAAAGTTAGTCGACTAAATTTAGTTGAACTGAAAGGTTATTTGTCTAAATTTAGTAAGACTATAACTAACCTTAACTCCCACCCCTAGAAAATTTCCGCAACTCAATCATATTATTAATCAAGATTAGGGGATGTGCTTCAAAAGAAATATTTGAAATACTGCAAATAATTTGTAATACTCGAGTATGCCAATTAAATATCTGAGGTGTTTTTTCGGAAACGGTCAAATAGCACACGAAGTTAATGATTAATAGAAACAATACACTATCTTGATATTTTTGCTGACAGCCACACGTTAACGAAACGTTAATTTTGAGAAAGTTTTTTAGTAAAAATGCAGTTCTTGTCTATTGTCATGCATTTCATATATAAAATACCTAAAATATATGTCTATTAAGTGATTTCACCAATCTAAATATTCAGTGCAATTAAATTCTTTTAAACAATAATTTTAATTTATTTTTGATACACAGTAAAAGCAAGTTTAATGGTTAACTATAGGTTTAAATCTCCTTATTTTTGTTCTTGAGCTAGATAACTTCCTTTAATAAATAACAACCCTTTAAATGAATATATTAATGTAAGAAATTAAGGTAATCGGAACCTTATAAAAAATTTTCAAAATTCAAAAAGCCTGGAAAGTCCATTATTTTTGATTCTTTGGCCAGAGTACCAATGCTATATATTTTAATGAAAAGTTTAAAAAGTGTTTTATAATTTTCCACCTAAAGTGTTTTTTATATTATTTTTGGTTATAGTAAAACAAAAAATCTGCTTTAGTTTTATAATATTCAAAACTGTTAAAATAATATTCAACGCTTTTTAGTGAGTAAAAAGTCAAAGAAAGTTTGCATTAAAAACCTTCACCAAGGCAATATTGGTATAATTGGATTTAAACCAGTACTTTTAATTAAAGGTGCAGCCATATGAGATGCTAAAAAACTTATAAAATCTTTAGATGCATTAAAGTTTGATGAATTACTCATAATACCGGCTGAAAAAACAGTACAGTGTTGGACTTCAGATGGGATTTCTCCAAGGAATTCAACACCAGGAATTGCAATTAATTCGCTGACTTGTTGGAAACCAATCTCTGCATCACATCTAGCAACAACATGTCCGACTCTCTCGCTAAATATTTTTTTTGTTTTTGCTCTCATTTCATCAGCGATACCAAGTTTAGGAAAAAGATAAGTTAGTATATATGTACCACTAGCACTAGCAGAACATGCTATTGAGTTTGCATTTAGTAGGGTGTGTTTTAAACTTTCCACAGTTTTTATGTCAGGCTTTGGTGAACCAGCTTTAACTACGGCTCCAATAACTGAAGTTACTAAATCAGCACGTGTCCCTGCTTTAACCAAACCATTCTGAATAAAATCTTCTAATGCTGAAGATGCAAGAATGATAACATCAAATATTTCATTCCTGCTAAGTCTAGCTGGAATTGAGTCGGGAGCTCCACCCATAGATGAACCGTATGAAATGTTAACTTTAAAAGGAAATTGTTTTTCAAATTCTGGCACTAACAGTTTTAATGCTTCAGCAAACCCTCCTGATGTGATAACATTTATATCTTCAGTGGTCATTTCTATTGACAATTATTGACAAGATTTAAGACATAAAAAGATTTAGCGACCTAGCAAAAAATAAAGATAAAATAATAAACATACAATATACATACAATATACATACATACATACATACATACGTACATACATACATGTATACATACATACATACATACACACACTATATAATTTATTTATACATAAGTATATATAAAATAGTATATATATATAATATATATATATATATATATACATACATATATATATATATATATATATATATATATATATATATATATATATATATATATATATATATATATATATATATATATATATATATATATATATATATATATATATATATATATGTATATATGTATTTATATATAAAATAATTTAATTATAATTTATATTTCAAATCAGATAGATAAAATGGTTGGCAATTTTTAACGTAAACTATAGGTATACATAAGTTCCGTGGGGTTAGATAAATAACACCTAAACTGTTTCCAACTTATTAAAGACGGTTGGCAGTTTAAAACAAATTACTTGAAATAGTAGTTGAAACAGTAGCTTGACCAAACCAAAATTTTTAGTCGTGGTCCTTGCAATAACCATAAAAAAAAATCTTTTCTTTAAAAAACTGTTTGCTCAAGCTAAAATTTTGCTGATGTATATATACTTTGTCGGAAACTGACTGTTGATTTATGTATACTTCGCCGGACTTATTTTTTATCTATGACATAAATCGCTAACTAAATCAAATATTTGTAATAAATGATTTAGGCATATTATACCATATAAAAATTTTAAAGACATTTGTCTATATTAACTCAGCGTTGTTAAGGTGAGATCCAAACGATTTGCATTTCTCAAAATTTAAAACCAAAGCATCAACCAAAACAAAATTACCACTAAAATACATAAAACGCGACGGGGCAGCGTCATAAAAACAGCTGAAACAAATGTGTTAAGTGTTTACATTCCAAAAATGTCTCTTTATTCGAAAGTAAAAAGACTTCTTGTTTACAGCATTAAAATATTCAATAATTGACTAAAAACCTCTTATTTTATCTTTCCCTAAACAATAAAAACATTAAAATCAAAGTTTCCACATTAGTTTTCACTCGCTACCACAATCTCTTTATAGTCGTTTGAATAAATTACTAAACAAAAACGTTTCAGCTTTTGTATAATTTCTGCCTCATAGTATTATGCTAAAACTTCCAACTCGTAGATAATAAAATCACAGAATATTTGTAAACAAAATAAAACAACGTGCTACGTAATTTGAAAAAAATAAATAAACCAATCAAATTAATTCTATATATATAACCAAGGACTTTAAATAGATTCTTTTTATTCAACCTTGTTAAAGTCTAAATATCGTTCAACTGCTTTACTACATTTTTGCAATTTTTTGAATTACTAAACAAAAACGTTTCAGCTTTTGTATAATTTCTGCCTCATAGTATTATGCTAAAACTTCCAACTCGTAGATAATAAAATCACAGAATATTTGTAAACAAAATAAAACAACGTGTTACGTAATTTAAAATAAATAAATAAACCAATCAAAATAATTCTATATATATAAGCAAGGACTTTAAATACATTCTTTTTATTCAACCTTGTTAAAGTTTAAATATCGTTTATCTGCTTTACTACATTTTTGCAATTTTTTTTTTTAAAAAAAACATTTGTGATAATTTTTCTTTTGAAAATGGAATAAAGGTGTGTCATATTTTACGATGCATATTAATTTTAAACATAAAATATACATAGCAAACATTAATTAAACTAAAAAAAAATATTGCTATAGGAAGTCCTCAAAGCGCTACCATGGATGTTAATCTGATTGGTTGTTTTTGATTATTACGAAACTTTCTTAATTGGGATTTATTAGTGCATCATGCAATGTTGGTTTATTATAAATTTATTAAAAATAAATAACAAAAAGAAACAACTTTTTATTTATATAAAGCATTGAAAATATTTTTCATGCGTTGAATATTTTTGAATATATTTGAAACTTTAAATAAAACAATATAAGGTAAAAAAACCATTTTTGTAAAATTTTAATGTAACAAATTTGATCTGATGATTATAGGCGCTACAAAAAGTGTTAACTGTCAATCAAGTAAAAATTTCGGATTTGCAAATGAGTTTATCTGGTAATAACTCGTTTAAAAATATTTGATTGTTAACACCTTTATACACAAAATCTTTAACTTATGCACATGAAACTGCGTTTCATGACGTAACGTTGTTGTTATTTGTAATATCTAATATTATCCCTAATCTTGAAGTTGCTTAATAGACTCACCTTATACTATGGAAGCAAGGCCGGCGCGATAGGGGTGTTTGGGGGGGGGTGTCACCCCCCCCCTCCCCATTAGTGATTTTCAGTCGGCAAATTAGTCCCTTAGTCGGTAAATTGGACCCTTTTAGACTAGGTAGTTGGCAAATGTCGACCCTTTCGTTATATGTTAGTCGGTAATCTAGACAGTCGGCAAATGTCGTCATGGCAGTCGGCAAATTTTGGAAGTCAAGGACTTTTTTTTTTTTAGTCGGCAAAATGTATTGGAACCCGCCACCCCCCACGGGACACCTACTCGCGCCGGCCCTGTATGGAAGTATAAAAACAGATGGAAGTTCATCTTCTGTTTTATACCTCCATGCTTGTAAACTGAAAATAAACTTATATTCATGAGGTGAATCAATCAATCTTTTTTATGTAGCAGCTAGTTTTATTATTATCTTTTTATGATTATTTTTTATGTAGCAGCTTGGCTGTTAAGATGAAACTTTTAGTTTAATAAAGTTATATTCAAAAGAGTTGAATTTAAAGTTACATAGCATGAAACTTAACGTTGTAAAAAATAATTGGCTTTATTTATTATAAATTAATTACCTTTACTTATTTTATATATATATATATATATATATATATATATATATATATATATATATATATATATATATATATATATATATATATATATATATATATATATATATATATATATATATATATATATGTATATATATATATATATATATATATATATATATATTTGTAAATTTATTTGTCTTCAATAAAAGAAATTAAAATTACAGAATAGCTTTATTACAAATATATCCCGCAGGACTTCCAGAAGATCATACGATCTTATCATGAAGCCCTTAACAATATCAAATATAATAATAATAACAATAAAATCAAATTAAAGCAATAAAAATCAACATAAACTATATATAACTGTGCATTTAAAATATAAATATACTGGATAAATTACCCGAAATATGTGAAGCTAAAAAAACTAAAAACAAGAAAAAATATTTTCTGCTGAAAAGATAACTTCTTTTAATTTTCGTTTGAAAGAAGTTAAAGTCATTTCAATGACAAATCAAAATTTGGCAAAACTATTTTATTCCATTAATAAGGACTGCGATAAGAAATAATTAGTTGTTCAAATTTAGTTTGGCAGAAAGGTTGTTGTAGATTTTTTCCATAGCGAGGATTGTATTTGTTTATGGGTTTTACATTATAGAGGTTTATAAATACATCAGGAGATAAATGATTTTTACATTTAAACATGAAACATAAAATGTTATAAACATTTAGTTCGTATAGATTTAAGGCTTTCATTTCTCTCAGAAGTGGTTTTGAGTTTGAAAAACGATTTTCAAAATTAATTAAGCGAGCTGCGTGTTTCTGATGCTGATAAAGAGATTTAAGTTTAGTTTTGTGCGCGCTTCCCCATACAATATTTGCATAATTTAAATGGCAGTGAATAATCGAATAATATAGTTATTTTAATTGTTGCTTATTTAAAATATCTCGAACTTTATATATAATTTTAATACTTTTAGCAACTTTCAAGGAGATATTATCGATTTGTTGTTTCCAGGATAAGTTTTCGTCTACAAGAACTCCGAGACGTTTTGTAACTTTTTCCCTTTTTAGTATTGTATTGTCAATGAAGAGGCTGGGCAGTGTATTTAGTAAGCTTTTTTTTCTGGATGTTGGGTAAAAAAGTGTCCATTTTATTTTATCAATATTGAGGGAAAATTTGTTTTTCTTAAATCAATATGAAATTTTATTTAATTCTTGTGTCCTATTATCAAAAAGTGTAATTACGTTTTCATGAGATTGGAATAGGTTTGTGTCATCAGCAAAAATTATAGTGATTAAGTTAGAGACTTTGTTGAGGTCATTTATATATATTAAAAATAATAGGGGCCCAACTATAGATCTCTGTGAGAGTTAATAGGGGCCCAACTATAGATCTCTGTAACACCACATGTTACATTCATTAATAAAGGCAAAGAAGAGTCTTGGATATTAACAAACTGTTTACAATTACTAAGATAGCTTTTGAACCAACTTAGGGATTTATCTTGAATTCCATAGAGTTTTTTAATAGAATGTCGTGATCGACAGAATCAAAAGCTTTAGACAAATCGATAAATACTCCAGGGTATAATGAGAATTTTTAAAAGAATCAGAAATGCTGCGTGTTTTTAAAAGAATCAGAAATGCTGGTTGAAGTATGGCGTGTAGAATAGATTTTCTGGAAGCTGAATTGATTATTATATAAAAGTTTAATATCAACAAAATAATTGTAGACTCTGTTATACATTATTTTTTCTAGTATTTTAGAGAAAACCGGAAAAACTGAGAGAGGACGATAATTTGTAATGTTACAATGGTCACCTGATTTATAAATAGGAGTAACTTTTGCTACTTTTAGAGAGTCTGGAAAGGATCCTTGAGAAATAGAAGCTTTACAAATTTTAAAGAATATATCTCTCAAAACGCCAAAGGAGTCTATTATAACATTTCCATTGATGCAATCAATGCAATGAAATATATATATATATATATATATATATATATATATATATATATATATATATATATATATATATATATATATATATATATATATATATATATATATATATATATATATATATATATATATATATATATATATATATATATATATATATATATATATATATATACATTGATGTAATCAAATATATATATATATATATATATATATATATATATATATATATATATATATATATATATATATATATATATATATATATATATTTGATTGCATTGAACGGTAACTTTAAAACAAGATATCACTCATAAACTAAAGTAAGAAAGTTATTTAAAATGTTAATGACGTATTTTTAAAATGAATTTTGAAAATTGTTTACATCATTTCTGCAATGATAAAAACATTTAAATGATTCGGTTTTTTCGAAAACTAAATTTCTAGTTAGCCTTCAGATAAATAAGATAAAAGCCTTAAGATAGGGCAAAGGAGGGCATTAAGACCACTTTTTTCATATACTTTCAGATTTTTCTATGGAAATAAATGTATATTATGAAATTCAAGAATTTTTTTTTTCATAATGATCGACAACATATTTGTATACGAGGCATAGCATTTTGATCGGAAAAAAAAGAGTTTTGTTAGTGCCAAGACTGGTAAGAAGTTAAAAAAAAATCGCAAAAAAAAGAAAGGCGGTACAATAAGATCAAGTATATTGAATGTATATATTTTTACCAAGACTTAGCGCAATTGTTAAAATTTTATTTGAAAACTTAAATATTGTTCCTTTTTGTAATTCAAGTGCCTTCAACATTATATAAAATGTCAAATAAGTCATAACACACCCATTTACCACTTCTATGTTCACTTAATACAGAACCTTTCAAGCGGTGCGGTAAAATACGGTACAGTAGAATTTTGACCGAGAATAAAAAAATATAAGGTAAAACTTTATTCTAGTAAACATAAATGTATGATAGTTCACCAAAAAAAAAATCAACTGTTGTAGCTCCAAAAGATGCACTTTTGGGCCTACATAAAAGGATTATATTTGTTCAGGAAAAGAAAAAAAAATTTAATAAATTTTGCATATATCGTTGGAAAGATAAATCAATGCTGATTTATATTTTTACAAGAAATGTGGTCTGAAAATGAGTATTTAAGAAGTTATGAATTATTATTCCAATCAAAAAATTATAAGCAGCACAGGGACACTGTAATTTGATTATTGATGTAATTCTTTATAGAATTAATAGTTTATACAAAGTTAAATCTATTTAACTTTGTATAAACAAACTAAATAAATTTCAAACCCAATTATCGGTGTGTCATAGATGAAGGAAAGCATAAATCTATGGGTCGCATAAATCGCATCAATCTTTTATGGATTTCCCCCCCCCCCTCCCTACCTAATACATTTGAATTTTATTTTTTTGTAAATTTATATATTTAACGCAGCACTTTAAATGTAAATTATGGACCATCAAACCTGAAAACCACCCCCCCCTCCTTTCTTCATAGCTAACAATTAACAATATTAAAATAAAAAGAGTTTTTTCAATGAAAATACTAGGAATAAATTTCGATGAACATTTAAATTGGAAAAGCCAAATAAAGTTAGTCGAGAACAAAGTTTCAAAGACTGTGGGGATTATGTACAGGACAAAACATCTTTTGAATAAAATATGTTTAAAAAACTTATACTTTTCATTTATACATAGTCATATTAACTATTGTAATATTGCCTGGGCAAACAATCATTCATCTTTCCTAAAAAATATTTATACTAAACAAAAGCAAGCAAGTCGATTAGTTTTGGGCGCAGATAGGTACGAAAGTGCCAAGCCGTTACTCAAGGAAATTAATGCGCTAAACGTATACGAACTAAATATATACCATAACTTGTTATTTATGTTTAAACTTCAAAATGAACTAATTCCAAAATATTTTTATAAAGGTTTCTCTCTAATTAACCATAAATATGAAACAAGACACTCAATAAATAATTACTACATCCCACCAACATCACTCAAAAAATCTGACTTCTCAATTACATGTCGGGGGCCACGCTTGTGGAAGTCAGTTCTTGACGAAAATATGAAAAAAATAAAATCTATTGATATATTCAAAAGAACTATAAAAAAACACTTACTAAACTCAAACATTACATACATTCTTTCATTTTTTTAAAAATAATATTTTTTTGATAAATTTGATAAAAAGCTTTTTTTTTTTTTTTTTTTTTATATATATATATACATATATATCTTTCTTGTTTGATTTTCTCTTTGACTGTTTTTTTTTTTTTAACTTTTTTTAATAAATACTAACAAATGAATTTAAATCTACATAACGTTTGGAATCTTTTTAATATATAAATATTTTTGAATATATACTTCGCTTTGTATTGAATATGTATACGTATATGTACTGATTTGTAAAAAAAAATTCAAACTTTTTAATTTACGCATTGTATACATTTTTATTTTTTTATTTCGAGATTTTATTATTATTATTATTATTTTTTTTTTTTTCTTTCTAATTTTTACTTTTTTTAATTTTTAATTTATTTTAAACTTTTTAATTTTTTTCAATCTTTTTACTTTATTTCAAACTCTTTAAATTTTTTTATTTTTATTTTAATTTTGTTTGAATGTTTGTTTATTTTTTCAAAATTTTTAATTTAACTCTTTTTTATATTATTGGAATTTTAGAAATTTTATATTTCTCTATTTCACAAAAGGGCTTGATGATAAGACTTTATGTCTTCTACTTGCCCCTGTCAGCTTGTAATTATATATATATTTATTCGAATTTAAAGATAACATTGTAAAATGTGTAAAACGACAAAATAAACTAACTAACTATCTGTCATTCATAGATGGTCAGGATCCACCAAACCATTAAAATTAAAAAATCAAAGCTCCCCCTCCCTCATTACTACATGGTCTGTATCTCTTTAGTAGCTTTATTTTCTTATTAATAACAAAAACAGTGTTACTTTATAAAATCTATAGGAAAAAATATTTGAAACAATATAGTAAACTTTAGAGTAAAAAATTAATTAAATAAAAATAATTTGCTTTTTATTTCATCAGTATCAAAATATGTAAACTTATTGAGACTAATATCTTGTGTTTTGCATGTCTTTCCTTAAAATAATTAAATAGTTATTTATTTTTTTAACTTTTTATTTATCATCATGTTCTATTATTTATCTTTATGTTCAATATGTATAATATTGTGATAACTTAAGCCTGTGAACTAGATAATCCTTTTTTTTTTTTGGGGGGGGGGTAGGTTATTATATTTTACTTGATTATAACTTTAGAATACTGAAACATTATTTATATAAATAAATTAAATGAAAAACCTTTGATGAATTAAAAAATATTATAAAACTATGTGAAAAAAAAACAAGTAAAAAGGGGTCACTTAAAAACAATAATTTTTAAGTTTATATTTTTACAAAGGCTTAGAGCAATCGCTACACTTCCACTCCATGACTTTAACATTATCTAATTCAGTTATCGTAGTACATTTTAAATGATACCAGATGTCACAAACATCACAGCACACCCACTGATCACCTATATTTCTACATCCACCACAATTAGGGCATAGAGTGTTGTTGCTTTCATTATAATCAAAATCATTTTTATCTGTCTTTTTTTTTTTTGTCTTCTTTTCTTTAGTATTTTTTTTTTGTTGATTTTTTGAAGCTTCTTCTCTTGTTCGTTTTAAACATGCTTCTGATGTTAAACTTTCACCATAGCGAAATCTTAAAACTCGTGCCGACCTCAAACGATGAGAGGTTTCTACACATTTGAATTGTAATTGTTTAAGAAAAAAATCTTTGATAGAGGAAGTCGACGTAGAAATTGGTAATGATGAAGCAGATGATACTGATGTTGAAATGAGAGCATCGTTAAACACAAATGCTATGAAGGTTAGGCATTGAGCATGATCTTTTAAGATGATTAGTTGAATGTAGTTTTTTCTTCTGGTAACATAAAACACCGATTAAATAGGCGTGTGTCAATAGCATCTTTGTTAAAAGGGAAAATGCCAGTTCCCTTAAAACCACTTTTGACTTGTTCCATAGTAAAGAAACTCTGAAAAAGGGAACGTAGTAGCCCTGGAAAATGTTTTTTCGACATTGGTCCATTATGTGTTACTTTTTACAGGTCGAAAAACTGATGTGTCTAAAGGTTGAAGAAGATGGGTAAGATGTGCAGGAATGCGTAGGAGAATAACATTATTTTTTTTGCCAAATCAATAAGTGGGGAGCTAACATGAGAAATATGGCCATCGAATATAAGTACACGTGGGCGGTTTGCAAGATGCTTTATATAAATTAGAAATATGTTTATAAACCATTCTAAAAAATGGGGGCACTTCATCCAGCCCTTACTACTGGTAGTATAAACAGTTCCATCAGGACCACCTTTAACCCAGTCCATATACAAATTTTTTCCTTTGTATATAACATATGGTGGCAATACCTGTCCACTAGCAGAGCATGCACAATTTACAGTAATCTGCTCCCTGCCTAATCCACCAATGCTCTGCGACACTCGAGAAGCACCTCGTTTTGCTTATACGGTTTGCTCCTTTGGGTCTGTGACAAACCCTGATTCATCAGAATTAAAGATTTGATTAGGAAGGTTAATTATTCCTGCTTTTTTAAATGTTTTTTCTACTAAATTTAACCAAGTTTTTATAGTTTCAGGATTTTCAGCATCGCTTCTTGAATTACTTAAGTGTTCAGTTTTTCTTGGAGTAATTTTGGGATTTCTTTGCAAGAAGGCATGCAACCAGTCTTTACTTGGTCGAGAATCTATAAATGGTGTTTCAATACTGTTTGTTGTGAGAAAATCTTGTATTATATCTTTTACTTCACCTCTAGTGAAACCCCATCCCCAATCAGCCATTAAAATTAGGCAATCTGACAGCTCTTTTTCTTGCTATGAAGTTAAAACTGTTTTGCGTCCTGGGTGAGAGTCAACAGATAGTTCACCTTTCACTTTCGAAAGAGCTCTCCTATCACACCTAAAATGTTTTGATGCTTGGTTTATCGACTTTTCTTTATTCAAAACAGAACTGCAGGCATCTATCATTTCCTGACTATTTAAGAAGGATTTCCTTCCTCCCTGCTTCAACTTTTTGTATGTTCGAACCATTCTTAAAAAAAAAACAATAATAATTTTCAAAAATACATTTAAAATTATTTTTTTTACATTAAAAAGTTGTTTGCAATTTTTTTCATACTTTTTTAAGTATATGTTATGAAATTTATAGCTGATTTAAATTTATTAAAGAGTTTTGCCATTTTTTACTAGTCAGGGAGGGCATTAAGACCTACTTGTTTTAAAATAAAAATTTTATGCTTTAAGTAAACAAATAAATAATTTTTTTTGAAACAAGCATCTCAAATAAGTCTTACCTTTACTAGGAAAATAAAAAAAAATTGCGTGTAAGGTATTTTTAAAGGTATAAATTAAAAATGTCTAAGCCTTCATTGAACGGCTATATGACTTGATGATTTTTACTAAAATAAATACGAGATTTAAATTATTATTTTTATGTCTAAATGTTGCTTATATATAATGTACAACTTTATAATAGTACTTACTAAAATTAGATTCTGCTTTACTTTCAAGAAATTTAAAAACAAACACTTAGGTATAGACTTTTAAATTAAAAACTGAGGAGCACCGATTTCGACAAAGTTTTTCATAAACTTTAAACAAAAACTTAGTAATTTGTTATTTCCACAGTAGCATAAAGAAATTTAGTTTTGGCGCTGCTAAAAAAGATCCTATTGTCCCGCTGATCTTATTACCCCGCTCTACCCTAAACAATAATAAGACAATACCAGCAAAGTTAGTGGATGGAAATGAATGGGATGATGTTTCAAATTACAAACGGGCTCTGTATGGTTGAAACATTAATTATACTTTACCTTTTAATTTTAGCTTTACTTCCTTGTGGCATAAATTCTTGGCAACTTTTGTACTTTAAAAACCAAAAGCATAATTTAATAATTTTATAATCCTATATAAAGGAGATTGTTTTCAATAAAATAATTGCGTGAAAACGAATAAAAATTTTAATAAAAAAACTAATTTTTTATGGAAATGCTAACAAAGAACAAAAAAATATTATGGCTAACTTCATTTTACAAAACAAAGAGAAAATGATCGGTTTTCTCTCTCCGTCTTGCAGCAATCAAGACCGAAAAGAAAAATGGCAAGAAGTAAAAAATCTTCTAGTACCTCACGGTCTTTCTTCTACTGTTTCAATTGAACATATTCGGACAACTGAGTGGCAAAACCTGAGGAGATCAACGATAGATAAGTTTAAAAAACTCAACAAATCTGGTGCTGAAGGTGGCCAACTATCTGACTATGAATGCACTGTGATGGACATCATAGGAAAAGAATCAGCACATATTCTCCCAGTCAAAGTTAATGACATGAGAGTTGGAAAGAAGGTTTTGACCAAAAACCTCGCCGGTGATGTCATTCTAACTGAAAACATTTCTGACTGACATTTCTACCAAACCCAGGTAGGGTTTGGTAGAAATGTCAGTCAGAAATGTTTTCAAAACAAAAACATTTCTACCAGACCCAGGTAGTTTTGTATCATATTTAAAATCAATTTATTTTTTCTTAGATATTTTTAAAAGTTATTTGAATCAGTTATAACAGTTGTTGATAAAAATTCTAAATAAAAATTACAAAGTAGACGTAAAGTGGTACTGTGGTTGATAAATGCAACATCTGTGTAAAATTAAAATTTGAAGTGTTTTCGTTTTAAGTAAAAACACTCTATAATTTATAGAAATCTCAAATGAGCAAGACGCAATTTCATCAAGCTCTTGCATTGTTATGCCATATAATCCAGCCTCTAGCCTAGAGTTCGTCCCTAAAACGCCTGTCAAAACAGTTCCGAAGTCTTTAGCTGAAAGATCAATTGGCCAGAATATACCAGTTTCCTCTACATGTTCTATTAAACGTTCTGTAAGAAGTTTATTTTATTACAGTTATTTTAACTTTTCTATAATAATGAATTACTGTATCTTCCTGTGTGCCCAGTTAATAACAATCTAGCTAGTTTGTGTCAAGTATTCGCAAAAATATTAGTGTAACATTAAATTTTTTAAATACTTATCATTAATTATAACCAACCAACATTTCTTCAACTAATAACTCATTTTTTTTAAAAATGAGTTATTAATTGGGGTCCAATTGATATTATCATATGCATGCAAAAATTTATTTAAAATGCAAAAGTTATAAAATATAATTTAAGTCTCTACTTTAACATATTTTTTTAAACATCTATAAGTAAAATTGTTTAGGTTCCTTTAAAATGACCGCGCCCAATCATCCGAATCAAATACTCTCAAGCATAAAGAGTCATAGATGATATATACATATACACTTAAAGATAGAGAATTTCATATTCTTTATTAAAGTTTTATTATTAATCTTTATTATTTTTAATATTGTCAAAAATTTGTTGTATAACAAGCTTAAAACATTTATACGTTTTGTTAAAAAGTATTTTATTTATTAACTTAACATTAAAAACCTAAAAAGATTCAGAGCTCCTGATGAGTTAAAAAATATTTTTATATAAGTTATTAACATTAGGGTCAGGTTAAAATCACATTTTTTGAACGAAGCATTTGCATTAGTGAAACAACTACAGTATTTGATCCCTGCGAGTCCCTGATTGAATTTCAGCTTCAGTTTCATCTCTAGCTTGAAAAGGAAAGGGTGTGGCAGGTAAAACTGGAAGGTCTTCTTCCTCATCACCAACTTTAAGGCACATGTTGTGAATCATGCAAGCACACACAATGAGTTTTGCAGCATTTTCCACTTTAGAAAATTGAATTGGTACTTGCAGAGAGTAAAATCTGTTTTTCAAAACCCCAAAACAGCGCTCTATAACATTTCTGGTTTTTCGGTGAGCATCATTAAACCGACGCTTGGGAGCGGATTGGTTGTCACTGGAAGGTGTGATGAGCCAGTTGTTGCAAGAGTAGCCTTGATCACCTAAGACAACTGCTCCAGGAAAAATTCCCCCACCCCGGACTTCAAAAGCATCCCAAAGTGCTGATTGACGTAACACCTAAAATGTTTGAATAAGAAATCTAAATTTTTCAGACTTGCTGGTTATTAATATACTAAATATGAAAAATGTAGAAAATATATTTTGTAGAGTATAAATTTAATGTTTTTTAAAACAAAATAATTTTTGATATTTTAACAGACAAAACTTGTATGTCAAAATATCAAAATTGTTTTTTTTTAAACAATATCTCTTTTAAATGTCCGAGAAACTAAAAACTTTACAGAATTGCTTATATGGATTTTACATTAGTTAAAAACTTATTTGCTTACTTTATAAAATACTGTTATTTAGATAAATGATAAATAAGCTAAATTCATTTTATACAAATTCAGTAAAACAAAAATCTACCCTAGAATCATGCCATCGCCCAAGGCCATCAGCATAAACATAATAAATGTACAAATCTGGTCCACAAACGCAAAGGACATTCAATGAATGAAACTGGTGGCGATTGAGGAATGCATCTTTATCTCTTGATGAAGGGATGATTGGAATGTGACATCCATCAATGCAACCACATACGTATATGCCCCAAGAAGTACTTACGGTCTTATCACTGAACACTGCGGAAGAGCATTTAATAGGAAGTTTACGCCTCCTTCCCAACCGACGTCGCAAAACTTGCCTAAAGATCTTACGTTTCTGAGGCAAGTGCGCTACCACTACGCCACGGCTGCTTAATATATATGTGTATATATATATATATATATATATATATATATATATATATATATATATATATATATATATATATATATATATATATATATATACATATATATATATATATATATATATATATATATATATATATATATATATATATATATATATATATATATATATATATATATATATATATATATATATATATATATATATATATATATATATATATATATATATATATATATATATATACAGAGCAGCTCCCATAGATAATCAATCAGGTTTAAATCCCAAAAATTTCCGGGCCAAAGACATCAATCTTTTTTTCTTTCAAAAACTTTATAATGGTTTTAGCCATGTGACATGGGACCCCATCATCCATTTAAATTCATTTTTCTTCATTTGGAAACCATTGTGGCAACAGTGGTATTAGTCTATCATTTAGAATTTCCTGATACTAATCTTGTCTCATTGTCTCTTTTACTATATGCAGCCTTCTAGTACCTTAAAATTATTTACCGACCACACCATGACAGATGTAGGATGCTTTGCAGATGGCACAATCCAATCTTTTTACCCTCACTTCTCCTAACAAAGCTAGATTTTTTACTCATAAATAGATTTGTTTTTCATATATAAACAACATTTCTAGTTATAAATAATATTGGAACAAAATCAACATGCTAATACTTATCAATATTGGTATGTTAATATTGGCACAATATTGTTTACTATTATTGGCGCAATATTGCATATCTTATCCGATATTGGATAAGGTGCTCAATATCGCGTCATTATTGCACTAATATTTCTTTTCACTAGAAATACAAGTCATTAAAACAATTTTTTTAAACTAACGTTATTAAAATTTTAAAGTACAATATTTATATAAAAACGTGTCTAACAGTGTTAGCAAATTAGCAACATCTTTTTAAAAAGCTTTTAATTAAAGTTATATTTGCTTAAGATTTATTTAAATCATTTTTTTCAGTTGGTTGAAACGCAAGTCTTTTAGAATTTTATACCCTTACAGACTTAATAACTTTGACATACGTTTTAGACGGTTTCGATTCACGCGTATAAAAACAACAACTTTAGTTTCACATTTCACCATTTGTTAGCGTTTATTCGTTTGTTAGCAATTATAACAGTTTTTCGAGTTACATTTCTATACAGTATCTGCTGACCATAGAGCATCATAAAAGAATTGAAGATTTATTGAAAGTATGTATAACAACAAACACCAATCAAATTTGATAATGATAGTACCAATTATAAAGCCTTTTTCAAAAAAATGAAATATTCAACTGAAAATTTTAAGTAAAGATCTCATGTTTAATGAAAACAGACAATATATATGGGCTCAGATGCAACATTTGTTGTTTTCCAGAATTTCCGAAAATTGAAACTAGTTTTAACTAAAAAAAACTTTAAGCAGTCTTATATAGAGAAAAAGTTTTTTAATTTTATTTATTTGTTCAAGAAGCCGTAGTTTGTTGTGTCTTAAAAATTCTTGACGATTTGCATTTAGAGTTGGGGGGTTATTTACTATTGGTGAAAGAATGTTCATGAAATATGAATATGCTACATATTCTGACAATGTTAAAAGCACTGAGTTAAGTTTCCCGAATAAAAAATAAATGTCGAAGATGCCTTGAGTTTAAAAAATTTTGGGTGATTTTTCTGACGAACAGTATCAAATTGTTTGAAATTCATCCACATTACAAAATGCAGATATTTATTCTTCACTTCATGAAGTTAAGAATGAGATACAAAAATGTTATCCTAAGGGTTTAATTTTACCAGAAACATCTGCAACAACTTCGATAAAAGTTCAACATTAAACCATACTTTGACAAATCCCATGCTGAAAATGAATCAATAAAAAAAGAACAAAGATTTAGGGTTTTTTTAAGTCATATAGTTGGTATGTCCAAACAGGATTTTGGCAACATTGCTGAAGATGATGATGGGAACTCTGCCGAATGAAATTTGAAAATGCTGAGACTTTTGCTGATATAACGGGAGAAGCAATAGATGTAGTTATTAGATTGAGGACAATCGTAAAATTAGTATGCTCCTGTTGTGAGTTGAACTCTGAAAGTTTTGGGCTGTTTTGCGATAAAGCTATAGCTCTTGTACTAAAAAATATTTACTGGTATGTGATTTCCCCTGCTATTCATAAACTTTTGAAACATGGAGAGCAGATATTTGAGGCGTTACAACTGCCAATTGGTTACTACTCTGAAGAGTCACTAGAGGCTGTATAAGGAAGTTTGCAAAGCTAAATTGAACCATATTGCCAAGATATCTCGAAAATCTTATTATTAGCCAGTGCCAACACCTCTTGATTAGAAATGATCTTGTAATATCAAATATTTGTTTTAAAAAATACAAGGTTTAAAATCAAAAACCACTTCCCTCTTAAGTTTTATCTTTTTTAACGCCGTAATAACAAAATAAAGCTTTTTTATTGTTATTTTATTTTGCTTTTCTTTTTTTTTTTTTTAATTTTAGATAAGATGATACACTATTTTAAATTTTTTAATTAAAAATTATTTTTTTTAATTAGTAAATGTTTTAAGTTATCTAACTTTTTTAAGCACCATAGGTACAGGTTAAGTGAGTAATGAAAATATGTGGTATTCCATTTTATAGTATTCTGGATCAAGTAATCTGATTTTTATTTAAATCACATTTTGAGCGCGTAAATTGTATTTACACGCGCAGGCGCGCGTGATACACGTTGTAGGTACGCGTAAATCTTTTTAACAGCAAATTTAAATTTTTTGATACAAAATACGATAGTGTTGATATATCGCATGTTTATATATGATAGTTATACAATTAAAATTTTTTTTTTTTGTCGTTGTGGTTCTGGCTCAGAACCAAGTGTCTGAGGTTCGACGCCGGTTCTAGCCCAGTAAGCGACATGGGTAAGGAAGGAGGCGTGAAATTTCTAGTTAAGTGCTTTTTCCGCGGTGCTCTGTGATAAGATTGTATGGACTTCTAGAAGCATGTCGATTTCAGCGCATCATGACCGACACAGGTTCTTTAATGTTAATGATCTATTTAGATTCAGGCAGAATGGAGAGCTTTTCACGCGTTATAGAAACGACATTAAAAATTGAAAATTAGGCGTTTCACCACTTGTTTGACTATTCCGATTTCCCAAATCGCAAAGGCTGCTAAAATAAAAATTACCAATTCATTTTTGTTGGCTCCATAAGTCTATATAAAGTTGATTGATGACCAAGGAAATATTGTTTTCCTAAGAATAAACTCTGTTTAGTCAACTATCTAGATGATTTTGACATAAACAAAACAGCTATTGTTTTACGAATGAAAATCTACAGCTCTGCAACAGAATAGAATGTGCATCACGGATTACAGGACGCTTTCCTTAACTCATTCGTGATGACACTCTCTCGGTAGACATTATTCGTTTGAGTCGTTAATAGAAATAGAAAATGGTTGCTTGTTGTACAGATTTATTTAGTCTCCACAAGCACAATAACCAATTGCTTTTACTGACATCAGGTTATCTGTTTAAAGTTAAAGACTGAAAAGCTGTAGGGACCTTGTGTACTTTGTTATAAATCAGTTATTAAATTTAAATAATAATATTAGTAATATTAGTTATAATATTTTTAATAACAGTAACAGTAATAATAGAAACAGCAATAAAAATATTAGTGTTATTTATATAAATAATAAGAATATAAAAAAAACAAATATATAAAAATATATGTTTATGCTGATGGCCTTGGGCGATGGCATGATTCTAGGGTAGATTTTTGTTTTACTGAATTTGTATAAAATGAATTTTAGCTTATTTATCATATATATATATATATATATATATATATATATATATATATATATATATATATATATATATATATATATATATATATATATATATATATATATATATATATATATATATATATATATATATATATACATATATACATATATATATATTCATGCAAGTAAACACGTTTAGACAGGTAACCCGGTGGGAAATCGGCTAGCAAATAGCTAGCTGTAATCGTAACGTTAAAGACAGCAATTTGTCCACAAGGATCGGTAGCTTTTTTAGGTTAGCGAAAAGCTATCGATATTTGTAAAGACAAAGACAGCAATTTGGCTACGAAATCAGCTAGCTTAATAAGCTAAAGACCCGCAGGCTTTTGTAGCTAACGTCATATCGCAATAAAATTGCTGTCTAAAACTTTTAATATGCAGCTATCAACCTGCTGTAGATTTGTAGATATTATGTAGCTAGCTACAAAGCTACGATATTTAGCTAGCGACACATTGTTACAAAATCGCAAAGTTTAAAGTTTAATTATTCTCATAGTTATTATAGACTTAACACTAAAAATCGAATTTTTAAAGATGTTCAAGACCTTAGGAAAAAAAACAATAAGAAAAAAATATCTCTACAAAATTGCTATAAAGCTAGCTAATTGCTTGCTAGTCGCTAGCTCTTTTCCTACCGGGAAATATATTCACATACACACATATTCCTATACGCACACGCATACGTAATGCATACATTCATACAAATTTACACTTATACAGGGATTATGTGAAATATAAAACATTTTTTAAGAAAATTTACACTTATACAGGGATTATGTGAAATATAAAACATTTTTTAAGAAAATATAAAGCATTTTTTAAGAAAATATAAAACATGTTTTAACAATATATAAAACATTTTTTAAGAATATATAAAACAAGTTTTAAAAAATTATAAAACATTTTAAAAATATATATGAAACATAAAATAAACTAAACTTTTAAAAAAACTAAAATGCTTTATATTTTCTTTAAGAAAATATAAAGCATGTGACGCGAAATATGTCCAAAGCTCGTTTCAAACCTGGATCTCCTGCTTATAAAGCAAGCGCTCTAACCACTGCGCCACGGCCGCACTAAAAGATATAATATAAATAGCGAAGTATCCACTTTAGTAAAGCTCTTGCCTTGGTATGTCTTTCAAAACCCATCTTCTCATATTACAATACCAACCACAAAAATCAACGCCAATTGTCGGTAATAAGCGAATTTAAAGTAGCCTTAACTTCATTGCTAGTTTTCGGAAACGGCCTTATAGAAGTATAATGAGCTTTAAGACAACTAAAGTATTCTTCAATCGGGTTTAATTGCGGTGAATAAGGTGGCAAAAAGTAAACTGAAACACTGGATTGGC
Organism: Hydra vulgaris; assembly: GCF_022113875.1. Lineage (NCBI taxonomy): Eukaryota > Metazoa > Cnidaria > Hydrozoa > Anthoathecata > Hydridae > Hydra > Hydra vulgaris. Next base: position 15,659,297 of record NC_061165.1, read on the forward strand.
TGAGCAAATTGATTACATCTCTTCTACGGTAAAATGCACAATTATCCAATACTAGTACAGAATGGGGATTCGTTTGGAAATACGGTCTTAAATTGTTGGTTATAAAATCGCAAAAAAAGATTGCCATTATAGGCACCATCCACTATCTTAAAGCTTAAAATACCATTAACTGTTATAGCGGCCATAAGACTTATATTCTTTCTACGATTTGCTGGCACTGTAACAAAACATTTTGTATTCTTTTATAGAATAGCCATATTGCGTAGAAGTATGTAAATTAAAGCCTGTTTCATCTAGAAACACTAAGTTATTGTCAGGAATCGAATTAATACTCCTGCAAAAACTTTGTCTTATATTAACATTTTTCGGCGAGTTCTTTTCTTTTGGTACTAATGTAAGTCGTTTTCTAGTGAACTCCATCGACTTCAAATACTTAGATATTGTTGGTATAGACGGTATAGATTAATTAATTAAATGTTTTTTATTTGCTTAAAATTTGTTTTATATTTTCTTTAAATATGTTTTATATTTTCTTAAAAAACGTTTTATATTTTCTTAAAAAATGTTTTATACTTTCTAAAAAAATGTTTTATACTTTCTGTTTTATACTTAAAAAATGTTTTATGTTTTCTTAAAATATGTTTTATGTTTTCTTAAAAAATGTTTTATATTTTCTAAAAAAAATTTTTTTTTTTACATTTTTTAAAAAATGTTTTATACTTTCTTAAAAAATGTTTTATATTTCGCATAAATCCTGCCACTACCAAAATAAACTTTTTCTCAGATCATATTGACTTACGTTGGGATTTTGTTGTTCATATTATTTTAAGACAATCCTGAAAATTTCAGACGGATTGGATTAAGAATAAATTTGGAAAACGGTTTTAAAGTTTTTAAGTATTTCTTGTTTTAAATGAACTATTCATTTTTATGGTATTCTCAATATTTATTATACTTTAGTACAAACTTTTATATAAATATTCTTCCCATTAGAATATTTGAAGATTATAGAATGAATGTTTACTACATAACTTTAAACACTGGGATAAGAACAGGGGGCGGAGGGACGAAATTTTCACCCATCCCCCCAGCCTTTTTAAAGCTATTTTTTCTTTTGAAATTTTGGTTCTGGCTGGCTTGGTCCCCGTTTGATTCTGAAATTACCCCGTTTAACATGTTTTTCTGCACAAGAGTGATTTCGAAGTTAAGGGTTGAAAAGAGATTTGCCATTAAAAAAAAAAATTTTTGACAGTAGTCAAGTCAAGTATACCCTCGGACTAAGGTATGTGAACCAAATTAAATTAAAAAAAAATTTTCTCAAGAAAAAGGTATAAAGTAATCAGTTTTGGATGAATCGTTTATTTTCTGCTCTGCTTTGATTTTTAGTTAGAATTAAATAATGCTTTTTTACTTGACCATAAACTATCTTTGATGCCTCTGGTACAAGCTTCACGGACCTTTCAACTGACTGGAATTTGTTAGGTAAATCCGTAAGAATAGGTTTTTTAGAAGATTGCAAAGCATTCTCTAATTCAAATGATGAAATTAGGATAGAAGTTGGAGGTTCAATTAAAGAAACATCAGTTACGCCATGTATCAGCATTAACGTTAATAGGCATAATTACCTTGCTTTGATTTTTGGTTTAACTTCAGGATTTACTTCTCTTGATTGCCTTATGTGCAAAACTTGCTTAATAGCTTGAGCCTTTATATCTTTTTCATCAACTTGCAAAATTGAATATAAAAAGTTTTCTTAAAGACAGCAATAAAAGTTTCCTTAAAGATTTTGAAAAATAATTTGTTGTATATTGTATGCCTAATTTTTAACAAGCTCTATTATCTTATGAAGATGGCTAGGAGCATCTTTATAAAGACCAGAGCTTTTATGAGCAAACAACATGGGGCAATATACTTGTACTATATACTTTGTAGTTGTACACAACTTATCTGTAGGATTCTTCACTCTCGTATAAACCATCATTATCCTTAAAGCTAGAGTTAACCATCTAGCATGGTAAACAGGTCCTGGTTTTTTCATTGTTTTCCTGGTTTTTTCAACATAAAACCTTTTGATATTCCAATATTTATAAAGTTTACGTTCATCTGTAATAAGATCAGATAAAAATTTTTTTTATCTAATCTTAGTACAGATCAAAGAGTTTACGTAAGAAACAATGTCTGAATCAATTTGAACAAAATCCACTATTGGTAAATTATGCAAATCACCTGCAGATGCTTTTTGACCAATAGGGCCTTTATATTTCTTTAGATTGTTACTTTTATCATCTACTTTAGCTATGACATGGCAAAATGGTAACTCATTTTAGTGAAGTACACATCCTATTAAATGTATTTTTTGGTTTAAAAGCCTTTCTAATGTCACAACTAAGCCATTATCTGCACCAATATTAGCAAAAGTATTATCAAGAACAAAGGCTTCCAAACTACTAATGCTGTTGTATTTTTTGAGTATTTTTAGTGTCTCGGTTGCCTTTGTAATTCCTGTTCCATTTTTTATTTCAATATGAGTTAAATATTTCTTAGAAAAAGTTCCATTTTCTACAGTAAAAGTTAAGTGATGTTCATCCTTTACTGTTCTTTAATAGGTTCTACAAAATGATCATATCCTAATATATGTGCTAATGTACTTTTTTCTTTTTTACTATCTACTCCAATAACTTTTAAATAAAAAACTTCTAAACTGTGTTTTTCACTAATCATGGTTGAAACACGTATTTTAGTGTCAAATATCTTTTTTTCAGTGATAATTTGTGATCTGCCATTCTGAGTTATAATTTGATAGCCTATCAAGAAAGCAGTTGCTATGGCAGATGTTGCAGCGTCACTAACTTCGAATCTGATAGCAGCTTTGGCAATATTTTTAAACCTGTGTAACTTTTTTTACACAGTGGTTTTGCAAAAAACTCATGATTCTTATTTTTATAATTATCATTGTTATCTATTTTCACATCATAAGTTTCACTGAAACAATCATTATCTGCATAAAGTGCAGTGTCAGTTGTTAAATTAATTTTGGCTGTCTCTTTCTTATCACTTTGGCCTATCTGCCAGGTTCCAAAGCGCCCTTGCTTAGCTTTCTGATCCTTTAAATACTCTTGTTCTAGAACTGGAACCTTAAATTAAATAAATTCATTTATTATAGAATTATAGAATTTAAAATAATAAAAAGCGTTAAAAAATAATAATACAAAAATAATAATAATAAATGTAACTTGCTTGCTTTTTTCACAGAGACATACAAAGCGCTTGTTAGAGCAACCTTTGCATCGAACATTTCTAAAGAGTTATATGTATAATAAAATATAATCCCATAGTTTGAGAAGAAACAAAAAAATTTTACAACTGTTGAATTTGTTGGCAGTTTAGCCACAAATTTGTTTGAACAAAAATAATGTTTAATATTGTGGCTTTTGTGAAAATGTAACTTCAAACATGTCATCACAATTTATAAGAGGAAGTCACATCTGCATATTGATATATCAAATAACTTTGAAAGGTTATTTTCTAACCAACAAACACTGTTTTTATGTTTTGAAGCTTTAGATCGTTCAGCTGCAATTACTTTTTGAAATGTTCTTTGTAACTTATTTCTTAGAGGTTTCTCCTTCATTAGGGGAAGATTTGGATTCACTTTGTTCCAAATTTTTAAAATTTCTTTATTTACTTTTAAAACTATGAATCAATTTTTTTAGTTGTAATCATTTCTTTTTCGACCTTATAGGCATATTGAATAATCTGTTTATATGTTGGGAGGTCACTAACAGGTAGTTCGTTTGGTTGCCCAGTATAACTTTCACTTTTATGTCTAGTTATAGTATTATGTATTTTTTTTGTTGGTTTTAGATTCACATTTTGCATTCATTTTTAATATTTAAATTCAGTCTGAAAAAGAAGCTAAATAAATGGCTAATATAAATACTTTACCCGTATTAGATTTTATATAATATTTTATATATTTAAACATTACAAAAAATATCCTTTTCCCAACATTTAAACTCATTTAAAAATGGCTTGTTGTTATTATACCAATTTATAACGCGAAAATAGCATTTTAAGCGACGTTCTGTTCTATTTTACAATACTTAAATGAAACCATGAAAATGTAATTAGTTTTGTTTTTCCCCAAAAAATGACAAAGTTTTGAAATTTTTTAATTGCAAATAATTTTATTGAATATAAATAGAACATTTTCCAAAGTGAGACTAGTGCTGACTTTAATTTGGTAGTGGCTTATTATACATGCATAAAAATATATGCATACATGGAAGAAAAAGGTATAGAAGAAGAGAAAAAGGCTTATTTTTATTGAAATTAGGAGAGAGTTCCAGCAGTTAATTGATTAGTATTTAGCAGATTAAATACCATATTTACTTGTTTTTTTTTTAAGGTAGATTATAACACGATATCGATCTAAGTTTATAGTAATGAAAATCATTTGTAAATTTAAAAATAGTTATTAAAAGCAATAGGCATGCTATTATGACTAATGTCCCATACAAAAACACTGTTTAAAAAGTAGTTGAGTTCATCTAACTTTAAACTATATGATAGACTATAAAATAAATCTGGATTAAAACTCGATAGAAATGAACTATTTCTAAAGATTTATTTTGAAGTTTTATAAGGCTTTTAAATAGAGTAGGTGAATTTTGTCTCTTTATTTGGCAGCTATACAAAAGGTGGAATATAAATATGACATGTCAAATATTGATCAATGTTTCATAGTTAAAAAAATGTTTTATTTTTAAAAGCATTTCGTTAGCTTCAGTTAGTTTGCATGATAATGCTTTTAATTGATAGTGGAAATAAGACATTTTCATCTTATTTAATGCCTAAATATTTTATCTTACATACCGTGTTTATTTTTTGATCGCTTTTTTTGAAATAAAATTTCTTTGTAACTTTGTTTTTTTTTGAGACTTAAGGATTTCGGACATTTTAGTATTTAAGGAAATCTTACTTAATTTTAATCGTTGGGCTAATTGTGGAAAGTCATGATCGCTGGACTAATCATGTTGAAACAAAGTTTGACCAAACATGGAAAGCCATGATTAAAATTTTATTTAGTTTTTTGAGTGATTTTCTTACAATAAGAAGATTGGTATTATCAGCAAAATGATATGTTTTGATAAATTTTACACAGTTTACATTTTTTATATAAATAAGTTGTTTATATAAATTTTATATAAACAACTTTAAAAATATTTTTGAAAATAGGCACAACTTTAGCAACTTTAAATAAACAAAGAAAGTCTTCAAATTCGAATGATTGATTTATTAAAATATTCAAAGGATAACTTAATTCTATTGATATATATATATAAATATTTGTTAAGGGGAGCTATTTGACCCAATATTTTTTTTTGGGGTTCATCATAAATATTTAAATATTAGCTTCTTGAGGTGTAACAGAGGCTATATAGAAGGAGTTAGGATTCTGGTTTTTAAGGTAATGTTTAGTTATGTCTAGGAGAGATGGTTTTGGAAAACTTTTCTGCAATTGTGCAAAAAAAATCATTAAACGAGTTTGTTGTTAGAACCTTAACCTAGCTAGCACACTTACATTAGGCCAACGTATGTAAAACCATCACAAATGGTGGCTCTTTTTTTCAATGCAAAACCAACGTTGATCCAATGTCATTTGGTAATTGATAAAATTATTACCGACGGAACTAAAAACATCTGACAAATTTACATTGGTCCAATGTATGTAAAAGCATCGCAAAAAGTTGACTGTTTTTACGATCTAAACCCAACGTTGATCCAATGTATATACTTCAACGTTGACTCAATGTATATGAATTAAAATTTATCCAATGTATGTAAATAAATTGCAAAATGTTGGTTGTTTTAACGAACTAAACCCAACGTTGATCCAATTCAGCTTTTTACCAATTAAAGTTCGACGTTGAATCCGCGTAAATACAATGTTGGGCCAACGTATAAAATAAAATGTTGAATCAACGTAGAAAATATAACCATTTTCCGAATTTAAATTAACGTTTTATCAACATTTGTTTTTAGTTATTGGCGACGTTGCATTTGTAACCATAATGATATATAAATAACGTTGGCAACCGATGTTAAGCCAACGTAACGCGCGACATTATTCTAATGTTTTAACAACGTATATGTGCTAGCTGGGAATAGTTATAGTTTGATTATTTATAGTTAAACTTTCAATAATGTTGTTGTTGTTTGGCTTTATCACAACATTTTTTTTTATTCCTTTTTCAAATGTGTTTAAGGTTTTTAAACTTTTTTTATTAAATTATTTTGATTTTTTTAATTTCTAAACAAGTTGCTTATTTGGATCTGATGAAAGTTTAAGCTGTTTATTTGGATCTGATGAAAGTTTAAGTTGCTTATTTGGATCTGATGAAAGTTTAAGTTGCTTATTTGGATCTGATGAAATTTAAATTTTTGAAAGTATTTTTTCTTTAATTTCTCATTTTTATGTTAAATAACCTTATTGTGAAGTTTATTTTTAATATGTATTGATTTAAAATTTGATGATGAACTATTGATGTTATAAGTTTTTTGATACGTTATTGATAGCCATTCAGCATTTTTTAGGTCTTTAAGAAATAAATTATTTTTAAAGTGTTTAAAACATTGACAATATATTTTCGTTGAGGTTGTTTCAACTTTTTGCTCGGCAAAGGTAAAAACTGCATAAGATGGTCAGGAAGAGACACTGTAAGATTATAAGAAATAAAACTAGGTTCGTAAAAGTTTAAAAATATATTTTATATTAGTGTCTTGGATTGAGGTGTATTTCTAGTTGGTTGGATAATAAATGGGAATAGAGGAAATAAGCCCATGGAATCGAGAAATTTAGATACATTATTACAGGAGTTCAAAAGATTAATGTTAAAGTCTCCTAAAATCACTGCACTATTATTTTCTAAAGACAACTTGTTATGTATAGTTTGAATGAAGTGATCGTAAAACTCATCTGTGCACATACAAAGATGGCGGTAAATACGTCCTACTATGATAATTTTTTCAGATGGGAATAAGATTTCAATGAATATTGACTCAAGTTCTTTGAGCACTAGAATTTGAAGATCAGGGGTCGATGTTATAAAACTTTTTATCGGCGTAAAATGCTACCGGTGGTAAAATTTACCAGCGTTAATAATTTTTTTCAATGTTATAGAATATTTTTAAAAATTACCGGCGATAAATTTTTACAGCCAAAACGTTTTCAGTCGATAAATGTTCCAGAAGAGCGACCTACAGAAATTTTTGTTGAAGAAACTTTTCAAAGTACTTACCTTGAATTAAAATTTTATTACAGATTCATTCATTTTAATTATAGGCACAAATTTTAATAAGTTATAATTAGCAACTTCATTGTAAGTATTTTTTTTACTGAATTTGTCATGAAAAAAATGTAACTCATTTTCAAAATTTAAAACTGCTCTCTTTAACTATTTTTTAGAAAAATATTGTTTTAAATCTTATACTTTTCTTCGACTTATTATTTATAAATCTAACTCTGAGCTTCAATTTATCTAATTTTTTTTCTCTTTTCTGTTGTGTTTTGTTAAATTTATTATTTTAATCTTTCTTAAACTACACTATTTTCTCTTTATTACTATTAATAATAGAGATAAAAAAAAAAAAAAACGGTGCTATAAAAAAAAATTATAACAATATTAACAACAGTAAGAATAATATTATATAATGATAAATGGACGGACGTGTATTTCAGGCTTTAGTAAGTCCGTAAAAAAGTCTTATAAAAAACGAGTAATGTTGAAAACCATATTCTAACCAAACCTTAACCCTGAACCTTAAGATTAGGCTCCTGTTTTGGTTTGGATATGGTTTTCAACTAAATAAATTTTATTTTTGGGTTCAGGGTTAGAGTATAATTTTTAATAAATGTTATACGTAAAACGTGACTTGTTTTTTACGGACTTACTTAAGGGGGATGCCTGAAATACACGTGTGCCGATAAAAGTAATAATAATAATAACAATAATACTATTATTGTTATTGTTATTATTTTATAATTATAAATATTATTATTCTTACGGTTGTTTATATTGTTATAATTTTTTTATATTACTGTTGTTGTTATTGCTGTTATTATTATTGTTATTTTTATTTTTATTGTTGTTATCATTAATATAGTATAGTATTTATTTTTTATAATCTTTACTATTACTTTTAATCGCTGTTATTAAAACTACTATTTTTATTTTCTCCTATTTGTATAATGATTATTATTATCATCATTTTTTTTATATTAAATTTACTTCATTGTTTACTTCATATAACAACTTATTAGTAGTTGTAAATAACCTTGATGTAACAACTTCTTGTAATATTTAGTTTGTGAAAAATAATGTGACAAGAGCAACGATATATATATATTATATATATATATTATTAGCGATATTATATATATATATATATATATATATATATATATATATATATATATATATATATATATATATATACATATATATAAATATATATATATATATATATACATATATATATATATATATATATATATATATATATATATATATATATATATATATATATATATATATATATATATATATATATATATATTCAGTTCTACTTGTGTTAATAAGTCCCTGTGTAATAAGCTCTAAAAATTCAAGAAATACGATCTGGAACAGAATTTACTAATATAATGCAAAGATCAATTGAAGTCTTGTCCCAATTGTCTTGAATTGCATCTTTTAAATCATTTGTGTTGCTTATGTTGTAATTTTCAAGTTTTTGGTCAATAACGGAAAAAAAACACATACTTAAACTTTTTAGTCCCTGTGTAATAAGATATATATATACAATAAATATTTCACTTTATTTAGTGTGGTAGCCCTCCCATCATCAATCAATATCAGCTTGGACCGACCAATGGCAACTGCTGCAATGTTGCCCAATTTGTTGGATCTTGACAATTTTGGCGAATTAATGTCCAAATTGTGTGCTAAGGCAGAAATTCCACTGCCTGACCCTAAAACAACTCTTAAAACAAGAGCAATTTGCAGTAGTAATCAAATCTATGTTCAAGGCTTTCAAGGCGGTTTTTGATAAACTAGAAAAACAAATAATTGATCTAAGCGAAAGAATTAAAGCAATAGAAACAAAGAAGCCAGATAAATGTTGTGATTCCGCTTTTCAGCAACATAGTTAAATCAAATGGCAGTTTCAAAATTTCAATCAGAAAATGATCGTAAAGCAAATAACATAGTTTTATATGGATTAAAAGAATCAATTAAACCAGAAGAAGAACACAAAAAAAATGATGATTACGATCTCGTTTGCAATCCTTTAAGTTAATTGCAGCTACCGCCAAATATTAATGTATCAAAAACTTATCGAATAAGATCGAAACAACATCACCATCATGTAAAAAAAAAGGAAAACGTAACAAACATGGACGAAGAAGATGAAACTATTGAAACATCTGTCAGTACCCTAAAACCTGCACCTTTAATTGTCGAAATTGCAAATTAAAATTTAATAAGAAAAGAAATTTTAAAATTCGCCAAGAACTTAGCTAAAAGCAAAGACTTTAACAAGTGCAGAGCGCAGTTTAAGGAAAGAGCTACTTACGAAAAGAAACAATCTAAACAAAGAAATACCGCGAGAAAACAACAAACTTACTGGTACTCACTACTTTGGTATCAAAGGTACTGAGGTTAAGAAAATTAAAATTGTCCAATAGCAATTCATCACCACCCGGTTTCTGTACACGCCAATAAATCCTACAATTAAAACTAATACAATAAAAAACAACTCAAGAATACATTTATCAAGTTGCTCCTCTAATGAGGTACCTGGTAATATTACGTTAACCCAAATCATACCATCCTCAATACCAAATCAACAAAAATTATCCTCCAATGAACTAAATTCTGAAGAAAAAATTATGCCAGACAGAAAATTGATAAAAACTAAAGCATTAAAACCTAAAAGATCAAAACCTAATTGAACTTTGTGATCACAATACAGCCAACAACATAATAAAGCTTTGCTTAGAGATTCAGCAACTATCGATTTTTCTGATATACTTTATTACTGGGCCAATAATCCATACTCACTTAATAAAGATAAACATAATGAACTTGTTGCCAGGCTAGCTATTGCCAGAGATCCATCTCTGTTACCGCACGTCATATGGTTTAATTAACCGCCGGTTATCAATTACATCGTAAGGACAGAATCGGCAGAGGAGACGGCGTTGCCATCTACGTTAAAGATAGTGTCATTGCTGAAAAAACAAATGTTGTCCAACTTAACTCGCCTGAAATTGAACAAATATGGCGTGTGATCAAAATCGGGAAAGATGTCATTCTTATCGGTTGTATTTATTGCCCTCACGACTTCAATGATGACTACTTTGTTTCTGTTTTAGCTACCATATTAGCAGCAAAAAATGTTTGTTAAAAACTAGGGTGTTCATCAATGTTTTTGTATGGAGATTTCAATCTTAAAGAAACGTCTTCCAAATCCATTGAAGAAGGAAGTACTGTAGCAACCATTGCTTATGTAGCCCACAAGCACCCAACCGATCTAAAATTCCAAGAATGTCTCAATGAGTGCCATCTTACTCAACTGGTTACATTTCCAGCATATCGACAGTATAGGGATGCCCATTTTAGTAGCACGCTCGACCTAATAATCTCTGACAAATCAGACCGCTCCATAGAAATCACTAGAGCAGATCATCTAGGCGATACACCAGGAGGTCAAGCACATTGCATGATACACGGACTCTTTGCTTTAACCGGGCACAATACAACAACTACTCCGATGAAAAAACGATTCATCTGGGGGAAAGCAGACTACAATTCCATATCAACATGCATATCATCTATAGATTGGATAACAACTTTTAATGGAAGCTCTGTGCATGAAAATTACAAGATTCTTGTTAAAAACTACAACAACGCAGTCAATAAATTTATTCCAACAACAAATTCAGAGTTCTATAAAAATCAACCGTTGTGGATTACGCAAGAAGTACTTTAAACTATCAAAAAAAAAAGAAAAGCTATGGGGTAAGTATATTGCTGCTGATTGCGAAACACACAAAGCACTTCGAAACATAAACTTGCTTGCAAAATAGTTAAGAAGACTATAAATAAGGCAGTAACCGATCATGAGGAGAAGCTGGTCAAAGATGCAAAATTTCACCCAAAAAATGTACATGCGTATGTCAGAAGTAAACAAGAAGTCAAAGATCCTCTTTGTTCAATCGAAACTGACAATGGCATTATTACATCAGATAAAAACATAATTTGCTCCACCCTCAATAACTTTTTTCAGTCTGTCTTTGAAACTGAACTTGATGGCAGTATGCCAACATTTCCCGATCGTACTCAAGCGACATGTAAAACTAATGAAAATTGGTTCACAATTGAAGACGTTCAAAATCATCTAAGCAATCTTGAAGAGACTAAATTAATTGGTGTAGATGGAATCCACCCACGTGTATTACGTTACTGTGCAACAGCATTTGCAATACCAGTTAACTCTATTTTTAGACAATCTTTATTTTCTGGTTCTGTACCTGAATATTGGAAAAAATCAAACATTACTCCCATCTTAAAGATAGGGAGCAAGCTTAAGGCCTACAATTATCGACCGGTTTCCCTCAATACCGTGCAAAGTAATGGAAAAAATAATTCACAAACATATTCTGGCGCACTGTGTGGAAAACAATCTAATCTCCAAGCATCAGCATGGTTTTATTCGTAGAAAGGGATGTCAGAATGACCTTCTCAAAGCTTGCAACATACTTATCGAGGCTTTGCATCAAGGTTACAGTGCTGATATTATCTACACAGATTTTGCTAAGGCATTCGATAAAGTCCCTCACAAACGTCTTCTACATAAACTAAAAGCATACAGCGTTTACAAAAAGTAGCTACTTTGGATTAAAATGTGGCTAAAAGATCGTAAGCAACGTGTTGTCTTGGGAGAATACGTTTCTGAGTAGAAGAACGTCACAAGTGGAGTTCCGCAAAGTTCTGTTTTGGAGCCACTGCTTTTTATTTTGTTTATAAACAATCTTCCTGATAGTATCGTCCACAAAAAAATGCTATACGCTGATAAATCAAAAATTATACTTATGTCAGAATTTAAAAAAATTGTTATTTACTTGTGAACTTACTGCCTATGCATTACTCATGCTGAGACAACTAAAAAATGTTGAAACATTTTTATATACTTATTTACTTATTACTTCTTTAGTAGGATTTTATGCAAAATTTGATATTGGATTTTTGTTTAAAACATTTTTTATTTCAATTATATAACAGACATTCATTTAACACTCTCTTGCAATAATTGTATTGGCTTAAAATAAAGGTGTACAACTGAGGTGTACAACCTACGCAGCCATGACAAGCAGCTTGATCGTCAATTCGTAGGAGGATTTAAGGAAAGATCAAACTTTTTTACAAACCGAGTTGCGGTCCATTAGAACTCTCTCACACAGCACGCGGAACTCTCTCACACAGCACGTGGTAAACGCTCCATCTTTAAATGCATTTAAAGATTGGATTTCGATAAAATGTTAAATCAGCATAGAGACTCCTGAAAAAGTCTCTTCATCAAATTAATAATTTAACATTTAAATATATACATATGTATATGCATATATTTTTAATTATTTTTACGGCATTATTGCGGTTTAAATGTATAAATTTGATTACTGAATATATAAAACTCAAACTCATATATATATATATATATATTTATATATATATATATATATATATATATATATATATATATATATATATATATATATATATATATATATATATATATATATATATATATATATATATATATAGGCCTGCCCAGAGCTTTTGTGATGCCCGGGTCCAAAAGTTTAATGGATGCCGTATTAAACTTTAGAACTTAAAATGAAAAATACCAAGTAAATTAGTATAGCTTTTTTGGTTTACTTTCACAGAAAACCTAAAATCACATTTAATTAGTTTTGGTTTTTAAAAACAAACTATGGTACTAGTCTTAATATCGAGCTTCTTGGCCTACGTAGCGGCAAAAATAACAACTTCATAAGAAAAGTTATTGGCTAAATCTGATTCAATTGAAATGATCAAGTAGCACAACACTGATGAAATTTTTTTTCTACTTACGAAAAATAAAAATAAAAAACTTTATCAGAAAATTCGTATTTACATACGTCTTCTGGGTAAAGTTTTGCCAGATTCTCAGCTTTTAAACCTAGATTTTTGTCTGTTTGAGATTTCAGTAAAGATTAAAGGAATAAAAACTTGTTAAATTTCTCTTATATAACTTTAAATCTTGATCTCATTTGAACAGTCAGATTGTCGAGTGCAACATTGAAGACATTACACCCAAAGTTTTTTGATGCTTTTTCGTGGTTGTAACTAGCAGTTTCATCAGGGAAGACAGTATTTTTTTGCGTTCTCTTCACAGCAATTATAATTTCGTCAAATTTCAATACCTTTGCTACTTCTTTTGCCTTTATCAGGTATAATTTGGTTCCAAGATAAACGGTTTCAATCCAGATCTGTCAATGGCCAAATAAAAATATTTACTTCATCATCTAGAGTGAGTTAAGTGGATTGAAGCTAAAGATATTTTTAACTACCATCAAACATGTGAACCAGGAAGTAGTGAAAGCAAAAAATTTAAAAGAATTTTTCTATTTAAATAGACAATTCACTTCATTACTACTTTTAATTAGAAAGTTTAATCTTTTGGACGATGTAATAATTTCAAGATCTTTTTTGCTTTTATGCTAGCGGCTCGACTGTTTCAACCCTTAAGCTCCATTGTATAACAGAAAGTTTGTTTAATGATTGGCCTGTTTCCTACTGAAGAATTTTTCTACAAACCGGGCTGCAGCTGAACAGCTTGAATAGCTTGTGAATTTTTTCAAAATAGGATTTTGCAGAAACCGATGATTCAATAGCTTGTACTGCAATAGTGACAGTGCAACACTGAGTGACAGTGACAGTGCGACACTGCAACAGTGAGTAGAGCAAGGAATGAAAATTATTTGTTGATTATTCTGCCTAATCCAAGCTTTAACTCTATTGTAAATAGCTGCTATATTAGCGCTATTGTCGTAGCCTTGACCACAACAATTTTTTGTGTCGAACTCAATCTCTTCTAACTCATTTATATCAAATTTGTTAAATCAGATCTTTTTTTCTTCTCAAGTAATTCTAGTTTAAGAAACCTTTTTTTGACCTTTAACAGATGATTATCCCTGAAGGGATGATAAATTTTTTTTTCATTTTTAATTTCTTTCATTTTTCATTAAATTTTTTCATTTTTCATTAATTTCTTTCATTTTTAATTTCTTTTATTTTTCATTTTCTGCATTTCATGAAATGCAAAAAATAAAAAATGAAAGAAATTTAACCGCTGTGGGTCGCATCGCGAGTGCTGTCCGTGATGATGGTCAAATATATGGATTTAAACCATTATACCCAATAAATTCATTCTGTAACTTTCAGGATAAGGAATAGGCTTGCATACGCTTTTCTTCATTTTGGTTCTCAGCAATAAGCTTCAAGAACTTTCCATTCCCATATTTGAACACTTTTTGATTGGATCCTAATTGCAAACCAAAAGTTATCAAAAATAATAATCCGTAGTTATATAGAATTATAACTTATTATTTTAATTTTTAAAATGTAAATAAAATAATGCAAAGTATAACTTAAAATTTAATAACAATTCTCTTACTCCTAAACGCTAAATTTCTTAATGCCAGGAAAATTGTGACACCAAGAATGCATTATAAAATTGCTTTCCATCACTTTGTTTCATCTTCAGTTTTATTTCATCTCTAAAAGAACTAATAAGAAAAAAATCTTTACTTTATTACGCAAACAAAAGGCCAATAAAAACATAGATATATAAATTATATTCCTTTTATATATATTATGTATAAATTATATAACTTATATATCTATGAATAGAAACGCGTTTGTTCAGAAAGAAAATGAAAACCTAGTAAAGTAATAATTAATATACTTTAAATGTAAACAAAATTTATGAGGAGAACGAAATTATTACACAAAGTTTGCTTAAACTTTATATTTTTTATCATTTCAATAATTTTTTGGCGTATGTGATGCCCCATAGACTGTGATGCCCGGGGCAAACTACTTCAATTGCCCCTCCCTCTTGGCGGCTCTGTATATATATATATATATATATATATATATATATATATATATATATATATATATATATATATATTTATTTAATTATATATATATATATGTATATATATATATATATATATATATATTTATTTATTTAATTGTATATATATATATATATATATATATATATATATATATATATATATATATATATATATATATATATATATATATATATATATATATATATATATATATATATGAGTAAATAAATAAATATAACTTTTTATATTAACTTTATAAATTTTCTTTCAGACACTGAAGCCTGAAAAAAATCCATCAGAAATTTGAAATTTTTATAATTACTAAAGTTTGTTATTGAGTTAATTAGAAACAATATAGGAAGTTCTATTGGATGAAAAATGCACTTACGCTTGATTTATCAGGACTGCTTATTGATCATAAAGTTTGATCAACTCTAGTTTTAGACAAACTCACAATGAACTGACAAAAGAAATTTCTCCATTTAAAATTTATACAGCGATTATTTGAGATTCAAAATTGTAAAAAAAGTGGTGAAACTATAAACAGAATCAATAAAGTTCTAGAAATAATATTGATACTCGAATATAGTATGAGCTCAAATATTTTTGTCAGATGAAGCAGTAACAAAATCCATCAAGGTTTTTCTTCTTATTTAGAAAGTGTTTAGAGATCATGTACAACTTGTTTCCAAGGTTTCTCATATTGTTTATGGTAACGAAGCACATAAAAACATATTAGATAAAAATCTAAGCAGAATGCAACAAAAGAGTTTTATGTTTAAATATTTTTTTGTGTCTAAATGAATTTATGTAATAAAAATTTACATAATGAATTTCTGATTAATTCTTTTAATTTTTAATATTTAAAGTCATTTTTTTAAAAAGTTTATTTATGTAATTTTTGCTATTTTTTCTTCCAATAACAAACATACAAAATTTGAATAGATTTTTTATATTTAAATTAACACAATTTTCCAAAGGCTCTTGAAAAAAATGGTTTTAGAATTCCAACCACAAAATCTGTAGAATAATGTATTGAATCACACTAGGTAGTCCAAAGAAGCCGCAGTTTCTATAGGTCATTTGTTTCAAAAGCTTATAGAAAATACAATTGATTATTTTTATAGAAAAACTATACAAATTTTGTTATGGGATAGGGTAAAAAATTAATGACATCTTTATTTTTTTTCCTTTTAAATTATATTCTTAACAGTTTAAATTAGGGCTGTACCGGATTTAATGTTTTTTAAAATCCGGCCGGAGCCGGATTTGCCAGATTTCTACAGACAAATTCGGCCGGAGCCAAAGCCGAAGCCGGATTTGAAAAATCCAAAAGAAAAAAGTTACAGGAGCCGAAATCCTGTAACTTTGACAACTGTTTTCTGTAAAACTTCATTGTTATTATTAAAATAGAAGGACACAATTTTACATAACATATCATAACATAACAAAATAGTTGCTAATTATTAAATCTTTTAATTTAAAAGTGAACTAAAGTAACTTCAGAAAATTATGCAAACTGCATTATGTCGCAGAAGTAAACTACGATGATCATTGGGGACCTACTTCTGTTTAACACTGACCACATTTTTTATTGCAGCCTTTTTAGCAGGAGGCTCTTTTATTAACTTAACATTACCTGGTGATGTAATAAGAGCAATGTGGCGTTTTGAATGAGTAGGTTTCCTTTTTTTTTTCAGGAGAAGGTATAATAGTCCTTAAAATAGATAAATTTTGGTCTCCCTGGTGAATTATTGCTTTATTAAAAACCTCTGCTTTTTTATATTCGAAATCTTTTACTGGGTTTCTTAGGGGATGCAAACCACAATGGTAAAACGCATTAACAATCAATCTTCTTTTTGTAAGTATATTTGGCCATATTTTGTTAAAAATAATGTGAAAGTTGCAACGAGGCAAAGAAATATCATCATTTTCAGCTAAGTAATTAGACAAGGCTTCAGACCACATATGTTTAACTACTTTATTAACATGTGTGTCAAGTTTTTTCCCATTCACTTTTGTACAAAACTCATGATGTAAATAAGCAATAAAAATCTCTTGATCAATATATCCACTTTGACTTCAATGCACTTTTGTACCCAAAGGAAATTTAGATGCATCTGGAATCTTTGTTCCCTTAAATATGAAAAATGGTGGTAAGCTGTCTCCTGCTGCATTAACAGTCGCTAGGTATGTTGTTAGTGTGCCACGTTCACCAATAGTTAACTTTTGTACCTCATGAGAACCCTTTAATGCTATTACCTTAACAGAGACATTTGGCACAGATGAAAGGCCAGTTTCATCACAGTTATAAATCAAATTTGGATAATTTTTTATGTCAAGCTGTTCATAAAAAGGTTGTAAATCGTTAAAAAATGTCTGAACGCGATTCTCATTAAATGCTTCTGCTCTTGCTTGAGAAAGCCCTTCAGGAATTCTTAGTGTCAACTGAGTATGCCTTTTTCGGAATGAGAGAAACCAATCACGTGATGCCAAACATTTATTATGCCAACTTTTTGGAATGGACTTCTGTAATAAATGACGTCTACACAAGCTTTTGGCATAGAAATATGCAGCAGATCTTAACCACATTATTGTGAGAGGAAACCCTCTATCAGCCATATAAAGCAGCCTTTGAACAAGAGTTTCTTCTTGATTTTTAAAGAAAATTGTTTTACCACCTATAGAATGTGTTTGATGTTTTCCCCGTAATTTATCAATCAACGTTGTACGTGGAATATTAAATTGTTTTGCTGCAGTTGATATAGTTTCTCCATCTATAATGGTTTGCAGAGCAGCCTGAAAAATTTCTGCATTATAATTATTTTGTCGCTTTGGTTTATAATTACGTACCATCTATACATTTTAACATGAAAAATAATGTTATTAAAATCTACCATAAGTAATAATACATTCTTAGTTTTTTTTATATTGGTATATATATAAATAAATATATATACAATATGTATATACATATATATATATATATATATATATATATATATATATATATATATATATATATATATATATATATATACACAAAAAATATATATATATATATATATATATATATATATATATATATACACAAAATATATATATATATATATATATATATATATATATATATATATATATATATATATATATATATATATATATATATATATATATAAATGCTTTATATTTTCCAATGAATGATACATTTGTTTATAATAAATACTACAAAAAATACTTATAACAGATATTTTATACTGTACACACATTTTATACTATATACTTACTATTTACTTTTTACAATATATAATAGTTATACTAAATAGTATAATATTATATATATTTTTTAAAATAGAATAAGATCTTTGCTATATAATATATAATAAAAGTCTTATTTTAATGTAAAATTAGTAAATAATATTAACTATTCTAATAATATTTATTGAATTTCAATAATATTTTAACAATATTTAATACTTATACATATTTTAAATATGTATAAAAATAGGCAGTGGATAGCCTAAAAATATATAACATATATGTTTTATATACTTATTATTACAACAACAACAACAACAAAAAGCAATATATTTACCAAGAATATAGATGTTTTACAATAAGCATGTTATAAAATACAAATAAAAAAAAAATATATGTATAGCCTATATTCTGTATGGTTCACTCTCATATAGCCTGGCTAAATCGAGGAGAGCGACCACGAGCAAAACAAAAACGAAAGAAAAACAAAACATAAAAAAAAAAAAACAACAAACAAACAAACAAACAAACAAACAAACAAACAAACAAGCTAGCTAATACATTCACATAAGGTTGCTATTATTTAACATTCATATTTATATCATATCTTCTATAACTTCTATTGCCATAAATCTTTTATCACCAACGATTCATTTATTGTTTTAAATTATCTTGATTTATCAGGTAGTATTTTAATTTATTTTTGAGAGTATATTTTTTAATATTGCAAAAAGGGATTGTTTTTAATTTATTTTGAAGTTGATTCCAGTTCATTATTGCAGAGTATTTAAAGGACTGTTTACCATAGGATTTTGTATTATATGTTTGCACACTCAGTGCACCGCTACAAGAATTTCAATCGGCTGCTAATTGCACTGCGTTGAGTAAACCATTTATCAAATATAGGAGGCAGTTTTTTATTAAGGCAGCTGTGAATAAATAAGCAATTTTCAATTTTAATTAAATCATGTACTTTTAAGATATGTAATGTGTTAAAAGATGTGGATGTATGTGAATTTTTTGGAAGAAATTCAATAATTCTGACTGCTTTTTTCTGCATGATAAATAGGCGATTAATAATACTCATATTTTGACTCCATGATAAAAGGCAATATGTGAGGTGAGAGTGAAATAAAGTATAGTAAATAGACTTTAAAGTTTTTTGTTGAATGAAATGTTTTAGCTTTGATAGAATGGCAAGGGATCTATTCAACTTATTAGAGATGTCGTTATAATGATAAGCCCAGTTTAAGTTTTTGTCTAGCTTTATACCCAAGTAGTTAACAAATTTTTTACAATAAAGTTTTTTCCCATTTAATTTAACTTTGATCTGTTGGTTTAATTTTTTGTGGGGACTTTTAAATAATATTAAATCAGTTTTTTTGGAGTGGAGGGATATTTTGTTGAGGGATATTTACTGTATATATATTTCAGACTATACATTATAATAAGTTTGTTTACATGTTTCACATCAAAGTCGTGTTTATAATTAAAACTTCAAAAAGTTTTAAAAGCTAACTGTAAATTAATATATTCTGAAGAGCCTTTCTCTTATAAATGTCTAAAGCTTTGGAGCGCATTTTGATCACAATTTGTTTTTCTTTCAAACGGCGCTCGGTAGTTTAAAAATTTGCATGATGAAACAACCTAATTTATTTTTCGTATTAACTTTTCTTCAACGACGAAGTTGCCCCTCATTTGAGCATGTGCTAACAATCATTACGTGACAATTCCAAAGGCAAAAACATAGTAACTTAAATTATTATTTAAAAACTACTGACATCAATCAATCAAAAAAAAAATAATTTGTGGTCAAAACATTGCGTATTTTGATAATTTTTTGACGATAGGCATTTTAGCAGAAAAATATTTTTTCAACTTCAATGTTTATTTGCAATATTTAAAGAATAATCGGAGGTAAATATATAAAACATTTATTTAGTAATATTGTACAAATATCAGTTGAAAATGTTTCGAAAAAACCTAGTTAATAGATTTCTTAGTTTTTATGCATTATTATTTTAAAGCTGAGTCGCATAAGTGACGGATTCGCTCCGTGACGAATTCACCCCGCCTTACCCTATAGCTTCCTATTAGACAAGTAACTATTAAACCAAGTTTGAATTTTTGATGCCATAGAACTCAAGTTTGGACAAAAGAACTAAATGATCAACTGTATTAAAGATCTATGAAAACACCTAAAGTAAATTTTTTTCATTAAACCCTTTAAATATATTATGGATAAGATGTGAGATTGCGTTATCAGTAAAATGACCAGATTTAAAACCAAATTGTTTGTTGTACAAAATATTATTTTGGATTAAGAACGAATAGAGTCTATTGTACATAATTCGTTCTAGAATTTTTGAAATACAAGTAAGAACAGAGATTGGTCTATAATTAGTAGCGTCATTAGGATTGTCTGATTTGAAAATTAGGACCACCCTAGCAATTTTTAATTTTACCGGAAAAACTCCCTCTTTTAAAGATAAGTTGAAGATATACAAAAGTGGAATTGTAATAAGTTTGATTGAATTTATAATGATGTTACCATTTATATTGTCAACACCTATAATTTTTTTGGGCTTAATCAACACTGCGCATAATAATTCTTATTCAGTTAGAATATTGTTAGGCATAGTATTAGTTTTATTAGAGACTAAGTATGCATCAAAGTTGATCTTAGGGTTCAATTTTTAGTGCTAAGGACGGACCTATATTAATAAAAAATTCATTAAGTGTTTCAGACACTAATTCTTTTTTTATAACATAGTTATCCTTGAATTTAAGAAGTTTTGGAAGAGTATTTCTCTCTGGATTATTTTTACCAATGATTTCCTTGATAATGCGCCATGTACTTTGTGGGTCTTTTGAATGCTTTTTTAACTGATCTGAATAATAGTTTTTTTTTTTATCTTTTTTATAATTGACTCAAAAAGTCGTTTGTAGTTTTTATAATTGCTTTCATTACATAGGTTTTTTTTTTTTAATTTATTATATAATCGCTGTTTTATTTTAGAAGATTTAAGAATACCCTTAGTTATCCAAGGATTTAATAACGTTTTTTATTTAACTAACTTTGTTATTTCAGGAAATCCTTTGTAAGAATATTTATAATATTCTGATATAAATATAAGTAAGATCCGTGGTTCAAAACCCACCTCTAGGCAAGTTTTGCGACATCGGTTGGGAAGGAGGCGTGAACTTCTTATTAAATGTTCTTCCATGGTGCTCTGTGATAAGACCGTTAGAACCTTCTTGGGGCACCTAAATCAACTTAATATATATATATATATATATATATATATATATATATATATATATATATATATATATATATATATATATATATATATATATACATACATATATATATATATATATATATATATATATATATATATATATATATATATATATATATATATATATATATATATATATATATATATATATATATATATATATATATATATATATATATATATATATATATATATATATATATATATATATATATATATATATATATATATATATATATATATATATATATATATATATATATCGTAGGCTTTATCAGCGTTTAGATTCAATAACATGTCATCCCAGTTAACACTTGATAAAAGTTCATGAAAGTGGTTGACTGAAGAGTCGTTTACTATTCTTGATTTTATTTCTTTAATTTTTTTGCTTTTAATCCAAAATATTGAGGTTCAGGTCACCAACCATGTAGACAGTTTTTTTTTAATAGAATTGTTTTAATGACTTTTTTAATGTGGTCTTCAAACATTTTAATAGACCTGAAGGAGATCTGTATAAAGCATGGATAATTATATTTTTGGAGGTTTTATTAACGAGTTCAATGCACAATCACTCATAATCATTAGTGGTTGAACTTAAATCTGACTTAACTTTATATAATAATGAGTTCTTAATAAAAATACACAAATCTCTTCTTACCTTGCCCAAGGTCATAATTTGGTGAATCACTTTATAGTTTGGTTAATGGAAATTGTAATTGTTCTCAAAATTTTTATCATCACACCATGTCTCGCCCAGACAAATAATTTAAAAATTCATATTAATTTTATATAAAAAATGTTTTAATGAATCAAAAAGTTTTTGTAAACTTCTAATATTAACAATAAGAATTGAGAGCGAGTCGTTCTCCATTCTTTCAATTATATTTTTGGAATTTACGTTATAATATAATGGGTTTATATTTTTTATTAAATCATTATTAAAAAAATTATTATCCGGATCAGAATGTTTTTTTAAAAGTATTGATTTTTTAGTTAGCAATGAATTAAGTTCAAAATTTTTTAAAGCAGGATTGTCAGCCATTTTAAATAAGATAATATTAAAATATAATATAATAACAATGCAGTACACTTAAAGAGTGATGAGTCCAAACTACGTAGAGTTTGTAACTTTAACAGTTGTAACGCACTAACATACAAACATAATAAAAGTTAGTAATTAAAATGTTCATCCAATTACTTAATTTTTATATGCCTCAACTTTGTTTAAATCACTAGCAACACTTAAAACCTGTTTATGGTATGATGGATCAACTAGTTCAATAACTAGTGGTCCTGGTCTATTTTTTTCTCTACTTTTTAACCTGAAATGTTTGACAATACAAGATTTATCTAAACCAATAGCGTCAAATACTTCTCCAACACTTTCATCATCATCTTCTTTAATTTCATCCTTGCTTTTTCGTTTCGATTCCTTTAATCCAAACACTAGTACATTTTTTTCTTTTTTGATCTTTTCTTTTTGTTCAGCTGAAATTGCATTTAATAATCTCGTTTCTTCTGAATCACTAATAGGGGGTGCTTGTTATTTTGATTGCATTGTTCGGCTAACTGTTTTTTTAAACTTTCATTTTCGGTATTTAATCTTTCATTTTCTTTATCGACTTTAATAATGCGTTCCATTAATTCCTTTTTAAGTACCTCAATAGCAGTATTATTCCACCATAAATTTGAGAGTATTGGTGTTTTTAAATCTTTAATGCTTCACGAACTTTCCTATCAAATTTATTGTCTTCTTCTTTAAGTGTTTTAACTTTGTCCCAATTAATTTCTTCTCTACAGTGTTTTTTATGAAAAGCTATAGCCGACTGATAATACTTATCTTCCATCAAACATTTTTGGTATTTTTGAAATCTTGTTCTAATTTGTAAATTTGTTTCACCAACATAGACTTTGAAGCAATTACATTCAATTACAATTCAATAAATAAATTCCAGGCTTACTGTTGTCCGGTAACCTCGATTTGTTTTTTGATATTAGTAGAGTCCTTAAATTATGATTAGATTTAAAAACAGTGCGGTAATCAGCTTTCCGAAATATTTTTCTATGTTTTGGGGATAATAATGGTATCCAAGGTAAAGAGATTGTAGAAAGTGCCTTTGGAATCGTTGGTATTTGAATTTTGTTTGCATTAGGGATTTCATTCATGTTAGTAGATCTTTTTATTTTAACCTGGTTAGCAATGATTTGAAGCTGACGTTTGTTATAATCATTTTCACTAAATATATTAATTAAAAAACCAATCTCTTCTTGAAGATATGCCTTGCTACATATGCTGTAAGTGCTATGAATATAACCTTTGAATATTGACTTTAAAATTTCTTGACGTCACCATAAATAACGATGCTAATAGTAAATACGATTTTAAAGTTTATAGGAAAGATGCTATAACCAATATTCAGATTAAACCTCATTCAAATCATGATTCAAAAATTTTAAAGTCAAAAAAAAAAAAATTATAAATAAAAATATTTTATATATATATATATATATATATATATATATATATATATATATATATATATATATATATATATATATATATACATACATACATACATACATACATACATATATATATATATAAAAATATATATATATATATAAATATATATATATATATATATATATATATATATATATATATATACATATATATATATATATATATATATATATATATATATATATATATATATATATATATATATATATATATATATATATATATATATATATATATATATATATATATATATATATATATATATATATATATATATATATATTGATAACGGTAAAAACAATTATTTTAAAATCAAAAAATTGATAACAGTAACGGTAAAAACGGTAACGGTAAAACCGGTAAAAATAACTGATAACAAATAATTTATGGTAAAAATAACTGATAACGGTAAAAACAATTATTTTTACCGTTATCAGAGTATTTTACAACAAA
The DNA here is from genome assembly GCF_022113875.1 of Hydra vulgaris. Taxonomy (NCBI): domain Eukaryota; kingdom Metazoa; phylum Cnidaria; class Hydrozoa; order Anthoathecata; family Hydridae; genus Hydra; species Hydra vulgaris. Next base: position 15,684,084 of record NC_061165.1, read on the forward strand.
AGAGTGTGTGGTGCTATTTTATTTTTTGATCAGAGTTGGTATTTTTCATTAAAATCCAGCAACACCATATATATATATATATATATATATATATATATATATATATATATATATATATATTATATATATATATATATATATATATATATATATATATATATATATATATATATATATATATATATATATATATATATATATATATATATATATATATATATATATATGTATAGATATAAATATATATATATATATATATACATATACATATATATATATATTTAAAGCAGCCGTATATATATATTTAAAGCATATATATATATATACATATACATATATATATATATATATATATATATATATATATATATATATATATATATATATATATATATATATATATATATATGTATATATATTTAAAGAACCACGGGTCTTACGTTTCTGAGGCAAGTGCGTTACCACTGCGCCACGGCTGCTTTAAATATATATATATATATATATATATATATATATATATATATATATATATATATATATATATATATATATATATATATATATATATATATATATATATATATATATATATATATATATATATATAAAGCAGCCGTGGCGCATTGGTAACGCACTTGCCTCAGAAACGTAAGACCCGTGGTTCAAACCCACCTCTTGGCAAGTTCTTTGACATCGGTTGGGAAGGAGGCGTAAACTTCCTATTAAATGCTTTTCCGCGGTGCTCTGTGATAAGACCGTAAGGACTTCTTGGGGCACTTAAATCAACATTAAAAATAAATATATATATATATATATATATATATATATATATATATATATATATATATATATATATATATATATATATATATATATATACTTGCTTTTTCAGCTTTTTATTTTACTCGGAGCATCTGCTTTTTTTCTTATTCAACCAGCCTATAGTATCTAAGTTAACAACAAGTAAAAACGAAGGGGAGTCTAATGAGCTAGAGATGAGTGGGAAAATTTTTCAAAAATTAATAAACGTCTATTCCCGTGTATTAAGCACCAGAGAGTAATCAAAAAATAATGTAAAATTAAAATATAGTGCTCAAAAGTAGTTAAGGCTTGAATTAAGCTAAAGTCTTTCCATTAGTTATTTGTTGCAATAAACTGAGGCATCGAAGTTGTAAATTTTTTTTTGGCTATGAAACTTGGAGATCTGAAAACCAGTCGTGTCATCTTAAAACTATGCGGTAGTGAAGTTGGTATCTTGTGATCTAATTAAGAAGTCACAACTATTTTTTGGTGTAATTATAAAAAAAATTAAAAATAGGACATTAGACTTGTTGTTTTTATAACAAAAAAATTTAAAATATATAATTATCCTAAAAAATGTAGTTTTAATTAATGGTAATAGGTTAAACTTAGATGTTAAGCATAAAATGTCCGTTGCGGTGCTAAACGTCACAAAAATAAATCGTAAATAATGTTTAAATTGGCAATAAAAACTCATAAAAAACTAATAACTATCGAGTCTAATAGATTTAGCAAACCAAGAATGAAGGAAGTAATTATAGTGTTTGAGAATAAATAGGAAAATGATTCTAAAAACTATGTTGATGGTGTTTTAAAGGTTAAGATTAAGAGTTTTTATTAAGAGATTTAAAAATGACTTCAAAGATTTTGGATCAAATTTTGGTTTTGGATTTTGAGTGCTACGAACACTTAAAGAGTAAGTATTTTTTTAATCTTTTTTAATAATTAGGCATGAGTGCGGATATTGTATATATTCAAGGGCGAGTTATTTTATTTGTTTTTATCGTACTACAATATTTAGAAATATGAAATTGTATATATTGCTCTATCGTATTAAGGTTTGGGATTTGAATCCGATGAGACAATCTCAATAATTGACAGAGAGTCAATGTTAGAAATATTTCCTGAAAAAAGGCGCAAAGCATTGGTCCATAGAGTGCTGCTCAGAAATGCTATTACCAATTATTTAGTAAGAGTTTACGTGTATATTATATATTATTATAAATTTTTGTCAATAAATAAAAAAAGTTTCTATATTATATTAAGCATAATTTTGTTCCTCAAAGTTTCTTAGCATTTTTATTAAAGTTAAATTTAAAAAAAAAGTTTTTAGTAGCAATATTTAGAGATTTTATTTTTGCTCGATAAGGTGAAAAAATTAAATTATTGAATTTTAGGAATTTTTTTGAAATTTATGTAAAGTTCACGTCGTTGTATGTTTCTTCTGCTTTAATTGAATGAATTTCGATAATGCATTAAACTTCATTTACAGTTTAATACAGATTAGCTTTATTCTATGTTATGTGTGACACGGCGACATACCTGTCGTGATTTTTTTTATTTATAAGAAATTTTAATTTAGAAAGAAGCTGCTGCAGTTGATTTAAAAGTTACGGTCAGTTTACATTTAAACTTAATTTTCTTATTATAATATGTAATAAATAAAAATATTTTTTTAATAATGTAACTTCGACTAACTTTAAAAAATGAATGTACACACAGGGATTTCCTTTAGATTTGCTGCGCACAGGGCCAACCTAATTGTGGCGCTCCTCACTCAATTAGTAGTAGCACACATAGGCTTTTTGTAATGCCACCAAGTACTAAAAAAAATTTGTCCAGGTTACCACCCTTCTAGGAACAGCACTGCGTATACACTTGTATACATATATATTTATATACATACTTACGCGCTTCTAATAATTCATACCAGAATTCTCAAAAAACACTGTGTATTATCAAAATTTAATATAAACACATTCATATATCTAAGGTGAAATCTAATAACCGGGAGCTTTCTAAAATAGCATCGTTTTGCTTCAAAAATTGCAGTAAAATTTCTCAAAATGCGCTAAACAGCCTGTTAAACCTAAAAAAATTCATTCGCATGTGTCAAAAAGTGTTATAAATAGCGAAATATTTATGACACATTAACTATAAATATGAAAAAGTACAATTAACTAAAATACCTACAACATGTGGTTTTATCAGAATGTATTTGCTTACACAAAAGTTTTTGATGATTAAAACTTTACTAACCAGAACGACAGAGAGAATCCTTTCTTCACAAAAAAAAGCTTTTCTTAGATTTTTTTATACATATATATGTGTATATATGTATATATATGTATATATATATATACAGGGCCGGCGCGAGTAGGTGTCACGGGAGGGTGCCATTAAAACTTTTGCCAACACCCCCCCACTCCCCCCTATCGCGCCGGCCTTATATATATATATCTATATATATATATATATATATATATATATATATATATATATATATATATATATATATATATATATATATATATAAATCATTATTATTTTAAAAAATACATGTATACCATGTAAATAGAGTGTCTGTCAAATCTAAATTAATACACATTGTTATAAATAAAAATAATAGTTCATATACATAAAACTTACATACAAAACTTTTTTATAAGCTATGCTTATTTTTCTGATTAACGAATATTTTCAGATGTTATAGTTGTTTATTTAAATGTTGTGTACTAAATTAATAAATACTGATTTTACAGGTTAAACCAACTCGAGCAATTATGTTGTAAGTTTTATTATTTAGATATTTATAATGTTTATTTTTACTTTGAAAAATCTTGCAGCATTAATTTTTTAGTTTCGTTATATTAGTTTTATTAGAGCAACTGTTAATTGCAAATATTAAAATTATAATTTAAAAAAAAAAGGAAAAAGGAAACCGAAGAAAAAAATATTACGAACATTAAAAACTCCGAAGTTGATTTCGCTGTGATATCAAGCAAAGTAAGAGTTTTATTATATTGTTTTAAATAAATGTGTGTGTGTTATTGTGTGTGAAATTTATGCTTATACTTATATACATTAATATTATTTTAATATAATTTTTGCATTCTAAACTTAATTCATTATTTTTAACAAAGATAATTTAGAAAATGTGATATGATAAATTAAAAAGAATTTTTACAAGTTAGTAATCCAATTATGTAGTTGTAATGTATGCTATATATATATATGCATATATTTAAATTATTTTTTTTAGCCGGAACTACCAATACCAAAATTTTCTGCCAAAGTAAGATTAAGCAACATCCTATTCGTTTTTTAAAAAAATTTAATTTATGTGTATGTAATTTATTAGAATTATTTATTTCATCATTTTAAATATATTATCATAGAAATTAGTATTTTCAACTGTGAAAGCTGATGTTGAAGACTTCAATGAAGAACCATCATCAAGTTTGGCTAATGAGCTGTTACTTGATGAGGTATTTATTTAGACTCAATATTTAAACACATTTTAAAATGATGTGAAAACATTGTGTAGTATCTATTTGGTTTTTATCATAAGAAAGGTATTAAACAATATTTAAAATATTTAAAATCGCATTGATTACAATTTAATTATTTATAACCAAAATTTATTATATTTATAGGACTGTAGTCAAAAGATCAAAACGTAAGTTATTTCTATATTTTTTATTGTTACTGCGTTATATTCTGATATATATATATATATATATATATATATATATATATATATATATATATATATATATATATATATATATATATATATATATATATATATATATATATATATATATATATATATATATATATATATATATATATAAAATTTAGTTTAAATTTTTATAAAATTTAACTTTTTATTAAAATATCGAAATAATAAAAATATTCAGCTACAGAAGAAAAACCTTTTAATAAGATGTAGTTAAGCCATAACTGTAAAAAATTAATTTTTTTAAAAAAAGGTTTAAGTAAAATAATTTTTTAATTATAAAATAAAAATAATAATTTAGCAAGCATGTAAATATTTATTAAAAAGTTTTATAAGTTACATTTGTTCAAGTTTTAGAACTAGAGTGACAACAGCAAAAACATTAATTTTAAATTTTAGTGCTGCTATTATTAAATATTATTCAATAAGCAAATTTTACTTTTTTATAACAGAATTTATTTAAACCTATAAAGCTTTCAACTTTTTATTTTTATTATGAAAGAAATAAAACTCATTGTAAACATTAAAAATTTTTAGAAGACGTTTAAATAACACAAGTGTTATTTGAAGACACAAGTGTTATTAGTAACAAAAGCGTATATCAATCATTTAGTTAAAAAAAAAAATCTTAGTTTTATAAAATTGCTGGTAAAAAATCTTTTGCTTAGTTTTTTTTTTTATAAAAATTTTAGTTGTTAATTAATGACATTTTAAAAATAAAAAATAATTGTCACTTGCAAAACTCTGTCGAAGTTATATTTTGTTTTATTTACAAAACTGTTAATACATATTCAAGGAATAAAACTAAATCTTTTTTATTAATTTAGTTATATACAAAATGATGGTGTCAAATGTTATGAAAATGACAAATTTTTTATTAAAAAAAAACAGAATCTAAGTGAACATTCAAAAATAAAATTATTTACTAACATTTCTATATTGTTTTGAGTTAATTATTCATTTAAAGTTTTGTAATGAGTTAGTTTATTGCAGTAGTTCAAAAAATCAATAAATATGAAAAGCAAATAAAAATAATTTTATGATTTGACATCATAAAATTACTTTTATCCCTATTATTAGTTAAACATTTTTTATTTATTACAAGGCCAAATGTATATAATTATTAAACTCCCATGTTTTTCCTAAATCAGTATGACATTATCGATAACAGCAAAGTACTCAATAATGTATGTACTTATTGATATTTACATATATAGAACACATTTTTATTTTAGAAAAAAAAAATACAAACAAGCTTCAAAAGAATGTATAATGCCCAACTGCCAACGAAAAACATTAAGCCTTTTCAGACACTTACAATTTTATCACAAAATGGAAAAAGAAAAAGCTAAGAAAGAAATTGCTATTTACAAACTGAGCAATTCGACAACTTTAACACAATGCCCCTTGCAATCATGTTTTTCGGTTGTAAAAAGGATGGACGTCCATTTAATGAAATCACATAAATTAAAACCGAATACTGAAATTTTCAGAAATTTATTAAAAGATGCAAAACTACCAGCTACTTATACGGCAAAAACCGAAAAGACAATCTGACTTTATTAACACAAATGTTAACAAAAAAACTGGACAATATCAGTATACTAACGAATACAATGATGAATCGAATATAAATGAATCAAATATCGACAAAACAAGCAGTGAGTTTTCTTATTCAGAAAATGAATCAAGTGACACTGAGGATGAACTTTTTGTTCTAAAAGAATGTTCTCCAATGACTTTACATCAAAGCATAAAAATTCTACTTAAAGCGTTAAAAAATTTTTTGATTGGTCCAGACAATAAAAGAGTCTATCCGCTGACAGTATCTGAGGTAAAACTTTTTTTTCAAATTGTTGGCGCTATGCAAGAGATTTCTGTTTATTTTGCAGTTCTAACTTTCACCACCATTAAAAGTAATTTTTTTATTTAAATAATAATCAAATTTAGTAAGGTTTATTTTCACTCTTTTCTTGATGCTGTTTATGCTTTTATAAAACAATATTTATATCAAAAATAATTTTGGCTAAAATTTTTATTGATATAAAAATCTAATTTAATTATTAAATAAAATCTAATTTAATCATATTTTAGAGCAACCTGACACCTAAATGATAAAAACTATTTCTACATGAGGACATTAAAAATATCAGAGAGATCTTCAGTGACATGATCTTTGGAGGTCCCATCCTTGAAAACAGAGAGAATTGAAAACACAAGAACTTCAAAATATACTATAAATCAAATACGAACGAGATCAATGTATGAAAGAAAAAAAAAGTAAGGTAAGTAGGGTCTTTTTCTATTTTCAAAAATAGTAGAAACTTTTTTTTTTAATTATAATAGATTGTAACTACTAATAACAACATAAAGAAGACCTTTATTAAATATAAAGTTTTTTCTTTTTTCAATGTTATTAAAATACTGTAGAACCAAAGTTAAGTCAGAGTCTGAAGGGGAACAGATCTTTAATCTAACTTTGTAAATGTCCCAGTAAAGCAAAGCTTGGTATGTTGGATTTTTTTAAAATGTCTGACTTATCATATTAAGTGATTTAGAGTTATTGCACGCGTTAATGCGTTTTTTAATCAAGAAAACAAAAGCTTTTGGTATTAAGATTTTTAAAATAAAAAATAAACTTTCTTATAATATTGAAATACCTAACTTATAAAAACCAAACTTTTCATAATTTTTAAAAATATTTTTACAGATATAGCTCAAAATACACGCATTACAGGGTGACATCGATTTGTCATGCCGTGATGATCTTAAATGTGCAATAACTTGTAAAATAGAAAGTAAAAAATAAATAAAAAATTATCCTAACATATATTTTTTTATCAAAATAATATAAATTTTAAATATTTTTTATAAACATAGATATTATAAAATTGTATTTTCTCGATAAAAGCAAAACATCGAGGCGCATGGAATTGCTCCTTACATCAAAACAATTTCAACAATGTTATCAACAAGTTAATATAGGCACTTCAACATCTGAGCGTGTAATATCGATAATCGATAAAACACGGCTAAAGAAAAAAGATCTGAGGTTTTATGCCGACAAAAAAGTTTAAGGTGATTGTTCTTCAATCGTGCATCCAATGACTTAAAATACAAAACCTTTTTATTTGTTTATTCTAAAAAGTAGAACCACAGCTTATCAACAGTACCAAAAATATTTTATTGAGATTTTTGTTTTTAGAGATAATTTGAATCAAAACCTAAAGTCATTTTATAACGCAAATATTTTTGAAGGCATTTACTGTTTTTTAATTTAATAAAAAAATTGACTATAGCATTATATTAAGCTTATTATAAAGGTGAGTTTCCACTCATCCGTTTTAGGAATTTCCGAGATTTTAGGAGTTTCCGGTATAGGAAAGGAAAAAATAATCACGTGAGTATGCGTAGTTTTACTTCGGATAAATTAAAACTTATAATACGCATGTCCACGTGATTATTTTTCCCTTCCCTTTCCCGTTCCCGTGAAAAAACGGATGAGTGGAAACTCACCTTAATGTGCATGTTTTTGAATGGTAAGCGTTGATCACACAAAAAATATGCCTCCTACCAAAAAAGTAAACTTTAAAAAAAAAATTCTTTTAGGACTAGTCAACTTTCAAAACTCAACTCGTCAATTTTCAAGACCGAAATTTCGTTTTTAAAACATTATCATTGCATCATCATTAAATAAAATTTTTTTAAAAAAGTACTATCACAGATTTACTATGTCAAATGTGGGTTGTTTCCTATTCATTAAAAGTCGATTTACTATAGTTTTTATTAGTATTATAATCTTAGTTTTGAATAGTAACAGTCTTGTTTATTGTTACTTTTGTAAACAAACGGAAACGTTGATGCGATTCTTAAAAACGTTAAATCTCAAAAGTCATACAAAAAAAATCTTAAATTTTGCGGTTTAAAAGTTCAATAAGTTTTCAACTAATAATAATATAACGATTAGTTTGTTATTTTTTAACTGATCATGTTTAGCGCTAACTTATGGAGTTTATTTTGTTTTCATTTTACATTTAAAAAAAAGTGCCTAGATAAGGGACTTACTGATAATTGCAAAATTATGTGAAAATATTTAGTTTGATGAATTATACTAGATGCAATGTTACTTTTTTAATTTTTGACAGTTCAATGTTTTCTAAAATTTTATTATTGTATTATATGCAATTATAACTAATTTGAAAAGAAATAATGTAAAAATTATATAATAACAAAAGTTTTTTGCCTAAGTAACTAAATAAAACAGTAAAAGTTAGCAAATGGTCTGACTGAATCTTGGATAAAATTTAATGAAAGTTTGACTAATTCAAGGTACTTGACCTAAAAAGAAATAACAAATTTTTTCTTTTAATTTTTTTCCTTTTTTTGCTTAACTTTTTAAAGTAAACAGTTTTTAAAACTTCTTGTGAGTTTTATTTGTTGCCTTTCTGTTGCTAAATTTGTTAAATTTAGATTGCTAAGTCAGGGATGTTTCATTTTTAATCAGAGAAAAGTCAGGAAAAATGGAATCAAAAATTTTCTGGCCCCCCTGAGTTAACAAGATTCTACTAAAGTTTGTTAATAATGTTTTGTCGACATATTAGTGACTTTAAAGCAAGAGTTTACTAAAGTGAAGAAGAAAGTTAAACTTTCAAATCTTGATCAAATTTGTATCTGTAAAGTTTCTTGAAAACATGCTGACAAAATTATTAACGAAAAATTAAAAAAAATTATTAAAAGTTTAAAAATTGTTATATATTGATTGTATATATTTTTTAGTTTCAACATCAGTACTTATGGCATTGTCAAACATCTTACGAGGAGTGGTATTAATTCCAGTCAACTGTAATTTCCTTATAACTTCAGCCATTGTCAGAGGTTCTGTAAAAATATTTTTAAGTATTTGTTCCTCTGAATCACTCCATTTTCAGTGATTTTTTACTTTTAAAATAAGACTGCAAAGTGCTACTGGCTTTTGCTGCATTAGTTCGATTATCCTGAGTGAAATAAACTTTAGCTGTTTCATCAGAGTGTGCCATGAAGCAAGAAACTTAACAAACTTCCTAATTTCTGCTTATGTGTACCTGTAGATGCAGATTTTCGTATTAAAATAGAGCAAATGCTATGTTTTTGAGGATTATAATTACCTGCTTTTTTCCACATGAATTGAACCTGCATGTTTAGAGCACCAGACCTCATTAGTTTTTCAGTTCATGAAATAAATATATTGTCAACTTTGGTTGAAATCTGGGATCTAACATTGTTTAGAAACATTGTGTACCATTTAAACAATTCAGGGTCTAAAACTACAAGTGCAGGGTCGTGAGTATCGTTTTATGCTAAAAGACAGAAACTGTATAATTTCCATCTTCACTCAGTGCACCATTAAAAAATTCCTTAAAATTAGCAGCAATTATGGCAGAGTGAGTATGTCTGATCAACAAATCAAATATCAAATAGTCCCTCATAGTTGTATATTGTTTCTGATTGATATTTTTATTTAAATGAAGAAAATATTTTAAAAAGTTTAACAGCATTTAAAGCACCTTCTGATTCAAAATACTTTCACACCTTATCTGGTGTTGTACGCAAATTATGATAAAAATCTTGTTAGTCAGCTCTATTATAACTTTTTGTCCAACTTGTTAGCATGTCCTTTACTTGAAATAAATCAGCCGAGTTACATCCAGACAATTGTAATGATGTTTTATCATTTATTAAAAATCTACTAAAGTGTATTAATGAAAATAAATACTTTTTTATAGATCCAGTTTTTAAACCTTTCTCTTCAAGTTTGGTATATAGACTCTTTTTTATTGTCTGGATCAATCAAAAATTTATCAAATGGAATTTTTATGCTTTGATGTAGAGTTGTTGGAGAACAATCTTTTGGAACAAATAGTTTATCCTCAGTGTCACTTGATTCATTTTCTGAATAAAAAAACTCACTACTTGTTTTGTCAATATTTAATTCATTTATATTCGATTCATCATTGTATTCGTTAGTATGCTGATATTGTCCAGTTTTTTTGTTAACATTAATGTTGACAAAGTCAGATCGTTGGTCTTTTTGGTTTTTGCTGTATAAGTAACTGTTTTTTTTTGCATCTTCTAATAAATTTCAGTATTTGGTTTTAAATTATGTGATTTCAATAAATGGATGTCCATCCTTTTTACAACCGATAAACATGATTGCACAGGACATTGTGTTAAAGAAGTCGAAAAGCTCAATATAATGTAAATAACAATTCCTTCCTTAGCAGTTGGGCATTATACATTCTTTTGATGTTTTTTAAAGTTTTTTTGTTAATATTGATTATAGCTTAAACAATGTGTTGGTCCTTTTGATTTTTACTGTATAACGATCAAGTATGGTAGTAACCAGCTTGTTATTGCTGTATAATTATCAAACATGTTTGTAACGAGCATGGCAACAATCCTTAGATTAAATTATGTAATTTGCAATGTGCTACTTTATTATTAATAGTTCATTTTAGTCTTTTTATTTTGTTATTTTATTATCAATTGTTGAATTTAGTCTTTATTTTGCTATTTAATCATAAATTGTTGTTTTTATTTTTTATTGTGCTATTTTATTATTAATAGAAGAATTTAGTCTTTCTATTGTGCTATTTTATTATTAATCGTTGATTATTTTATTTTATTGTGCTATTTTATTAATTGTTGAATTAAGAAACAAAGTTGTCTACTTTTTAGCCTTTTTTTAAGATTAAGTCTTCCATAAATTACGCAACGCAAAATATATTTAAAAAGCAGAAGTAGGACATACTAAACTCTTTTACATAGTGGTTTTCATTAAACTTGAATGCGCTACTTTGATTTTTACTTAAATTAAGACTGTGAGGAAAAACTATTGATCTTTTTTGTTTTGTTTATTGTGAAAGTTTGCGTTATGTAATATATGTAATTTGTGTTATGGACGATCCCTACGATGAAATTTTTGTAAGTGTAAAAAGTTTTTGTTATTTATTTTTACAAAACATTATATTGGTCATTGTTATTTTATGCTCAAATAAAAAATATATGTGTTTGGGTGTATATTTAAACACAGACAATTAAATAAATTTATATTCTATTGTTGTATTGAAATTTTTGTTTTGTGTAAAAAAACATATAACCTAGTTAAAAATTTTTGTAAGTTATTAGACCAAAAATAAAATTCATGTTTGACACCCATTAAATTAAAAAGATTTTTATCTTTTTAATTTAATGGGTGTCAAACATTCAATTAAAGTTTATATATATATGTGTCAAACATTCAATTTTTGTCATTCTTTTCCAAGTTTCTGTATGAACTCAGATATTTTTTGAAGGTATTTCTATCTGAATAAAAAGTGGTGTTTTTAAAATTTTTAATTTTTCTATTTCATTTATTTATAATTTTGTCTATTTCCACTTTAATCAACTTAAAACTTGTGTTGATTAAAGTGGAAATAAACTTTTAAATTTAGCTGCATATAGAGTAGCATTCGAATCTCCATGGGGAATAAGAATTAAAATTTAAAAAAACAAACAATTGAAAGCGAAAGTCTGTTAAAAAAAAATTAGATGGGGAAGGAATATGACTATTTATAACCAGGAAATTCTAATGTAAAATAAAACAAATAATAGACAACCTGCCCAAACCAAACCCTCAGTCGATGTAGCAGCATTGTTTTGAGAGTCAGGCTATTTGTCAGTCAATGTAGCAGCACTACGTTGCAAGTTAGGCTATAAGATAGTCGATGTAGCAACACTCCATTGCGAGGCAGGCTAATAAGATAGTCGATGTAGCAACACTTCCTTGTAGCAGCAGGCTATAAGATAGTCGATGTAGCAACGCTTAGCGCATGTTTCAAAAATATATTTTAATAAAACAACAACAAAAACACCATTAATTAAAAAATACTTTCTAGTCATTATAATTGCGGTTAAATTATAATATAATTCCATATTAATTTAATTGCTTTGACATTTCAAGGAATAAAATACAGTCGAAATATCTATATACCTCCTTATATCGTAGTCAAAATAGACTTTTATGGTAAAAAAAAATCTCTTTTGACTAAAATTTTCTCTCGTGCTTATTTATTCCTGCCAAGGCCTGTATATATATACTCTTGCATGGTAGTCAGAAAATTTTTCCCATAAACTGTAGTTTTAAAGAGCGCATTAATAAACTAGACCAGAAAAAGTTTAAAAACTTAAGTAATTATATATGTATGTATATATGTACATGTACATGTATATACATACATACATACGTATATATATATATATATATATATATATATATATATATATATATATATATATATATATATATATATATATATATATATATATACATATATACATATATACATATATATATATATATATATATATATATATATATATATATATATATATATATATATATATATATATATATATATACATATATATACATATATATACATATATATACATATATATACATATATATACATATATATACATATATATACATATATATACATATATATACATATATATACATATATATACATATATATACATATATATACATATATATACATATATATACATATATATACATATATACATATATATATAAATATATATATATATATATATATATATATATATATATATATATATATATATATATATATATATATATATATATATACATGATCTAGCAAGGCTATTTAATTCTGCTACTTTAGAATCTGTTTTGCAATTTTTAGTGCGTCGCTTTCATAATATCTTTTAAACATTTGAGGTAATTATGTTATTTGTAAATTTAAACTAAACCACAAGTGAGTTTTAAAATATTCACAAAACTGTTTGAAAAATTAATAAAAATAAACAATTTGAAACAATAAAACAACAGAAATATAAGGTATTTTTGAAATATATTTAAAAAATAATTTTTTTCAAATTATATCGCTATCAAATTAATCAAATTTTTTTTGATTTTTTCAATTTGATTGATTTTTTTTTTTCATTTGATTGATTTTAAAGTTTTCCAATGGAAAATTTTGACCGGAATTCCATTTTCATTTGAATTGAGTTTCATTTGATTGAGCGTGTAAAATTAGGATATATAAATATTTTTATTTCTGGGTTCTTGGTTTTAAAGGCAACAAACAATTTCTTTAAATTACATAAGAGCAAACGTTTTTGCATGTGGACATTTTTCTTTATGCTCACATAGTCCTATTTACCAGGCATTATACGGCTATGTTCATCGTCTTCGTAAAAGGTCTTGACCAGTTGAACTGTTACATCAGGAAGAGCTTTTCCTAATTTAAGAATAGGCATGGTTAAATTACCTTTTTCTAATGTTAACTTACGTGCAGTTCGAGCTACATAGTTTGTTACATGCCATGTTTCAGATACCTTTTTTATTGACCAGTCTGTTGGAGCAAGTATCGCAAGTTGTACTTTTTTTAATGTTGATGTAGACTCTGCAATTTTGTTAGTTAACAATACCATCATGTTATCAAACAAGTTTGCTTTTTCCATATACTCTTTATTAAAACTTGACTGTTCTTCAAAACTTTTTTCTTATATATTAAGAGAAATGACTACCTTTTTTTTAATGGAGGTTGTTAATGCTGTCAATTTTTGTTTACCTTCTCTGATTTTACCTGACTAGTGCAATCCTTTGACCTTAATTTGAGATACTCGAGCAGATGCAAAGTGTGTATCTACACTTTCTTTTTTATTTTGAATGGATCTTTCATTAACAATATTAAAATCTTCATCATTTTTATTTTCACTTATATTTTTTGATAAACATGTCATAACTTTACTTCGACAGGTTGGACACAGTTTTTTTTCAGGTATAAGATTTAAACCTATGGTTTCTGCTTCTAACACAGTATGCATTGTAATCACACGTAGAGATGCTTAAAAAGAAAGTCATTACATTACTTAATTAACATTAATTATATATATTATGTAATTATATTACTATACAATTTGTTATATTAATTACTATGAAACATTGAACAAATCTTATTACCAAAAAAATTTATCTGACTTATTAATAATGATATTACCTAATAAAATATAAACATATAAATTTTTACCTCTACACCTTTTAGTGACTCAGAAATGGATTACAGCAACTTTTCTGATTACCCTCATATCTTACGACTAACATATCATGATGGTGTGTGCATATATTAGTAATCTGTTCTTGTTTGTTTTTCAAGTAGCTTACGATCATTGCTGTCAATATCTTCAATCAGATTTCTTTCTTGAGTATATGATTGTTTATAACAAGCTCCATAATTATTTACAAAGCAGCAATTAATTTTGTTATCCATATAAAAATATAATGAGGAATCTCTGTCTAAACACTTAATACAAGAAATCTTAAATAATCTTATTGTCCCTAACAAAAAAAGTACACTTGAACACAAGCAATATCATATCAATATGTATTTATAAAGAACATATTGCTTGAACAAGTAGCTATTAGTTTAATAGACATATTTTAAATGCCTAACTATCTACTAATTATTGTAAATTCTCCATTAACTACTTACAAAAAGTTGTGTTTAAGTAAAAGATAACTAAATATAATTTTATATAGTTATGTAACTTAACATGGTAATGTTAATTAGACATTTTAATATCATTTTATTACTTTTTCTATTGATGATAATAAATGTTTTATTACAACAAAACAATCAACAACAAAAGTTACATAATATTGTTAAATTTAATGACATGATATTATGTAATGAAAATGACATTATTATTATGTAAAGAAAGTAAAAAGAAACAAATTTATAAAATGTTCAACTATGTTTTGTAATAACTTTGTAATTTTTTTACATTGCTATTACAAAACAAAAATAATTCTATTGGTATTCAAAATATATTTGCAAATTTTTTTTTTTTTGTGCAAAATATCTTTAGAAAAATTGAAAAACTAAAACATCAATAACTCCTTGATAAAACATAAAGCCAAATAAAAATTGGTTTGCAAAGTAGATATATGTTTAATATTCAAAATAACGAAAACCAAAACTTATTTTCATCAGTCAGTTTTTTTTCTAGAACTATTGTTGTCAATGGCCTTTTTTATTGACATTAACAAGTGCGTTTTGTTGATCTAAAAATAAACTATATTTTATTGTTTTGAGAGATATACGTTTATGATTTTCAGATTCAGCAGGTTTTAAACTCCTTTGGTACCAGGTTTTAGCTTCACACCAACTACAAGTTTGTTAAAAGGGTAATGGTAAATTGACATATTTCCGGCTTTATTCCCCCTCTTTTTTTAGTCAAAAAATAACTAACTTCAAGTTGCTGTAAATCTTTAAGGGCTGAGAATTTTTTTAAAAAAATTTTACAGTCTTTCCTAACTTATATCACATTTGTGCAAAATTTCAGCGAATTTGGTGATGCAGGGTGCAACCCCTTGTTTTTTGAGAAATTTTTACCAAAATCTAATTAAATAATCAAGGGGAATTTTTCTTTTCATTGAGAATTGTAAATAAGGCAATTTTTCCTGCCATTAAAGAATGTAATTTAGGGAATATTACCCGACATTGAGGAATTTAATTAATGCAACTTTTACTGACATTAAAGATTGTGATTAAAATATAATTTGCTGACAACATAGAATATGAATAAGGCAATTATTCCTGCCATTAAGAACTTAAATTAAGGGTATTTCCTGGTTTCAAAAAACAATATTAAAGAATTGTTTTAATTGCTTACATTTAAAATAAAATTGTTTCATTTAGCAACGCTTAGGTTATTATTTTGAAACATGTACTAAAGCTAAATTACAAAATAGTTGCACGATAGGTAGCACCCAAGATTCAAAAAATTATTAAATCAAACGCATTAAATAAATTCACAAATCACAAAAAGTGATAAGTGTACAGCAAAATGGCTACTACAATAATAACTTGTCGGAAAGTCCCAAGATAACAAGTATTAAAGTAGACTAAATTGTTTACTCAACTAAATATTACACAAAAAAATAAATTGATACAAAATAATAACTGTGCAACAGCAAAATAACATAGCCACTTGTACAACCAAGTATTCAAGTGAATACAATGTAATAAATGCAGCACACGCATACAAGTTTAAAAAGTAATTTACACAGCCAAATATTCGTGTAAATACAATGTAACTGTATACTGATATACAATGATTAAAATTTTGGCCACTTATGCAGCCAAAAATTTAACCTAATACAATATAATAAATGTAGCATGATGAGTACACAAAATAATTATTCATTTAACTATGCCAATATAGCTTATATATATATATATAAATATATATACAGGCCCGCCGCGTCCCTTTATGACGCCTGGGGTCAAAATTTATCTAGCGCCCTGTCATATTGACCTAATCAAAAAAAATTTAGATACTGTCCAAATGCTAAGTTTTTTTTTAAGTTTTACTTTTTAAAACTCACTTTAAGAGGCCGAGAAGGTAAATACAGTCGAGAAGGCTTCTATATATTTTTTTAATAAGTTTGAAAAAAGGTAAAGAAAGAAGCACAAGTTGACAAACAAACTTTATTATATTGCGAGCAACTGTAAATTTTAAATGTAATAGATATTTTAAATGCTTTATAAGAATTTGACTCTCCGTGCTTTATTTAAAGCAAAATTTTCAATGACCTCGTCGTAGCACAGACTTTTTGCTAGATCGTGCTCAATAGATATAACTAAGAGATTGGTAAGCCGGTCTTGACTCATTGTAGATCTTAGTGTTGTCTTGACTAGACCAGAAGTCTTGAAAGACCGCTCTCCTTCTGTCTTTTATTAGAAATCTGTCTTTTATTTGTTGAATTAATGTATCGAGAGCGGTGTTGAATACATTCACCTCAAACTGTTTTTCATCGTTTTCTAAGAAATGAACTTCGTTCCTTGTTTCTTCGTAAAAAGTTTTCCTCTTTCTTGTCCTTTTTTGAACTAGTTTTGACTGAAACCCATAACTAGCTAGACCGGAGGCAACTAAATGTGCTTCATTAATTAATTCGGGCCAAGAAGATCTAAGTCTAGTAAGATCCTCAATAAGAATCTTCATAAGTTTCATCTCATCATCTAAAGTAATGTTTTCTGATTGAAATGACACGCTGACATAGTTTATTGCTTGCAGCGCTTTGAACCAGAAGGTTGTCATGATAATAAACTCAAATGACTGAATCCATTTCTCTAAAGATTTTACGTCAATCAATAGATCAGCAGTTAAATCAAGATCACGAAGTTTCTGCAAAGATAAAAGAATTTCTCTGGGTCGCTTAACCAAAGGCTTCACAGCCTCAATGCGTGCACTCCATCGGGTTTGTGAAGTTTGATGTAGAGACAAACCAGTTGTCTCGGTCAAGATTGTTCATCGTATAGGGCTTCCACTAAAAAGATTGTAGAGTAACTGAATACGACCGAAATAGTTCTTCATTTCTACAGAAGATTCAAGTGAATGAACACCAGCTAAATTAAGGTTATGAGTGCTGCATGGCATGTAGAAAGCTTGAGGATTTCTCTGAAGAATGATCGCTTGTACTCCTTTGTACACACCAGACATATTAGCACCGTTGTCATATCCCTGACCTCGACAGTTCTTCAGATCAATGTCATTTTGATTTAAGACATCTATAAATAGCTTAGCAATATCCACACCTTTCTTTTTATCGAGACTTTCGACCCCAAGAAAGCGCTCCTTAACTACCCATTTTTTATCAATACCATAGTAGACAAAGCGGAGAACAAATGCAATTTGCTCTGTATGAGAGACGTCAGGCGTTCCGTCGACAAGAATAGAATAGTAAATTGCCATATGCGCCTTTTTAATGATGGCACCGTAGACGATTCTTCCGCACTCTTTTATAAATTCATTTTGAGAACTCCAACCCAAATAATGCGCAATAATTTGTTTACCTTCTTGTTGGCAGCGAGAAACCTCTTCTAGATGTAACTGAAGAGTCTTGTTGTGCTTTGCAAGTAGCTCTAGAGTTGCAAGAAAGTTGCCGTTATCGTCATCACCGATCATTTTTGATGAGCCTAAAATATCGATTTTAATTACACATATAAATCATGACTTTCTGTTTAATTATAGTAAAAAAAAATTATAACGTAAACATAAATATAATAATTAATGTTCACAAATATACCTCTGAAGCTAAGGTTGCGTGATGCTAAGAAGAGAATTACATCTACAATGCACTTTAAAATTTCACGCCACCTGGCTGCCTCATTTCTTATCAACTTTTCTAAACTTGAATCAATCCCACATTGATTTCCCAAGCTTTCCAGCGCTGTTTTCCACTTAATGTAATTGTCTCGATGGTGAGGATTGTTTTGGTGGCCTTTTACTTTTTCAGCTAGCTTTCTCCAGTTTCCATTGATGCCACCATTCCAACGTAGAAGATGTGAATTATTACCAGCCCCGCAGGCTTGTTTGCTTCCGAAAAGTGAGCACGGAAAGCAAAGAAATGATTTTGAAGTTGCACTCCAAACAAGCCAATCTCTGTTTATTTTCTCCCCATTACGAGTTATTTCGTGGAAAACTGATTCAGGAACCTTAATCTTGTTTGAGTCTCTCGGAAAAGATAAAGGATTTTTAGGGGGCCCCTGAAGAACAACTGCATCGCGTTCTACTTTGGACATATTTTCAGCCCACAAAGCAGGATCCTTTGCAGTAATTGCCTCATCCAATTTATCTTTATGCTAATAATTTAAATAAAGATTTTAATAAGTATATAATTTTCACAAATTCACAAAAATAATTAAAAAATCTTTGCGAAGCAAATTTTACCAAAATATTGTTTTCATTTTCAACTCTTGTTGCCGATATTGCCAACGTGCCACTCAAAGGAGGAAGTGGTTCTTCTGAGTTCAACAAAATTTTACAAGAATCGTTTTCAAAGCTATCCTATAGAAAATAAAGTAAAATATTCAAAAATATCTTGATTTATATAATAATAGTATAATAGAAAAGATATATAAAAAAGAAGGTTATGTTTAGATAAATGAACTTACTATTCCAAAAGCTTGACGTGATTGAGAGGAATTTATAGATATCAATCTGGAAACTGTAGGCCTATCCCCGTCATTTTTTTTAACTTGGATACCACAATCTTCGAGCGTACGTTTATTTTTTTGCTCATTTGCTGTCCTATTTGCCGCATTTTTTCTGTTTTGACAGCCAGAATCTTTTTTCTTGAAAGTGAACATGTTTTGTTTTTAAGAAAGTTTTGAATTTGATTGAAAACTATTTTTATGATACTTAGTAAAACTATATTAAATGTAAGAATCTCAATTATACAATGTACTTTAACCTTATTTATCTATCTATATATCTATCTATCTATCTATCTATCTATATATATATACATATATATATATATATATATATATATATATATATATATATATATATATATATATATATATATATATATATATATATATATATATATATATATATATATATATATATATATATATATATATATATGTATATATATATATATATATATATATATATATATATATATATATATATATAAATATATATATATATATATATATATATATATATATATATATATATATATATATATATATATATATATATATATATATATATATAAATATATATATATATATATATATATATATATATATATATATATATATATATATATATATATATATATATATATATATATATATATATATATATATATATATATATATATATATATGTTCTTTATAAACAAAGCAGCTCTTACGAATATTTTCCCGCATCAATTTTGACTAGACTCAGACTCCCGCATATGAGTTCGACTAATACTGTATTGTTAAGTTAACAATACATTTGAAACTTATATTTTAAAATTAGCAGTTTGAAAAGTTTTTCATTGAAGCCCTGAAATATATATATATATATATATATATATATATATATATATATATATATATATATATATATATATATATATATATATATATATATATATATATATATATATATATATATATATATATATATATATATATATATATATATACTATAAATTTAAACTTAGGTTAACGTGGAAAAGTAATTAAATCAAGCATATTTGATCCTACTAGCCTAACTGCCAAGTTCAATGCATTCACTGGCAAATTTCATAATATGCCAAAGTATGGTAAAATATAGTATATTATTGCCATTGAATGGAAAAAATTGAATAGGCTGGTATAATAACAAATTGAATAAGCTGGTATAATCACATGTATGTGTATGGATCATACACATTTTCACAATGTGTATGGCCCATACACATACATGTGGTTTTTATATATATATAAAAACCATACTATACTTTACCATACTTACTATATTTTCTTACTATACTTTTCCACATGTATAAGCCATACACAATGATTGTGTATGGACCATACACATATATGTGGCTTTTATATAATTATACCAGCTTACTCAATTTTTCTAACACTCTATAACAATTTGGAAACAGTTTACTGTTTTCTTATAATAAAAATAACAATAATTTTCGTAAATAAATAACTTTTTAAATATAATGTATCTTTATCATTTCATACGACATCAGCGCCATTACTGTAACACTAAAGGCGCACATTATTTTAAGGAAATAAGTTTCCTTAAAACAAAGGAATACTTTTTACTACGGTAAGGAAATTTTTAAGGAAAAACCGGTAAGGAATTTTTTTTCCTTAATACGCAAGGAAAGTTTTTTTTGAGTGTATATATATATATATATATATATATATATATATATATATATATATATATATATATATATATATATATATATATATATATATATATATATATATATATATATATATATATATATATATATATATATATATATATATATATTCTAAATGCTATAAAATGGGTGTAAATTTGATTACACCCGATTTATGAAATTGTGTGATTACTCGAGACAGATTTATAACAAGTTTAATCTATCTCAAGTAATTACAAAACCATACAATGTGGTTCTTGCAATAAATGGATCCATTTTTGCGAAACACTTCGATATACTTAAATCTTTCTGATAATGAATTCAAACATACCATAAATGGTAATAAATTCTTACATATCTCAAAACATATAACACCTCCTAATCTCAAATCTTTTTAGAAAAATCGAATCTTTTTAAAAATCTTAACCTTAAAATAAATTGTAAAAACTATGAAACCACTGAATACAATAATGCTATTAATAAAATTTCTATAAAATTTGTTCGTAATAATCTTTGACTATCTATATTTATGACCATAGATATCTGCTAGCTTTTACAAAAAACAAACCAAATACCATCGCAGTATCTGAGAATCGCTTAAAGTAAAATTAAACGTTAATAACTGATACTTCATTAAGTAAGTGAATCTTTGAACAAACTGAATCTTGTTCCAGCAGAGGAGGGACACAAAATATATAAAATCAGGCTTAAAGTACAAGTTGAAATCTGGGGTCGATGTTATAAAACTTTTTACTGGCGTAAAATGCTAATGGTGGAAATTTTACTCTAGGAATTTTTACAGCCGTATATTTAGAGTCGTAAAATGTTTTTTAACTCAATATTTAATTAAGTTCAGAGCATTAAATTCTGTAAATATCAATGCTCTGAACGTATTCTTAGAAATCTATTGTCTGTATTAATAACATTCTTAAGATATAAAAGGTTGTCAAAAACTACGTGTTTTTGAGTTTAATATTTAAAAACATCAAATGGCCGGATTTCGGCTCCGGCTCCGACCGAAATCCGGCATTTTTACAAATCTGGCCCAAACCCGGCTCCGGCAAAAAGATAGCAAATGCGGCAAAATTTTAGTCGGATTTCTGAATTTTGGTTAGACATTTATTACATTTTTATTGCCCGTGTTTACATGTATATTTAATATTTTATTTGATTAAATCAATTTTCTTTGTAATTCTATGAACTCCCTGTTAGTAATGGTATCTGTATTTACACTTTTTTTTACAATTTAATTAGTTAAGCCTAATTTTAAATAACAACAAAAAATTCTGAAGGGAATACACATAATATTCTTAAGTGAATAAACACGATTGAGTCTGAAGTGAATAACAAATTTGGTTAAATATACATTCAATAAAGTTACAGTGCAGAAGGTATCGATGCAAGATGGAAGTCAATCTAAGCATGCTGAGCAGCAAATTGACAAAATTGAAGAAATTCCAGCAAAACAAGCCCGGCTAGGTAATTCTTCTACATCATCATCATTACTCTGACAATGTATTGATAAAATTGTTCAGACTGCGTCAGCTGGTGGTACAGCACATGAACAACAATTACCAACACGTACTAACACTCAGCTAAACCAGTATCAGACAGAACCATAAATAAAGAGACACGCTGATCCATTACAGTGGAGAAGTGATAACTTGAAACAATTTCCAGCTCTGGCGATAGTAACTCACACTTATTTGGGTGCCCCACCAACAAGTGTACCATCAGAACGCTTTTATTCAGTGTTGCTGGGGAGGTCCCCAATGATCATCGTAGTTTACTTCTGCGACATAATGCAGTTTGCATAATTTTCTGAAGTTACTTTAGTTCACTTTTAAATTAAAAGATTTAATAATTAGCAATTATTTTGTTATGTTATGATATGTTATGTAAAATTGTGTCCTTCTATTTTAATAATAACAATGAAGTTTTACAGAAAACAGTTGTCAAAGTTACAGGATTTCGGCTCCTGTAACTTTTTTCTTTCGGATTTTTCAAATCCGGCTTCGGCTTTGGCTCCGGCCGAAATTGTCTGTAGAAATCTGGCAAATCCGGCTCCGGCCGGATTTTAAAAAATATTAAATCCGGTACAGCCCTAATTTAAACTGTTAAGAATATAATTTAAAAGGAAAAAAAATAAAGATGTCATTAATTTTTTACCCTATCCCATAACAAAATTTGTATAGTTTTTCTATAAAAATAATCAATTGTATTTTCTATAAGCTTTTGAAACAAATGACCTATAGAAACTGCGGCTTCTTTGGACTACCTAGTGTGATTCAATACATTATTCTACAGATTTTGTAGTTGGAATTCTAAAAACAATTTTTTTCAAGAGCCTATAGAAAATTGTGTTAATTTAAATATAAAAAATCTATTCAAATTTTGTATGTTTGTTATTGGAAGAAAAAATAGCAAAAATTACATAAACTTTTTAAAAAAATGACTTTAAATATTAAAAATTAAAAGAATTAATCAGAAATTCATTATGTAAATTTTTATTACATAAATTCATTTAGACACAAAAAAATATTTAAACATAAAACTCTTTTGTTGCATTCTGCTTAGATTTTTATCTAATATGTTTTTATGTGCTTCGTTACCATAAACAATATGAGAAACCTTGGAAACAAGTTGTACATGATCTCTAAACACTTTCTGAATAAGAAGAAAAACCTTGATGGATTTTGTTACTGCTTTATCTGACAAAAATATTTGAGCTCATACTATATTCGAGTATCAATATTATTTCTAGAACTTTATTGATTCTGTTTATAGTTTCACCACTTTTTTTACAATTTTGAATCTCAAATAATAGCTGTATAAATTTTAAATGGAGAAATTTTTTTTGTCAGTTCATTGTGAGTTTGTCTAAAACTAGAGTTGATCAAACTTTATGATCAATAAGCAGTCCTGATAAATCAAGCGTAAGTGCATTTTTCATCCAATAGAACTTCCTATATTGTTTCTAATTAAATCAATAACAAACTTTAGTAATTATAAAAATTTCAAATTTCTGATGGATTTTCAGGGACTACTAAAATAACGGGACGCGAAACTTCAAATCGATGCTAAAACGACGACAGGGCCGATTGTAAATGGCGATGTTAGTTTGATTTAGCAAAGAAGTTATGAAAAATTTACATTAATCTAATTATATTCACATTTTAGAATACATTAAAGTGATACAAATTCATATTACTAATATAATGTATATATTTTTCACCAGTATATGATAAAATTTAGGTTAATACAATAGAAATATTGGGAGATATTTACAACATTTTTTAAAAAAAAGCCTTTTTTTTTTGAAAAAAGTTGCTATTTTTATTGAAAAATCAAAAGGTTTTTTATTTTTTGAAAGTAGTAAGATTAAAAAATTGTATTAAGTAATTTTTAATTTGAGTAATTTATTTTAAGTAATGAATCTATTAAGTGTTACAAAATGTTATGTCATATTTATAATAAATAATAATGGTGTTACTATTATTAGTTATAATCATGCCAAGAAAATGTTCAATAGTTAATTGTACCACAAATTATTTAACATCAACTTCAGAAAAAAAGCTTCATGTTTACATGTTTCCAAGTGACCCACAAAAGTTACAATATTGGTTGTCATCTATTCCAAATGCGTTTGAAAAAGTAACTTCAAATATGGGTGTGTGTGAAAAACACTGGCCACCAGGCTGCAAAATGCACAAGCCTCCTCGATCAAAGTTTGAGGTAAGCATCCTTAAAGTTGTTTTTATTGATAAGTTTTACAATGACTAATTTTAATAATATCTTTTTTAGGTTCCTGTTGATCCCCCATCTATTTTTCCTGGATGCACATCTTCAATGGTGCGCCAAACAGTCTCAACACAACCAAGATCTACAAATATAAATAAAATTTCTTTAACATCACGAAATGCAATACCTGATGAATTGGATGATTTCAATCAAATTGATTTAATTAAATTTTATGATGTTGAAATAATGTTGTCTGAAATAAAAGAAAGGTAAAATTAATTTTTTCTCCTCGTTTTATGATATTTGTTTGTTTTGATTTAAAGTTTACTTGTTATTAAATCTATTTTAGATATCCTCAATACTTTGCGTTCATTGAAAATTCAAAAGTCATATTGTTTGATGTTTCTCGATCATGTCTACCTGAAACAATATTTTCTGTTGAAATTAACTGTCATTCGCGTCAAGTTAATATTTATTGTAGGCATACAAAAGTTAACTGCTATGACCTGCTCAGTTTTTCTCATTGTCTTACTCGGTGGTCACAGCTTGAAGCTATTGTCAAAAGAGTTTGTAGCTCTAGTCCTGAAATAAAAGATGAGGTATTAAGTTTGATTAGTCAAATTGAAAATACATACAGTGATACTTCTGAAGAAATTTTTTTCCTCATTGAACAACTACGCCTCACCACTTATTCTCCAAATGGACTACGCTTTTCTACTTTATGTATACGTCGTGCACTTGAACTGTATTTGTCCTCCAGATGTTGTTATCGACATTTAAGAAATCTGCTTTGTTTGCCCAGTCCAAAGACTCTCATTTCAAAATTAGGAAGAGTTGGAGAAGTTGGAAATGAAAAAGAGTGCAATAATACAATCAAAGTTGTTTTTGAAAATTTTAATAGTTCTGAAAAGCGTTGCTGCCTTCTCTTTGATGAGATGTATATTAAACCAAGTGTTAGTTTCAGAGGAGGACACCTCATTGGATATAATACCTATGTTTGGTAAACCTTCTTTTGTTTGTAGAATTGTACCAATATTTAAACTGTCAGTGCACTTTCTTCACGATTTGATTATAAACATAAATAAACAAATAATTGATGCAGGAGGAGAATTACTGTGTCTTTTATCAGATAACCATCCCACAAATCGAAGTGTTTACCAAAGTTTCGTTGTTAATAAAAGTTTTCCATGGCAAGGTGTTATAGAAAAAGAAAAACCAGTTATTATGCTACACGATCCAGTTCACTTGTTTAAAAGTATAAGAAATAATTGGTTTACGGAAAAAACACAAACAATTAGTTTAAAAATTAATAATCAACCTCTCTCTGGTGATTGGTCTCACATTGTTCAATTATATAACAGACAGAAAACTTGTGTTGCCAAAACTACAAAGCTTTCACGCAAGTCAGTGTACCCTAGTTTGATTGATAGACAAAATGTTGCAAACATGGTTGCTGTATTTAATGAAAAAACTGTTGCAGCATTGAGATTAGCTAATTTTGAGAACACTGCCTGTTTTTTAGCACCAATTGTTTCATTATGGAACATGCTAAATGTTAAGAGGAAAGGTTGTGATGTTTTACTTAATGATATCAATAGGTCTCCTTTCCAGACACTCGATGACCTTAGATTTAAAGAAATTTTAGCATTTGCTGATGCAACTTCTAAGATGTCAGAGGGAAAGGGATTAAAGCGTCATAATACTTTTACACCAGAAGCAAAACATGCTTTAGTTAACACCCTACAAGGATTGGTGGAATTAATAAAAAAACTGCTTTCAGAAGATCACCAATATGTTCTTCCCGGTATTTTTCAAACAGATCGTCTTGATGGTGAATTTGGCATCTACAGGTAAAATTATTTTTGTGTTACTTATAGTAAAGAAAATTTTGTAGGTTTGAAATCTAAAAAACAAATATTTCTCTTATTTATTTAAATGTATTATTTTTTAACATACATAAGTTTATTGATTCGTTTTTTTTTGACAATTGCTGTTTTAACTATAATTTAATACTCGGTTCAACTCAATTTATTTGGTTATATCTTTTTGCAATTTTTTTGCTTATTTGTAGACAACTAAGTGGCGGAAATTATTTTATCTCAGCAGAACAAGTATTGAACAGTTTGCACCTTCAGCGGTTAAAATTATTCAGCAAAATAGTTTCTTTGGATGAAACTGACATTCATTGCTCACGCATACATTCAGACTGTTGCACAATGGATCTATTGGAAGAGGATATTATTTATTTAGATGAATGTTTAATTAATGCAGACAATGAATCTATTAATGATAAGGAGAATGCTGCCCTTTTTTATATGGCTGGTTATGTACAGCACAAGATCGATCCGCAGCGTATAGTTGATACAACAACATCACAATCAGCTAGTTCTGAATTTACAGATTATGTTTCACGTGGTAAATTGCGTTATCCTGGTGATACTCTTCTCCAGTTTATTTGTGTTTGTTATCTACTGTTTAACAGCGTTCCAATGTCTGAAAAACGTTTTCAATGTGTTGTTTATTTAAAGAAATTATTTTTATTCTTGCATTCAACATTACCATTTGATTTAGAAACAGACAGTATAGGTATTTCAAAAGTTATATCAATAATAACTAACTGTTTCTTAAAAGGTGTTACGACCCTTGATAATACATCTGATATTGTTTCATTAAACATTGAGGACAGAAAAAGAAAGAAACTCAATACTTAGTGGTCTGATTATTTAGTTGACATTGGTGATATAATTAATAACGTTTTGAAATGTATTTATGGCTTTATATTTATATGGTTTAAAATTTGTTTATAATTATATATTTATTATTATGATATGAATATATAGTATGATAAGTAGTGATTAATTAGTTTATTAACATTGTCTTTAAAAATAATTATTTACAGCTAATTTACAGTTTCTTTGTAAAAAGTTGTTTTATTTTTAACACTTAATCAACACAGTTTGAAAATAGTGATAAATAATTGAGCCATAACATTTTTTTATTAAATTTCTATTCATAATTATATTTTTGTTTAATAATAGAAGTGTTTCGCTTTTTTTTTCATCGGCCCTGTCGTCAAAACTACATGAAATTAGAGTTTCGCGTCCCGTTGTTTTAGTAGTCCCTGTGGATTTTTTTCAGGCTTCAGTGTCTGAAAGAAAATTTATAAAGTTAATATAAAAAGTTATATTTATTTATTTACTCATATATATATATATATATATATATATATATATATATATATATATATATATATATATAATATATATATATATATATATATATATATATATATATATATATACAATTAAATAAATAAATATATATATATATATATATATATACATATATATATATATATAATTAAATAAATATATATATACATATATATATATATATATATATATATATATATATATATATATATATACAGAGCCGCCAAGAGGGAGGGGCAATTGAAGTAGTTTGCCCCGGGCATCACAGTCTATGGGGCATCACATACGCCAAAAAGTTATTGAAATGATAAAAAATATAAAGTTTAAGCAAACTTTGTGTAATAATTTCGTTCTCCTCATAAATTTTGTTTACATTTAAAGTATATTAATTATTACTTTACTAGGTTTTCATTTTCTTTCTGAACAAACGCGTTTCTATTCATAGATATATAAGTTATATAATTTATACATAATATATATAAAAGGAATATAATTTATATATCTATGTTTTTATTGGCCTTTTGTTTGCGTAATAAAGTAAAGATTTTTTTCTTATTAGTTCTTTTAGAGATGAAATAAAACTGAAGATGAAACAAAGTGATGGAAAGCAATTTTATAATGCATTCTTGGTGTCACAATTTTCCTGGCATTAAGAAATTTAGCGTTTAGGAGTAAGAGAATTGTTATTAAATTTTAAGTTATACTTTGCATTATTTTATTTACATTTTAAAAATTAAAATAATAAGTTATAATTCTATATAACTACGGATTATTATTTTTGATAACTTTTGGTTTGCAATTAGGATCCAATCAAAAAGTGTTCAAATATGGGAATGGAAAGTTCTTGAAGCTTATTGCTGAGAACCAAAATGAAGAAAAGCGTATGCAAGCCTATTCCTTATCCTGAAAGTTACAGAATGAATTTATTGGGTATAATGGTTTAAATCCATATATTTGACCATCATCACGGACAGCACTCGCGATGCGACCCACAGCGGTTAAATTTCTTTCATTTTTTATTTTTTGCATTTCATGAAATGCAGAAAATGAAAAATAAAAGAAATTAAAAATGAAAGAAATTAATGAAAAATGAAAAAATTTAATGAAAAATGAAAGAAATTAAAAATGAAAAAAATTTATCATCCCTTCAGGAATAATCATCTGTTAAAGGTCAAAAAAAGGTTTCTTAAACTAGAATTACTTGAGAAGAAAAAAGGATCTGATTTAACAAATTTGATATAAATGAGTTAGAAGAGATTGAGTTCGACACAAAAAATTGTTGTGGTCAAGGCTACGACAATAGCGCTAATATAGCAGCTATTTACAATAGAGTTAAAGCTTTGATTAGGCAGAATAATCAACGAATAATTTTCATTCCTTGCTCTACTCACTGTTGCAGTGTCGCACTGTCACTGTTACTCAGTGTTGCACTGTCACTATTGCAGTACAAGCTATTGAATCATCGGTTTCTGCAAAATCCTATTTTGAAAAAATTCAAAAGCTATTCAAGCTGTTCAGCTGCAGCCCGGTTTGTAGAAAAATTCTTCAGTAGGAAACAGGCCAATCATTAAACAAACTTTCTGTTATACAATGGAGCTTAAGGGTTGAAACAGTCGAGCCGCTAGCATAAAAGCAAAAAAGATCTTGAAATTATTACATCGTCCAAAAGATTAAACTTTCTAATTAAAAGTAGTAATGAAGTGAATTGTCTATTTAAATAGAAAAATTCTTTTAAATTTTTTGCTTTCACTACTTCCTGGTTCACATGTTTGATGGTAGTTAAAAATATCTTTAGCTTCAATCCACTTAACTCACTCTAGATGATGAAGTAAATATTTTTATTTGGCCATTGACAGATCTGGATTGAAACCGTTTATCTTGGAACCAAATTATACCTGATAAAGGCAAAAGAAGTAGCAAAGGTATTGAAATTTGACGAAATTATAATTGCTGTGAAGAGAACGCAAAAAAATACTGTCTTCCCTGATGAAACTGCTAGTTACAACCACGAAAAAGCATCAAAAAACTTTGGGTGTAATGTCTTCAATGTTGCACTCGACAATCTGACTGTTCAAATGAGATCAAGATTTAAAGTTATATAAGAGAAATTTAACAAGTTTTTATTCCTTTAATCTTTACTGAAATCTCAAACAGACAAAAATCTAGGTTTAAAAGCTGAGAATCTGGCAAAACTTTACCCAGAAGACGTATGTAAATACGAATTTTCTGATAAAGTTTTTTATTTTTATTTTTCGTAAGTAGAAAAAAAAATTTCATCAGTGTTGTGCTACTTGATCATTTCAATTGAATGAGATTTAGCCAATAACTTTTCTTATGAAGTTGTTATTTTTGCCGCTACGTAGGCCAAGAAGTTCGATATTAAGACTAGTACCATAGTTTGTTTTTAAAAACCAAAACTAATTAAATGTGATTTTAGGTTTTCTGTGAAAGTAAACCAAAAAAGCTATACTAATTTACTTGGTATTTTTCATTTTAAGTTCTAAAGTTTAATAGGGCATCCATTAAACTTTTGGACCCGGGCATCACAAAAGCTCTGGGCAGGCCTATATATATATATATATATATATATATATATATATATATATATATATATATATATATATATATATATATATATATATATATATATATATATATATATATATATATATATATATATATATATATATATATATATATATATATATATATATATACATATATATATATATATATATATATATATATATATATACATATATATATATATACATATATATATATATATACATATATATATATATATATATATATATATATATATATATATATATATATATATATATATATATATATATATATATATATATATATATACATATATATATATATATATATACATATATATATATACATATATATATATACATATATATATATATATATATATATATATATATATATATATATATATATATATATATATATATATATATATATATATATATTATATATATATATATATATATATATATATATATATATATATATATATATGTATATATATATATATATATATATATATATATATATATATATATATATATATATATATATATATATGTATATATATATTTATATATATATATATATATATATATATATATATATATATATATATATATATGTGTATATATATACGTATTAGTGCTTGCATATATCCTAACCTTAACCCTAACCCTAATATATATATATATATATATATATATATATATATATATATATATATATATATATATATATATATATATATATATATATATATATATATATTAGGGTGGGCCGAAATGTAAAAAATATCAAGTTGGAGATGTCTAAAAAGTTGCGTTTTGATGTACTCGTTTAAAAAAACCTCACTTTTTATTTTATGGACAGTGTCTACAGGTCCCAACTCTGACTAGAAAAACTACATAAATACCCAATGTTAGTGTAATGTATTGCAATGTGTTACAAATTAAAAAGAATGTAAACTGTAACGAATAAATGTTAAACAGCAACAATACAAAGTTGTTTAACCTAATTGTTAATAAAATCTTTCTTGTCTATTTTTGGTATCTTTAATCCGGATTTCTAACTCTGTAACACCATGCCATGACGGGACTTTCTCCCATAAACTTTACAGCTCGCAGCGCTAACGTCTTTAATTGTTCTCTCTACTGCCTGTGAATGACATGGAACATCGGGCAGTAGTAATGGATGCGTGTAAGTAAGTTGATCATTTGAAAGGTGTGATAGTATCGGAGGAGACGTAACATTACTCTAGTCCCAGTCAATCATGTTAAGGAACAATGTCGCAGCCAGATTTAATGTTATATCCTTCTTATCAAAGACGTGAACCGGTATGTTACTATTAGTCTGCTTCTCTCTTGCTCTTATTATTTGTTCTACTGAAAAACGACGAATTTCCATATCACTATCACTAACTGCAGCTAACAGAATGTTTTCAGCATGCGCAAAGTAGCAGTTATTTTTGAGAACTGGACAAACCACAGTCTGATCTAATTCATCAAGTTCCTGAAACAACTGAACTAAGTAAAAGAAGTTGTTAACACCATTTTAGCAAGAAGAATTTGATTTGATTTTGAACCAAGAGGGTCCGTAAAAGTTCAAAACGAAATGCGTTATTTATCTGAGAGGTTTAGATGTCACCTCTCTAGACATGTAGAGACGCAAAATTCTGTTGGCTTTCGTCAACCACCGAGCATGACTTATATTTCCAAGTAAACTCTTCTCGAGGAAATCAATATCTGTAGAAGCCTGACGTCCACGCTGTACTGCTAGACATGCTTTCAAAAAGTACAGTTGGTCTGTGCTAAGATCCTTCTTGACAGCTTCATCACAATCAGTCACCTTACCAGTAATTGGTAAATAATTAACGACAGACACTTCATTCGGATCATATTCTAGAGCTGAGCAGCTCGTTACAGTGTAGAAGACATACCAACCACTGTAATGGTCTACCTATATTCTCCTCCATTTTTCTTATGATTCCGTTGCTTTTACCTGTATTATTATTTGTGCCATCACACACAACACCTTGAATGCTTTCTACGGAGTCTGTCTCTATAATAACTGACATTAACTCCTTTGTTATATCAGCAGCTTTACTACTTTCAGGAACTACATGATCGATGTATATGTTTTCTGGATACGAGACAATACTATAGTGTTCTTTTTTACTTCTTCTACAACCAAAACTCTCAATTAATGTAACGTCTTGTTTTCTATCAAAGCCTATACAGCACAATTCCTTATTGCTCTGCATATGTTCTTCAACCAGAGTATCTCTCCGGAAATTTCTTTGTCTACGTAGCTTTGAAAGATCAAGAATTGTTGCTGAAGACAATATACTGAGGTCTTTTAAAACAGCATTAACAACAAGACATGTATCTCTGCTGCTAATTTTGCATCGATCAACTGCTTTACATAATTCCTTGTACTTGTTTCTGTTCTGCACTAATACTGTCTCTTCCTCTGATGTATAATTACTTTCAGACGTGTTACGCTCATCCTCATCAATATCTTCCTCAGTTTCATATTCAACCTCTTTTGACTGTGCTTCATCACACACTGATTTCATAAATTTGCGTTTTTGTCTCTTTTCCAGTATTATTGCTGTCGTTTCTATGTCTAGTCCACCAATATTTCTAACAGTTTTCTGGTCAACCCAGAAATCCCACTCTATCAATGGAATTTTATTTGGCAGTGGGCATGTGCATAAGTTCCTATCTCTAATGCCCAAACCAAAGCATTTGCAGGTAAAAATGTCAAAAAACTGCTTAAAAGAATTCAACTTCTCAGTGAACGTGTCTGATGCTTTTTTTTGCATCGGAATATTTTTCAAGTTTATGTACTTTATCCATAAGTCTTCTAATCCTAATGATTGTTCTATTCACTTCTATTGTGGGAATACTTGCTTTTGAATAAACACATTTCACTATGTCTGCTAAAATTGAATATCTTTCTTGCAAGCTAATTTCTAATACTGTTTTCTGATTATAATAGAACGCCTTAATAATGTCTTCATATAATGGGATTTGATTTTCAGGAAGATCAACTAACTGCCCAAACAATGGATGTTTAGTTGCACTTCGTGTACACATACAATTCATATTTAATATAATTTGTCTAAAATGATAAAAAAAAAACTACAACAAGTTATGTTTACAATAAATAAAAGCTATTAAAACAATTTTTCATAAGAATTTAGTCAATAAATATTCCAATATTTACACAGACTATAATATGTTTAGCCCTCTCATAAATAGGCCTACATGTTAAATGAATTGATCTTTCTACAGTCTAAACTATAGCCTACTGTAGTATACATCTATACTAGCCTACTTGAATTTTTCTATAGATCTATTATTGCAAAGAATAAAATAAAATTACAAAATAATATATTAGATATTTTGCTTGTTTCTAAAAAATCCAGCACATGGTTTGTTGCTAATGTTGGTGACATCACATGTAAATAACGTTATAAAATTTATTCCATAGTTTTTTTCAATTTATAAAAAAGAATTATAAAATATATTATATGTTTTATGTATAACAACCTGTTTCTATTGGTTACAATCATCTTTCAGAGTCGAGAGAAGGTTGTAATCAATATAAGAAGTAGCGTCCTCGACTAAAGTGGCCCACTCAGCATTGGGAGCATGAATTAGGTAAAAAAAAAATCGTTCATGTTTGTTCAAAAACTTTAAGAGTTTTCAAGATTCTATAACTTAAATTTTCATTATCACTGAATTTTTAGATTTTTTGTTTTGACACAAACTGTTTTTTGTATGTTTTTTTAATAAACCAAAATTTACTTGGCTTTATATGTTCTATGACAAGTTTTAAATTATGGTTAATTACAAGCTATAAAATAATAAGTTTATAAAAAATGATTATACAGCAACCGCTGCGCAGGTGCTAGAGCGCTTGCTTTAGACACAATAAGTCTAAGGTTCGAAGCACGTTCAAGGCATATTTCGCACCATCGCACAGTGACTCAGGACAATCAAAAAGCGGCAAAAATTAAATAAAAATTGACATAAATTTTAAATAAATAATGTTATATATTAAGATAATAATTTTTAAGTCAAAGATTTCAAATTTGTTAATAATTTTTTTTTAACGCGCAGCTTCGACGCGTAAAATGCGCGCTTACGCGTGTTAAAGGACTATACGCGTACAAATTTTTTTGTTTTTTTGTTTTTAGAGTCTTCAAGACAAACACATAATTTTGATATATTACTCTACTTGACATTTTTAAAAAAATGGTTTTTAAAGGATGTTGATACATAGAGAAAAAATACTGTATTTTTTTACATTAAATTTATTATTTACATTACAATTAATTTAAAAACTTCACCTGGTAACGGTTTTCCTCGATAGCTTTTATGTTTTCTAAAAGATATGCTTGATGTTTTTGGATCTGATCTTACTAGAATGAAGTGCATCTGATTCATCATTGCGTTTAACCTTGATATTTTTGCCGTGTGCCTAAGTCTAGAATTTCTTATCTGTTTATTTAAACTCTCTAGTCCATCTTCCGAATATACCCCGATTGCCAAAGGTAATTTATTTGATATAAAAGAACTATGCAGCAGCAGTTTATGTACAATAGGAGGCATAACATACCAGTTGTATAAACTCACAATACGTTCAGCTGTTTCAGTGCAGTATAAATCTAATTCATTGATATTAAAAGGATATCCACAAGATATGGTTATGAGAATATTATGCAATCTTTTAATTATATCACAATCAACTTTAGTAATTTCAGAAAAAACTTCACTATTTTTAAATGCTCTTCTGGCAGTGTTGCCGTCATTCGTGTTTCCAGACCCAGTTTTAGACATATCAACGTATAGGCTTCACCGTTCTCTGAAGAGTACCTGAATCTCTTCTTTTTTTTAAGTCTACAGATAGTTTTTCCTCAATTGTTTTTGGCTTATACTTTTTAATTTCAATTTTAAAACTCAAATGAAGAATGAACTCCAAGCATTTTATCCAGCAATGCAAAGCTGAAATTCCAAGCCTTAAGGCCAACTCATTCTCAGTTTTTACTTTTAATAAACCAATATTGTTCATTTCCATGGGTTTAGCATTGCACACATTGCAGGACTGAGTGGATTTTGTCTCTGTAAGTGCGCTAATTACTTTATTATCAAACATTGTAAGATCAATCCTATAGCTGATATTAAATGTCAAAATCTTCCTGCAATATTAAAAATTTTGCAAAACGTCTTTAAGGTATTTATTTGATTTTTTAGATCTGATTCTTCTTCTCTGGATAAAATTGGACTCTCTTTTTTATATTGTAGATGAAGAGGTCTAAAAGTGACAGCTTGAAGGATTTTCATTTTTCCAAATTTCTCCATCTTCTACTTTGA
This sequence comes from Hydra vulgaris, assembly GCF_022113875.1. Classification (NCBI taxonomy): domain Eukaryota; kingdom Metazoa; phylum Cnidaria; class Hydrozoa; order Anthoathecata; family Hydridae; genus Hydra; species Hydra vulgaris. The sequence continues at coordinate 15,720,294 of NC_061165.1, forward strand.
GCAATAAAGGCACAAAAGCTGTACTTAAAAGATTTTCTTCATGTATCGTATTTCTGTTTATAAATACTTTGGCTTGATGCTCCATCTAAACCGTTCAACCGCTCATACAGCAGAAAGAGAAGGTATAAGACCACACCAACATACAGCATTGATTACTAGTGCTATTGTTATGGTTGGTGGTTCTGTAGTAAACTTTTATTGTTCTAAATCCACATCTAACAGAGCTGCAGAGAACATTTAGCAGTCAGGGCTGAAGAAATAAAAGAATTATAAAAAACACTGTAATATCATCAGATTCACTAATGCCTATACGGAAAAATAGTTAATAGTAGGGAAAAAATAGTTAAAATATTTAAAACAAGTTCAACAGAGGGAAATCAATTTAAAAAAAAAAAGAACTACAGTTTTGGTAAGGATTAATGCGTAGATAGAATTATTTGGCATTCCTCCAAAAGATTCTAGTTCAGGGAAAAATCAAAGGCAAATTATTGTAGAGTTGATGGAGTTTTTTTGGATTAAAAGATAAGGTTAAATTTCTCTGCTTTGACGCAACTTCAGCAAATACAGGATGATGGCAAGGTACTTACATGAGATTAATTCAACAAATTCCATTTTTGTTCATTGCATGTAGACATCATGTAAATTAGCTACGCATCGCCCATTTCTGGAAGACTTATCCAAACCGTGAAACTTCAGGTCAAGGAAACAAATTATTTTAAATTCTAAAATAAAACTGGAACAGTATAGTGCTGAAACTAAGGGACAAAAAAGAGTAATAATACCACCTGGAACATAGATATATAATTAAAAGTTAGCTGTTGTTCAGTTTTGTCATAACGTGATCAGTTTAAAGATCTTCAAAAAGTTGATATTTTTATTTATTTATTTATTTTTTCCTTTGGTTAGAATTTTTAAAAAGTAACATTTACTACAAATTTATAATATATCCAAATCCTTTTAGGACAGAAATATAAAAAAAGAATACCATGAACTAGCTGAACTTACTTCAATGGTTCTATCATTAAATAGGTTTTCATTTGATTTCATGGGACTAGTTTACCTTTCAAAGAAAAGGTTCAAAAACTACTTAAAATTGTATCTTTTAATGAATGAAACACATAAATTTTATGTGTTATGTGTTTACTTATGTGTTTTACTTATGTGTTTCATTCATTAAAACACACACTGGCTGACAAACATAAATAAAAAATAACTGATATGACTTTTTTCTATACATAGTGCTTCTAAAAGCAGAGTTAAGTTCTTTGGCACAACGGCAAATCCAGACCATGTCGTAAGGGGGTATTTTAATTTTTTTTCAATTTGGGGTATGCATACGATCTATTAAGGTGGAGGGGGGTGCGATTTTCAGGTACAATGATTTGTAAGCAAGCATTTACACAATTTTTAATTTTATTAAAATTATAATTTTATTTAGAAAACCTAACTATATTTTTAACTATATAACTATATAATTGTATTTTTTTATTTATATGTTACTTGTTGTATGGCCACTTTTCCAAACTCTAGAGCTTTCCTGGCAATTTTATAAAAAGGCGACTCAACCTGAAGCTAACTCCGATCAAACTTAACTTGATCTATCACCATGTCAACCTCTTGCTTGAATTAAAACCAATTTTTCTGGAGTTTGACATACAGCCCTTTCCTTGGGCCCTTCGTCTTCTCTCCAGTCAAAGCCTCCATAAAGTGTGAGATGTGTATTTTTAGCATATATTTTTTACATAGAAACCATATAAGTAGAATATTAAGAATAGAGCTAAGGATAACAACAGCTTCAGAGTGTATTCCAGTATTAGATGCATTAGTTGTCTATTTATATTAGTTGTCTATTTATATTAGTTGTCTACTTATACTATTAGTGTCACGGCAAACAACAAATATTTTATCAACAATGTCATAGTATTCTAACAGATTCAAAATTGGTTCAGCCTGGTCACTAACTTTGGTGTCTGAACAATACCTAACAGTATGTCATCTGTATCATTCATGTCAGGGGAGTAATTGTGCCGCTGAAGATATTTTTCTTTGTAAAGAAACCATTTCCTTCTGACTGTTTAACTAACCACCTGGCGTATTGATGACGCTTGAAAAGATCAGTTGGTTTTAGCTCTTGAGTCAATTGAACCTTTTAAGTGTGTTAATTAAAACCTTTATTCGAAATTCGCATCAGTGATGTTTGTGAGATGTTAAATTGTTAGGCACGATGAAGTTAATCAAGGTTGACGACTCTACTAGCACACTATTACAAACAAGATCAGTGTTTTCTGCAGAGCAAGGTGGGTAAGCATGCACAAGTGTTTTCTTATTTCCTAGAGACCCGGTTTGCTGCAATTTGCGCACAACTTTTCCAATTGTTGACACATTTGGTCGATTATTCTGACTACAAAACTCGCAAACACACAATCTGTTAAACACTAAAGCTAAAAAATGTCAAATAAGGTTGGGCAAAAAACTTGGCGTTATTGTGTGACTTACAATTAACATCGTGCATTATGGTTAGACCACCCTTTATATATAATAGAGGCGAGCTTAAACTCCGTTAAGTTATGCAAGTAACGAGGTAAAAAAATATATATAAATTGTATTCCCGTCCAAAAGATGCTATCATCTAAGAGTTTTTGCAACTTAAAGAAGTTGATGTTTTTAATGTAATAGTAGCACTATTCACCAAGATTTTAGAAAGTTTTGATAGAGATTAATTAACATTGCTAAGTGATCAATCAACATTACTTCAGGGCTCTTGTTTAATGAGTCACACTTTTATTTATCGGAATTGTTTAATCATAAATAACCCAACGTCTTATAGACGTTACAAGCCTATACAACGTCCCGAAGGACTGCTAAAAGCGCGCGTGGGCCTCTAAAAAGTAAAGATTTCGGCATTAGATAAAACGGAGTATCTAAGAAAACAGGAAATTGTAATTAAAATTACTTTTTTAACTATAGTAACAATCAGTGCTCGAAGTGGGGCGGGATGTGGAGGAATACCATTCTGTCACCTTTTTATAAAGTATAAACCATCCCGCAACCTTTTCAAAAATTTCTATATATAACAATGATTAGGCGGGATGTTGTTTTAAATTTACCGAATACCATCCCGTTACTTTTTATTCTTCACTTCGAGTACTGGTAGCAATAAGAAATTAACATTAAGAAAATCTAAAAAAGAAAAAATCTTTTTGCGCCTTGCGGTTTGCAAACAAACTAACAACTTCTTTGAACATGACTTTCATTGCTAAATTAGCTACAATAGATAATAGCGCTTAGCCGATTAAACTTTTCTGTGACATTGTTAATCTTAATACATTTTATTAAAATTTTAAAAATGAACAGCCACTCTAAGCCAAGTTTTTCTCAGTATTCCACATTCAGAGGGTTCCATATATTTTTAACTCCGTTAAGATCTGTTTGAGTTTCAGATGTTAAGTTAAGTTCCATTGCATTTTTTAAATAGGAAATATTTTAATTTCATTATCACAACTATTTTGATAATAACTATATTTCCATTATTCTTGGTTTATGAAAAAAATTATAAACCCCAACATTTCTATTGTTCTTCTTCACCTAGATTTTATCGTTCTTGTAGTTTAACGCATTCGTTTTAATGGCGGTAACTCAAATTCTGTATGAACAAACAGTAAAACTTAAAGTTTACAAATATAATAATTTTTAAATGAATTATTATTTAAATTAAATAAAAATAAAAAAATAATATCAGTTTTAATACGTAAACTCAATAAAATGTTTGGTCAACTCGAAAAAATCGAAAACTAAAGTCTATAATCTAATCACCACGAACGAGAGTTCAAATAAAGCAATCTTTACAACTAAGGGATCGTCTATAAATTACGTAAAGCAAAATCAAACTTAAAGACAAAAGACAAAGAGTTGAAAGTTTTCCCTCGTAAAGTCTTTAATTTAACCAAGTATGTAAACATTTTTCAAGTCCAGCGAAAACTGCCGCGCGAAAGAACAAAATGATCTCCTACTTATATTTTTTGAATAAGATTTGGGTTACGTAACTTATGGACGATCCCTGACGTTTTTAAATGAACTTTAACAAAAGAACACTTGCAATATAAAGAAAAACGTCCCAAAGAATGTAATGTTGAAAACTATAGTTTTTTTAGCAATTTTTATTTTAAGAGTTGAGAAAACTTCTTTACATATAAAATTAAAAATTTTAAAACAAAAGCCTTTCATTAAAATTTGTAATCTAAATTTTTACGAATATTCGTTTTACACATAAGTTATTAAAAGTTTTGAATAAAGTCGATCCAGATCTGCATAATTTCACACTGTGCGGATCTAAAGCCAAAGCAACTATTATTCATTTAAATATTTTTGTTGAAAACTATAGTAATCGAAGTAAAAGTTTTGATTCATTATGTAAATTACTAATGGTCGGTAAGAATAAATCTTTTAAAAAAAAAAAAGTAGAATATAAATTTTAATAGTAAATTTATCATAAAAATATATAGCTTGTCTGACTAACAAACATATTGACTCGTTCTGTTCACCAGAATTGCAACAGCATACCGAAATTTATAGAGAACTATATTATATTCAAGACGCCAGCAAAAATAACATTACGGGAAAATTTAATATAAACATTTGCACTTACCAACGCGAACAAACCGAATGCTTGTAAAAATCCGAAAAGCGAAACTTTTTTATAGGCATTTATCGATAGAGACTATTGTAGATCTTATATATACCTCTTCCCTTTCTCATCAGGCCTGTGTATATCGAAAAGTATAGGATAAAGCATTAAACTTTAATATATACTTTTAAAAAAATATTTTATAAATGTTATATATGAATTAGAACAATAAATTTAGCTGGGGTGTATTTACTTTTACTAGGAAGTTTATGTATAAACCAATTCGCTACATCACATCAACTATTTTGCTAATTTTTTATTAAGTATATGCAATGTAGCCAAAATAAACTTTTATGAATAATAACTTCCAAAAACTTTAAAGATTCTTGTTTTGTTTTTGTCATTTATTATCGAATAATTTAAGTGGTAGACTTTCTTCTTGTTTTTTATGAAATAATGTACATTAAGTTTTATTTACATTAGGTGACGGTTTGTTTGCTTTGAACAAGCTATTCATTTTATTTAACTTTAAACTCATATCTAATATCAAGTATAATGGTTGATATCACTGTTGAACTTGAAAATGTTGGTTTAATTATTTAAATTTTTCAGATAAGTTCCAAAAGTAATTATATAGATTAAAAATATCTCCATTCAAATGTGTCAAAATAAAATCCAAGTCATTTTTCAGTCATTTTATTTTTATAAAAGTTTAAAAGAAACATTTGCTTTTTTCTTTTATTCGCTATCACGATAACTTAGGATGCATAATTCGCTCAAAAATAATTTTACCCCTATCTTGTAGAAAATTTAATTATAAATACCAATTATATAATTTTTTTTTGTTTTATAGTTAAAAATTTGACAAATAGTAAGAAAAATTTATGTTAAAATTTTTCTGGTAAAACCAATCATTCACATATTTACTTTAAATTCCTTTATTATTTAGTATGTGAATTTTTATATTAGGAACCTATGTAAACTAAATTATTCAATTTACTCATGTGTTCTTTTTGTAAAATAAATTTATTTTACAAAAATGACTCAATGATATTTATTAAATATTTACTTTCAAGATGACAAGTGTCATACAATGAAGAAGATATAGAAAACCAGTCGTGACGCAGTGGTAGCGCACTTGCCTCAGAAACAAAAGATCCGTGGTTCAAACCCCACCTCTAGGCAAGTTTTGCAATATCAGTTAGGAAGAAGCCGTAAACTTCCTATTAAATGCTTATCCGCGGTGCTCTATGATGTAAGGACTTCTAAAGGGGACCTAAATAAAATTAAAAAAAAAAAATAATAAGATGCGTTAAAGGATATATAAAATTAAAAAAATTCAATCAAAAAAGCTGCATTCAAGTATGGCATTCCATTTTTAACTCTAATAGGTCGCAAGAACAACAACAATGCTAGCTTAAAGGGATCAGCGTAATTTTTTTTTGATAATTTTTTTCTTTTGGTTTTCATTTTTTCAAATATAATAAAAAATAAAACAAGAAAAAAAACTAATAAATAATGTGGTTTTTTAATATTTTTTATCTTATTTAAAATAAAAAGTTTTAAATTTTTTAAAAAGTTATTTGATTTTTTTTCTTCGGTGATCGGTTTGACTTGCTTTAACTTTATTGCCTTTTAATTAAGACCAATAACATGAGAAAATAATTAGCTGCCTTTTGAAGCAAAGTATTCTTTATTTAGGAATATATTAATCCGTTTGAAATTGAATACCGGAAAAAAATTGTCCTTTATGCAAACAAAACATTTGTGTGTAGTTGTCACAGGAAATTTTGCTGCTAAGAAATTTTGCGGCTGCGGCATAATTTCCTAAAGAAATCTGCTGCTCAGCTGCATAATATTCTAGGAAAAACTGCCGCTCGCAGGAGAATTTGCCGCTTTTTTTCTCTTTACCTTTCTTGATATCATTTTATAAATATGGACGACTAAGAATACAACAATCTTGTTGATTTAATTGTCAGAGGAATATACCCTCAAGGCATCGATAAGATTAACAAAGATGGGTTAAGAAAAAAGTCCAAAAGATGTTTGGTAAAAGATGGCCTACTTTTTTACTACGATAAAAAAAAGAAACATGGATCTGCTAGTAGTTCTAACAAGTCAAAAAACTATGATTCTCAAAGGTTGTCATTCTGCAATTCTCGGTGGTGGTCACTTTGGTTGAGATAAAACATTAGAAAAACTCTTAGAGAGGTACTACTGGAAAGGGATGGTAAATGATGTCAACAATTTTTGTAAAAATTGTGATAAATGTCAAAGAGCAAACAGGTATGTTTGTTAAATAACTTATTTTTTCATATACTAAAGTTTATTATTTAATTATTACTTCAAACAATAACTACAATGATAATTGTAATTTATAATACTACAGGTATTACTAATAATTCTTATAGCTATTATTAATAATAACTTAGATAATATATTATCTAAGTAATAACAAAAATTAAACATAATTGTAAAAAAATTTTCAAATAATATAAATTGATAAATACTTGTTTAACTAAAATTATAATTTGTAACTAACCTTAAAATATGCATAATTTCTATTACTTCTTTTATAATATACTTTATAGAGCATTTGAAAAACACTCAGCTGAACTACAGCCTATTAAAGTTAAGATGAAGTATGGAGTACAGTTGAAATCGATTTAATTGGACCTCTTCCTTTAACAAAAAAAGGAAACAAATACATCATAACAGCAACCTGTTTATTCTCAAAGTGGTCTGAAGCTGCTTCCTTATCTGATAAAACAGCTACAAGGGTAGCAGAGTTCTTGTATACATGCTTTACAAGTTGTTGTGAAGTTCAGATAAGTGATCAAGGAAGAGAGTTTGTTAATGAGGTCTGTGTTGGATTTTGTTTATTTATTTGTCTTTTTTTTTTGTTAAAAAAAACTCTATTTTTTGTATGACTTTCATAATTCTAAATTTTGATAAGTTGATATATAATATATAATATATAAGTTGATATGATAATTGGATGTGAAGATTGAATAAAGAATAAGTCAGAATTTTTGCAACTTTAGAACTTGTTCATTTAAATTAATAAACAAAATGAGAGTTAAAAAAACAACAATTAATCAGCCTCATTTGCAATCCTTATATAAAAATTTTTTTTAGGCTTTGTCATTATTTTGTACAACAAAAATGTTTTCTGCTAAGACTTGCTAAACTTAATTCTTTTATTAACTAATTTTTATTTATTGGGTTATGTTATACTTGTTTATTATTTAATAAAAACCATATACAAGAATTTTTACAGGCCATTTTATAATGGGTCTATTTTCTTAAACTATTCCTCTTCATATAAATAGTTTTTTTTTGTTTTTGTTTTGTTTAGGTAAACCATGAATTAAATTTAAATGATGGTAACAAAGCGCGATGTTACAAGTGCCTACCACCCACAGAGCAACGGTCAAGATGAAAGGTTCAATCAAACTCTTCAGCGTCAACTTTTAAAATATGTTGATGAAACACGTGGGATCTATACATTAAGAGTATTTTGTTCAAGGCTCTCTAAACAAACCCCATTTTATCTAGTTTACGGGAGAGAAGCTAGAGTTCCTCTTGATTTACAAATAAAAAATAATTTTTAAAATAACAATTGATGACAGTTTAAAAAATAGAGAAAGTCTATTAGAAAATGTAAATGAAATTCAAAAAAATGCACTACAAAGTATTGAAAAAGCTCAGGAACGCCAAAAAAAAGCATATGATCCCAAAGATAGTTCCAAAAACCAGTTATTTAAAGTCACTCAAGTGTTTATAAAAAATTGTAAAAAATCTTTCCAGAAAAGGTTTAAAGATGGAGCCAAATTTAAATCTCAAGTGACCAATAAAACTCCAACTATAAGTTTTTGTATAAATTTCAATAAACGAATTTTTTTATCTAAATTTAAGTGAATTACTTTTACTCACTACTTTTATTAAATGATTCTAATAAATGAATGAAATACGCTAGTTGCTTTCTTGTTAAATGCGGGTTTAGCACCTCTAAACGACACAACGTCATTACAAGAATAAAGAGTTTTTTGTATTTTATATTTTATATTTTTAATTTGAACTTTATAGTATAGTCATTTAATTTAACCTGTTTGTTCGGGCAAAAATTGAAATTTTGAAGAAAAATTTTTAGGAAAGATTGGCGCTAATTGATTTACTTTTTTCGGCAGCAAATTTTCCTGCGAGCGGCAATTTTTCCTAGGATATAATGCAGCTGAGCAGCAGATTTTCCTAGGAAATTATGCCGCAGCCACAAAATTTCCTAGCAGCATAATTTCCTGTAATACCGTAAAACCATGTAAATAGAAACAGCTGTTTGAAGTAGAAGTTTTACAAATTAAGTAATCAAGCCACATTGATTTTTTGAACCCAAACACAAAATGCATTTTCAAAGAAATACCGTAAATCTAAATAAGAAATCTAAAAAATATAAATCTAGATTTTATCGAGGTATTTTTTTTTACAAAATCTTTATAAACTATAACTTTTACTGCTTATAATTAAAAATTTATGTGCACTTTATTAATACTATTACTTAAAGATGCTGCTGATTAAGTAATTCTAATCGGTTTGGTGATAAAAAGAATGGGCTCATTTTTAAATTATGAAACATTTTTACATCGCTTTTGACATGGCACAACACAACGCAATACCTGCATCCAAAACAGTTTAAAATTAAATCATTTATATTTTGTTTAATTTACATTTAAATGAGGAACAGATTTTGATTGTCGTGACTTAATTAAAGATAATATTATAAACCCCCTAAATGATTGGGGAGGTTGCTCAAAATTTATATGGTCGTAATTTTTGAACACTAAGAGATTATTACATGATATTAGAGGCTTGTTAATAAACTTAAATTTAGTTTAAAATGTTACAAAACAATGTATATATAAATGTTATAAACTCGTCGCTCTCACACTAATGGCACGAAAGAGATGTTTACATTTTAAGGGTTTGTTGTTAACAGACTCCGATTACCACAATACTTTTGAAAAGCTTTACTAGTCCAGGAGTAAAACTCAAAAAACTAGTGTTAGTGGAAAAAAAAATTTTATAAAGCTGAAACTTTGCCTAGTGATTCCCTAAGGTATATAGATCAAGTAAAAAAAAATGTCACATGATTCTCAACAGGAGAACCCCCTTTTTTGGGCCCTATTTTAAAATGACGCATGCACTAAAAAGTAAAAAAAAAAACTGTGTTAAAATATAGATTTATGATATACCATTATAAAGCATTTTCTATGCGGAACAAATTTTTAAATGAATTAACGTGAATACACGATGCTATGATTCAACTAACAGGTGTATTGGCAAACTCCAGTGAGCAAAATAAAGAAATCGGAAAGTCGAGAACAAACCAAGATAATAAAGCTTGTAAAAAGTTTTACGAATGGTTAGTTGATCGAAACCCATTCTGTATTACCATTTCCTGACAAAAATCTCCACTCACTGTCGACTGATACAGTATCATTTACTTATAAAGATGGTGAACTGTGAGCTTGCTGAAGAAGTTAGGAAAAGTATTCAGAATGGGTTGGATAGCGCATTTTTTGAAAACGCAAAAATTAAAAGAAAAATTCGAATCACAACATTGGACTCGTTGCTGCATGCAAAGGTCAAATATAGTAAAGAACCAATAGGAGAACCAAACATAATGTTTAACCGGCTAATAACTGTCGCTGCACGTAAAGATGATTTAGAATCTATATTTGAATATGAATTAACTTATGAGCCTATGTCACTTTTTAAACAAGGCATGATGAGAAAGCCAGTTAAAATATACCCATACAAAGTAATAATGTGCGACGAAGATGCTGTTAAATATGAAGATATTAAGACTCCAAACCACTATGTTTTAGATGGCGGTTCATTGCTACATAGAGTTTGATGGTTTATAGGAATGAAATTTAATGCTGTAGCAGATGTTTATTCAAGTTTTATGAAAAAAATTACCAGGGATTCTTCACGGTTATTTTTGACGGCTACCAAGATGAAGGCACAAAGAGTCACGAGCATCTACGCAGAAATTCTATTCCACAAAGCTGCAATGTAGTAATTAACCAAGATTAACTTGTGCCGTTTACTCAGGATCGTTTTCTAAGTAATATTAAACAAAGCCAATTTCATAAACTTTCTTTCACATCATTTAAACCAATTGGGGTATTTGACTGTAAAAAGCCTTGGTAATGCTAATGCATTTTAATGCATAGTAATGCGGTTTAAACAACGGTGCTATTAGCACCGTTGTTTAAACCGCAAACACAAGCTTGCAGCATGCAACTGTTGTAGCTGAAGACACAGATATCGCAGTGATGCTTATTCATCATTGGAAAAGCAACATATCTGAGATTTACTTTGCAAGATAAATGGAATAAAGCTTGGAGTATCAAGGATGCTTGTTTAAAAAACAAAACCATAAAGCAACACCTGCTCTTTGTCCATGCATGGTTGTGGTGTGACACTGTTTCGTCTGTGTTTGAAAAAGTAAAACAAAACTAGTTGAAAAAATCTCGGACGAGAAATGGCAAAAAATTTCTGAAGTAATGACAAGTCCATGGAGTAATAAAGAAGAAGTTGGAAACGCCTCGATTAAAGGTTTTATTTTGTTATATGGAGGAACAAAGGGAAGCACACTTGCATGATGGATAGATTGCGCATGGTTGAAGTGATCGGACGTGTTTTTGCAGCGTGGAATTATTTGTTATTTTGATTCTTTTTATTTTTATTTTTTTTTTTAACAAACTACTACTAATAATAAATTTTTGATATGGATACTAAAAGTATTGAAGTACTTGTTGCTGGTTTACTTGAGAAACATAAAAATTCCAACTTAGATGAAACAAAAAAACTTTTAAAAAAACAAGAAAAGAGTTTTGCATCCTTAACAGCTGCAAACTTTAAAATGTTCACAGAAAGGCTGAATGAATATGAAAAAGATAATATAAATAATCTTCAAAAGATTAGCAAAATTGAAAATGATTTAGAGATAACAAATAAAAAAGTAATCTCTCTTGAGGCTGACTTTACGGAATTAAAGAAATACATAACGACCAGTGATCAAATTGCTACTGAGAAATTCGAGGTAGTAAAAAAGAAAACTAAAGAAATAAATAGTAAATTAAGGGATAAAAGTGAGTTATTAAAGGTAAAAAGCAAACTAAGAGAAATTGAAGATAGATCGAGAAGGAATAACCTGAGAATCGACGGTTTAAAAGAAAATGATAATGAAAGTTGGAGCAATATTGAAGAAAAAGTGTTGAAGCTATTTGAAGAATCACTTGGACTGAAAGAAATTAAAATTGAAAGGGCTCACAGAACTGGAATCAGAGACGGCAAAAAAGTAAGATCTATAGTACTAAAATTACTAAATTATAAAGATAAAGAAAGAATCCTAAAAAATTCTTCAAAATTAAAAGGCAAAAACATATATATAAATGAGGATTATTGTGCGGAGACGGTACAAATAAGAAAAGAATTACGGATGGAAATGAAAAAAGCTCGAGAAGGTGGGAAATTCGCGTTTATATCATACGACAAGTTGATTGTACGAGAATGGTCCTCAAAAGAAAAGTAAATATTTTATGTTTCTTCTAGCTTAACGGTACCTTTTATTTTTCCTTTTTTTTATATATATGATTTAGATTGTTATTATATTCTACTTTTTTAAAAATGGATGATAATCTTTTATTAAATTTGAATACTGAGAGTGATGATGACTATTTCAATAAAAAAAACTTTGAAAGTGAGTATTATTCAATCCGTGAAGCTACTCATTTTTTGTGTCAAAAAAATAAAATAAATAGTTTTTCAATTTTAAATTTAAACATTCGAAGTATCAATAAAAATTTTGATAATCTAAAATTATTATTGCATGATCTAAATCATGATTTTCAAATAATTACTCTCACGGAAACGTGGTTGAAAAGCAATGAAAAAAACTATAATTATGAGCTAAGTAATTACGTGTCAGTCCACCAACCGCGTCAAAACCACGTTGTCGGTGGTGGTTTAAGTATCTTTGTTCACAAATCTATTAACTTTGAATTGCGTAACGACCTCAGCGTTAACGAAACAGATTGTGAGTCGTTATGCATTGAAATAAATAATAAAGCGACCAAAAATATAATTATTAGTTCTATTTATAGAAAGCCATCTGGTAATTTAAAAAAGTTTTATACCTATCTAAAAACATTTTTAAGCAAAATTAACATTACAAAGAAACACGTGTACTTAACTGGTGATTATAATTTAAACTTGTTAAATCATGCTTCAAATCTAAATGTTCAATGCTTTTTAGATACACTTATACAATACGATATCATTCCCACTATAAATAAGTCGACGAGAATAACTAAGACTTCGTCGACCTTACTAGATAACATATTTACTAATAATTTTCATAATTGCCCTTTAGAATCGGGTATAATTAAAACTGACATAACAGATCATTACCCAATATTCTTAACTACAGATAATATAACCCTTAATCATTCTGTCTCTAAATCAACAATATCAATGCGACAAATCAATAAAAACTCCATAATATATTTTCGAAATCTTTTATCTGAAAAAACTAACTGGGATCTTATATTACAATCGCAAGATGTGAATAATGCGTATGAATTATTTTTGGCGCAGTTTTGTAAATACTATGATTTGGCATTTCCAGTTATAAAAAAAATTATAAATCCTAAATCACTTTTAAACCCTTGGATGACCAAAGGTTTACTCAAATCATATAAAAATGAAACAAAATATAAAAATTATAAAAACTTGTTTGAAAAAATAAAGAAACAATCTAAAAAAAATTATTATGCAAAATTGCTAGAAAAAACACATGGAAACACACAAAAGACGTGGAATGTAATTAAGCAGATAATCGGTACAAATAAATGTCAAAATAATAAATTGCCAGAAAAACTTTTAGTTGACGGGGATATAATTTATAATAAAGAAGTCATAATTAACAAGCTCAACAAATTTTTTCTTGATATTGGACCAAAATTAGCTGATAAAATTCCAAAAACCAACTCAAACAACTTCGAATCTTATATAAATACACCCAACACATCTATGATAGAATCTAATTTAAACTTAAGTGAGATGCGCAATGCTTTCAACTGTCTAAAAAATAATAAATGTGCGGGCATTGATAAAATTAGCGTAAATGTAGTTAAAGCTGTGTTTGATATTATTGAACCATCGCTGTTTCACATTTTTAATCTTTCTTTAAAATCCGGTATTGTACCGGAGAAATTAAAAATTGCTAAGATTATACCTATTTTTAAAAATGGCGATGATACAAATATGTCCAATTATAGACCTATTTCTGTCTTACCATGTTTCTCTAAATTGTTAGAACGAATTATGTATGATAACTTAACAACTATTTAACTGAGAACAATATTCTGTATAATAAACAATTTGGGTTTAAAAAAAATCATTCAACGGACCATGCAGTAGTCGATCTAATAAATTATGTATCCAATGGGTTCAATAATGATTGCTATACATTAGGAGTTTTTATTGATTTGTCAAAAGCATTTGACACTGTTAATCATGATATTCTAATAAAAAAACTAGAAATGTATGGAGTATTAAACAATAACTTACAATGGTTTAAAAGTTACCTTTCAAACAGGAAACAATACATAATATATACAGAAAATGAAGAAAAAAAACATATCATAACTTGTGGTGTTCCCCAGGGATCAATCTTAGGGCCCTTATTATTCATACTGTTCATTAATGATTTGTATTTAGCATCCAAAATTCTAAACGTTATTTTGTTTGCTGATGACTCAAATCTTTTTTGCTCTAACAAAAATATTAAAGATCTGTTTAGAATTTTTAATGAAGAGTTATTAAAAATAAATGAATGGATTACGAATAATAAACTTTCATTAAATGTTGGGAAAACTAAATTTATGTTGTTCCACAAACCTAGTAAAGGTGATAACCTTTTTTTAAAACTACCTGATCTCTTTATGAACAAAAAAGTTATTAAAAGAGAGTCAACTATTAACTTTCTAGGAGTGATATTAGATGAAAATATATCATGGAAATATCATATTAGATCTATTGAAAATAAAATCTCCAAAAATATTTCAATGCTATATAAAGTTAAACCTTTTCTTAATACGGAATCTTTAAAAATTATATATTTCTCATTTATTCATAGTTACCTTTCCTATTGTAATCTTGCATGGGCAAGTACCAATTATGGGAAGCTCAAAAAAATTTATAGCAAACAAAAACATGCTTGTAGGATTATTTTTGGCGTTAACAGAACTGTTAATGGTGAATCTCTTTTAAAGAAACTTAATGTGCTTAATATTTACAAACTTAATATATACCAAGTTATCCTATTTACGTTTAAAACAAAACATGCGTTATCTCCTAATATATTTCAGTCTTACTTTACCGAAATATCTCATAAATATCCCACTAAATTTTCATCTGATAATTTTGTTATTCCAAGATCTTATTTAAAACTCAATTCATTTCAAATTCAATACCGGGGACCATTTATATGGAAAGGTTTTTTAAAAAATATAATTAAAAATAAAATTCTTCGAGGCATCTCCTTAGAACAATTCAAAAGAGAATCTAAACGTTTTCTATTAGAAAAAACTTTCGATTTTAAAGATTTCTTCTAAAATCACCAAAAATAATTAAACCTGAAAAAGTCATCACTACTCATTTACTATTGTCTTGTGTATCTTGTTTATTTCTTATTAAAATAAAAAATATATATACTATTAATTTTGAACAGACAAATAACATTTATTCGATTTATTACTTGTGTCTTATATTTGTCGAACTAATATTGTATTGTACTTCAATTTTTAACCTTTTAGTTTTTAACTTGTAACTTTGTGACGTTAATGTAAACGGGGCTTGGCGATAAGACAGTTTATGTCTTCTTCTTGCTCCGGCCAATTTTTATACATGAATGGTTTTTTCTCATTGTAAATTTAATTATACGGCAAAGAAAATATAATAATAATAATAATAATAATAATAATAAAAAAAATTGAGGTAATTATTTTCTATTTAGCATAGAAATCCTAATTGTATAAAAATAATTATCTTAACTTTATTATTAATTTCAGGTATGATAAATACATCGATTTACCATGTAAGGGTATAATATCGCCAGAGAAACTTTCACCTACTTATAAAACTGTTTACTTCCATGGCCTGCGCGCGCATTGTCAAATAATATTATAGTCACTAATTGATGACATTGAACTAGATGCAACTAAATGGGGCTGGGAGCAACACGACGGAGTAACTACACCTATAATGAACGATAAAGACATTGCGTCAGAAGCACCAACAAAGATCATTAGATTTAATTGCAAGGTTTGTTTTGAAAATAATGTATTTTTTCGAACTCCTTGAAAAGATTTTACAAAACTTTATTTATACAATTAAAACTTAGATATTTTTTATTTCTAACTCCAAAAATTACCTTTGTTGCTAATCAAAAAAGACAACAATAAAAAACCCATGAGTTGGCAAAGCATGTACGTGCAGAAAATACGAACTATAGTGCTTGCAAATTTGTGGAGAATGTCGTGGAACAGAATGTATGAATAGCAAGGTAAATTTTACCAATGAAAATTAGAAAAAAGACATGTGACTATTTAAATGAAAGTTTTTTTTAAAAACTTTCAAAAAAAAAATTGCTTCACGTATTATTTGTAGTGTTTATTTGTTAAATAACTAGTCGCCCTTTCATTTTAAGACCTTAGTGTCTTTGTTCAGTTCAAAATATTGTTCAGCATAAAAAATACTTTAAAATGGTGTATAATAAGTCAATTTTCAAATATATGTTTTTTTGACCATTTGGGCATTCGTCGTTTTGAAACTGGGCCCGAAAAAGGGGGTTCTCCTATTGGGAATTGTGGGTCATTTTTTACGTGATCTATATACCTTAGGGAATTATTGGGCAAAGTTTCAGCTTTCTAAAAGTATTTCCAAAAATAGTCTTATTTGACTGGACTACATAATGAATACATAAATATGAATATATAAATGTTTGGAGTTACCTCCATGTCGTTACATAAAATTAAAATCTCAATCAAAAACAAAAAGCTTACTATGGGCCTGATTTTAAATATGCGATTGGAATCTGGTTGTTTAAATATTGTAATTTACACTTTTGTTAACTTTTTAACTTTTTTTTTTAACTTTAATTTTTGAAAATTTAAAGTAAGAAAAGTAAGACAAATTTACCGAAAAAAAAAAAAGAATAAAATAACTTGATTTTTTATTTCATTTATATGATGAAGTATCATCAAGTCACTTTTATTTACAATCGACCATAGAATTTTAAATGTAAAAATGTACTTTTTTTTTAATCACACTACTAAATTCGTTATATAAAATAAGCGGCTGTTGTGGTAATGAAAAGTGATAAATTTTTTTTAAGCTAATTACTGTTTTTTTTTTTGTATTAGTCAAAGTTCTGTATTTTTTTTTTACGGACTTTTTCCATTGGTTTCTACGGAAAATAGAAACAACGGAAACCGTTAATTTTTACGGAGAAAGTGCTGTCACTTTGTAGAATCTACGGTGAACTTTTTAACAGCAATTGGATGTTATTAAAAAAAGTTATTTAAAAGTTTTTATTAAACGACTGTCTGGTTTATTAATCATGCTTTGAAAATTGTTCTGCGTTTTGCAATTTTATTCTAAGTTTTGTATTTTGGCATCTTTTATTCAGCACGGTTGTTGTTAAAAGCGAAAATGAAAAAATTATCACTTCTTTTAGAGTGGTTGTTACAACCAGGGCCGTCCAGAACGGGGGTGTAAGGTGTAGCCTCCCCCCCCCCCCCCTCTTTTCAAGCTGTTATATATAAATTTGAGTTAGTACATTTGTATATTTAGCATTTCAGTCGGCAAGTTTTGAAGTGTAGTTTGCAAATATCGAGGACCTTTTTTTATACTTCTTATTAAAAAAACATAGTTACATAGTTGTCTTTTTCACACATTCTCAGTCCCAATATAAAATATCAAAAAAACAGAAAATTTTAGTTATAAAAAGGTCCCCAAAACATAACCCGTCCTCGGGCCCCAGAAATGTAAATTCGGCCTTGATTGTATATGATAAAATGCAATAAATGATTATATCTAATAAACACTCCTTTAATCATACAAATTATATTAGATAGTTTAAATGACTTATAATTTTTTGAAAACTGTTTTATCAATTAATGTCCTTGCAGATATCAAAAATGATATATTGCATCATATTACCATAACAAAATACTTGATTTAAAAGGCAAATACAATGAAAGAAAAATGAAGAAAAAGTGCGCTTTAACGAACAGTGATTTCAAGGTTCAAGGTAGTCAAGGTTTCCACATGCATGAAACACCAATAGCTTAGAAGTTATACATTATGGTTACTAACCTGTTTCTGCTTCACAAAAAAAAAAAAAAACAATGATTATTTAGCAGCCCCTATTAGCACTCATGCGACAGAGAGCCTGTCTCTACACTACTGGTATACCCGCATGTTGACTATATTTGCCCCTAATTATAATAGAATTACCCTTTCTGATATACGTGAAAAAAATCCATTTCCGATGCCCCACCACAAACGCTGCTTACATACATCAGAGTATTATCTGAAGTGTTACCCAGAAGTACCCTCAAACAGGCAATGGATTCGAATTCGCAAAATGACTTAAAATTTATGTTAAATCAACATAAAATAACTGTTCTTTGAGAAAGTAAACAATACAACTTACATTTTACTTACTTAGAAAGTAAAGTATAGAATTTCAAAGACAAAGTTTACTTTTTTTGTAATTGCAAATAAAAACTTTTTTTCAAATTACTTTTATGTAGTCATTTTTTGCTAATTAGTTACTTTTACACGTAAAAGTACGCGGTGGTAAGTGAGCGATTAGCTAGCTTTATAGTGATTTTCAAGCGATTTTTTTTTCTTATTTTATTCTTTACTAATGTCTCTAACATCTTTAAAAATTCGATTTTTATTGTTGAGTCTATTATAATTATGAGAATAATTGAACTTTAAACATTGCGATTTTGTTGCAATGTGTCGCTAGCTACATATCGTATTTGTAGCTAGCTACAAAATATCTACAAATCTATAGCTGGTTCATAGTTACATACCAAAATTTTTTTGATAGCGATTTTATTAAAATATGACGGTAGCTACAATAGCCTGTGAGTCTTTAGCTTATTAAGCTAGCTGTCCTCGTAGCCAAATCGCTGTCTTTATCTTTACAAATATCGATAGCTTTTCGCTAACTTAAAAAAGCTAGCGATCCTCGTGGCCAAATCGCTGTCTTTATCGTAACGATTATAACTAGCTATTCGCTAGCCGATTTCGCACCGGGTTACTTGTTGTTATGATGTAGTTCTATTTTACTTTTTAAAGTAAGTGTTATGTTTTTTAAATATTATATTACGTAAGTTACTTCATAAATATCTTTTTTTACATATAAAAAGTAAATTACATTTCGATGTAAATTTTTTACATAATTATAACCAAAATTACTTTTCAAAGTAACTTACTTTACACGACTTACCATTAAAAGTTACATTTACAAGTAAAAGTAAAAATGCAAACAAATTTTTACTTGTAAAAGTAAATTACTTTTTCAAGAAACAGTTACTCATTTAAAAAACTTAACCTAGTAATTAAATTTTACATGTTATATAATTTATGTAAAAAAAAAACGAATAACTTTTAAAGGTGAGTAAATTATATATTTTTATATGAGTTACGTAAAGTAATTTACGCTTAAAAATAATTCGCGTTTTTACATCAAAATAATTAAAAGTACCATCCCTACTAGAATGAATTATGTATAACAGAATTTGCACACATCTAACTGACAATCATTTATTATTTACCCATCAGTATGGATATAAAAAAAAAATAACTCTACCGAACACGGAGTTCTCCAGTTAATACGTAGTATCACTACATCGTTTAAAAACATGAGTATACCTTAAGCATCTTCAATGACTTATCTAAAGCCATTGATACTATAAACTAGAATACTATTTGTGAAAAAAATCAAGCAATAACTGGAAATGTTCTTAAATTGTTAAAAACTTGTATTAAAAATCGCAAACAATTTGTATCCACTCAATATTCATAGCGTTCCTTCACCCATAAGTTTCTTAATGACTACCTGTAGTGTTCTGAAACGATTTATTCTCTTATCTCATTTTTTTCTTATATATGTTAACACATTTTTTTTTTATATATGTTCCTTATAACTTATCCAGATTAAAAATAAAAAATTTTCCAGATGATACAAACCTATTTTTATCTCATGAGAACATCACTACACTGCCCAGTGGGGCAGAGGATTCCCAGCACTTTAAAACTGATATAATTTTTTCCCTAATGTGATTTTTGAGCTCAGTATTTTAATTTTACCACAACAAAATAAAAAAAATTTCTCAATCTCTAAAGAAAATCAATTAAAATGTTTGAACTCATAGAAAGAACTCATAGAACTTTATTAAATTTTTTGAAATGAAGAACATAATGTAAACTAGCATGATCCTCCGAGATTAATTAATTCATAGAGAAAAAGTAGACTACATAATTTACTTATTAAAAGATCTGGAGTAAGGTATAAAAAAAAACTTCTTATCAAATCGCATTGTTTAACTAGTTAAGGCTTAGTGATGCACAGTTTTTTTTGTACGTTGTTTTGTGCTATGTTAGTTTTTCTTCTGTTCTGCAGTTTTGAGATTAAAATTTCCAGACCTATAAAAAAGCACATTTAGAATTAACTCGTTCTATTGGATATTTGTGAATATCACAACAAAATAAAAAAAATCTCAAAAATACATTCATTAAAAAACCGCTCAAATATACTTACGATTATGAATTGAAAATTATCAAAACTGTAAGCCACATGGTATCAGAGCTTACAACTAGAGTTTACTACAATGCATTAAAATGGAATCGTAGTTTACAATTAGTTTAAATTAAAATTCAAAATAAGGCAAGATTGAATGTTTTATATGTATATAAATCATACAAATCCCATATGAAAGCTAATTTTGCACGTATTTATTTTTAGTAGTATTGTATTTGCCGATTGAAAATAATTTACACTCGTAATTTATAAAAACAAATATTTTTATGACTGGGGCTTGAAGAAGACAAAATTCATCTTATCATTAAGCCCCCCCAAAAAAATGCATATTCATCAAATAAAATATTTTAACAAAATGTAAAAAATAAAATATATAACGTTTAAAATATTTAGTAATTCAAAGAGTATTTATATTTAAGAACTGATTAGTAAAATAAGATGATATATAAGTATTAATATTACAAAAAGAATTTACAATAACTTTTTTTAATAAAAATTGAAATTATAAAATTTTACAATATTTTTAGTAATTAGTATTTCAAATAATAAAACTTAAAAAATCGTTTGTAAATTCAAAACTTATAAGATAAGAAATACATTTACAATAGCAGACTATTGTTTAGAATATTAAATATAATATTAAAGAGTAATTAGTAGGTTAATTTTTGTTTTTGTTTGCTAGTTTAAAAAGCTTTTTAGAAGAACTTTAATTCATTTTCATGTATCATCAGTAATTGCTTAAGTTTTGTTTGTTTTTTTTTATTTAAGGATTATAACATACAAAGTGGAATAATTATGTGGATGCATTATGTATTCCACATATGGGTCACTCTGATCATCATGATACATATTAATCATCAACTGAATTATAGTTTTACACTTTTATTCCACTTTTAAGCACTATGGCCCCACACGTGCCACATATACTATTCATGTCGGGACTTGAAAAAGCAAAAATCGCTTCAAACTAACTTGAGAAAGTTAGACTTCAAAGTTTAAGTCGATCTTCACTCAAGTTCGCTTGCATTCCACCCTTAATGTTTATAATGTTCTTTGTTTTATGTTTTTATGTAAAATCAGTTCTTCCTCGGTTTCTCTTCATAATTTGTATTTATCAAATATGAATAAGTATATGTAAATGATAATTTTATTAAGCAGCCATATTTTCCATATTTTGAAACAAATTATAGTCAGTTTTGCATTGATTTTTGCTGGAACAAAAAAAGTTTTTCTTAAAAGTTTTTTTAATTTTTACAGTTAATGATTTATTAATAAACTTTTAATATTTTTTATTTTAAATTTCCTTTTTACCTTCTATTAACAAAAGAGATTTAAAATATATATATATATATATATATATATATATATATATATATATATATATATATATATATATATATATATATATATATATATATATATATACAGGGTCTTCGAGAGCGCCAATGGCGCCCGGGTCTAAAATGGAGACCAACGCCTTTATTGCGCAGAAATTATTTATTTCTGATACATGCTGCACATACACGCGTATTAACTCTCTGGATTGAGTAAAGGTTCATTAATCAAAATATGAACCAAAGCATTAGTTTTGGTTCATGTTTATGAACCAAAACATTAGTATTAAAACTAATAAAATTTAAAAAAAAATAGTAATTTTTTAAAAAAAATCAATCAATAATATAATAATAAATTAAAAAACAAAATCAATCATTAAAATCTTCAAGAAAGATAAAAAAAGTAAAAAAAAATAAATAAAAAATAATAATTTTTAAAAATTGAGTTTTTTGCGCTTTTTTGCCGCCCAAGTATCGATGACATTGTCGTGGTTTATTTTTTTAGCCAAACCTTCAATCGAAATAATCAAATATTACTAATGCTATCCTGTGGTTAGACAGAGAGAGTTCTTTACAATTTTTAGTTTACTAAGTGATCGTTTATCCGCAGCAACTGAATTAGGAATAATATTGAAAATCCAGAACATGATGCAAATGTATGGAAAAAGATAAGCTTAGCTATATTAACTCCTTCATCTCGAAAGCAAAAGATTCGTACTTTAATTTACCAGCAATTAGTTTCTCTTTCATAGAGGAGAAAAAGAATAACAACAGATGCCATCCTGGATTTCTTTAACAGCTGCACTTGGGATGACACCACCATAATCTCTGATAAACTAATTTAGGAGATGAGTAAGAGCGCTCATTCTGGAACCCTTATGTTGATGGCGTCTTACATTTTTCAAATGGAATGCAATGACGGTGTTGTGGCAACCAAAAAGCACCATACCAGCAAGAAAATTTCCATTTTCTTTTTCATTCACGTGCAAACATACTTGTTTAGTAACTTTATTTAAATTGTTACAGTAATTGTGTAAATAATTAAATCTAATATTGAGAGAACCTTATAATGAGTTACCTTGAAAAGCTATATTCCTAGAAAATAAGATCAGAATCACATCTAAAGTTCCACGAAGAATCGTCCTCCATTTAGCTGTCTCAGAATTTATTCACTTCTGGAGATCTGAATATATACCAGTGAAGCTGGTAAAGGGAATGTATGCCTCTTTCAAATCAATCTAGAACTTTTAGTGCAATGGAATGGATTAATGCTGCTTCACACAATCTATGAGTTTACTCAATTAATTCTTAGCTACTCAGTTTCAACAAAGAAGGGAAAATACCTGCCCTAGAAACGGAGATTGCAGAAAAACAAATGTAATATATAAGTGCATCATTCCCAAACACACTCAGCAAAACATATATAGGTTCAACAGAGGGCGTGTGGAAAATTAGATGGACAAACCACAAGCAATCATTCAAAAACAAAAAAAAACTTAAAAATGGGAAACAAAGGATAAGTTAAAAACAACACTTAATCTAAAATGATCCATTATAGCCCCCCACCTACAACACCATAACTAAAAAATCCCTATTATGCTTAAACGAAAAACTAATAATTTTATTGTATAAAAATCGCAAAGAATTATTAAACAACCCAATGGGCACCGGACCTAAAAAAGACGTCTTTTGAACGTTCCAAAGACGTTCAAAAGACGTCCAAAACGTGTAAAAAACGTTTAAATTCTTTTTTTTATGTCCGCACCAACAGAAAAAAAAAGCGAAGTGTCACTATGAGAACAAAATTTTGCTGAACAACCACAAACCAAAAGATAAGATTTTTTCTCGTATAGAACTGTTTTTTTACGAAAAAAAAACAGATTTTTTACCTGATGAAATTAATAATTGTAAAAGTATGTAGTTTTATTTATAAAAAAATATATAAATGCGGCTCTGTTTTAACTTAATTTATTTTAATTTATTTAAATTCATCGAGCACTCTCCTAAAAATATATGCAGTGGCGACACCAGCATTTTTTGTTCTTTGAGATAACTTCCAGACATGGAGCAAACTCCAAACATTTATAAGTTTATACTTATGTAAAATAAAGATGCTTTGCAAAAAATTACAATGATTGCAGCTTGGGAACAAAAAAAAAACCAAAAATTTGGCCGACACTGCCCCGAACGTGAGAGCAACAAGTTGATGAAATACTTTTTGTACTATTTTCAACTAGACTTATATTCATCGATAAATTTTAAGTTTCATAGTAATATCTCTCAGCGTTCAAAAATTATGACCATATAAAATTTAAATACCCCTCAATTTGAGGGGGTTGCAAATTTTATATGGTCTATTTTTGAACGCTGAAAGATAATACTATGAAACTTAAAATTTATTATCTTATATTCTCTTATATTGTGAATAAAACAATTTGATGATCAGTTATTCCGTAACCTTGAGTTTCAGCTGTAACATTAGATTGATGTCTACTAATCAAAATATGATCAAGACATGTACTAAAAACTGATCTAGTTGGGCCATTATTTATATTTATGAGATTGTACTCTTTCAAGGTATTAACGTAATCCAGAGAGGTTACTGAGTTAAGAAAGTCGGTGTTGAAATTACCACAAAATATTGTGTTGGTCCTATCGCTTTTATAAATAGTTTTTCCAATTAATTTTAGTTTCTTTTTCCCATTACCACCTGGAGGGTAATAAATGTTTACAACTTTTCATTTACTGTTTCCTCGTAACTCAATTTCCATATATTCTACATATTTTCATAAAAACCAGTATAAATTACTTTAAAAGTAACTCTATTTTTAATTAAACACTATTTCTAATAAACCACCACCACGTCTTGAAATCCTTTAGTATATTAAAGGACCAATAAAGTTATCTAGCTTATAGTCCATATAATCTTTAGTTTTCCATTGTTTTGTCGCCCGGGGCAAACTAGTTTAATTACATCCCCCTCATTTCTCTTGTGGACCCTGAAAAATCACATTAGCTTAGTTTAGATATCAATAAATAAAAGAGTAGCATAAAGTATGTTTATTCAACATGCTTTTTGTTTTGAACAATATTCTAATACTTTTGAAAATTTTAAAAGACAAGTTTTTAATGTGTTTTTTCCATGTAAAATTTTAATCAATAAAAACTTCTTAATAGTTTGTAACCGTTTTTTAATTTCCATATCATATATAAAAAGAGCAGGCAACTCATTCCTAATATTTTCGATATTAAGAGAAAGTTTAATTAATGAAATTTTAATTTCGTTGATTCAGAAATTTTAATTCGTTCTATAGGCCGGGTCAATAAAAATAAGCAATTGCTTTTACTCAGTAATTGGTCAGCTTTACATGAAAGCTCAAGCCATAAATTTTCCCTAAGGTTTTATTCACGTATAGCTGAACAGTTCCTGAGTAAATTTAATCAAGATTTTTAGATATAACATGCGGAGTTCTTCAAGGATCAGACTTAAAACCTCTACTATTTCTCATATATATAAACAATCTTTATGAAGCATTTAAATTATGTTTGCTGATAAAAAGAATTTTTTTTTTATCTTACAACTTTTTTTAACCTTTAGATTTAACCTTCATAAGCATGTTGTTTTTAAAGAGAATGCCTGAAATGAGAAAGCGAATGTTTCTCAAAGTTAGACATTTGCTTTTTCATTTAACATTTAAAGTTAATTTCGAGTAAAGTATTTATCAAAATTTTATTTATGATGAATAATCAAAACAAATGCATAAGAAAGAAATGATGATTTCTTTTAGATAAGCAACTAATACCAAATGGCTGGTTATCATGGTCACTGCCAAACGATTGGTTGTCATGATTACTGTAAAAAGATCTAGCCCTTAAATTATGAGCATTACCATCATTAAACTATGAGCATCACCATCACCATCATTAAACAATAAGCATCACCATCACCATCATTAAACAATGAGCATCACCATCACCATCATTAAACAATGAGCATCACCATTGCCATCATTAAACAATGAGCATCACCATCACCATCATTAAACAATAAGCATAACCATCACCATCATTAAACTATGAGCATCACCATCACCATCATTAAACAATGAATATCACTAACATGTTTTTCCGTGATAAAATCTATATCTTAAACAAATATTTTTTAACCTAAATTAAATTATTTTGACAGATTAACACTTTAGAACTTGTGTTTTAAATTTTTTTATTCTGTTAATTACCAAATGGTTTAGTCAATAAAATAAATTTAAAATAAAACCTGGTAGGTTTGCTGAAATCTTAGTTAATAAACTCATTTCAAAGTTTAGCTTTTATAATATAGTTTAAAAGTTTCACAACGGCAGTTGTATTTTTTCTTTTTTCACCTTTCTTTATGAGCTCTTTTTTAGCAACTTTATGAGCTCTCTCAATTTAATATTACCATTTAATTCCAGTTTAGTTTTTAAAAGTTTTTTTATTATACTTTCAGTTTCTTGCCTGGTTTCAATTTCCTTTTCTTATATTCCATTCCGAATCAATTTGAGATTTAATAAACGAATCTCAAATTATTTGGATTGAAAATAACCAAAAAGTAGTAAAATTGGAGATTTTAGTCTTTTTCAGAATTTGAAGGCTATGCATTCTCCCTTCCTCCTTTAACTTCTAGCAGCTGGCTATGAGTACCTTATCCAGAGTCTTTTCTGCGTTATTCTCTTCTGTTTACTTCTTTTTGGTCCAGAATGAAGCTTTTGCAAGTAAATTTATTTGCCTTTCTCCATCACTTTCACCACTATTTCCATAATAACCTAACTGATTTGTTTATGGTTCAATAATCAAACTTTACATCAAAAAACCGCTTAAACATAACAAAAAAAATTACTAAAAAAAAAACTATTAAACAAAAGTCACATAGTCGTCATAGAATGTTTCTTAATAATCCACAACAACATTAAAAATGCTATTTAACATTGATATCAGCTTCTCATATGATATCAGCTTCTCATTTTTAAATGACAATTTTGAAGCTTTGTTTTTTGGCTCTTAACAGTAGAAAATGAGGAGTTTTTAATAGAATTCAGAATCATGTTTTTAAATATTGTTCTGTTAATGCAAAGTGATGATATTTCAAGGTAGATCCAATGTATTTTTACTATACTTGGTACTTAGACGCTCATATTCTACTTAACATTAACATTGGTTTTAGTAAAATTTGGACGAATAAAAGACTAATATTGTTCTTTATGTGTTTTTCAGTTTTTTTAAATCAAAATGTATGATAGGATATTATTTTTATTAAAAAGTATAGCCCCTACTACATTGAGCTGAGCTCAGAAAATTTGGTTTTAAAGTTTTGCATATATGCGAGAGTGTAGTTTATAGTTAATCTCAAGTGCAGCCAGGGCGGGCGCTAGCATTTTTTGGACTGCACTCAGGGCGCCGGCCCTGAGTGCAGCCTAAAGTTTTTTTGCATGTGTAAAAATAAGTGCTTAAAAAAAGGTTGCGCATTTTAAGGGTTAAAAAATACTTTGAAAACTTATATTTTAAACTCATTTGCAAACGCAAATGAGTTTAAAATGTAGGTTTTCTCTTTGAATTTTTTTCATATTACTGCTTAAACTTACCCACTAAACACACTTCGTTTAAAAGACGTAAAAAACATCTTTTAGACATCTAGTGGCGTAGCTACCAGGGATTACGCGGGACAGTGCCCCGGGCCCTCAAGCTCAGGGGGCCCTCGAATCCTCACCAGAAATCTTTGTAAGAAAATTGCGTCAATCGCTTTAAAATTGCATTTTTCATATATTTGTTATATAAATGATTCAAGAGAAAAGTAGAAATCGGTAAAAAAAACTATGATGAATATTAAAAAGTTGTAAATATAATTGTTATTTAGTCAGTTGGTAGGCCCGAACTTTATCCAAAAAACCCTTGAATCTTCTCTATTTCGTTTTATTAGCCAAACCTACACCAAGTATTAATTGTAATTTATGTTGTTACTGTTTAATATTTTTATTACCTGCCCTGCAGTGCACAAAAAAGAGCTTAAGTAGCTTAGCATTTTTATTAAAGTATTTGTATATTTCATATCTTTGTTTGATAAAACTTAATCAGTTTACATTGCAGTGGGACCCAAATTTTTAATTTGTCCCAAGGCCCTTGATTACCTAGCTACGCCACTGTAGACATCATTTCGTTTTAAAACGTTTTCTTGACGTGTTTTACCCGGTAAGTAAACACCTAAAGTTTTTTACTTCGTCTATATTAAATCCATATTTACTTGATATTTTTTTAATAAAGACAAGTAAAATATTTGGCGCTACTTTAATATTGGTTTTTAACGTTTTTTAATTGGCTGTAAATGTTGTCGCCGTCACATGTTGTCACCCAATATGAATTCAATTTAGTTTTGAACAACTCTATTGGTTCATGCAAAGTTATTGTTACAATAAACAAAATCACATAATAAAAAACACGTTGTTTTAATTAAAATGTATCATCAATTATGAAAAATTTATTTATTTTTAATTGTAAAACTAATCCGAAAATTTTTTTTAGTTATGTAAAACGTCAGCATTCATACAAAAATAAAATCTTTTGTCTCATGGACTAAAATGGCAAACCATTAGATAAAAACTTTATTGTTTACTGTTGCATTAATTAATACTATTTTAAAGCGTTTTCTCTGGTATCTAACCAAAACATACCAGGATTTGATATTAGCTTCTTATTTTTTAAAGACAATTTTGAAGCTTTGTTTTTTGGCTCTTAACAGTAGAAAATGACGAGTTATTCATAAAATTCAGAATCATGTTTTTAAACATAGTTTTGTTAATGCAAAGTAATGATATTTCAAAGTAGATCCAATGTATTTTTATTACTATACTTGGTACTTAGACGCTCATATCCTACTTGGTATTGTCAATACTGGTAAATACTTTGGTATGTATATAATAAACAATGATAAAAATAGAATGTCCAACTAAAAAAAAGTAAAACTTTTTAAGTCAAATTGATAATTGCATTTGGATTTATCTTCAAAGTTTTTTAATTTTTTTCGGTATCTATTCGAATTTAAATAAATTCTAACTAAAAGTGCTTAGTGCCTCCCCACCCCCTCCTTTTTGCCTTTTAAACTATGTACGTGAAACGCTTTTTAAAAGATTTTGACGAATTCGATTGATTTTTGAATATAGATTGGGCAAGGCCGTCCCGAAAGAGGGGAGTGTCCTACCCCTAAATTTGTCATTTAATCATTGGAGTTGGCACAATGAGCAAGTATGAATCTATAGTTAGCAAAAATCTTTTTTTGTGTGTGTGTCTCTAGTTGGTAAAAAATACATACAACACCCCCTCCATGAAAGGCCATGGAAGGCGTGACGGCCAT
The DNA here is from genome assembly GCF_022113875.1 of Hydra vulgaris. NCBI lineage: Eukaryota > Metazoa > Cnidaria > Hydrozoa > Anthoathecata > Hydridae > Hydra > Hydra vulgaris. The sequence continues at coordinate 15,749,543 of NC_061165.1, forward strand.
TTTGAAAACCATTGGAAACCGCAAACAGTTATGGATTATAATAAATGCGTAAAGTTTCCTATGAAAGCATGCCAAAAGCTGGAATCCTATCTGTATTTTTAGCATAGACTAGATTTGCTTTTAACAACCTTTCATGGGCAATTTTTTTTTGATGTGATGTGAACATTTTAGATAAACTGGTCGACTTATGAAAAACTTTTATATTATAAGAGATCTTTCTAAGTAATTAAAGATACACTCCTTCCCCCCACCAAAAAAAAAAAAAAAAAAATTACAAAACTATAAAAATTAATGTTTATTTTCTCGTGCATATTCATTTAAAAAGTGATTGAAGGCGCAAAAAAACTACTCTATGCTTTTATATAGAGTATGCTTTTCTACTACACTTGAATTTCATTACCAAAAATCTTAAGTGAGGTTAAAGCTTTAAAGCTCACATCTTAAAATATGAATTTTAAGGTTTTTACTTTTCTAACAGATTGAAATACATTTATTGTAATAACATTTATAAAATTTTATGCTTAAGTATTTCTTAAATGTTATTAATGTTTATAATTACAATACTAAAATGATAATAATTTATAAAAATATATTATTTTTAAAATAAATCTTTTAATTTTCTAAAAGGATTTAATTGGAGCTGCATTTTTTTATCATTTTAATTTATAAAACTCATTAAAAACACTGTTAATGCAGATACTAAGCTATGATGAAAATTCTACAAAGTATATATATATATATATATATATATATATATATATATATATATATATATATATATATATATATATATATATATATATATATATATATATATATATATATATATATATATATATATATATATATATATATATATATATATATATATATATGTATATATATATATATATATAACATGTTAGTGTATTCTACAAATAGAGTGCTAAATATTCTTAAAAAACAGAGCAATAATAAATTAGTAAAAACACTTATTTACTTTTTTATACGGTAATGTAAATACATCAAAAACATTTTTAAACACAAGTAAAACTCTGTACAACCAATATAAACTGTAAATATTCTACTTTTATATGCAACTAATTTAAAAATAATTTTTAGAATTTTTCAGTTTATGTAATTACTTTTGTAATATTCTTTTTTATAGTCATAAAATTAATCCCATGAAAGAAATATATTAACTTTTATTTCATTACAATCACAGATGTACTAGTTTTCAAATTACTTTTGTCATCTGCCCATTATTGACTGACTAAGTTTCACAAGCATTTACATTCTGCATTATTCCTCATTTCAGTAAATACAAATGATGCAAATATTTCTAATATCTAAAACTTTACTACTGCATAGGCCAAAGAATATAAAGATAGATACATATAGCAAAAAATATAAAGAACAAAATCATCTTCCAGCTTTTCAGAGAATTATTTAAACCAGTTTTAATAAAGCATTAAGAGTCAAAATTCACATTATAATTTATGACAGGAATAGGTATTATACATTATATAGGATCTTTTATTATTATTATTTTATAAAAAAGTAGGTTTCAGTTTTGCATTCAATAAAATAAAATTTTTATGATACTATAAACATATTTAGAGACAAAAAATAAAATTATTCATGTTGTTTTGAAAAAAATCATGAAAATCAAAACCATTTTGAAGCATACTTTCTATGGAGAAAATGTGACATTTGCTGCAAATACAAAACTGCACATATTCCAATTGGAATATGTGCAGTTTTGTATTTGCTCATTGTAAGAAATATTTGTTTAATTTTTTTTATAATAACTTTTCTTGACAATAATACTTGCACAAAAGTGTTTTGTTTACACCAAAGTGTTTTATTGATAAAAAAAATGTTTTTTAGACAATTGCACAGTTACACAATACTTACATACACAATAAAGTCCATTCTTGTTGAAAAATAAAGTAAAACTATATTTTCATCTCTAAGATGAAAATATAGTTTTACTTTATTTTACCTTAGAGTAATAAGATTTACTTTTTTAGCATTGTTTTAAACTTAATGACTTTTTAAAAAAAATATTCAGCAAATGTATAAATTTTAAATAGACATTTAAATAGTTTTTGGTTCATTTAGTTATTCAATGGGATGGTCACTACTAATCTTTCATCATACTTACCGCAGTTGGTTAAGGTAAACGTATATAAATTGGTATTTTATAAAAATCTGTTAGAGTTAAAGATTATTATTACTTCCTTATTTTCAAGCGACAAATTAAACAGAATTGTATTTATATAGATTATTCCTTTATTGGGTTTAATAATAAGTTTCTTTTATTAGTTTTTTATTTCTGTTTTTCCCAATATGAGTATGAGTTGATTTGGTCATTTATAAGGTTCTTGTCAACTTTCTTGAGGCATATATTTATCTTGTTACAGGTTGTTTCAAATTTTTGAAATTAAGATATGTTTATTGTTAATTTTTTTAAAGTTAAAGTGGTACAAAATTACTTTTATTAGGGTCTTGTAAAGTTAAAATAAAAATTTTTCAGGGGTCCCAAAAGATCTTTAAACATTTTACAGGTCGCAAATATTAAAAAATAATAAAATTAGGTAGGACTATGAGAAAAAAATACTGAAACAAAAAAGAAACAAAAAAATGCGTGTTATTGCATAATACTTTTAGTATCAGTCAAACTACACAATAAATTTGCTTGTTTTTTTATTTGATAAACTTTTGCTTATACATTAGATTTTATAGCAAGTTCATGTAATTATTTAAATTCAAATGATATTTGGTTTATTTAAATTTAATAGTTAAGTAATTTAAAAGCATTTTAAAAGTTTATTTACAAAGTATGTAAAACAATGATTCAATCAAAATTTAAGTTCAACATTAATGTTCAATCAAAGTTCAACCATTCATGTTCTATCAAAGTTCTAACATTCAGGTTCAGTCAAAGTTCACCAAATCAGGTTCAATCAAAGTTTAGCCATTCAGTTCAATCAAATTGAGTTGAAAAAATTTGTCAAAATGTAAAAAAAATTTTTTAAATAAAGGTTTGTGAAATTATTTTCATAAAATATTTTTCTTATAAAAAAGTATTAAAAATAAAAAAGTATACCGAAATTTTAAAAAAATTTAAAAATTTCTATTTGAACTCCAATGCAATTAAATATTAACAGTTTCATTTGATGCTACAGTTTTTCTTACATATTCCTATTAAAATATAAGTCTTTTTTATCTGTCTACTGGCATATCAGCTACATAGCCTGTTTACATAGTTTTTTAATTTTCTTTAAATATAATGATGAATATAACATGATAACCATTTTTAAAATGCTTTTAAAATTTTAAAGTTTTAAGTTGTGTTATGAAAGATACCTGAAAAGGTTTTCTTTAAATTTTGAATCACTGCACAAACAGCATTTAATGTTCCTTTTTTTTTTTGATTTAGATGTTCATACCATTGTTTTATTTAATTTTTGTTAATGTTGGTTAATAGTTTCAATTATTACTTGAGCATCCACTTACACTCATAATTAAGGATACTTTAGTTGTTGATATTTATTTTTTATTACTTGTAGCACATATCTTAAAGCCTATGTCAGATGTTTATCAATATGACTGATATTGGTAAACTATCTCTTATTTAATATTGATCTAATTGGCATTTAAAAAGTTATACAACAGAATCACCACCAATTGCTGTAAACAATTGTGAACTCTATATAGCACAGAGTTGTAAAACACAAGTAAATTAGCTCAAAAAATTACTTTAGCTTTTGTCTATTGACAATAAGAATTTAAATTGTCTAAACTGTTTGTATTTATTATTATACTGCTTGCAGGCATATTTAAGCATTATGATTTCACATGTAACTTGCTTTTAACTTAACTACATGTTAAGTAGTTATAAACATTTTTAACTTAATTGCATATTTTTGCTTTTTGTTTAACTTGCTGAACCACTTTAATTAATAAGCAAATCAAAATCTCCTTCAGTATTATTAAACCATTATTTTTTGCCTGTAAAAAATAAACTGAAAAGTTGAAAAGTATTTAAAAAACCAAAAAACCCGACAAATAAAGTTCCTAATTATTTATATTTTCACTATTGTGTTTTCTTGGAATATCTGGGAACCCTATAACTATTGTATAAAGTTATTACTGCATTCTACTTCATAAAAATTATTAAAGAAAAAAGTTGCACTTTCTTAATTGAACCTCTAAAAGTGTTTGTGTTTTCTTAGTTTTAATTTTTTATTTTATTTTTTATTTTTATTGTGCTTTGTAATAATATGACATGTTCTCATTACTCAATAATTTATGTTCCTAATTACTAATAGTTGAGAGTCCTATTTTTATATCTTTTTTTTTTAGCTTTTTTATTCATCACTCATACAAAAATTTAAAAAGTTTGGGAAAAAATTGAAAATAATTCAGCTAAAAGCAAAATTAATAAGAAAATAAAAGAAATTATATCCCAGATTTTTCAGATATTTTACTCAAACAGTTTTCCGGATTTTTAAAATATGCCCTGGATGATATTTGGACCAAGGATATTAAAAATAAGAACAAAAAGAAACAGCAAAATACACAAAAAATAGAAAACATTCATAGATGTATTATCTTATTTATAAATCTTTAAACATCTTATCACCTAAAGTTTAATAAAATGCAAAGTATTTAATAAAGTGACCAACAGCTTTATTTTTATGTAAAAGATTTTAACTTTATTATATTTTGTTATGTGCTCTCCTACTCAGAAATATTTTGTTATGTGCTCTCCTACGCGGATTATATTTTGTTATGTGCTCTTCTACACAAAACAGAGGGCTTTAAATATAAAGTTCTATTTATTTTTTATTTTTTAATTTTTTTATTTTGAATTTTCATGCTATATTTTTCTAATAAATATTCTTATATCTGAAGATACTGTTCGCTTAGCATAGGAACAGCTACAAATAGTCATTAAGACTAATTCAAAGTAGCGTCCGTTATTGACCAACATTTTTGCATACTGAAGTACTACTCAAGAGCCGAGTTGGCGGTGGCAGGATTTGAACTCGTATATAGCTCTAATAAAATCTTAAACATTAATATATATTATAGCTCTAATAAAATCTTAAAAAACCAGAAGTAATGTTTTAATTTTGGGGGTTAAGTGAAAAATATAAATTAATTTGATTTGCTGATTGTCAGTGTAAACAAAATAATTTCTTTTTTTGAAATAAAAGTAGTTTGTTTTTTAAAAGTTTAATTTCATTTTATCAAAAAAATTTTATCAGCCTACTATTATGCTTAGAAGCAAAATGGCTTCAAAGAGACAACTGAAATGTTTTTTGTTCATTTCTTTATAAATGATTTTGCTAAGTTTTTTAAACTCATAACTTTTATTCTGTTTATGAAATAAATAAAAAACTCAAGATTTCTATTAGACTTATAATTAGGATAGATTTCAATTTACTTTAATTTTGTAAATATTTTTTACTGCTGCTTTAGTTAAGAGCTTTTTTTGTTTTAATTTACCTCCAGAGGCGACCTCCATAGTCAAGGAAGCTAAACTTTTATTACAAAATTTTTTTATTTGCACTCTCTCTTTACCCTAAATTTAACACAAACATTGTGTGAAACACTCTGAATTTTAAGCAACCATTGCATAAAGAAAACAGATTGAGAGCAGTACTTTCAGAAGAGTTGGTTAAATTTGCACCTCAAGTTTCTTGTTTTTAAGCCAAGTGTCTTAGAGTTTTTTGTCTATATTAATTTTTTCAAGTTGCATAATTTTGGGATGCTGAAATCCATGATACCATTAATTTGCTCTATCATTAGGATTTCCTGAGAAAAAGCATAAAGTTTACTTTTAAGTTTTAGTATATTTACAAATACTTCAAAATATACTTTATGGTTTTTCTCATAAAATCTTAATAATAGATTAAAATCAATGGTTTTGCAACAAACACTTAAGTGTAATACATTTATAACATTATATGTATTTTGATTTTAATTATATTTATGTGCTTATTTTTAGTTTAACTAATTGCAATTATTATGTAAATGGTGAATACGTCTAGTAGATCATGCAAGCTTTGTCTTGACTCATTCTGCTAAGTTTGTGATTACTATATTAGTCCAACACAAACTAAACATAAATTTTCAGCAATAAAAAAATTCATTACTGCATATCATGCTTATTTTGGCTATGAGTGATCAGGACAAATCTTGGGCACCACTTTACAACTGTAGCAGCTAAAGATCAAATTTGGAGGAATGGAATCCGAGAGTCAATACCTTTTTTGATTCCAAGAATATGGAGAGTAGCAATGAATTATCATTTAGACTGCATCAATCTGACAATCTGCATGGTTCATATTTCACAGTATAAAAAGCTGCATGACAGGCTGACTCTAATTTGTTCAAGTATGCCATTATCTATTGAACCAGTTCCATACAGTGATGAATTGCCTGTTCCTACTTTACCTCAATCCAAAGAAGTGGCTGCATATCATTCTGAAGAAGATACAACAAATTAAATTAGTGAATATGATTTCAGATTACTGAATGATTTGCTTTATTTCTCTAATCAGATAGAACTTGATGATTAAGTTCAAGATTTAAGTCTCATTAAATCATATGCCAAATTTCTGACAACATCTTTGAAAGAATGGAATTAATTAGATCCAAGCTGAGAAACTGCAAAATACTAAAAGGAATTTAACATTTGCATGCTTTTATGGAGTATCAGAATTCCTGTGTTTGGACCAACAAATATCCCAGCTGCAATTTTTGTATCTAACAGCTTTGGAAACATCTGCCAAATATGTTGGAATGCTACACTAGCTGGGTTTAATGTTTCTACCGTATTATTTGACAAGATCTAGTTTAATATGAAGAGATGAGGCGAGAAGTAATTAACTTAATGTCATGACGTTGGTAATTTTTTTGATGTAATTGGCATTGTTCACAATTCTGAAAAGTAAAGATAATTCATTGGCAACACAAAAAAGAAGTTTTGATCCATAACGAAAATCCCAGTAGCTTATTCTGTTGATCTTTAGGAAGACTACAAGAGCGTGAAATAGTTGCTTGAAAAAATCAACTTGACTGTTATAAGTAGGATGTATGTAGAGATTTTAGGATGCTCACAGTTTTTTTGGGGTCTACAAGAAAGGTACATAAAGTGTTCATGTTTTTTTTTATTATGGGATAGCAGGGCTGTGGATCAGCACTTTAAAATAGGAGCGGCCAGTAAGGGTACATTTACAGCCTGGCTTACACATTGTTATAAATCAATCCCTTATACCTCTTGAGAAGATCTTACTTCTCGCCTCATCTCTTCATATTAAACTAGATCTTGTCAAATAATACGGTAGAAACATTAAACCCAGCTAGTGTAGCATTCCAACATATTTGGCAGATGTTTCCAAAGCTGTTAGATACAAAAATTTCAGCTGGGATATTTGTTGGTCCAAAGATTAAAGTTATGTTTGCATATAAGGAGCTGGAGGAAAAAATGTCTGCAATTAAAAAAAAAAGGAGGATTTGCAATTAGACACATTGTTAATAATTTTTTAGGTACTAATAAGAGTGATAGCTAAAAAAACTTGTTGAAAACTTAGTTGTAAATCATATGCAGGTATGTAATGCAGAATGTCAATAAAACTGCATTATCTGCATTCACACTTTAAATTTTTTTAGATTAAGTTTAGGTAATGTAAGTGAAAAACGTTTTTACCAGGATATTCTTGAAATAAGCAAAAAAGATACCAGAGCAGATAGAATGCAGCTATGATGGGTGACTACATCTGGTGTTTTGTACTTGATGGCAACAAACTTCATAAAAAAAACCAACGTTCTACTGTTCATTTTTAGTGTTTTATAAAATTGTCAGAGAATATTGCAATTACAATCTTACATTACAGTATAATGTAACATTATATAATATATAAATGTGTTGTAATGTACTATTATGTTTTATAACATAACACAACATTTTTCAATAGTAAATGTTATATATTTACTAAAGGTGTCAAACAATAATTCATACAATATGAATAATATAAATAATAAAATTAATTAAATTTTTTGATTTTATGGTCAAATGGTTTATACAATAAAATAACTTATGTCATATTTAAATAAATTGTCGTGCTCAAATAAATTTGGAAATATTAAAAAGTTTTGGTATATAAAATACATTAAATTTTATATACCAAAACTTTTTGATTTCCTAATTTATTTGACCATGAGATAATAGTTCATTTGAGTAGCAACAATGGTAGTTTTTTGTAGAAAGATGTTTAGAAAAAATGCAACCTGTGACTCTGACTTGGCAGATAAAGAAGATTACAAAACTGTTTTTATTTTTCTAACTTTTGACTTTTAAAAAGAAAAATCATCAATAGAAGAACAAGATCAAATATGACAACATTACAAGAGATTTATAAAGGTAGAAAGTGGAATCAGTAAGATTGATAATAAATTGAATATAAGCTGAGAGGTCAGTTATCAATATAATTCAAGAATAAATAAAATAGAGAACTCATTAAGAGTGTGGAGCCATTCATCTGTTTAGAATTATCAATAGGATCAGTAATGGTTTTTCCATTCACCAATTGTAAGTATTATTAGTATTCAACAAATTTGATCTTTTAAATATTAATACTTTTGAATTTTGTTTTAAAATAATTAAATTATTTAGATTAAAATAATTGCTATAAATAGCTATTTAATAAATTAAATCCCGAGGTTACTTGAAATAAAGAAGGTTGTTATCCATCGAGGATAATTTTATTAATGAAAGAAAAGAAAGATTCAGTAATTCAATTATAAAAGTTTCCAGGTACACAGAGAAAGAAAAAAAAAAAAAGATCAACATGCCTTAATTAAAGTCTTTAATAGGTCAAAAACTTCATTTAATGCACAATATAATTTTTCTTTTTTATGTTCCAAATTAAGTAAACTATTAGATTAAGGATGAGATTTAGAATGAGATATAAAAAGTTTTTAAGTTAATTTTGAATTTTTTTTTGAAATAGATCCATTCTGTAATAAAAAATTTTAAAATTTCTTATTAAATTGTCAGAAAATTGAAAATTTTTCAATTTGTATACATTTTGTAGGGAGTGCAGTCACATAAGTAAGTATTTTTAAAAGGCCAAAAAATAATTTTTTATTCCCCTTTGTATCTGTTTTTAAAATATGGTTTTATACTAGATAGGAGGAATGATTATATAATTTGAGTGGCTGAGGGAAAAAAGGTAGCTGTCAAGATTTTTGTAACATAAAATTATAATATTATAAAGAATATTACAAAATATATTATATATAATAGTATAATCAACTTGTTTCTTCGCACAGCGGCCTTGTTTGTTGAAGTTTGTGTTTCGGAATTGTAGAATTGAGAGAGGGTTATAATCACAATTAAGTAGCCTCTTTGTCTTTAATGACTTTGGGGAGGTGAATTAACATATATATATATATATATATATATATATATATATATATATATATATATATATATATATATATATATATATATATATATATATATATATATATATATATATATATATATATATATATATATATATATATATATATATATATATATATATATATATATATATATATATATATATATATATACATATATAAAATAGATTATTATTTTTTGTATTTTGTTTTAGGTTAGAGAAAATCTTTTAGGTTTTTTAGGACAACGGTCACAGTTTAAACTGCCTACAACCAGTATCAACCATCATACAACCAGTATAATTACTCTGCAATTCTCTTTATAATTAAAAGTTTAAATAAAGTGTTTACCAAGTTTAAAAGCATTCTCTGCAGTTATTCACAAAATGAAGCCATTTTAATTCTATTATAAGAATGAATATAATAAAGACATTTTAAATCTAATATAAGTTAAAAATACATGGAAATTTACTTCATGTTAAGTCTTTTATAATTAACCAAAGAAAAACTCTCTGTTTTATTTTCAAGTAAAATCCTAAGTTATCCTTGTTTTATTTTTTGTTAATAAACATTTCTGAATACAGTTTACCTATTTGCCCTGCCAATCAAAAAGGCCTTTGGTACAAAAATTGAGTTTTTTGATTTGCGTTTTGAATACAATTTTACATAACATGTGGCTTTTATATCTATTTCAATAACCAAAGCATGTTTTTATTTTGGCGTTGCATATAGTTTTGGGTGCTAGACCTTAGTCTGCAAGCTCTATTTTTAATATATCCATTTTTGTTTTAACTAGCTTTTGAAAGTAAAGCAAGTAGTATAATGTGTTACTATTTTTTTTATAGACGTTTAATGTCAGTGAAGTTGATACAGGTAACAGCCAATCATTTTGTTATTTATTTTTTTTTTTTAATGTATTGATAAACTTTTTTAGTTAAAAAACATAAAAAATATTTTTGCCGAAAAAATAAAGTTTTTGACCTAGAAATAAGACCTAATTTGTAAAAGATGTCTGTTTGCTAATAATAAATTTTTCAAATTATTTAGTCTGCTAAACAATTATAAAAATTTTTTAAAAAGTATAAATGTGTTGCATTTGAGTTTTCATTCTCCAACTTTTGTATTAAAACTTGAAATAAGTTTTAAAGTTTTCAAAATTTTTTAATAAGTTTACAGTAATCTTTTTATTTCAACTTGAAAAAAATCTTCTCCTCTAAATCTTGTCCTCTAACTGAAGATGTAGTTTCCTTAATTTTAATTCTTTGTGACACTAAAGCAGGAGATCCAGGTTTGAAATGAGCTTTGAACATATTTCGCCTCATGGTAAGGAAGGAGGCATGAACTTTCTGGTTAAATGCACTTCTGTGATGCTCTGTTACAAGACCATTAGGACTTTTTGGGGCACCTAAAATAAAGAATTAACAACAAAAAAAAGGATTTTTTAATAAATAATATATCAATTATTATGGTACTGAAAATGAATTAACTTTATGTAATTTAAATTTAAGGAAGATATGTTGGACTTGTTTCTTCAGCTATGTCAGTGAGCAGAGTTATAAGCAGGTATTTTAATTATTTTTTCAATTTGATATTTTTCAGCAGATCAGCTAATTAAGTATTAAAAATAATTTTAATCTTAGCTGTCAAAACAGCAAAGTTTTTGACTTCAGTGGTTGAATGGCTTCTTTTTTTTTTTGGAAAATTTCAAAAAATAAAAAAGGCTAAATCTTATTTTTATGTATCATCAAAATATTACATTATAATTATAATTAAAAAAAAAGTATAATTCCACTTTTGCAAACAAAGCACAAGTTGTTTTGGTCGAGCTTTTCTATATATATATATATATATATATATATATATATATATATATATATATATATATATATATATATATATATATATATATATATATATATATATATATATATATAATATATATATATATATATATATATATATATATATATATATATATATATTATTCTGCTGGTTGTCCTTATTACCGTTTTTAGACTTTATGTGGAGCTATGTAGATTGATAATTTTTTTTATCAATACTATTCTGATATTGAAACACTTGTATGTTTAACCAATTTTCTACTTTACTTTTATCACTTTAGAAAAAGTACATTTTACTATGTAGGTTTGAGGCTTGATATTATTAGTTTGTTTTGGATTATTTTGTTTTACATATTTTTGATTTTGGTAAAAAAACCTTTTCTATTTATTTAAATACCTGTTTAGGTGGTTTTTACAATACCAATACAAAATGTAATTATTTGTGTACAAACTGTTAATTTAATAACAAAAATACTCCATTAAAAAACACAGAGTTTTGAACTTAAGATTTATTTTCCTTCGTTAAAGAAATAAGTCAGGTTAATCTACATAAATAATTTTTAGTATCGTATGGTGTAACCATCGTAAATACTAATGTTCCGCTTCAAGAAACTATTGATATCCCAGTTAATTTGATTATGCTTAATAATAAAAATATTAAAATTACTAAAAACGATTTTAAAAAATTATTTAATTTCTTTATCTCGCAAACACATTTTATTTTTAAAGGACATACTTATGACCAAATAGATGGTGTAGCCATAGGCTCCCTACTAGCACCTGTTCTTGCCAATTTGTTTATAGGTCATTTTAAAAATGGATTAAAAATTGCAATGGTGTTAAGCCAGTTTTCTATAAATGATATGTTGATGACATTTTTGCTGCTTTTCAGTCAGAAAATGAAACATGTATTTTTCTTAATTATATAAATAGTAGACACAATTCTATTTCTTTCACTATGGAACAAGAAGTGAATTTGACATATCCTTCTTGAACTTAACTTTACACAAAATAAATTCTACAGTAACTATTACAGTTTTTCATAAAAAACCTACTCTGGTCTACACACCAATTTTTATACAGAGTATAAAAATTGGTGTGTAGACCAAAAAAAAGCTTTCGTACAGAGTCAGTCTTATCAAATGCTTAATCGATAGAACATTTAAAATCAATAGTACTAATCTAGGGTTTAACTCCGACATGAACAACCTTTTCAAAGTATTTCAAAGAAACATGTATCCATCTTGGTTTTTATCGAAAATATATAAATCTTATTTAAACAAAATTAACACAAACAACCAAAATCAAAGAACCTTTGTGTAAAACAAAGGTTCTTTGATCTTTGATTTAAACTATCATTTTTAGGAAAAATATCTGATTTAACTAAAAAAAGATTGAATTCAATTGTTAAAAGATATCGTTGTTCTGTAAATTTTAAACTAGTTTTTGTTTCACTAAAAGTTTCAAAATTTTTTTCCTCTAAAGATCCTATTCCTCTAGAGTTCAAATTGTTTGTGGTCTACAAAATTGTATGTGCAGGATGTAACTCCTGTTATATAGGCAAAACTACTCGCCATCTCAAGACACAGATAACTGAACATTATAAGAGAGACAAAAAATCACATATCTATAAACATCTCCATGGTAATGAAAATTGTTTTATGCAATTAAATGGAAAGTGTTTTTCCATTTTAGATTCAGCATCTAATAAGTTTGAATTAAAACTTAAAGAAAGCATGTTCATGGAATGCTTAAAACTTGGTATGAACAAACAGGTCAACCATATCGAAATGACACTTTCTGTTTAGTTATTACTTTTTATGTAATTTTTTATTTACCTATTCTTTCGTCACTTCCTATTCATTTTTTAGTATGACTTGTTATTCTTATAATAAATTTTGTTGTATTTTTGTAATTAAATTAATAGTTTGTACGCAGATAATTCCATTTTGGTATTGGTATTTTAAAAATCGCTTATAAAGGTATTTAAGCAAATTTAAAAATTTAACTTCAACTGATGAAGACTAGTGATAGTCGAAAACATGTATTGTTCAGAATTAATGAATGGTTTTATTAATTAAAAAGTTTGTCTTGTTTGTTAAAATATATGTATATGTATATATATATATATATATATATATATATATATATATATATATATATATATATATATATATATATATATATATATATATATATATACTAGGTTGGTTGAAAAGTTCGCGGAGCGGCACCTATGTTGCAGTAGTAGAAACAAATTTATAACTGTATTAAACGTATTCATTCTTCGTATGAACGCATAAAAAATTTCAAGTCGATATGTCATTTCAGTCTTTGTTTACAAGCTATTGAAATTAGACGTGTCATAGTATTTTTTAAAATGGAAAATATTGAACATCGTGCTGTAATAAAATTCTTTGTGAAAAAAGGTTTAAAGCCCATGGAAATTCATAATGAAATGGTAAATGTGTTGGGTGATGATGCTCCTTTAAAAACAACAGTATGCAAATGGGCTGCGGAGTTTCAACGTGGGCGTTCAAGCCTTGAAGATGACCCTCGCTTTGGACGTCCAAAAAGTGCTACTACTGAAGAAACAATTAATGCTGTGCATGACATGGTTATGGATGATAGACGATTGACCAAACGTGAAATTGCTGAGGCTGTGGGCATCTCAGATGAACGGGTATTACACATCTTGCACGATGAATTACGTCTGAGAAAGCTGTTGGCAAGATGGGTGCCGCATTCGCTAACTCTGGATCAGAAACGCACTCGAGTAAAACTTTCTCAAGAACATTTGGCCCGTTTTCAAAAGAATAAAACAGATTTTGTGCGTCGATTCGTAACCATGGATGAGACTTGGGTTTACCACTATGATCCGAAGCTGCGACAACAAACTGCAGAGTGGACAGAACCCAGTTGTTCAGCTCCGAAGCAAGTGAAGGCGTCAAAATCGTCAAAGAAGGTTATGGCATCAGTTTTTTGGGATGTGAAAGGAATTTTATTAATAGATTACCTTCAAACCGGTAAAACGATAACAGGTGAATATTATAAAAATCTTTTGGACCAGTTGGATAAAAAAATTCGTGAGAAAAGACCTGGTTTGCTGCATAAAAAAATCATTTATCACCAGGACAACGCACCTGCTCATATCAGCGATGTTGCAAAGGCGAAATTGGTCGAATT
>NC_061165.1:15769013-15775823 GCF_022113875.1 Hydra vulgaris
ATGTTTTTGATGTTTTATAAAGATAGCTTGTGCTTTTTTTTCAATTTCCATTAAACTCGTTTTAGGTTACCAGGAGTCCTAGAGTCCTTATTTTTGCCTGGAATTGGGAATCTTGTGAATCCATGAAGATTTTGTGACTCCTGGACTCTGCTATTATTTTTTTAAGTTATTAAGGTACTCCAAAAAGTAACAAACAGTGTTGTTACAGACCACAGCAGAAGAAAACTTAATCAAAAGTTTACATCTTCTTATCATCATAGTTCATTTTAAAGTTAGTTACTTTAGAGTTAAGTTCCAAGTAAAAAATTGTTTATCTGCGGAGAATAATTCTGTTTTAAAAATATCTGCATTTTGGTTAGTTACATTGCTTCTGAAAAAAGATGAAACTGGCTAAAAATAAATATTTCATTAATTTGTGGTAACACAAACTGTTTGACATTTTCTGAACTAGAAATACATTATCATGACAACTTATGCCTTATGTCATTGGTTTTCTGCTTACTCTGCTTACAAAATGCTAAATTATTCACACACAAAAATGTTGAATGAAAATTTGCTGTAAAACTTTATTAGTTTAGATGCATGAATCTGTTTCTTAACTCACAGAATAATTAAAATGACTATAAAAATATCTCAACAAACAAAAAAAAATGCTTATGCAACAAGTTTATGAGTACTTACTTTTAATAAGTGCAAATAATATCTTGTAAAAGTGCATTAAACATAATGTTAAAATGCAAACTTGTTACAGATTCAATTCAGTTATAGATAATAATGAGAAACACATTACAAAATTTTGTTTTAATAATGTGTTTAATATATAACTAACCATTATAAAAATTTGCTATGTTTTCGAGGGGTGTTATATAAGAAGTTTTTTAAAGCAAATTAGTCAAATTTTTTTGAAAAACAATAAATTTTTTTTAGTTTTATCAAAATGTTTTCTTGTTACTTTTTTGAAATAAAATTTATAACAAACTGTAGTCTTTTTATTTTCATCTTTTCGTTTTGTACTACACAATTATTCACTGCCCAATTCTATTTTATTGCCTAATTAACTGTTTCAATTTATTGTCCAACTACATTTTACATTGTATAAATATAGACTAGTTTATTTTTCCAAATATATAAAGTATTATTAAAATTTAGTATTAAAATTTAGTATTTAAAATTAGTATTAAAATTTTATCAAAATTTGGACAAGCAATTGTGATTTTGAAAATAAATAAAAAAAGTCTTTGGTCTGGATTTTTTCGCAATAAACTTTTATATTTTATGGTACCTCAAAATTTATCAATTTATCATCTTTTAATAACTCACAGACCTGATCATTTAAAGGAATTATGTTATGTTATATAGTGTACAAAATATCATACAGACGCTATAATATTTTAAAATTGCCTTAACTACACCGAGATTGCATATGATTGGCCAGTGCCTCATAATTATGAGAGTGTGATTATAGTCCTATTAGCAAACAAGATTCTTATCCATCAGTTGGGATCTATATCTTGATTTTTCAGAATATATTATCTATATCTTGATTGCAGCAAATGAATGGCTAAAAACTGTTCTTTAACACGTAAGGAAACCAAAACACTTGCTTTTATGGTGTAGGCAGATGAAATCAAGCTTCACATTGAGTTGCTATGGTACCAAATTTTACATAGCAACAACTTATTTTTACATTAATGTTATTTAAAAAAAAATTATTTGTACTATGTACACTATAATAAATACGTGTATTAAAGAGCAATTCACACTTATTATGGAAATCATATTTATAATTGGATACCTAATTTTTTTAATGGATACTTTTTTTGTATTGCAACAGTATTGAAAGCTATTTCATTACATTTGAACATTTTAAACATTTAAAAGGTAATACTTAGTCACAGTTATTGGTACTTATGTCATTTTAAGATGTAATAAATGAATGATAATGCTGGCTTAACATAAAAGTTTTATTTCATTATTTAAATGTCCCATTTTAAAAAAAAACGCGGAGCTATTTTTCATTTTATTGTTAATATTTTCTGACATGGTGATCACAAAATTGGATATTCACATATTTTTACGTGAAAATAATATAAGCATTTTTAGTTCTAAAACTCATAAACAACTTTTAAGCTATTTAAGTTGCATACTAAAAGTGGATATATATTGTATCAGCAGTGATAAGTTTAATGAATTCACTAAAAAATATAAAAAAAGATGGAGAATTGCATATAATATCAACACTGTATTTGAAAAAAAGTTCATCGATTGGTTTAATGAGAATTAAATTGCTGTAGACAAAAAAGCATTACTATCACTACCACTTCCCCTAGTTACTTTCAGTTCCATGGAAGGCAAAAAGTACAACATGAAAATGCAGGCACAAAAACTAAGCATAGAAGAAGTCAGGAACTAGCAGAATTAAGAACATCAGAGGAACTAATCTTATCTGCTATTCATTTTTTTAAAGCAGGAAGCCAGGCCAAATGATTTACAACTTCTAGGTATTTGACCTAGAAGTTGTGTGGCAGCACACAAAAAGAGATAAAAAATGTTGAACAAATGGTATCAAATAATGAAAACGCAAACTACTCTGGTTTACAGTATGGCTTGTCATCATTACATGCATGGATTAGAACAATGGAATGATGTCTTCACCTTGCTTATTTTAAAGCTGGATGTACTACTGCTGAAAAAGTTGCATGTCATCTTGGTCACATTGTCATCAGCTCTGCCAATAATGCAATAATGCATTTCAAAAGTACTGCCTTAAGGTAAATTTATTTATTAGTAATATTTCTATCCTGAGCTGTAGCTAACTTAGATTTTCTAATTACATGATTGATTGTCTCTTTTATGTGGCTCATTTGTTTGTACAGAACTACAAATGGTATTTCATGCCACAAATTTTGCACAAGATATTGCATAGCCATGATGTTGTGAGGAAAATGGTCTTGCTTATTGGCATGCTCTCTTAGGCACAAGAAGTACGAAACAAGGATTTCAAATATTTCCATGAAAACTACACGCAGATCCAGTTGTTGAAAAACAAACGATGATGTATTATGCCACCTTTTATGCTTATCACCCAATAAACAGCAGCATAAGGAGGTCAAATTCTCAAAATTCAAAATCTCAACTGCCAGAAGGAGTTAGTGATTTCTTCAAGCTCCTCTGTCGACTCACCTGAAATATGATTTCTTATTTTATGCATATGTTTTATAAATACATATGTTTTATAAATTGTTAATGTGTTTCAAATTGTCAATGTTTTATTGCAATATTTTTTGTTTTTATTATTAATGACCTAAATCTTTACCTAAAATTAATTACCTAAATGTTTAATGTTTAATAGTTATTTAAAATAGAGCAGTTAAAAACTTGATAAAGTTTTTTTCAAAAATTCATTTATCTTTGTGTAACTAAGGAAAGTATGTGGTTGTTAACCAATATGGGTATCCATAGCTACTGATTAAAAAAATTATGACCTCCTATTGGTAACTCATGCCTAATTTAGTGAATATTGAACTCGTAAAAAACTGCAACTATCAAAATTGGTTGTTACTATGTAAATTAGGTATCCATAAAACTATGTAACCATAGCAACCAAATGATAAATGTGTATCTCATAAGAAGAACAAATCTCATTTTAATGCACAAACTAATTATAATGTAAATAACATTAAAACATCTGCAACAACCAAAAAGAGGTTTTTGCTAAACAAAATTAGGTACCCATAGCAATTAAATATAAAAGCATCACTTTCATAAGAAGTGCAGACTTCATATTAGTACTCATGCCAAATTTAGTAAATAAAGACCTAATATTTAATTATTTAATAATTTTGTCCATTTAAAGTGAATTCTGGCCCACTGTGATATGTTGGAAATGCACAAGAGAATTGATCTACAGATGTGATACCAACAAACCCAATTAACCTTTACATTACTTTACAGAGCTTATCATTTCAGATGTTTTTTTTTTTCCCTTGCGAAGCCAAGTTTAATGAATTCAATTTTTCCTTATTTGTTATAAATCCCAAATCAATAAGCCAGCAAGAGTCAGCTAGTTCATTATAGTATTCCTTATTGTTGTTTATGTATTTATTTGCTTAATAAAACTTACATATCAAGCTTTCCTTTACTGAGCCAACATACTTCAGTATGCAGAATAAAATCATGTTCTTTTTTTTTAGTATATTCTGACAGGACCTTGAAAAGTTGGTGTTAAAAAGGACCTACTCGAATAGAATTAATTGTTTTTGTAACTATTTTCATAACATGCTCAAATGACAATATTTTATAACATAGTGATGCCTGGTGGATAATACATTGGTAGGACATAAGTTTTAAAATGATTCATCCTTTTTGCAGAGGGCAAAAATCTTTTCTTTTTACCTACCTTGCTGATGCTCTATTGGTGGTTATTGCAGACAGCTTGTACAAAGGCATATTATTTGACTTATCGTATTTTCTGAATGTTTTACAAACATCCTCGCTGCTGTTGAACCAGTCACATAATTTCAAGTCAGTTTTTAACTGAGTTTGTATGTCTGTTGAAATCCCATGTACTCTTCTTGTAATGGTGTTATTTCACAACTGTAAGTCTTGTATTGCTTAGATGGCTGTAAGTCTTGTATTGCTGAGAGGATCTCACGTTTGTTAAATAATCAATCAAACAAACAATCGACACCAGTCAAATAAGTTTGTTTTAATCTATCAACAACAGTTCTTTAAACAACTCACCCTCACTGAAAGGTTTCGTTTTTTTTGTAAGCATGAGAGAAATTTTAAAAAAACCAGCCTTCTTAGAATTTTGCAAATGTTCAGTGAAAACAGTCTGTTGTACAGTTAGACTTGATTTTAGTTGTCATATTTTTCTTTCTTACTTTAGATTTAAGTGGATGATTCTCATCAAAAGTGGCATGAATTGGCTGAAAGTTTCATTCAACATTTTTTTCGGCATTGCAATACTACTAACACACAACAAACAAAAGCAATTTTTTTTTAAATGAGCAAAACAATATGATTTCATCCATTCTGTGTTAAAATTACAGATTCATTGTCTGTTACTTGGTCCACTCATTTTGGGACTAAAAAAATAAAAATTTAATAGCTCAGGTAAATTAAAAAAAGCAAGTACTTTTACTCAGCGTAAAGCAATTACTCTCAGATTAATTGCTTTACATGATGAAATATTTTATCAAAATTGCTCAAATTTGTATTCATGTAAAGCTGGCAATTTACTCCAAAAATCCCCAGTTATTTTAAAATTCTTCCATATTTAAAATGAAGTTAAAGTTATTTAAAATAAAATATTTATTTTGGTTAAATGTTATTGTGAATGAAATCATATAAAAGATAAGCTCTTAATACTGAATATTATCCACTAAATATTGTATCAAAATTTGATTTGCTAAGGTGAAAATAAGATTAAAGAAAATATGTATTGCATCGTTGGAATAATCAGTAATGGCGATGTTGATTTTCAGTTAGAAGTTGATGACTTTAACAAATATGGTAGTTTTGCAGCATTACATTTTGCAACTAGCCATAAAAGATGCATTGATAAAGGCCTTAAATAAAAAGCCATACAAGAAATTCAAAGTGTATTGGCTTCTTTAGAAAGCCCTATATCTAGTGCCAATTTTAGATCAGACAATCTGTTGGTCTAGTCAGTTTATTATGATTGAGAGGCTAATCATAGTTTGCTGCAGTATATTTTTATATTTTAAGTAATAATCATTAAACTATAAAAAGTTCTTTTTTCTTTTTTTTTTTTTCAACAATAGGTGTATTATAAATACACCTGTTTTTGAATACTGGGTAACTCAATGTAATTATGTTATGATTACCTTTTTTTTTATATTTAGTTTTTAAGTTCAACCCTGTTGCTGTTATTTAGTTTAAAGATTCATACATACTTTTATTAAAATCTTTTATTCTTCTAGATTCAAACAGTAAAAACTTAACACCCCCATACCTTGTTTTTGGGGAGTCTGGAAAGAATTGAGGGATGTCTTGCAAATGGCAAGATCTTACTTTTTGTCATTAGCATGAGAATATCACTGCAGGTGAGTTCTTTTTTGATTGGAATTCAATAAAGTATGAATTAGACAAGAAATACAGTGATAAAGCCAAAGATTTAAAAAGGAATGATCAATAGAGAAAATGTGCTACAAGAAAATTTGCTATTTCTTGCAGCAGTTTATGTAGATGTTAGCTGTATGGTTAAGACTAGTAAAGAAAATGTTTATTTCTTTATTATAACTTTATTTATGTAGTTTTATAAAATATATAATCAAAAACCTAATTATATTTCTTTACACCGCTGCAGCTTTGAAAAATTAATTGCAAACTGATTCAACTGGCAAAAAAATGAATAAGAATTATAAACTCAACAAAATCAAGAAAGCAATGTAACTCATGTAACTCTTTTTCAGTTCATGTTGCTGACTCTGATTAAAGATTAAAGAGAATTTTTCTGAAGAACAATTTTAGATCCAGTTTGGTATAATTGAAACAGAATTTTGAGCAGCTCTGAAAACAATTCTGAAAATTCAGTCAACGTTTAAAAATAACTCTTCCAGCCTAGATGAGTTTTTACAACTTAATCCATTAAAAGCTATTAAACTCTTACCTAAAGTTTTATGAAATTTTTGCAAATTTTTTTTGTTGTTGCCCATATCTCAAGTAAGTGTTCAACAACTGTTTTCTGTTTTACTGAACCCAGATGCTTTTTTTTTGTGAACGAATGAGTTTATTTAAATGCCAAATGATTTTTTTGGTGAAGTATATTTTGGATTCATTTTT
>NC_061165.1:15776823-15779323 GCF_022113875.1 Hydra vulgaris
TTTTAACAAACTCATATATGGTTGTTTACCAACTCATATATGGTTGTTTACCAATAAGTCCATTCATGTTGCATGTAATCCTGTTTTACTTTGTTGAGAATTTTCTATAAGAGAGTTTTCACATGAAATATACAGTTTTCTCAATTTTTTTTTAAAGATCTATTCTTCTCTATTCATTATATTAATAATATATATATATATATTATATAATATATATATATATATATATATATATATATATATATAATATATATATATATATATATATATATAATATTATATATACATATATATATATAATATATATAATATATATATAATATATATATATATATATATATATATATATATATATATATATATATATATATATTTTATTAAAAATAAAATATATATATATTAAAAATATATAATAATATTAAGAATGTTATTTCAATATACATTTATTTAATATAATATGGATATTATTTTAATACTAAGTAACTTTGTAACTTCAAACAAACTAAATTTTTTGTTAAATTCATCCAATAAAATTTATTAATACCTTATCAACTTTCCGGATTGTATCATCCATAAAATTTTTTAAAATAAATTTAGATTTGATTGTTCTCATATTGTTGATATGTGTTTCAAATGTAGTTGGTAATATATTATTGCTTTCTTTATATTCTACTGCTAGTCACTTCTAGATATGTTTTCTTTTAGATCCATTTTTTGACAAATGTAAAGTTTTTCTTTCAAACTTTATTATTGCCATGGGGTTGTTTATTTCTCTTTTGATCACATCTTTTCTACTTCCAAAGAAAGAAAAGTGAGTAAATTTTTATATCTAAAAAAAATAACTTTTTTAAAATTGATTATCATTTTCAAACTACTTTTTTAAAATTGCTTCTTATTTTTATTTATTATTTTATCATTGTTTTTATTATTATCATTGTTCCTATTATTATCCTAACATTTGCATTCATATCTTATTTATTGTTTATTTTCAAGTTTCTTATGTTTTAATTTTTATATTTTTCGTTGTTGCTTAATGTTGCCTAATTTTTGGTCGTTAGGGGAAATTCGGATGTTAAAACAGAACAAATTTCACATGAGAATAACAAAAGTGCTGAAAATAATGACAAAGAAAGTAAAGATGATAGTGTGGATTATAAGGAAGCCTTTTCGTTTTTTTTTCGGAAGCCTCAGATCGTTTTCGTTTTTTTTTCGGAAGCCTCAGATCGTTTTCTGAAAAGTCAATTTTTTGAGTCATTACTCAAAAAAAAAAAAGAAAAAGATATCGCATTTTAAAGATATCATATTCTGCTGTAACCGGTTTAAAAACTCAAAATATAAAAGAATGATGTATGTTTATTACAAAAAATTATCAAAAACATAGAATTATCTGATTTAATATTTTAATAAAAATTAATAGTAACAAATAATTTTCAGGCAAAGAAGTTTTCTTCTCTCTGTAATTCTGTATGGTATATTTTCAATGACTGCAGTTGGTTATGAAGATCTTTTGCCAGTTTTTGCTGCTACACCTGAGATTTATAGTATTATTGTAGCTTGTTGTTTTATTTGTTCAATTCATTTTATTATTATTTTTGTAGGCAAATGAATAAAAATAAAACAAATTTATTTATTTGTTACTATTATTATTTATTATTATTTATTGTGTATTATTTTTTCTGAGCTTACTGCAGTTAGACTGTCCAGATTCATAGAGTTTTGAGAGCATTGTAAAAAAAATATTATATTCTACTGCAATACAGGTATAGCAATACTAATATATACAACAATAATAATACTCCATGTTTAATCATCAAAACAGAGTCATGCTAGCAATTATTCCAAAATGAAATTATTATAAATAGTTAAATTATGAAACAAGTAACTTTTATATACATATATATAATTTATATATATATTTATTGAAATTATTTTTTAGATGGATTGAGTATGAATACATCAGACATTGGTTTATTGTATTTATTAACAGGTGTTTCTATGATTGTTATTCAGTTTTTTGCCATCAATAAGGTGATATGTTTTTTTATTCATTACATTATTTAGTTTAATTTCTTTCTTTCAATGATTTTCTTTACTCTGTTGATGACAGACACAAATTTTAGATTTCATATTAAAAAAAAAACATAAAAAAGTCGATTATAAAAAGGTTAAATATAAGATAGAAACGTGTAGGATAAAAAATTGATGGGTGTTGGTTAACAAATAAATGGATGTTGGATAAAAAATAAATGGGTGTTAGATAAAAAATAGATGGTTATTGGATTTATTTTAAATCTTTTTTTTCATATTTTTATTTAGAAATAAAAAAATAGAATGAGCTAAAAGGATTTCAACTTGAATTGTTTTATTTTTTTGAGTATTTTTATTGAATTCAAATGGTTTCACTTTGTTTATATTTTAGAAATAAAATGAGCTGAAATTAACTTTTTTTATTATATAGCGTAAATAACAATAAAATATGAACTTTAATAATTATTATTCT
>NC_061165.1:15781823-15906823 GCF_022113875.1 Hydra vulgaris
ATATATATATATATATATATATATATATATATATATATATATAAAACTAGTATATATATATATGCGGTAGTGGTGTAGTGGTAGAGCGCTCGCTTCATAAACGAGTGGTTCCGAGTTCGATCCCCACCACGTCCCTGGTAGTACCGCGCTCAACTCGTTTCTCCGCGCAGCAGCCTTGCTCGTCAAGGTTTGTGTTTCGGAGTTATAGAGTCGAGAGAGGGTTATAACCACAAATAAGTAGCCTCCTCGTCTGTAGTGGCCTTCTCGGTCTTGAGGAGGTGAATTAAAATAAAAACATATATATATATATATATATATATATATATATATATATATATATATATATATATATATATATATATATATATATATATATATATACCTTATATATATATATATATATATGTATATATATACACAAATAGTATTGTGTACTAAGGTAAGCAATCTGACGTCATACTGAAATAGCCTGCTGCTGGGGGCTTCACTACATACTTCGACTGACAAAATTTATATAACAACATCTAACAAGCTTTTGGTTTTAACACAAGCTTTTTGGTTTCAACATAAGCTATCTGTTTATTCATTAAAAAAAATTGGTTTTATACTTGTTACAAGCATATGTTTGTAATGTTTATGTTACAAGAATATATACCTTACAAGAGTCATTTCATTATTGTGCCATGAAAGCATTCTTTAAACGGGAGTTGTCAGGCATTTTAAGAATTACTACAACTATTAAAATTTCTGCAATAAAAGTAAATGATATATTAATGTAATTAACATATTATTCATAACATTTAGTAAATGTAATTATGCAATAATTTAGAGTGTAATAATTTTATATTTATCAAACATTCCAATCTAATCAAAAACATTTGCATTCAAATCTGCGCTTTTTTTTTATTTTTATTTTTATTTTTTTATTTTTTGTACAGCAACCATGTCTTTTATTTTTATAAAATTAATTTTGTTAACCGTGTTTGTTAATAAATTTTATTAACCGTGTCTTTTAATGTTACTAAATTATTTTTTCATTATTAAATTTTATTATTATTTTTATAAAAATAATAATAAACTTATTTTAGTGAGACATCTTTTTCTTTATTTCACTCATGTCTTCTGTCACTACACTGACTACATTTTTTTTGATTTCAACAGATTATATTTAAGTTTCAACAACTTATAAACTTCAGCTATGCTGATTTTGAAATCTGTTATATTTTATTAAATATAATGCTAGATGTAAAAATTTGCCATTTTAAAAAGTTGAAACTTTGCTACTTCATCAATGTTTTTTAGTACTTTTAAAATTTATCATATTGGAAATTGATATGATTTTGATTTAAGATTTTTAATTAAAGAGCAAAATAAGATTGCAGTGCAAAATGTTTTACAAAATGTTTTGAATAATTTTAAACTGGTTATAAAATTACTAATATAAATTAAAAATGTATAGCATATAAAAAGTACAATTAGATTTATAGAATATGGTTTGTTAATAAATAATCATGTATAAATATTAACATTAATAAATTAATAGTTTATTGTAAATTAGTTTTGATAACTTATTTTCAAATTAATATGTTATAATGAAAATAGAGAATTGTAACTTCCTTAGAAAATAGTAAATATCTGGGAGTCTATTAGTTTAAAAAATTATTTTATTGGAGAGGATAATGTATTATTAAAATTTGTTCAATATCCCTGATAATAGGCGTCAATGATTAATGGAAAACTTTTTGTTTTAAAAAAGAATTTCACAAAAAGTTAAAATTAGAATCTATTCAAATTTAAGAAGAAAGAGACTCTATGACTATTAAAACTTAGTATTTATTTTTTGCGTGAATTTATAGTTTTTTAGAATATTTGATGTTATAATATTTAATATTAAGAGTTATGAATTGTAGCTCATGGTATGTCAAGAGACAAAAAGAGTAAAAATTAGGATTTAGCATTCACAAAGGTCAGAAAAAATGCTATAAGCTAGTTTAGAAATGCAAATATAGCTAAGAGAAGTAAAGATTGGACATAAACTAGAGAGATACGATTGATGTACAGATTATATGTCAATGGAGGCCAATTGAGATGTTTAACATTTTAATTTTAATGGCCATGATTATTTAGGTTAAGAAAACTTGCAACTTATAACTAAAAATGCTAATTGAAACAATTTGGATTAGATAAGTTTTTTAAATAAGATTGATATCTGCGTCTGTAAAATAAATCTTAAGTAATATTTGCATTATGCTTTGAACTTTAATTATTACTTTAGTATGGCATCATCAATATCTCATTTATCCAGATTTTTATTTGTTGTATAAAATACATATAAATATTAAGCTATATGCTGTGGTCAGGATATATTTTTACCAGTAGTCAATTTGGTTATTATTTTAATAAAAATTTTAGTAGTAATTTTAAAGTTTTTACTTGTGTTTTTATTTGTATCAATTATTTTATAGGTATTTTGCACATCAACACTGCTTTATTCTGGTTTAGTTTTTTTACTCCCAACAACCAGGCTAATTAAAAATAGGTAATATATTAATATTTATATAAACTTGAGTGTTTTTGTATTTATTTAAGCTAAAATATTCATTCTCTTAAAATTAGAGAACACATATTAAAATTTATAAAAGCACTACACTATCCTAACTACCATATCAATTTTAATACAAAAAGGTGTTCCTTTAAGTAAAACATATTGTAAGCAACTATTGCATGTAAGCTAAATATATATCAAAATACTAATATGCCAATAAAACTGCAGAAAGTAAAAATATGCAGTATTTAAACTCCAAAACTAAATGTTCATTTAGTTTTGGAGTTAAAATATTGCATGCAAGTGTGCACTATCAAAACCATATCAGATTAGTAGTGAATGGCATATCCCTAAGCATAAATAAATTAGTTGATTTTTTATTTAAGACCAGGCAGTTTGAAGTTCCTTATACAATTTTTCAGCATTTTTGAGCCTATCATGCTTTAACGTTGATTTGTTTCCATATATTCTCAGTCAGAGATTGAGTATTGCATTACAGTGATTTTGTTTATATTAAACCATGTTTCAAGTTTTAGCGTGTGTTTTGGATTTTTATCATGGTTTTGTTGTAACATCTACCTCAGAGGCATATTTTTATTTACAAAAGATATCATTTTATTTTCCAAATTTGAATTATGTATTTGTATATTATATCTTCAATGTGATAGTGTAATCACAATACAGAAAATTCTGAAAAGCACCTCTAAACCATCAAAGTTTTGCCAATCCCATCGTTTAACAATTTATATAATTTACATTGGTTTTAAATGCTTATCAACTTGTTTTCTCAAATTTTATCAACTAGCATTCTTAAATTTTATTACCATCTGAACCTCTCAGGTTAAAATAACTATGCAACTCTGTAATTATGCGACTCTTCATCATCCAAATGGCACCATACTGTATTTTTTTTTTGGTTCTTTTGATTTTATGTTTGTTAACTAATTTATAAAATCAAGTTTTTAAAATTTTTTACTTTTTTTATTCTCTTTTAAAATTTTACACTTTTTACATAAATCACTTTGTGTAGTAAGATAATTATCAATAATTTTTAGTAGTACATAATTATCAATAACTTTTTATTTGAATTTCTTTTACTTTTATATTTATAATGTGTTTTTCTGTTATCAAAATTTACAAATTATAATTTTAATTTATGCTTCGACTAAACTAGATTACAGTTTATTTGCATCTAAAACCTCCAAGGGACCAAAGAAAACGGTTTGACTTAACAAATATTTGACTAAAGTGAACTCCTGTTAAGTTGAACTTTGGCTGTATGAGGTATTAGTTCGAGTATTTAAGCAATTTTTCTTAACTCAATGCTTAAGTATAAACATTAAATATACACCATTATACTAACAAAAACATGAAAAATGTTTCAGTGAACTAATTTACATATTGTATTCACTATGTGTACTCAAAAGATAGCATTAAAAAAGGAATAGCAACACAATGACTTTTTTATTATTTGGTTATAAAATGTCTTAGAGCAACCTTTTTGAGAATCTTCAGATTTAAATTAAAAACATTAGGCTACTGTTATTTAAGTTTTATATGAAATGATTTCTAAAAAAAATTATTTTGATTTCTTAATTACACATATGAAAGTTAACCAAAGAAGTTTGCAGAAAAGGGACAAAAAATTGCTTGACTTAACAAAGTTCAAGTTATCCAAGGTTCCTTAAAATTGCCGAATTAATTACTATTCAAAATTAATCATTTTGAATAGTAATTAATTCGGCGATTTTAAGGAACCAAATCAAACAGTTTATGATGACAAACATTTGAGTTTATTGGGAATTAACTGTAATAGTGTTTTATGTAACAAAAAGTGTTACATAAAACTCTACTATCCTTAATTCACCAGTAGTAGTGTTTTATGTAACACAGGTATTGTAATTACAAAGTATGTCTTCTTTAACTGCATTTTCAGTATTAAGAAAAAAGCTCTTTTTGTTAAAAGTTCTTATGTTTTGTAATGTTAAAATTTTTATACTTATAAATAATAATTAATTTTTAAATTTATATTTTAATACTAATATTTTGTATTCATATAAAAAAAAAACTTTAAAACAGAGTGAGTAAAACAAAAAAGTGAGCATTTAGCAATACAAGAATATATTCCACATTTAAAAGCAAATAGCATACAAAATAAAATTAAAAAATGATTTTATAAATGTTTTACAAACTTTTATTTCTTAGAAAAGAATTTACATTTCTTTTGGTTTTGGAGTATAGTGTATATATAAACAATTAAATATATTATTATATATAAAAAATTGTATGCTGGTGGAATGGACTTGTTTTGTGGCACATCTTATTAGAAAAGTTCAGATAAAAAAAAGTAAAAATTACAACTAAAAAAGATTTACATTTTTGAGTTATGTAGTTTTGAAAATATTCTGTTAATAGATTAAAAGAGGGTTTAGTTTGTAACCCTAAAAACTATGGTCAGGTCCATGGTTTTTAGGGTTGAAGATAAGTAACTGCTAGAAACGGTATGTGTTCAAAGTTTTTTTACATTTATTCTAATATCAAATAAAAACGTTTTTCAAAAAGTTGTGGCAATTAGAATCTAAAATAATATTAAATTTCCCTTTGTTCCAAATTGTCCAAAAATTTTAAAATTTTATAACAAAATTCAAAATCTTTACTATTAGTTTATCCCAAAGAATTTCTAATGGATATAACTTATTGATTTTTCCTAAAATTTGTCCTGAAAATGTCCCGAATGAATGGAAAATGTCCCGAATGTATTGGAAAATTTTAAATGTCAAATTAATTGACTTAAAGTTTAACTGTTTAAATTTTTCCTTTCAGTTTTTTTTTTTTTCTTAATATCAAAAAACATTGAAATTTTTTTAATGAGTTCCCTGCTTACATTTCCAATAGAAAAGAATTGGTTGATCAGTAAAGCTAACTTTTTGTTGTTAAAGTTTTTTTGCTGGTTCAATATATTGTCACAGTGACTAAATTCTGAAAAGTTTAAGTTCTAAGAAATCTGGAAGACCATTAAGGTCTTCCAGAATGTGACATGTTGATAATGCCATTATCAGGTTCCATGTTCTCACTTTTTTTTTGTATGCAAAGTTGTAAACATGTAGGCGTTCTGTTTTATTTTCAGTTTGCTTTTTTCGCATTGTTTTTTTGATTTAAAAAGTCTAATTATTTGTTATTTGTCACTAAAACTGGTATTAATCAAAAAATAACCATAATATACTGGAGTTGATCAAAAAATAACCATAATACACTGGTATTAATTAAAAAATAACCATAATACACTGTTATTGATTTAAAAATAACCATAATACACTGGTATTGTTCAAAAAATAACCATAATACAGTGGTATTGATCAAAATATAACTGTAATACACTGGTATTGAAAAAAAAATAACCAAAATACATTTGTATTTACACAATTAAATTTATTATAGCTAAATAATTGGGTCCGTTTTTGTAAACCATAGATTTACACCCCTAATCATGATTTTTTTAATCATGATTCCGGGTGCCTTCACCAAATTTTATTTAAACTACATAACATTAAAGTTTGTTTTAAGTACATTATTACATTAAGAGCATTATTCAAGGTATAAAATGCAAGTAAAATTGGAATCTTAACCCTATTCCTGAAGTTTTCTCAAACGAATTTTTAAAATGGCCTTCCATTCTACTATCACGCATTGCTTTGAGAAAACCTAAAACTTGTTTATTTATCATAGAGATAAACTTTTTCTGTTCAGTTATTTTATCATTTTCAGAAAAAAACTGAATGGAAAATGTTAAATAGTAAACATTCACCAGAAGGTTTTTAATTTAAAAGCATCTTAATTGTGTAATTAGTTACAATTAAATATTTGATCCATTTACGCATTTTCCATTGGTTCTTTAATCAGTAAAGGTTTGAGTTAGGTTAAAAATCTTGCATTGCACATAAGTGTCATAGCTTTTTTTAATAGAAATATACTTTTTAATGAAATAAATAGTTGAATGTACTATAAAGCAAAGGGTCAAACACAATATTTTACAAATATGGTTAGACATTCTTTATTATTAAGATATACATCTAATTAAGCTAATAAAATTTTACTTGAATTGTTTCTATTACCTTCAATTTCTTTATTAAATAAAATAAAGCAAGGGGAAGTTGATGCAATAAAAGCTGCTAAAATACTTTGTGAAGATAGTGCATACAGATGTAACACTAATTGCAGATAAATTTTATCTTTAGAAAGAGGTGCAATATTGTAGTAGTGTGTGTGGATGCAGAGGGCACTCTATACAAATAAGTTGCATTTGTTATAGTTAGTTAAAGTTCCTCATATTATAAAATCATTACCTAAAGTGACCATAAGTGGTAAATCAATTCAAAATATCAGATTCTAAAAAGGCTTTTATTACTTTTTATTACTTTAATGTTACTTTCATCACTGAAAATTACTTATTTCCACTTTTCCAGAGACTACCTGATTTATTTCTTATACAACCTTTATCTTTGAGCCAACTATTTAAAGAAAGTTTGCTCATAGTTTAGTTAAAAGTTCATGAAACATATGAAACTGTTTTTGAGCTCTGTATTTTATTTTTAACCTTCTAGATTCATAATACAGTGTTTAGAAATGCTTGAAATAGCAAATTTGTTATGCTTTCTTTTTATAACAGTTATAATTGAATTGAAGTTAAGTACATGAATTTTTTTTTTAAAAGTAAATAATTGTAGTAATTAGTTGGCATTCTTTATATAGTCGTTTTATTTCTATAATTTTTAGTAAGTGATTAAAAAAAAAAATTTTAATGCTTGTTTTGAGTTGATGAATGTCTAATACTTTATAACTTCTTATGGTAAAATTGTAAGCTTTTAAAAAAAACTGCGACAAACTTGTATATTTTTTTCTTTATTATGTTTTTTTTTTATTCCATACCATCTGAAAGCTAATTAGGACCGTTACTCTGTTAATTAAATTTTAAGAAAGTAAAAGTTTTTCACATTTATTAAGAAAAACTTTTAATTTAAACTATCTTAATTGAAAACTAGTTAATTAAGTTTTAAGAAAAGAAAGATTTTATTGTTTTAACGCTCAGACTTAACTAATTACTTAAGCGCATTAATAAGATAAGTATCTCTATTGTGACATATGTGCAACAAATTTATTTCGATACCATGTTCATTAGAAGCCCAGTGAGCTAACCACTTTGGCCACAAAAGCATACTATACTAATAATTTTCAAGTAAAATTAAAACTGTAAAACTACAATTTTTAACATTACAATACTTATAGTGTTCATAAATTAAATATTTGCATTACTGAATTCTTTACATCTTTTAAATTATCTTTTACTACTGAAGATTAATGAAAACTATATATACAATCCTTCTCAAAGATGTTAAAGTTGCCTCTCTTTATTGTGCTCAGCATTTCTGATTTCATTCTCTACCTCTATAGTTCTATTAATTTTCCTTGTATGAAATCCTGTTGTCATGTTTGCCTTGTTTTTCTAATGATGCCCTTCCTTTTATATACAAGGTCTAAAAACAAATTGTAAATCTTGTTGGTTAATGTTAAATCCTGTTAAGTTTACATATATATATATATATATATATATATATATATATATATATATATATATATATATATATATATATATATATATATATATATATATATATATATATATATATATATATATATATATATATATATATATTTATATATATACATATATATATATATATATATATATATATATATATATATATATATATATATATATATATATATATATATATATATATATATATATATATATAGATAGATAGATAGATAGATAGATAGATTGATAGATAGATAGATTGATAGATAGATAGATAGATAAATAGATAGATAGATAGATAGATAGATTGATAGATAGATAGATAGATAGATAGATAGATAGATAGATAGATAGATAGATTGATAGATAGATAGATAGATAGATAGATAGATAGATAGATAGATAGATAGATAGATAGATAGATAGATAGATAGTATAGAAATAGATATTAAATGTTAATAAAAAAATTCTTGATTATAATTATTTTGTATTTAACATTCAATTATTTTAGGAAAGGATTGTGGGTAGGATTGTGGATTACCCAATGCCTTATTAGATCAATGTACACTGCAGGTCTTTTATGTATCCATGTTTTTATAAACAATTCTGTTGAACCAGAGTTTCTAGGATTGGCGAATGGTGTTGGATTATCTTTTGCTTCATTAGGAAGGTAGTATATCAAATCTTGTAACAGAATTTTTCTGGTTTCAATTTAAATCCTATTTATTAAAACTGATCAGAATTTTTATCTAATATATTTCTCCAAATTTTTTTCAACAAGGTTTTTAAATCCGAGGGGTTACTGCATTCAAGAAGGCTGCTAATTTTTTTAAAACTGTTGTTACAATCTTCTCTTAACTTTAAAACAAAAAATGAAATATGAACTCTGAGGAACAAGGGTACTACTTCTAAAAACAATTTATACTATTTATTAGATTGATCTAATTACAAATTTTATTAAATATTTATTTTGAGAATTGAATTTTGTTGACCATAGTTGACTTTTTAGTGAATACTAAAATAGAATATTTTTATTTTATGTTTAACACTAATTTGCTTTTGTTTAAAAAGGTTTTTCCTTTTTTTTTTGCACAAATTAATGTTTTACATGCCAAATAGTTAATCGTGTTGTCATGTAAAACATTAATCATGGAAAATAATCTCTGCAGTTTATTCTAACAATTTCCAGCAATAAAGTTTTTATTTTAACATAAAATTTGAACATATTTTCATGACATGAGAATATTTTAAATTTGAAAAAATTTTTAAGCACTCATCTGAGAAATATATATTTTATTTATATTCTATACTCTAATTAAAATAAAACTACTATTATATACTAATAATACTATTTTAATTATTATTCATTAAATAATATTTATAAAATATTTATAAGAAAATATATTTTTAGTTTATTCAACTTACCTGTTTGATCTAAAAACATTAACTCTTCTTAAAAATAACAATAAAATAGTAAACATGTATTCCTTTTCTACTGGGACTTGGTGCGGACTTTTTGAAGGTATTACAATAATACAAATAATGGTGTAAGTAAATTATTTAATTCAAATATATATGTTTAATTTTTTTTTAGTGCGACGATCCTTTCTCAGATTACAATGATTTTGATGACTTTAGAAATGACTGTAATCAAGAGCTTTATGAAAAATCCCCTACTTCATACCATTAGAAACCCTTACGTAGCTTTGCAAAAGCAGCAGTATGTTACAAAATTATTGACAATGCGGCTGCTTATCTAGCTACAGAATTGCAAATGGATGGTGAATTAAAAAGAATAATAATTGATATCTTGAATTGAAAAATAAGATCATCTTACTGCAGAAATTGGAACAAATGCAAAAAAATATTTAAAACGCATAGAATTTTTACCAGTGGAACTGGAGTTTTTAAAGCAAATGCTGAAGCAGTTCAAGAAGAGTTTGCCAGCATGGAAAATCTTGAAACTGTGGTTCTTAACAATTAAAATACTGGTGCAGACAATTCAAATACAATTGACAGTTTACAACTGTTAACTTAAAAAAAGCTATAAATTGGAAATTGCATTTAGTTTGATGTCAACTCCACCAAAATAAATAACTATTTAGACAAGTAATTATTTTACTTGACGGAAAAAGAAATTATCTATAAAAATACTGTTTTAGAAGATTCTATTATCAACTTTCAATAATAAATTTTTCAATCTTCAATCATTTGTCGATAAAAGTGTTGTTTCTGGTTTAAGCAATGATAAATAAAAATTATATAAATATAATGTAGGTATAAGTACAGGTTAAGTCTCCAAAAAATTTGCAATGGCCAAACCTGGACACATGAACCATGCAAAATGGTCGAAATTTTCGTTATGTATTATATATAAATATACTAAAGAGACAATTTCTACAGAGTTGAATATGATAACTAAGTGTATAGTTCAAGTATATGCTATAATTTGGTTTGCTATAAAGGTCATTACCAAGCAAATATTTCTTTTTAAAATAATTGAGCTGACAAAACTACGAGATAAAATGATACAAATTATATAAAAAATTAATTAGATAAAAATTCATGTTGCTTATTACAGACAAACTCGACTAATTTTAGTAGGAGTTTTCACATTAATTTGACAAGTATGTCAAATTAATGTGAAACTTCCTACTACAATTAGTTTTTTACCTGTTGACCTAATCAACGCAAAAGAGTTTAGAGTGGTTTTGCCACTTTTAAATCTTACAAATAACTTTTTAATCATTTGAATATGCTGTAATGTCATTAAACAAAGCATCTAAGCTAGTTTATGATCTCAAAAAAAAAGGACAACTTTATTCTTATGAAAGATCAAAGTAGATTTAAAAACTACAGAGAAGTTAACGAAACCAACCATTTTATCCCAAGCGAACGTTAAGTTTTATGATAATCAATAATAGTTAGATATTCTTAAACTTATGTTTGTTTTTATATGATTAATGTGGTAAACTCCGTAAAGTTCCTTTTTTTATATACTAAGAATTAATCTGAAGTTTAGCCTGTTTAACGCCTCTATCAGACTCATATTTTACAGGTGATTCAGTGAAAAATTATGATTTTATATTTATATTAATTTTAGCCAATTTTCGCAACAAGCTATATTCAAGTTAAATATACGTGTTTGCAATTTTATCAGTTTTTAAATGTTAAAGTCCAAATCAGTTTTGTTTTTTTAAATTATTTTTTAAGAAAATGTACCATACCAATTTATGTTTTCAAAAAAAAATTTTTAGGTGGAACTTCCCTAGTATGTATACATGTATGTATGTATGTATGTATGTATGTATGTATGTATGTATGTATGTATGTATGTATGTATGTATGTATGTATGTAAGTGCGTATGCATATATTATTTCTTAATTTTTCTTTATCTCATCTTTAGAGCAATTGGCTCAGTAATTTTTGGTCAAGCATACTCCTGGTCAATGAAGAATTTAAAAAATCGATTAGATTTGCACAAAGCTGTTTCGTTTCCATTTAACGAGTACTTGGCTTTTGCACTGATGTCTGTTTCTACGTTAGTTGTCTTAACAGTTGGTACTTGCCTTCCTAATAGCATTAATAAGAAATACATTTCGCCAAAATTAAATCAAGAATGTGAAATGGAAAAAACACAAAAAGTTTAATTTTTTGGTTATTGTGAAATTTAAATGAACAAAAAGTAATTGTTTATTTTGTTTCTTTTTTTGTTTCAAAACCTATAATAGGTCATTTAAGCAACACAGTTTTTAATAATCCTTTTAAACTTGATTATAAAATGCCTAAAAGGCCGGGTTAAAATCGTTTTTTTTTTTAAAGTTTATTGCAATTGGTTCCGTATAAATCTATTTTATTAGCAAACTAATTTTAACTTTTTTCGAAATCAAAATATAATTTTGGAAATTTTAAACAAGCATTGTTCAAATAGCTATGAAAATGAGTTCTAACTCGGGTGTTTCCATAACCATGTCTGAATCTATTGATCATAAAATATATGCTATGGACCAAAAAATCACTATGCTCAAATTCTTTAACATAGTGCGTAGATTGTGTGGGAAAATAAAGTATAACAACGCCATTTTTTTTGCGTATTAAACCTCCTTGATTGATACAAATGCTCCTGGGTAAAAATTTCTCAAAAAACAAGGGGTTGCACCCTGTATCACCAAATTCGCTGAAATTTGGCACAAATGTTTAAAGATATAAGTTAGGAAAGACTGTAAAATTTTTTCAAAAAATTATCAACCCTTTAAGATTTAGAGCAACTTAAAGTTAGTTATTTTTTGACTGAAAAAAAAGGGAGGATAAAGCCGGAAATATGTAATTTACTATTACCCTTTTAACAAACTTGTAGTAATGTTGCAAAGCTAAAGCTTTGTACCAAAGGAGTTTAAAACCTGCTGAATCTGAAAGTCATAAATATATCTCTCAAAACAATAAAATATAGTTTATTTTTATATCCACAAAACGCATTGTTAATGACAATAAAAAAGGCCATTGACAACTAGAAAAAATCT
Organism: Hydra vulgaris; assembly: GCF_022113875.1. Lineage (NCBI taxonomy): Eukaryota > Metazoa > Cnidaria > Hydrozoa > Anthoathecata > Hydridae > Hydra > Hydra vulgaris. The sequence continues at coordinate 15,794,486 of NC_061165.1, forward strand.
GACTGATGAAAAAAAGTTTTGGTTTTCGTTATTTTAAATATTAAATATCTACTTTGCAAACCAATTTTTTTTTTGGCCTTATGTTTTATCAAGGAGTTATTGATGTTTTAGTTTTTCAATTTTTCTAAAGATATTTTGCAAAAAAAAAAAAAAATTTTGCGAATATATTTTGTATACAAATACAATTATTTTTGTTTTGTAATAGCTTTGTAAAAAAATTTACAAAGTTATTACAAAACATAGATGAACATAAATTTGTTTCTTTTTACTTTCATTACATAATAATAATGTAATTTTCATTACATAATATCATGTCATTAAATTTAACAATATTATGTAACTTTTGTTGTTGATTGTTTTGTTGTAATAAAACATTTATTATCATCAATAAAAAAAAGTAATAAAATGATATAATAATGTCTAATTAACATTACTATGTTAAGTTACATAACTAAATATAATTATATTTAGTTATCTTTTACTTTTACACAACTTTTTGTAAGTAGTTAATGGAGAATTTACAATAATTAGTAGATAGTTAGGCATTTAAAATATGTCTATTAAACTAATAGCTGCTTGTTCAAGCAATATGTTCTTTATAAATACATATTGATATGATATTGTTTGTGTTCAACTTTTCTTGTTAGGAACATTAAGATTATTTAAGATTTCTTGTATTAAGTGTTTAGGCAGACATTCCTCATTAAATTTTTATATGGATAACAAAATTAATTGCTGCTTTGTAAATAATTATGGAGCTTAATATAAACAATCATATACTTAAGAAAGAAATCTGATTGAAAATATTGACAGCAATGATCGTAAGCTACTTGAAAAACGAACAAATCTGAAACAAGAACAAATTACTAATATATGCACACACCCAGTGCCGGCGCGAGTAGGTGTTACGTGGGGGGTGCCATTACAACTTTTGCCGACTATTAAAAAAAAAAGTCCTCGTTTTCTAAAATTTGCCGACTGCCATTACGACATTTGCTGACTGTCTAACCTATGTCGAAAGGAGCCTTATTTGCCGTCTAACTAGTCTAAAAGGGTCCGATTTGCCAACTAAGGATTCAGTTTGCCGACTAAAAATCATTGATGGCGGGGGGGGGGTGTCACACACCCCCCTATCGCGCCGGCCTTGCACACACCGTCGTGATATGTTAGTTGTAAGATATGAGGGTAATCAGAAAAGCTGCCGTAATCCATTTCTGAGTCACCAAAAGGTGTGTGTAGGTAAAATTCATATATTTATATTTCATTAGGTAATATCATTATTACCTAATGTAATATAAATATATAAATTAGTCATATAAGTTTTTTTGGTAATAAGATTTGTTCAATGTTTCATAGTTATTAATATAACAAATTGTATAGTAATATAATTACATAATATATATAATTAATGTTATTTAAGTAATGTAATTACTTTCTTTTTAAGCATCTCTACGTGTGATTACAATGCATACTGTGTTAGAAGCAGAAACCATAGGTTTAAATCTTATACCTGGAAAAAAACTGTGTCCAACCTGTCGAAGTAAAGTTATGACATGTTTATCAAAAAGTATAAGTGAAAATAAAAATGATGAAGATTTTGATTTTGTTAATGAAAAATCCATTCAAAATAAAAAAGAAAGTGTAGATACACACTTTGCATCTGCCGGAGTATCTCCAATTAAGGTCAAAGGATTTCACAAGTCAGGTAAAATCAGAGAAGGTAAACGAAAATTGACAGCATTAACAACCTCCATTAAAAAAAAGGTAGCCATTTCCCTTAATATATCAGAAGAAAGTTTTGAAGAACAGTCAAGTTTTAATAATGAGTATATGGCCGTATTGTTAACTAAAAAAATTGCAGAGTCTACATCAACATCAAAAAAAGTACAACTTGCGACACTTGCTCAACAGACTGGTCAATAAAAAAGGTATCTGAAACATTGCATGTAACAAACTATGTAGCTCAAACTGCACGTAAGTTAACATTAGAAAAAGGTATTTTAACCATGCCTAATCCTAAATTAGGAAAAGCTCTTCCTGATGTAACAGTTCAACTGGTCAAGACCTTTTACGAAGACGATGAACATAGCAGTATAATGCCTGGTAAAAAGGACTATGTAAGCATAAAGAAAAATTTCCACATGCAAAAACGTTTGCTCTTATGTAATTTAAAAGAATTGTTTGTTACATTTAAAACTAAGAACCCAGAAATAAAAATAGGATTTTTAAGGTTTTGCACCTTGCCACCTAAACGGTGTATTACTGTTGGTGCCTCAGGAACACATTCTGTATGCGTCTGTGCTATTCATCAGAATTTGAAACTACTTTTACATCCTCTTGGTGTGACATACAAAGAATTGTTACCTTATATTGTCTGTGATATAACTAATAAAGACTGTATGATGAGGAAATGTGAAAAATGCCCAGCAACTATGAATGCATTGGTTGAAAAACTTTATGATATACTTGGAGGGTTTGAAGACGATGATGAAATTGATCAATGGACAACAACAGATAGGTCAAATTGACACATAATAAAGAGCCAGTGTTTGAATACATTGAACTAGTATGTAGAAAACTGGAAAAACTTGCACCACATTCGTATTTAGCAAAGAGTCAAGCATTATACCTGAGATCAAGAAAGGAAGATATAAATGAGGTAACAGCATTACTTCTGTGTGATTTTTCAGAAAACTATAAATTTGTAGTTCAGGATGAAGTGAAAAGCTTTTATTGGACAAATTTACAATGTACACTTCATCCAGTGATTATTTATTTCAAAAAAGAAGGCATTCTCAAGCCCAAATTCTATTGTATTATTTTGGATGATATGATCCATGATGTGAACATGGTTTATAAAATTATTGAGATTGTTTGCAATGATATAAAAACAAATTTGCCTCAAATAAAAAATACTGAATACTTTTCAGATGGGTGTGCAGGTCAATATAAGAATTGCAAAAATATGTTAAATCTTTCTTTCCATTGTGAAGATTTTGGTTTTACTGCTAAATGGAACTTTTTTGCAACTAGTCACGGTAAGCAACCTTGTGATGGGATAGGTGGTACAGTCAAACGTCTGGCAACACTAGCAAGTTTGCAAAGAGATATAGATAATCATATTTTATCTCCACAAATAATGTATAAATATTGCAATGAAAACATTGAAGGCATAAACTTCATATATATTTCATCAGAAGATTTAACTTTGGTGAGAACCGCTCTTAAAGAACGATTGGATACTGCTAATACAATACCTAGAACACGTAGTTACCATCAGTTTGCATCAAAAGGTAAATTATTATTTTATAATTATACTTTTAACCATATTTTAAAATACACGCATAACTTTTATTGATAAACTCAAATAGATATTAGATTTTTGCAGAATCATTATCAAAAATATTTGTATTTTGTTTTATTTCTTCTGCATTTGCTATCTATGCATTTAATAAAACATGTTTGATAAGTAAAACGGAATAATTGCATATATTACTATTTTGTTTAGGTAGGCACTAAGCTATGCAGTGTTGATGAAGAATTTGCTTTAATTCATGACTTTGGAAATATCCAGATAACAACTGTAAACCTAGTACCAGGTGATTATGCCTGTGTTTCCTATGAGAAAAAGTGGTGGATAGGAGTCATTGAAGATATTAATTTAGAAGAAAAAGATGTGCTTGTAAAATTTATGTGTCCTAATGGTCTGCACATTTGTTTAAATGGCCACCAAAGGAAAGCCAATGTCGGATTCCTGATGTCCACATTATTTGCAAAGTTGAGGTACCGAAAACAAAAACAGGACTTCGCTACTATTTAGCCAAAGAGGACTTAAAAAAAATTATTTTCCTAAGGAAGTAGAGATTTTTATATTTATGAGTCTTTTATGTCTTATCCATTCTTTTTTAAATATTATGTTTTATGAACCAACTTGTAAATAATGTGAATGTAAAGCATATATAAAATCGCTAAAGTTTAGTATTTAAAAAAAAAAATGTATATACGTTTAAATTTTGTTGTAAATATCATATGAAATGAAAAAGATAATAAAGTCACTAAATTTTTAGTTTCTAATTTGATTGATTGGTAAAAGGTGGGGTTACATTAAGTTTGTTTTGACATATAAAATACTATATTTTTCGGATTAAACAGGTTTTAAACTCTTTTGGTACAAAGTTTCAGAATTTTGGCATCACTACAAGCACCATATTAAGGTGAAAGTAAACGGAATGATTTTCGGCTTTTTTTCCCCCTTAGTTTTCAGTCAAAATCAAGGAAACTTCAAATTGCTGTAAATTATAAACGGTAAGGAATTTTATGAAAAAAAATTACAATCTTTCCTAAAATATGTCTATAAGCATTTGTGCCAAGTTTCAAAAATTTTGGCGATATAGGGTGCAGATTTGTGTTTTTTTGTGTTTTTTGAGAAATTTTTACCCGGTTGTTATACAGTGGTTTTCATAAATTTAGACGCACTCATATTTGAGAATAGAAATTTTAAGTTTTTCAACGATAAAACAATGACGAAAAAAGATTTTGGTTTAGTTTTTTTTCTATTTATCAGATAAATACATACAGAATACAAAATTTTAAAAAAGTTTACAAAAAACATGAAATACTAAGTAATAATTAGGTACAACTACATGGTATTAAAAAAATTAGACAAAAAAAATTATTCATAAATTTAGACGCACGATACATAAGAAGGCGTAATTTATGAACCAATCAATATTTTGTGTATCCGCCTTTTGTTTTACTACAACTAAGAGCTCTTCTAGGCATAGACTCAACAAATTTTTTGCACATCGCTTCTGGGACCCCATACCAGGTTCCTTTAAGGAATTCCTTCAGCTGAATAAGTGTGGAAATTTGAACCTTTGCTAATTCACGGTCAATCCAAGCCCAAATGTTTTCAATCGGGTTTAAATCAGGTGAGTATGGAGGCCACAGTATTGTCATGATACTATTATTGTTGAACCACTCCTTTGTATAGTATGCAGTATGTGCAGTAGCGCCATCTTGTTGAAGTTTCCATGGTTTATCATTGAGCATAAGCAGGTCAATTGATGGAATTAGGTTGTTTTCCAGTACTTCTACGTAATTCTGGAGTTGATTTTTCTGGTGTATGTTTGGCATATACCAACACCTTTGTAATTGAAGCATGACCAGATTCCTATCGAGCCTTCTCCACTTTGTACAGTCAGTCTAATGTACCTGGCGTAATATTTTTCTTGAGCCATTTTTTTGACTGTTATGTTAGATTTGCGATTGATAAGCTCAAAGTTACTCTCATCACTCCACATAATGTTTTCCTATTGTTCTATTGTCCAATACCTTCTTTCACGACACCATTTTAGTCTCCTTTGTTTATCATATGGACGCAGAAGCGGTTTCTTCAAAGCAGTGTAGACTCCAATCTTGTATTTGATAAGTATTCGGCGGACTGTGCTTTGAGAAATAGATGTATTTTGCGTTGTATTGAATTCTGTGGTCAATTCTTTGTAACTAATTCTTGGATTAGCTCTGACAGCTCTAAAAAGAACACTATCGTTCTTTCTCGTGGTTGACAAAGGTCTACCTGGCCTCGTTTTCTCGCTGGCACCACCAGTGTGAAGAAAGTTTTGTTTCGTTGTCCGAACGCATTTCTCAGAAACTCCAATTAACTTGGCGATTTCTCTATTACTTTTGGTTCCTTCTTTGATGTGCGCAATAATTTGCCATCTTTCACCTTGAGTGATACGTCTTTTGCCCATTTTTTAGGTTTTTTTAGTGCAAAACTAACTTAACTTTTGTTTATTTATTAAATAATGATTAACTAATTCCAGGTAAGTCATATTTATATAAGGTTTTTTGACAAAATCAATTAATTTAGGCCTATTAATGAGAAATATGGGGAAAAAACTACTAGTTAACTATCAATTAACAAGATATAAGACTTTTTTGATTGTGCGTCTAAATTTATGAACAAAATAAAATCAAGCTTATTATTTAACTTTTTTGTGTTAATCGGTATAGAATGAGTGATAAACATCCTGTAAAAAAAATTAAGGTACTCTATAATAGAGTTTCACTTCCTCTTGTAAATTATATATCAAACATAGCGGTAGTACTTTTATTTTATTTTTATTTTGAGTATTTTCTTACATATATGAAATAAAAATGAATGTGTCTAAAGTTATGAAAGCTACTGTATAAAATGTTCTCTGTAGTTAAGAACCGCAGCCATTTTAAAAGTTCAAAATTTGTATTTATTTTCTGACGCATGCGTATCTAAACAGCGCTTATAAACGACTGGTGGTTATCTACTACAGCACGGTCGCGACAGTGCTGTAGAGAATGCTATAGTTAGTAGAGAATGCTATGGTTAGTGCACAAAGGTTGTTTTTTTGTTGCTGCACACTTTTGTGAACCAACTAAATAAAGTTCTGTACTTGGACCATATTAGTCCAAAAAAAATTTTGCATCACAAAAAGCGTGACGTAATTTATGGACGACCCCTTATTAGTTTATATATATATATATATATATATATATATATATATATATATATATATATATATATATATATATATATATATATATATATATATATATATATATATATATATATACGTATGTACATAGTTAATTAGTTGAAACAAGTTATTATAAATCATACGCTATCATACATATAATCAGTAGCACAGCAAGAAGGCGACAAACGGGACTATGGCCCCATTCATAAGTGGTTTAGAATGCGCCAAAAATACGAGGAACAAAAAAAATTACTATTCTCACTACACCACTGCATGCAGCGCCATACTCTATGAGTATTGCTGATGAATACGAATATAATGAAAATTATATATATTTTACTAATATTTTATTAATCACCCCCTGTAAATTATATTTACCAGGTAAATCCACAAACTAAGAAAAAGAGATAATAAAAAAGTATTATTTAGGAATATTTTCTTCAAGTGTCTTTTTAAAAATTGTTCGATGTTCTTTTACATTCCAACATTGAACTGCGTGTACCAAAATATGAGGAGTAGCCTCAGGAATTACATACTCTAAGACTTTAAATTTTACATTTTTTTAACCAGCATTAAGGTTTTCATATTCAGTTTATGATTATCACATAATTCTTTTATATCATCTAAAAAATAAAATTTAGCTAAACAGTAGTTAAGTTGGGAGTTTATGATTTCAATGGTTACTTTATTGTTTAAAAGGCGGATAAATAGATTTATTTTGATTTGGTGTATGTAATTTGATATCTCCCTAATTTTAAATAGAGTATATAGTTTTTGCTATACTTGGAAACATTAAAAATTGATTTAACTGCGTTCCTTCCAAATGTGTTGAGTCTTTTCATTGTTGAATCTTTATTTTCACAGAGCTACAGACCGTGGGTTAACGTCGAAACTGCTAATGATTTATATAATTGGATAATAGATCTTGGATGTGCAAACCGGATTCCAGATTGAATCAGAGTTTGCACTGTTGCCCGGAAATTTGATACCCTACTATCAATATTCATTCTATTTAGTGAAGAAAAAATTGATTTTTTTGTATCCCAAGTAAAGCTGAAATGATTAAGTTTCTCAAGTATAATTTGATGGTTGTCTAGAGATATTAAGCAGTTCATTATTTGTTTTTTTCGAGAGAGCAAAAGTTTCGTTTTGACAGCATTAAGTTTTATCCCGTTAAATTGTTGTATATATTACACGTTAGGATAAGTTTTTTAGGCCTGAGAGAGTAGAGCTGAGAAGAATGATGTCGTCAGCATAAGCTACAACACAAGTCAAGTTTCCATATATAGTTGTATCAACAATTTCATCATTTTTTATAGTTTCGAGTTGCTTCTTAGAGTATATGTTATATAGGTAGGGTGACAGAATTGATTCTTGTCTCACTCCTTGCTTAAGATCAAATGAGACTGATTTGCAACCTAGATATGAGACAGTTGCACTGCCGCTACGGTATAAAGAAGATATAGTGTTATTATATTTGGAGAGGCAGATTTTTATCAAAATAAAGTTTATTAAAAAGAACATCCCAGTTGCAGCTGTCAAAAGCCTTTTCAGCATCCAGTGAACATAAATAAACAGACGAGTTGTTGCGATTATAATGCTTAATTGTTTCGCTTATAACAAATTCAGCATGGAGGGTTGAGCTTTTATTATTAAAACCAAATTAAAGTTGATGAGTTTCTTTTATCTCCGGGCATACGAGTAAGATAAGCTATTCTAAGAGTTTAGTAAATATTGAAATAATGCTGATACCGTGGTAATTGTTTGGATCGGTAAGTGATTTTTTATAGGATTTAACTAGAGGTATGATAGTTGATGGTTGATGTTGACATTGATGTAGGGGTCCATCCGTGATAAATTGAAAAGTGAAATAAATTTCTTAACAATTGTGTTAGTGCTTCACATAGGACATGTTTTAAATGTTCTTCAGAGATATTGTAACTATCCTTGCACTTATTTGATTTTAGACATGAAATAGCTGTTTTAATATTTTCATCAGTAATTAGAATCTCATCAGGATTTTTACAAACTGGAATTCAAAGATTAGTAACTCCATCAGTTATTCTCTCAGTATTTAACCGTTTTTCATTAATAGTAGCAAACTCTGCGGTGATGGATTCTTTATCTTTTTTATTATTTATAGTAAAAAGTTTTGAATTTGAATCCTTTTTCATACTTCTAAAAGTATTCCAGAAGTATTTTGGGTTAGATTTTTTAAGTTCTTCAATTTTTATGTATTGTTGTTATAGCCTATTGTTTTGGGCTGCTTTGACGGTTTTGCGGAAATTCTTCCGAGCAAATAGGTAGCGATTAAAGATAGAAGAAGTAGTGTCTTTTACGAATTCCACTTCACTCCATTTTTGAAAATGAAAGGAAAGAACTTTTTTACTTTGAGTTAATTGAGGAGTTCACCAAGATTTTGAATGTATAGATTATTTATTTAACTTTAGGTGTTCTCTAAGAGCTGATTTAAGTGATCATTATATATGTTTATAAATTCGTAATTATTCCAGACATAACTTGGAATGCTATAAGTCCTCTGTACATTTTCTTGATGATGTTGACCTTCAAGTTCAAATGAAATTGATATTGGTAAATGATCGCTAACATTTTGAAAAAAAGGAGAAATAACAATGCATTTATAAAAGAGAAGAGATGTATACTTTGATATAGCTATATGACCAATGTAAAAAGAGTTTGGCAATGTGAGATACCGATATTTGTGATTGCAGGACCAGAACCTTTAGTTACGTCGATGGAGTATATACGCTTTTTCCGGAACGGTTTAATAATTATATTATTATCCCAAATAGACGGGTTAAATATTTTTCTTTTTTTCTGAATTATATACAGAGACTCTATATGATCTATTGTATTCGTTTTCTCTATTTAAAGTAATAGATATAGACGTAATGCCTAGCTCAGTTTCCATATGCAGTTTAAGGTGTTCTTTGTTAATTTGGTTACTTACACCACCTATAAAGACCTCAAATTTATGAATTATTTTATTACCGGCAATAGTTTAATTTCCGTGAATTTTTGTTCCAAATATAGGTTCCGACAATTTATGTTTATTTTCTAAAGGTAAAATTTTTGTTTGGTGGACAGGCTTTCTATTTTTGTTAACTAAAATAAAAGTATTTGGATTATTATCGGTTTTTGATGGTTTTTCTTTAATTTCAAGATTTGGTTGTTTAGTTTTATCAGTTGTAATTATGGTCTGTTGTTTTTAAGCCACAACATTTGCAAATGTTTTGACCTTTTGAGATTGGCTTTCTGTATAACCCTTTGCAATCTGTTTGCCACAAGATTGTTGAAAGCTATTATTTATAACATTTGCGGTTTATAACATTTGCGGTAATATATTTATAATAATTATCTCGTTTAATTTCAAAAATGTATAATGTAAGTAAATCTCCGTTTTTAGGTAATAATCTTGTTTGTTCATTTGGAGCAGTATTAAAAAGAGTTCAACTTAAGCTGATGTTGCCTTATTAAATAATATCTTCTTTGCAATATGAACTAGCATGGGCAGTAGGGTGTTTCATTTCCGACAATTTTTCGAAAATGGTTACGTTACATGCATAACGGGATAAATAATGGGCCAAAAAAAAGTCTAAAAAATTTTCAAAATATTAAAATGTCATCCAGAGGTCGCCATCTTAAAAAAATAGCGTTTTTTACACTTTTTTCAACTTTAAACTTGAATAACTTAAAAAATAATTAATTTAATTTTATGTTAGCTGGTGTGTATAATAAAGATTATCGGATAAACGTTTGGCCAAATTTTCAAAAATATCAGTTAATGTCTAGAGGTCGCCGAATTATAAAGTTATAGTTTTTCAATATTTTTTTGCTAAAAAATTGCTTAAAAAACTTCCCTTTAAATAAAATGCATAATTTATGTTTTGAGCATAACTGACCACTAAAAGTTGTTGCGTGATTATATAGTTTGCAAAATAAACATCTGGACGTATGTATATAAATTTCATAAACTTATAAAAAAAAAATTGGCTCTTATATCAATTAGCAAAATTGAAATTTTAAAACAATTTTAAACTAGTTGGATAAGCGAATATTTTATTGTAACGATGAACCTAAGAAAAAATAATCAAGATTGGTTAATTGGTTACCCTGAATCCAATAAATCATCAAGTTTCAGTCGTCTACCAACAAAAAAAACATGTTTTAAGTAGATACTCTCATTTACATTTTTATTCAAAAGGCGACACTTCTGCAAGAGATATTTTTAAACTTGTTCTTAGTGAGCTTAAGGAAATTTGGAAAAAAGCTGGAGTACCAATTCGATCAGATAACTCTTGTCTTTCATTGCTTACCAAATTGTTTGTGGAAAAGGTGAAAATAAAAAAAAATTGATCACGCAAGTCGAGTTGTTAAAACTGAAGATCAAAAAACGAGTGCCTTTGAAGTCAGTGAATTAGTTGAAAGTGCTAATGAAGAAGATCAAAAAGATACAGAGTTTACTCCTTTACCACTAAAGAAAAGAAAGATACCTATAACAAATTCACTTGAGATATCAGCAAAGAAGCTCTTAGAAGTAACGGCATCTGTGGCAGATCGATGTTGTTTATCAGTACGCCAACAACTTCTATTTCAATCCACTATCATCTGCAAAAGCGGAGGCAACCTTGATGAGATTTCTATGTCAGTATTAACTGTGCATCGTCAAAAACAAAATGCGCTGGAGAATATTGTTCTGTCAATTACAGCTTACTGGGAGATAAACAAACCTAAAAAGGCCATTTTGCACTAGGATTCGCAGCTTTTTCATTTAGACAAAGCTCATAATGAAGAACCTGTAGCAGTTGTTACTAGCGGATCTCTTAACAGGTACTTATTTATTTATTTCTATAAATCCTATGTATATTTTTTATTTTTGTATTCAAAGAAACTAACTTAACTTTTATTTGCTGGCCGAAACTTATTGGTGTACCTTTGATTAAAGATTCGACAGGTAAAACTCAATGTGACGTGGCCGTGAAACTTTCACAATATTGGGAAATTTTGGAAAACATTGTTGGTATATGTTTGGATACAATAGCAAGCAACACAGGTAATAAAAAAGGAACAGCAACTTTAATTGAAATTGAGTTAAAGAGACCTCTCCTATGGCAAGCATGTTGCCATCATCATAATGAGCTACACATCAAACATGCATTTACCACATTACGAGGAGGTAGCAAAAGTCCAGATGAACCAATTTTTAAACGTTTCCAAGCCGAATTTTCTAGAACTGATATTGATTACTCAAACTTTAATTTTTTTGAATGGCCTACTGATATTAAATCAGAAATATTTAATCAAGCAGGTTTAGTTCTGAAATGGGCTAACCAATGCTTCAAAAAAAAAAAAAAATTTCCGCGAGAAGATTATCTTTAGTTAATTGAATTAAATATTATCTGCCTTGCAATTCACAATGCGAGATTTATGTCACATTCTATATATATTTTAAAAATGGAACTCTTATCTAATAAATTTATTATGTCCAATAATAAGCAAATTATAATCCACCGCATGGCTAAGTTTATTAGTCTTTTTTATTCGATGCAATTTCTCTGCTCGAGGATTTCCATATATGCTCCAGTTGATGACTTCTAATTTTTTGTTGCAATGAACTGGTATCAAGAAGAATATTCAGATATCGCAACCGCTGTGATTTCGTCGATAAACCTTTGGTATTTAACAGAAGAGCTTGTTATTTTGTCTTTATTTAATAAAAAATATGAATACACAAGAGTGGAATTTCTTCCAAGATTATTGAACTGCAGAAAATTTTGTTAACAATTAGAGGTAACAAATGGTTGCGCCGAAAGAGGGATCAAACTTATTGGTGATTTCCGCGAGTGTGCGCAAAATGAAGAACAACGACGATTTATTTTTTATTATTCTTAGAAAAGCTAAAGCCTAAAAATAGCCAAGTTGAATTTTTTTTCTAGATTTAAAAAAATAAAAAGTTTTTTAGCTTTATCTTTTAATACGGTGATTTCTAGACATTGACCAATTTTTCTGAAAATTTTACCAAATGTTCATCTAATAGCCTTTGATATATACACCCAGTAACGTAATATAAAATTAACTATTTTTTTAGTTATTCAAGTTTAAAGTTGAATAAAGTGTAAAAAACGCTTTTTTTTCAAGATGGCGACCTCTAGATGACATTTTAAAATTTTGAAAATTTGTTAGAATTTTTATGTTATGCATGCAACGTAACCATTTTCGAAAAATTGTCGGAAATGAAACACCCTAATGGACAGGGACGATTTTAAGAAATGTTTTAGGGAGTTGAAGAGGTAAATCCTTAAAAAATACCGGCTACTTTAAAAAAAAAAAAATGTCACAAAACTCTGTGTTCCGACTGCCGACTATATACAAAACGTTATCATTTTTTCAAAAAGTTGTTTAACAATTATTACAATCATGAAAGTAATATTTTTTTAAATAAATCTTTAAAAACGGGGTATAAAAGAGCTATCACTCCTTTTAGCCCTCTTCCCCCCCCTTCCCCCCACACACACTCGTAAAGTTGCTTCTAGGTACTACCTATATACAGGGTCGCTGAGAGGAGGGGGGGGGCCAACCGTGACAGTTTGTCCCGGGTGACAGATATCCGAATAAAATGTATATAATATTCATATATAATATAAGGCGAAACTGATAAATAAGGGCATCAATCAAGATTGCTGTCCTAAGCGGCGTGACAGCTCTCGGCGGCCCTGCCTATATATTTTATTCTATATTTGTACCTCAAAAACTAAAGGTCACATTGCATTTTTTACTTTTAATTTCAAACCAACGATCCACAGCAGTCCGGAAAAACAACAACTTACATGGTTTTATTATACTTTGCTTACAATTTCACTTTGAAAACCAGTTAAACTATGGCTTCTTAAGGTTGCCGATTGACACCGTCCCGACTGACACCTAAAAACATTATTGATGAGCTCAAAAATAGTAAGAATAATGATTCTAATGATAAATAACTGATTTCTTATGATTGTATATATATTTTAGTTTATTTTTCTTACCTTGGAAAGTTAGTTTAAACTTATGATTTGAAATACAAAATGTTATTTACACTACTTATCAACCTTGTTTTTATTACAGATATTGTTTATGTATAATTATATAAAAAAATTGTATGAACATATATTTTCATACAAATTTCACATATATTACATGTAAAAACATATGTTCCTTACATGTAATAAAGCTATATTTAATTAAGGTATAGGGGAGAGTGGGGTTATGACGAACAGCTAAGCGGGAATGCGAATTAAAGACAATTATTACTATATATTAATGATATTTTTTGCTTATTATTTAGTCTAACCATTTGGTTAGAATCACTCAAAAGCAATTTTCATATATCTTATTAAAAAATAAAAAATTCGATTAAAAACAAAACCTTCGGTGTTCGGAATTACCCTACGTACGTGGGGTAATTCCGAACATACCGTGTGTATATATATATACTTATATATATATGTATATACATATATATACATATATATATATTTATACATATATTGAGGTAGTATTATAATATATTATCATACCTAAATATAATACGTGTTACAAACTCCATGATAATGATACTTTGCAACAACATAAATAAAAGTGTGGTTTTATATACATAGTATAGCCAATACATAAATGTTTCGCAAATAAAAATTACATAAAACTAAGAGAAAAACTTAAAATCAATCTACCGAGAAGAACCTGCGCATTTATAATACACTATTGCACATCTGGAACTGAGCATGGAACCCACTCTTGTCAGAAAAAAAAAGATTGTCAGCTCTCCTTTTCTAACATGCCTTAACGACCTTGTTCGGAGTTACCCCGCGTTCGCCATTACCCGACTCTCCCCTAACAATATTACTCTATAGTAAGTATGTTACATAAAATTTTTAAATTGATTAGGTTAGTTGTATATCATTAGAAAGAGTTTTGATTCAATATTTTACAAGTGTAAAAATTATCAAAATTGAAAAACAAGATTTGACAAACAATTAGGATATAATTTGAAATATGCATATACTGCGATTTCATAAAATTATTTAAATTTAAAAAGTATGTTTAATAAAAGTTTTATTGTTTACGATTATCTACTTTGATTTATATTGATATTAAGTAATAATGGTTAATTGTTTTGCTTAACTTATTTAGATTACTGTCATTTTATTGATTTCTTTTATATTACTGTCATTTTAATAAACCTTTTTTCATAAATGATTGAAGTTTTAATTTTATCATTATTTAAAGAAAATATCTTATTTTCTTATCATTAAAATATTATACTATTTTAGCAATAATATAATAATATAAAAAAATTCTGTATTTAACTACGAATATTTTTTCTTTTAACTGAACTTGTTATTTAGTGTTTGTTTTTTTTTTCAATTAAATCTTATTATTTTTTTGTAAGTTTTTGGCGCAAATTGTAACAAATAAATCAAAGGTTTATACAGTAGCTTTCATAAATTTAGACGCATTCATTTTTTTTTTCATATATGTAAGAAAATACTCAAAATAAAAATAAAATAAAAGTGCTACCGCTATGTTTGATATATAATTTAAAAGAGGAAATGAAACTCTATTATAGAGTACCTTAATTTTTTTTACAGGATGTTTATTACTCATTCTATACCGATTAACACAAAAAAGTTAATTGATAAACTTGATTTTATTTTGTTCATAAATTTAGACGCACAATTAAAAAAGTCTTATATCTTGTTAATTGATAGTTAATTAGTGGTTTTTTTCTCAAATTTCTCATTAATAGGCCTAAATTAATTGATTTTGTCAAAAAACCTTATATAAATATGACTTACCTGGAATTAGTTAATCATTATTTAATAAATAAACAAAAGTTAAGTTAGTTTTGCACTAAAAAAACCTAAAAAATGGGCAAAAGACGTATCACTCAAGGTGAAAGATGGCAAATTATTGCGCACATCAAAGAAGGAACCAAAAGTAATAGAGAAATCGCCAAGTTAATTGGAGTTTCTGAGAAATGCGTTCGGACAACGAAACAAAACTTTCTTCACACTGGTGGTGCCAGCGAGAAAACGAGGCCAGGTAGACCTTTGTCAACCACGAGAAAGAACGATAGTGTTCTTTTTAGAGCTGTCAGAGCTAATCCAAGAATTAGTTACAAAGAATTGACCACAGAATTCAATACAACGCAAAATACATCTATTTCTCAAAGCACAGTCCGCCGAATACTTATCAAATACAAGATTGGAGTCTACACTGCTTTGAAGAAACCGCTTCTGCGTCCATATGATAAACAAAGGAGACTAAAATGGTGTCGTGAAAGAAGGTATTGGACAATAGAACAATAGGAAAACATTATGTGGAGTGATGAGAGTAACTTTGAGCTTATCAATCGCAAATCTAACATAACAGTCAAAAAAATGGCTCAAGAAAAATATTACGCCAGGTACATTAGACTGACTGTACAAAGTGGAGAAGGCTCGATAGGAATCTGGTCATGCTTCAATTACAAAGGTGTTGGTATATGCCAAACATACACCAGAAAAATCAACTCCAGAATTACGTAGAAGTACTGGAAAACAACCTAATTCCATCAATTGACCTGCTTATGCTCAATGATAAACCATGGAAACTTCAACAAGATGGCGCTACTGCACATACTGCATACTATACAAAGGAGTGGTTCAACAATAATAGTATCATGACAATACTGTGGCCTCCATACTCACCTGATTTAAACCCGATTGAAAACATTTGGGCTTGGATTGACCGTGAATTAGCAAAGGTTCAAATTTCCACACTTATTCAGCTGAAGGAATTCCTTAAAGGAACCTGGTATGGGGTCCCAGAAGCGATGTGCAAAAAATTTGTTGAGTCTATGCCTAGAAGAGCTCTTAGTTGTAGTAAAACAAAAGGCGGATACACAAAATATTGATTGGTTCATAAATTACGCCTTCTTATGTATCGTGCGTCTAAATTTATGAATAATTTTTTTTGTCTAATTTTTTTAATACCATGTAGTTGTACCTAATTATTACTTAGTATTTCATGTTTTTTGTAAACTTTTTTAAAATTTTGTATTCTGTATGTATTTATCTGATAAATAGAAAAAAAACTAAACCAAAATCTTTTTTCGTCATTGTTTTATCGTTGAAAAACTTAAAATTTCTATTCTCAAATATGAGTGCGTCTAAATTTATGAAAACCACTGTAATTAAATTTAAAATAACTAATTGCGCATTCGCGCTTTTTTTTAATAATAGGATTCTTAAAAAAATATATACGTTTAGTAAAACTACAAAATGTAATTATAATGTTATGTAACATAAATAATTGCTATATTGCTATTATAAAACGATTATTTTTTATTTTATGAAGTATTAAGAATTCAGTTTAAATTTTTTGAATATTTTATAAAAATTGTTTAAAGAACTAAAAAAGTTCAACAATTTTTAAATTCAACTACTTCGATGTTACCAAAATTATTATTTTTATTTAATGAAGTTGTATGCACATGATTTATTTTATTATTAACATTTTTAACAGTTTATTTACTAATACCAATAGCAGGTAATTTGAACTATTATTTTTAAAAGGAATAAGGATTCCCTTATTTTCAAGCATGAAGTTATTGTAACAATGTTCAGTCATAATGTAACATTATCAAAATTTTAATAAACTTGAATGAAGATAAATATAAGATAAGGTCAAATCGGCAATAATTTGACCTTATCTTATAGAGATCGGCATCAGGTCGGCAAAGAGTTCAAAGAGCATTTCCTAATTTTACACGCAATTAAATCAAACAAACTCAATTCAAATGAAAATGGAATTCCGGTCAAAATTTTCCTTTGGAAAACTGTAAAATCAATCAAATGTGAAAAAAAAATCAATCAAATTGAAAAAATCACAAAAATTTGATTAATTTGATAGCGATATAGTTTGAAAAATAATATTTTTTAAATATATTTCAAATATACCTAATAGTTCTGTTGTTTTATTGTTTCAAATTGTCTATTTTTATTAATTTTTCAAACAGTTTTGTGAACATTTTAAAACTCACTTGTGGTTTAACTTAAACTAGCAGTAAGCAACCCGTAATACGCGTTGTTAGTAAATAAAATTTTAAAAAAAACCGCGTATAGAAAAGCCTAGAAACTACTTTAAAATAGAAAAGCCTAGAAAATGACGTAACTCGACTAATAATAATAATATTAAATTAGCGTATTCATATTATCAGATTTACATTTAACACAATTACCTCAAATGTATAAAAGATATTATGAAAGCGGCGCACTTAAAATTGCAAAACAGATTCTAAAGTAGCAGAATTAAGTAGCCTTGCTGGATCATTAGATAAATTTCATATATATATATATATATATATATATATATATATATATATATATATATATATATATATATATATATATATATATATATATATATATATATATATATATATATATATATATATATATATATATATACATACATAATTAATTAAAATAAACTAGGAAGTTTATTTTAATTAATGGTTTTTTGTTGTTGTTTTGTTAAAATATATTTTTAAAACATGCGAGTGTTGAGTGTTGCTACATCGACTATCTTATAGCCTGCTGCTACAAGGGAGTTTTATTTATTATGTTATTTTAATTCTTATTCCCCATGGAGATTCGAATGCTACTCTATATGCAGCTAAATTTAAAAGTTGATTAAAGTATTAAGTTGA
The DNA here is from genome assembly GCF_022113875.1 of Hydra vulgaris. Taxonomy (NCBI): domain Eukaryota; kingdom Metazoa; phylum Cnidaria; class Hydrozoa; order Anthoathecata; family Hydridae; genus Hydra; species Hydra vulgaris. The sequence continues at coordinate 15,812,753 of NC_061165.1, forward strand.
TTAAAGTGGAAATAAACAAAAGTATTAAGTTGATTAAAGTAGAAATAGACAAAATTATAAATAAATGAAATAGAAAAACCAAAAATTTTAAAAACATCACTTTTTATTCAGATAGAAATACCTTTCTATTTGAATAAAAAGTGATGTTTTTAAATAAATGTGATGTTTTAAATAAAAAGTTTCTTTCAGATAGAAATATCTGAGTTCATACAGAAACTTGGAAAAGAATGACAAAAATTTAATGTTTGACACCCATTTAATGAAAAGATAAAAATCTTTTTAATTTAATGGGTGTCAAACATGAATTTTATTTTTGGTCTAATAACTTACAAAAATTTTTAACTAGGTTAAATGTTTTTTTACACAAATCAAAAATTCCAATATAACAAAAGAATAAAATTTATTTAATTGTCTGTATTTAAATATACACCCAAACACATATCTTTTTTATTTGAGCATAAAATAACAATGACCAATAAAATGATTTGTAAAAATAATTAACAAAAACCCTTACAAAAATTTAATCGTAGGGATCGTCCATAAATTACATAACGCTAACTTTCACAATAAATAAAACAAAAAAGATCAATAGTTTTTCCTCACAGTTTAATTTAAGTAAAAATCAAAATAGCGCATTCAAGTTTAATGAAAACCACCATGTAAAAGAGTTTAATATATCCTACTTCTGCTTTTTAAATATATTTTGCGTTGCATAATTTATGGAAGATTCAATCTTAAAAAAAGGCTAAAGAGTAGACAATTTTGTTTCTTAATTCAACAATTAATAAAATAGCACAATAAAAAGAAAAAATCAACAATTAATAATAAAATAGCACAATAGAAAGACTAAATTCACAATTAATAATAAAAGAGCACAATAAAAAAAAAATCAACAATTTATGATTAAATAGCAAAATAAAGACTGAATTCATCAATTGAAAATAAAATAACAAAATAAAAAGACTAAAAAAGTCTATTAATAATTAAGTAGCACATTGCAAATTACATAATTCAATCTAAGGATTGTTGCCATGCTCGTTACAAACATGTTTGATAGTTATACAGCAACAACCAGCTGGTTACTACCATACTTGATCGTTATACAGCAACAACCAGCTGGGTACTACCATACTTGATCGTTATACAGCAATAACCAGCTGGTTACTACCATACTTGATCGTTATACAGCAAAAACCAAAAGGACCAACACATTGTTTAAGCCCATAATCAATATTAACAAAAAAACTTTAAAAAACATCAAAAGAATGTATAATGCCCAACTGCTAAGGAAGGAATTGTTATTTACATTATATTGAGCATTTCGACTTCTTTAACACAATGTCCTGTGCAATCATGTTTATCGGTTGTAAAAAGGATGGACATCCATTTATTGAAATCACATAATTTAAAACCAAATACTGAAATTTATTAAAAGATGCAACAACAAAAAAACCAGCTACTTATACGGCAAAAACCAAAAAGACCAAAAACCAACAAAAAGACAATCTGACTTTGTCAACATTAATGTTAACCAAAAAGACCAACAATCTGACTTTGTCAACATCAATGTTAACAAAAAAACTGGATAATATCAGCATACTAACGAATACAATGATGAATCGAATATAAATTAATCAAATATCGACAAAACAAGCAGTGAGTTTTTTTATTTAGAAAATGAATCAAGTGACACTGAGGATAAACTATTTGTTCCAAAAAATTGTTTTCCAACAACTCTACATCAAAGCATAAAAATTCCATTTGATAAATTTTTGATTGATGCAGACAATAAATTTTTGATTGATGCAGACAATACCAAACTTGAAGGGAAAGGTTTAAAAGCTGGATCTATAAAAAAGTATTTATTTTCATTAATACACTTTAGTAGATTTTTAATAAATGATAAAACATAATTACAATTTTCTGGATGTAACTCGGCTGATTTATTTCAAATAAAGGACATGCTAACAAGTTGGACAAAAAGTTATAATAGAGTTGACCGACAAGATTTTTATCATAATTTGCGTATAACACCAGATGAGGTGTGGAAGTATTTTGAATTAGAAGGTGCTATAAATGCTGTTAAACTTTTTAAAACATTTTCTTCATTTAAATAAAAATATCATTCAGAAACAATATACAACTATGAGGGACTATTTGATATTTGATTTGTTGATCAGACATACTCACTGTGCCATAGTTGCTGCTAATTTTAAGGAATTTTTTAATGGTGCACTGAGTGAAGATAGAAATTATACAGTTTCTGTCTTTTAGCATAAAACGATACTCACGACCATGCACTTGTAGTTTTAGACTCTGAATTGTTTAAATGGTACACAACGTTTCTAAACAATGTTAGATCCCAGATTTCAACCAAAGTTGACAATATATTTATTTCATGAACTGAAAAACTAATGAGGTCTGGTGCTCTAAACATGCAGGTTCAATTCATGTGGAAAAAAGCAGGTAATTATAATCCTGAAAAACATAGCATTTGCTCTATTTTAATACGAAAATCTGCATCTACAGGTATACATAAGCAGAAATTAGGAAGTTTGTTAAGTTTCTTGCTTTATGGCACACTCTGATGAAACAGCTAAAGTTTATTTCACTCAGGATAATCGAACTAAAGCAGCAAAAGCCAGTAGTACTTTGCAGTCTTATTTTAAAAGTAAAAAATCACTGAAAATGGAGTGATTCAGAGGAACAAATACTTAAAAATATTTTTACAGAACCTCTGACAATGGCTGAAGTTATAACGAAACTACGGTTGACTGGAATTAATACCACTCCTCGTAAGATGTTTGACAAAGTCATAAGTACTGATGTTGAAACTAAAAAATATATACAATCAATATATAACAATTTTTAAACTTTTAATAATTTTTTTTAATTTTTTGTTAATAATTTTGTCAGCATGTTTTCAAGAAACTTTACAGATACAAATTTGATCAAGATTTGAAAGTTTAACTTTCTTCTTCACTTCAGTAAACTCTTGCTTTAAAGTCACTAATATGCCGACAAAACATTATTAACAAACTTTAGTAGAATCTTGTTAACTCAGGGGGCTGGAAAATTTTTGATTTCATTTTTCCTGACTTTTCTCTGATTAAAATGAAATATCCCTGACATCAAAAGAATGTATAATGCCCAACTGCTAAGGAAGGAATTGTTATTTACATTATATTGAGCATTTCGACTTCTTTAACACAATGTCCTGTGCAATCATGTTTATCGGTTGTAAAAAGGATGGACATCCATTTATTGAAATCACATAATTTAAAACCAAATACTGAAATTTATTAAAAGATGCAACAACAAAAAAACCAGCTACTTATACGGCAAAAACCAAAAAGACCAAAAACCAACAAAAAGACAATCTGACTTTGTCAACATTAATGTTAACCAAAAAGACCAACAATCTGACTTTGTCAACATCAATGTTAACAAAAAAACTGGATAATATCAGCATACTAACGAATACAATGATGAATCGAATATAAATTAATCAAATATCGACAAAACAAGCAGTGAGTTTTTTTATTTAGAAAATGAATCAAGTGACACTGAGGATAAACTATTTGTTCCAAAAAATTGTTTTCCAACAACTCTACATCAAAGCATAAAAATTCCATTTGATAAATTTTTGATTGATGCAGACAATAAATTTTTGATTGATGCAGACAATACCAAACTTGAAGGGAAAGGTTTAAAAGCTGGATCTATAAAAAAGTATTTATTTTCATTAATACACTTTAGTAGATTTTTAATAAATGATAAAACATAATTACAATTTTCTGGATGTAACTCGGCTGATTTATTTCAAATAAAGGACATGCTAACAAGTTGGACAAAAAGTTATAATAGAGTTGACCAACAAGATTTTTATCATAATTTGCGTATAACACCAGATGAGGTGTGGAAGTATTTTGAATTAGAAGGTGCTATAAATGCTGTTAAACTTTTTAAAACATTTTCTTCATTTAAATAAAAATATCATTCAGAAACAATATACAACTATGAGGGACTATTTGATATTTGATTTGTTGATCAGACATACTCACTGTGCCATAGTTGCTGCTAATTTTAAGGAATTTTTTAATGGTGCACTGAGTGAAGATAGAAATTATACAGTTTCTGTCTTTTAGCATAAAACGATACTCACGACCATGCACTTGTAGTTTTAGACTCTGAATTGTTTAAATGGTACACAACGTTTCTAAACAATGTTAGATCCCAGATTTCAACCAAAGTTGACAATATATTTATTTCATGAACTGAAAAACTAATGAGGTCTGGTGCTCTAAACATGCAGGTTCAATTCATGTGGAAAAAAGCAGGTAATTATAATCCTGAAAAACATAGCATTTGCTCTATTTTAATACGAAAATCTGCATCTACAGGTATACATAAGCAGAAATTAGGAAGTTTGTTAAGTTTCTTGCTTTATGGCACACTCTGATGAAACAGCTAAAGTTTATTTCACTCAGGATAATCGAACTAAAGCAGCAAAAGCCAGTAGTACTTTGCAGTCTTATTTTAAAAGTAAAAAATCACTGAAAATGGAGTGATTCAGAGGAACAAATACTTAAAAATATTTTTACAGAACCTCTGACAATGGCTGAAGTTATAACGAAACTACGGTTGACTGGAATTAATACCACTCCTCGTAAGATGTTTGACAAAGTCATAAGTACTGATGTTGAAACTAAAAAATATATACAATCAATATATAACAATTTTTAAACTTTTAATAATTTTTTTTAATTTTTTGTTAATAATTTTGTCAGCATGTTTTCAAGAAACTTTACAGATACAAATTTGATCAAGATTTGAAAGTTTAACTTTCTTCTTCACTTCAGTAAACTCTTGCTTTAAAGTCACTAATATGCTGACAAAACATTATTAACAAACTTTAGTAGAATCTTGTTAACTCAGGGGGCTAGAAAATTTTTGATTTCATTTTTCCTGACTTTTCTCTGATTAAAATGAAATATCCCTAACTTAGCAATCTAAATTTAACAAATTTAGCAATAGAAAGGCAACAAATAAAACTCACAAGAAGTTTTTAAAAACTGTTTCCTTTAAAAAGTTAAGCAAAAAAAGTAAAAAATTAATTAAAAAAATAAAGCAAAAAATATATTTTATTTATAAATAAATAAAATATTTTGTTACTGAAACCATCAAAAATTGTCTAATTTTTTAAACATTTTGTTATTTCTTTTTAGGTCAAGTTGCTGGCTACCCTGTAACTTGTACCTTGAATTAGTCAAACTTTCATTAAATTTTACCCAAGATTCAGTCAGACCATTTGCTAACTTTTACTGTTTTATTTAGTTACTTAGGCAAAAAAACTTTTGTTATTATGTAATTTTTACATTATTTCTTTTCAAGTTAGTTATAATTGCATATAATACAATAATAAAATTTTAGAAAACTGTCAAAAATTAAAAAAGTAACATTGCATCTAATATAATTCATCAAACTAAATATTTTCACATAATTTTGCAATTATCGGTAAGTCCCTTATCTAGGCACTTCAACATTTTTTTTAAAATGTAAAATGAAAACAAAACTAACTCTATAAGTTAGAGCTAAACATGATCAGTTAAAAAATAACAAACTTATCGTTATATTATTATTAGTTGAAAACTTATTGAACTTTTAAACCACAAAATTTAAGATTTTTTTTGTACAACTTTTGAGATTTAACATTTTTAAGAATCGCATCAACGTTTCCGTTTGTTTACAAAAGTAACAATAAACAAGACTGTTACTATTCAAAACTTAGAATATAATACCAAAAAAAACTATAGTAAATGGACTTTTAATGAATAGGAAACAACCTTTGACAAACCACATTTGACATAATAAATCTGTGACAGTACTTTTTTAAAAAAATTTTATTTAATGCTGATGCAATAATAATGTTTTAAAAACTAAATTTCGGTCTTGAAAATTGACGAGTTAAGTCTTGAAATTTGACAAGTCCTAAAAAAATATTTTTTTTAAAGTTTACTTTTTGGTGGGAGGCATATTTTTTGTGTGATCAACGCTTACCATTCAAAAATATGCATCTTATAATAAGCTTAATATAATGCTATAGTTGATTTTTTTATTAAATTAAAAAATAGTAAATGCCTTTAAAAATATTTGCGTTATAAAATGATCTTAGTTTTTGATTCAAATTATCTCTAAAAACAAAAATCTCAATAAAATATTTTTAGTACTGTTGATAAGCTGTGGTTCTACTTTTTAGAATAAACAAATAAAAAGGTTTTGTATTTTAAATCATCGGATGCACGATTAAAGAACATACACCTCAAACTTTTTTGTCCGCATAAAACCTCAGATCTTTTTTCTTTAGCCGTGTTTTATCGATTATCGATATTACACGCTCAGATGTTGAAGTGCCTATCTTATCTTGTTGATAATATTGTTGAAATTGTTTTGATATAAGGAGCAATTCCATGCGCCTTGATGTTTTGCTTTTATCGAGGAAATACAATTTTGTAATATCTATGTTTATAAAAAATATTTAAAATTTATATTATTTTGATAAAAAAATATATGTTAGGATAATTTTTTATTTATTTTTTACTTTCTATTTTACAAGTTAATGCACATTTAAGATCATCACGGCATGACAAATCGATGTCACCCTGTGATGCGTGTATTTTGAGCTATATCTGTAAAAATATTTTTAAAAATTATGAAAAGTTTGGTTTTTACAAGTTAGGCTATTTCAATATTATAAAAAAGTTTGTTTTTTATTTTAAAAATCTTAATACCAAAAGCTTTTGTTTTCTTGATTAAAAAGGCATTAACGTGTGCAATAAGTCACTTATTATGATAAGTCAGACATTTTTAAAAAATCCAACATACCAAGCTTTGCTTTTCTGGGACATTTACAAAGTCAGATTAAAGATTTGTTCCCCTTCAGACTCTGATTTAACAGGGTTCTACATTATTTTAATAACATTGAAAAAATAAAAAACTTTATATTTAATAAAGGTCTTCTTTATGTTGTTATTAGTAGTTACAATCTATTATAATTAAAAAAAAAATTTCTACTTTTTTTTGAAAATAGTAGAAATTTTGAAAAGACCCTACTGACCTTACTTTTTTATTTTCTTTCATACATTAATCTTGTTCATATTTGATTAATAGTATATTTTGAAGTTCTTGTGTTTTCAATTCTCTCTGTTTTCAAGGATGGGACCTCCAGTGATCAGGTCACTGAAGATCTCTCTGATATCTTTAATGTCCTCATGTAGAAAGAGTTTTATTCGTTTAGGTGTCAGGTTGCTCTAAAATATGATTAAATTAGATTTTATTTAATAATTAAATTAGATTTTTATATCAATAAAAATAATTTTAGCCAAAATTATTTTTATTGATATAAATATTGTTTTATAAAAGCATAAACAGCATCAAGAAAAGAGTGAAAATAAACCTTACTAAATGGTGATTATTATTTAAATAAAAAAATTACTTTTAATGTTGGTGAAAGGTTAGAACTGCGTTTCGTTTGTGGTGATTTAAATGTGGTTCTGACTTTGTCAAACATCTTGTGAGGAGTGGTATTAATTCGGCAATTTTGTTATAACTTTAGCCATTGTCGGAGGTTCTGTGAAAATATTTTTAAGTATTTGTTCCTCTGAATCACACCATTTTTTTTCTTTTTTTAAGAGCTTCATTCTAATTAGTTTCAGTAATAGTTGTGGATTTTTTACTTTTAAAATAAGGCTGCAAAGTACTACTGGCTTTTGCTGCATTAGCTTGATTATCCTGAGTGAAACAAATTTTTTTAGCTCTTTCAGAGTGCGCCATAAGGCAAGCAACTTCCTGATAATTTCCTAATTTCTGCTCACGTATACCTGTAGATGCAGATTTTCGTATGAGAGTAGAACATGTTATGCTTTTTAGGATTATAATTACCTTATCAGTCGGCTCTATTATAACTTTTTGTCCAAGTTGTTAGCATGACCTTTATTTGAAATAAATCAGCCGAGTTACATCCAGACAATTGTAATGATGTTTTATCATTTATTAAAAATCTACTAAAGTGTATTAATGAAAATACTTTTTTATAGATCCAGCTTTTAAACCTTTCTCTTCAAGTTTGGCGACATATACTTTTCTAATGGTGTCAATTGCAAAATAAACAGAAATCTCTTGCATAGCGCCAACAATTTGAAAAAAAAGTTTTACCTCAGATACTGTCAGCGGATAGACTCTTTTATTGTCTGGACCAATCAAAAATTTTTTGAACGCTTTAATTAGAATTTTTATGCTTTGATGTAAAGTCATTGGAGAACATTCTTTTGGAACAAAAAGTTCATCCTCAGTGTCACTTGATTCATTTTCTTAATAAGAAAACTCACTGCTTGTTTTGTCAATATTTGATTCATTTATATTCGATTCATCATTGTATTCGTTAGTATACTGATATTGTCCAGTTTTTTTTGTTAACATTGATGTTGACAAAGTCAGATTGTCTTTTCGGTTTTTGCCGTATAAGTAGCTGGTAGTTTTGCATCTTTTAATAAATTTCTGAAAATTTCAGTATTCAGTTTTAATTTATGTGATTTCATTAAATGGACATCCATCCTTTTTACAACTGATAAACTTGATTGCAAGGGGCATTGTGTTAAAGTTGTCGAATTGCTCAGTTTGTAAATAGCAATTTCTTTCTTAGCCTTTTCTTTTTCCATTTTGTGATAAAATTGTAAGTGCCTGAAAAGGCTCAATGTTTTTCGTTAGCAGTTGGGCATTATACATTCTTTTGATGCTTGTTTGTTTGTTTGTTTTTTAAATAAAAATGTGTTCTATATATGTAAATATCTATAAGTACATACATTATTGAGTACTTTGCTGTTATCGATAATGTCATACTGATTTAGGAAGAACATAGGAGTTTAATAATTATATACATTTGGCCTTGTAATAAATAAAAAATGTTTAATAATAACTCATAATAGGGATAAAAATAATTTTATGATGTCAAATCATAAAATTATTAATATAAAATTAAACTAACTCATTACAAAACTACTTTAATTGAATAATTAACTCAAAACAATATAGAAATGTTAGTAAATAATTTTGTTTTTGAATGTTCACTTAGATTCTGGGTTTTTTTTAATAAAAAATTTGTCATTTTTATAACATTTGACACCATCATCTTGTATATAACTAAATTAATAAAAAAGATTTAGTTTTATTCCTTGAATATGTATTAACAGTTTTGTAAATAAAACAAAATATAACTTCGACAGAGTTTTGCAAATGACAATTATTTTTTATTTTTAAAATGTCATTGATTAACAACTAAAATTTTTATAAAAAAAAAACTAAGCAAAAGATTTTTTACCAGCAATTTTATAAAGCTAAGATTTTTTTTTTTAACTAAATGATTGATATACGCTTTTGTTACTAATAACACTTGTGTCTTCAAATAACACTTGTGTTATTTAAATGCCTTCTAAATATTTTTAATGTTTACAATGAATTTTATGCAATGCTAAAAAACTTTGAGGAATAAAATTATGCTTAATATAATATAGAAACTTTTTTTATTTATTGACAAAAATTTATAATAATATATAATATACAGGTAAACTCTTACTAAATATTTGGTAATAGCATTTCTGAGCAGCACTCCCCGTCAATTATTGAGATTGTCTCATCGGATTTAAATCCCAAACCTTAATACGATAGAGCAATATATACAATTTCATATTTCTAATTATTGTAGTACGATAAAAACAAATAAAATAACTCGCCCTTGTATATATACAATATCCGCACTCATGCCTAATTATTAAAAAAGATTAAAAAAATACTTACTCCTTAAGTGTTCGTAGCACTCAAAGACTTTGAGTACGGTACGTGAGTCACTGATCTCTATAATAGAGATCAGTGACGTGAGTACGTAGGAATACTTGGTTTGGTTTTGGACTTTGACAAAGTCCAAAACCATAATTTGATCCAAAATCTTTGAAGTCATTTTTAAATCTCTTAATAAAAACTCTTAATCTTAACTTTTAAAACACCATCAACATAGTTTTTAGAATCATTTTCCTATTTATTCTAAAACACTTCCTTCATTCTTCCTTCATTACTTCCTTCATTCTTGGTTTGCTAAATCTATTAGACTCGATAGTTATTAGTTTTTTATGAGTTTTATATTGCCAATTTACGATTTATTTTTGTGACGTTTAGCACCGCAACGGACCTTTTATGCTTAACATCTAAATTTAACCTATTACCATTAATTAAAACTACATTTTAAGGATAATTATATATTTTAAATTTTTTTGTTATAAAAACAACAAGTCTAATGTCTTATTTTTATTTTTTTTTATAATTACACCAAAAAATAGTTGTGACTTCTTAATTAGATCACAAGATGCCAACTTGACTACCGCATAGTTTTAAGATGACACGACTGGTTTTCAGATCTCCAAGTTTCATAGCCAAAAAAAAATTTACAACTTTAATGCCTCAGTTTATTGCAACAAATAACTATGGAGAGACTTTAGCTTAATTCAAGCCTTAACTACTTTTGAGCACTATATTTTAATTTTACATTATTTTTTGATTACTCTCAGGTACTTAATACACGGGAATGGACGTTTATTAATTTTTGAAAAATTTTCCCACCCATTAGACTCCCTTTCGTTTTTACTTGTTGTTAACTAAGATACTATAGGCCGGTTAAATAAGGAAAAAAGCAGTTGCTCTGAGTAAAATAAAAAGTTGAAAAAGCAAGTATATATATATATATATATATATATATAATATATATATATATATATATATATATATATATATATATATATATACATGTATATATATGGTGTTGCTGGATTTTAATGAAAAATGCCAACTCTGATCAAAAAATAAAATAGCAATACACACTCTTTTGTTGTAAAATATTCTGATAACGGTAAAAATAAATGTTTTTACAGTTATCAGTTATTTTTACCATTATCAATTATTTGTTATCAATTATTTTTACCGTTTTTACCGTTATCGTTATCAATTATTTGTTTTTACCGTTATCAATTATTTGTTTTTAAAATAATTGTTTTTACCGTTATCAGAGTAATTTACAACAAAAAAGTGTGTGGTGCTATTTTATTTTTTGATCAGAGTTGGCATTTTTCATTAAAATCCAGCAACACCATATATATACAAAAGATTGCCTGCCCAGGCCAAAACCCTCCGTCTATGTATGTACGTTCCACTACACCAATCATTAGATAGTCAGTCGATGTATACACACTCCACTTCGCCAATTTCTAGATAGTCAGTAGACGTGTGTACACTAAATTGTGTTTACCCCTATATCAGTATACAAGTATATATTTGCAACCTATAAAAAGAAACAATCAGATTTTGCTACTTGCTGAATTCCGATTGGTTCATTAATAGTCACAATGACTATTAGTGACTTTGGGCACAAAAATTAAAGCAACAGTACCGTTGCGCTAGACACAGCTTTTAGTTAAATTACAAAACATCAAATTATTATTTAATTCCAATTTTTTTTTTCTTCTTACTTTTTAATTTTATCGATAAAACTTTAAAGGTTGACAGTTCTTAGGGGGTGTGGGTGGGGCGGTGAGGAAGGAGTGATTTTAAAAACAAATTACCCCCTCCTTAACCGGGGGACGGGCTTGACATGTTACAAGGGCCCAAAATATATGTATATATATATATATATATATATATATATATATATATATATATATATATATATATATATATATATATATATATATATATATATATATATATATATATATATAGATAAATTTGTAATTGCTCTGTTCATTTAAGAACATTGAGCATTCTTTTTGTAGAATACATTTTAAATTGTTTAAATATATATATATATATATATATATATATATATATATATATATATATATATATATATATATATATATATATATATATATATATATATATATATATATATACTTGCTTTTTCAGCTTTTTATTTTACTCAGAGCAACTGCTTTTTTCCTTATTTAACCGGTCTATAGTATCTAAGTTAACAACAAGTAAAAACGAAAGGGAGTCTAATGAGCTAGAGATGGGTGGGAAAATTTTTCAAAAATTAATAAACGTCTATTCCCGTGTATTAAGCACTTGAGAGTAATCAAAAAATAATGTAAAATTAAAATATAGTGCTCAAAAGTAGTTAAGGCTTGAATTAAGCTAAAGTCTCTCCATTAGTTATTTGTTGCAATAAACTGAGGTATTGAAGTTGTAAATTTTTTTTTTTTTTTTGACTTTAAAATTTCTGAATCATGATTTAAATGAGGTCTAATCTGAATATTCGTTATAGCATCTTTCCTATAAACTTTAAAATCGTATTTACAATTTTAAAGTTTATAGGTAAGATGCTATAACAAATAGCATATTTCATATAAACTATAGCTGTAGCATCGTTATAGCTATAGCTATAGCATCGTTAATTATGGTGACGTCAAAAAATTTTAAAGTCAATATTCAAAGGTTATATTCATAGAACTTACAGTATATGTAGCAAGGCATATCTTAAAGAGGAGATTGATTTTTTAATTAATATATTTAGTGAAAATGGTTATAACAAACGTCAGGTTCAAATCATTGCTAACCAGGTTAAAATAAAAAGATCTACTAACATGAATGAAATCCCTAATGCAAACAAAATTCAAATACCAACAATTCCAAATGCACTGTCTACAATCTCTTTACCTTGGATACCATTATTATCCCCAAAACATATAAAAATATTTCGGAAAGCGATTACCGCACTGTTTTTAAATCTAATCAGAATTTAAGGGCTCTACTAACATCAAAAAACAAATCGAGGCTACCGGACAACAGTAAACCTGGAATTTATTTATTGAATTGTAATTGAATGTAATTGCTCCAAAGTCTATGTTGATGAAACAAAACTACAAATTAGAACAAGATCTCAACAATACCAAAAATGTTTGATGGAAGATAAGTATTATCAGTCGGCTATAGCTTTTCATAAAAAACACTGTAGAGAAGAAATTAATTGGGATAAAGTTAAAACACTTAAAGAAGAAGACAATAAATTTGATAGGAAAGTTCGTGAAGCATTAAAGATTTAAAAACATCAATACTCTCCAATTTATGGTGGAATAAATTTAGATAACGAAAAACTAAATTTTGGACATTTTTTGCATTCTTGCGTCAAAGAAATATAGTCTTCAAATTACTCTATTATAAGGACAAAGTTAAAGCGTTGCATGCTGCTAATAAGCTTAAAAGATCCGGAATGTACATCAATGAAGATTACTCTTTCGAAACAAATGAAATAAGAAAAAAATTACTGGACGAAATGAAGTTACACCAAAAAAATGGTAAATATTCAATTATTATTTATGACAAACTTATTGTTAAAGAATTTAAAAATAAGCAACCCAGCTATTCAAAACTATATTCTATAATAAAATGGCGGCTTAAAGATGGCAGCCTAGTTGAGCACGTGTTTTGAAATAATTTTTAATAATGATAGTATCAAAAGATACAACTCAAGCAATTAATACTGGTATTGAGGTACTTAAAAAGAAATTAATGGAACGCATTATTAAAGTCGAGAAAGAAAATGAAAGATTAAATACCGAAAATGAAAGTTTAAAAAAACAGTTAGCCGAACAATGCAATCAAAATAACAACAAACCACTTTTTACTAGTCTTATTAAGAAAACAAGCAAAGGAGCACCCCCTATTAGTGATTCAGAAGAAACGAGATTATTAAATGCAATTTCAGCTGAACAAAAAGAAAAGATCAAAAAAGAAAAAAATGTACTAGTGTTTGGATTAAAGGAATCGAAACGAAAAAGCAAGGATGAAATTAAAGAAGATGCTGATGAAAGTGTTGGAGAAGTATTTGACGCTATTGGTTTAGATAAATCTTGTATTGTCAAACATTCCAGGTTAAACAGTAGAGAAAAAAATAGACCAGGATCACTAGTTATTGAACTAGTTAATCCATCATACCATAAACAAGTTTTAAGTGTTGCTAGTGATTTAAATAAAGTTGAGGCATATAAAAATTAAGTATTTGGATGAACATTTTAATTGCTAACTTTTATTATGTTTGTATGTTAGTGTGTTACAACTGTTCAAGTTACAAACTCTACGTAGTTTGGACTCATCACTCTTTAAGTGTACTGCATTATTATTATATTATATTTTAATATTATCTTATTTAAAATGGCTGACGATCCTGCTTTAAAAAACTTTGAACTTAATTCATTGCTAACTAAAAAATCAATACTTTAAAAAAAACATTCTGATCCGGATATTAATTTTTTTTATAATGATTTAATGAAAAATATAAACCTATTATATTATAACGTAAATTCAAAAAATATAATTGAAGGAATAGAGAACGACTCGCTTTCTATTCTTCATGTTAATATTAGAAGTTTACAAAAAAATTTTGATTCATTAAAACATTTTTTATATAAAATTGATATAAATTTTTAAATTATTTGTCTCGGCGAGGCATGGTGTGATAATAAAAATTTTGAGAACAATTACAATTTCCATTTACCAAACTATAAAGTGATTCACCAAATTAGGACCTCGGGCAAGGTAAGAAGAGATTTGTGTATTTTTATTAAGAACTCATTATTATATAAAGTTAAGTCAGATTTAAGTTCAACCACTAATGATTATGAGTCATTGTGCATTGAACTCGTTAATAAAACCTCCAAAAGTATAAATATCCATGCTTTATACATATCCTTTAGGTTATATTAAAATGTTTGAAGACCACATTAAAAAGTCATTAAAACAATTCTATCAAAAAAAAAACTGTCTACATGGTTGGTGACCTGAACCTCAATATTTTGGATTATGACTTAAACATAAACATTAAACAATTTTTTAATGTCATTTTTGAAAATAGCTACATTCCTGTCATCAATAAACCGACTCGCATAACCAACAAAAGTGAAACTTCGATAGATCAAATTATCACCAATGACTTCATAAATATAAAGATAAAAACAGAAATATTTAAAACAGATATTTCTGATCAATTTCCCATATTCATCAAAGTAATTAGCAAAAAAGCAGAAAAATTAAAGAAATAAAATCAAGAATAGTAAACGACTCTTCAGTCAACCACTTTCATGAACTTTTATCAAGTGTTAACTGGGATGACATGTTATTGAATCTAAACGCTGATAAAGTCTACGATATATATATATATATATATATATATATATATATATATATATATATATATATATATATATATATATATATATATATATATATATATATATATCCCAATCGATGTCTCAAAACGTGCCTAGAGGTGAGGTTTGAACCAGGGATCTTACTTATATTTATATCAGAATATTATAAATATTATTACAAAGGATTTCCTGAAATAACAAAGTTAGTTAAATCAAAAACGTAAATCCTCGGAAAACTAAGGGTATTCTTAAATCTTCTAAAATAAAACAACGATTATTTAATAAATTTTTTTTTAAAAAAACCCTATGTAACGAAAGCAATTATAAAAACTACAAACGACTTTTTGAGTCAATTATAAAAAGATAAATAAAAAACTATTATTCAGATCAGTTAAATAAGCATTCAAACGACTCACAAAGTGCATGGCGCATTATCAAGGAAATCATTGGTAAAAATAATCCAGAGAGAAATACTTTTCCAAAATTTCTTGAATTCAAGGATAACTATGTTATAAAAAAAGAATTATTGTCTGAAACACTTAATGAATTTTTTATTAATATAGGTCCGTCCTTAGCACCAAAAATTGAACCCTAAGATCAACTTTGATGCATACTTAGTCTCTCATAAAACTAATATTATGCCTAACGATATTCTAACTGAATAAGGAATTATTATGCGCAGTGTCTTTGATTAAGCCCAAAAAAAGTATAGGTGTTGACAATATAAATGGTAACATCATTATAAATTCAATCAAACTTATTACAATCCCGCTTTTTGTATATCTTCAACTTATCTTTAAAAGAGGGAGTTTTTCAGAAAAATTAAAAATTGCTAGGGTGGTCCTAATTTTCAAATCAGGCGATCCTAATGATGCTACTAATTATAGACCAATCTCTGTTCTTACTTGTATTTCAAAAATTCTAGAACGAATTATGTATAATAGACTCTATTCGTTCTTAATTCAAAATAATATTTTGTGCAACAAACAATTTGGTTTTAAATTTGGTCATTTTACTGATCTCGCAATCTTACATTTTATCTATAATATATTTAAAGGGTTTAATGAAAAAAAATTTACTTTAGGTGTTTTCATAGATCTTTACTTACATACTTTAGGTGTTTTCATAGAAGTAAAGCCTTTGATACAGTTGATCATTTAATTCTTTTGTCCAAACTTGAGTTCTATGGCATCAAAAATTCAAACTTGGTTTAATAGTTACTTGTCTGATAGGAAGCTATATATTTCTTACGATGGTGGTAAAACAGATAATATGATCAACATATGCATTGTTCCCTAGGGATCAATTCTAGAGGCCCCTTTTGTTTCTAATTTATGTCAATGACTTGTATAAATTTTCTAATATTTTAAACACAATTTTCTATGACACTAATTTATTTTATTTTCATAGAAACATTAATATTTTGTTCTTAACAGTTAACAAAGAACTTGATAAACTAACCCAATGGTTTAAATCCAATAAATTATCCTTAAACATTGCTAAAACCAAATACACATTATTCCATCGTGTTCATAAAAAAGAAAATATTCCATTGAAACTTTTCAAATCTTTTTATTGATAAAAATATAATAAAAAGGGAAATTTCTCTAATATTTTTAGGCGTAATTCTCAATGAAAATATTACGTGAAAATATTGAGATTAAAATTTCTAAAAATATTGGAATATTGTATAAAGCTAAACAGTTCTTAAACCAATCTTGTCTTAAATACACTTACTATTCATTTATACACTGTTACCTAAACTATGCCTACATCGCTTGGTGCAGCACCAATGTTACAAAACTAAGTAAACTGCAAAAAAAACATGCCATTAGGATTATTACAAATGAAAACCGCTTCTCTCATACAAAAATACTTTTTAGCAAACTTAATATTCTAAATGTTTTTAAATTAAATCTCTATTAAACTCTTATATTTATGTTTAAACTTGATAAAAAAATGGCACCACTTTTATTCAACTCTTTATTTAAAAAATAAATCATATTTACAGCACAAAATTTTCAAATAATAACTATACTCAATCCAAAACCTATTATTCTGCCACCAAATACTCAATCACAAACCGAGGTCCTAAATTATGGAATACACTTTTAAATAATGATCTTAAAACACTTTCTTCACTTAATCAATTTAAAACTAAACTTAAGCAAAATCTTTTACTAAACGAAAATGAGCTAAATTTCTTCTAATGCGTTTAAATGAGAGTACTATTATTAATAATTTTCAGCATAACAATTATGATTAACAATTTAATTTTAATAATTATTTATTACTAAGATTATTTATTCAGATCCATAAATATGAGGAATAATATTACTGGCTTTTTGTTTTGTTTATTTATTTTTGTTTGTTTGTTTTTTCTTCTTTTTTGCTGGTCTTTTTTTTTGTTTTGTTATTTTATTCCCTATTTAAAATATTTTTTTGGTAAACTTTAACGGTAAAAAAAAATAAATTTAAAAGATATGTAACTTACATTATTACGGTTTTTATAAGCATTGTAACTTACGGTGTATTTATTACGGGGCTTAGTGATAAGACAACTACAGTCTTATTTTTGCCCCGGTGTCACGTTAAATAAGTAGATCGTTAAATAAGTAGACAAAATGACATTCTGCGCATCCGTTAGTTTACGGATACTTATTTAACGTAGTAAGTCACGTTAAATAAGTAGATCGTTAAATAAATAGACAAATTGAACAATCAAGGCATTATTTGTTAATAAATTAAAAAAAACATACGTTAACCGAACTAAAAGCGTGCGAATTGTTACTATTTTATGGCACTTTTAGAGTAATAATTTACCACTTTTAATAATATTTAACACACGACATATATTCTAATCGTATTTTATACCTTAATAATATAGTATGACAAGTAACATATTTTTAAGAAAGAGGTTTTTTTAAGGTCATTAATGATATCAAATAAAATAGTCGTTTCACAAGGAAGTTTATAATAATCCTAAATAATTTAACTGTGCATTTTAGAAAAATGTTTCACGTTAAATTATTTATCTTTACCCCTTAAGCTTATCAATTGTAAAATTTGTAATTGCCACCTGATTCTACGCAGATTAAAAGTAACAAAAGTATTCTGGTGTTACCACAGAAAAAAAAAGAGAATTTATTAATTCGTGTCAAGACTTTTTTTGTGTGTTAATTTACCTTCTCAAGGACGAAAAAGTTACCCCAGTCGTGGAGGCAACCCTCTCACAACTCTTTAACTCCGAAACACAAACCATGATGAACAAGACCGCTACGCGGAGAAACAAATTGAACGCGGTAGTACCAGAGACGTGGTGGTGATCGAACTCAGAACTTCTCGATTATGAGGCGAGCGCTCTAACACTACACCACTACTGTACTACCGTTGAATAAAAACCTAGACAGGTATTATTCGACAATTTTAGCGGTGTATGTATAGCACAATAATAATAAAATGTGACCTAAACTTAGTTTACTATTTCTTACTATGTCAATGTTTTAAATAAAAACGACATTAAAGAAACGACACACTTTATACTACACTAAAACCTTTTTTTTGAAAATAAGATCAAAATATCCTTACACAATATAAATAGCAAAACAAAGTAACATGGTTTTTAAGTTCTTTTAAAAAATATCAACTTGGTTGAAACTTGGGTATTTTTGGAAGAAATTCGATTTTTCCACATGGAATTTCAAGCCTATATAGTATAGAAATATATTAAAATATAAATAGTATCATTAAATCGTAACGAATAAAAAAAATAATAATAAAAGTACCTGCTTTTGTACCAGAAGAGTACTTAATAAATGAATTTATCAATATATGTCAATAAATTGATTTATAAAATGAACTCTAAATGTGTGCCAGAAGGATTTGAATTTATAAATCATAGAAATGTTAAAAATGCTAAAACAGCCATGGTATCAACATGCCAGAATAGTCAATACTTTTACAATATTCTACAAAATAAAGAACAAGCACTAGTTGAGCTAAATTAGCCAATTGTATAACTTTGCACATCTATAAGACATTTACAAAAATAAAATAAATAATGAACTTTTTAAATATTAACTAAAACATGCATAAACAATACCAACAATAAAAAAAAAAAAAACATGAACAATAGCAAACATAAAAAAAATGTATTTACATATAATGATTGAATTTAAATATTCAATTAAGTCACAAAAACAAAAACAGGAGTAATAATAAGATAATAGTACTATAATAACAATAATAACAATAATAGTACTAAAGGCACACCTTTTATGAAAGTATAACATAGTAACAAAAGGTAACATCTCTAATGTTCCATTCTCAATATATTTAAGGTTATGTTAGCTCATTTCATTACCTTTTTATATAATCAAACTTAGGTTGATACTGCTACACAAATATACTGTCACACCATCATACCGTCGCATTTCTTTTTAAGAAAAGATCACAATCATTTTTATGTACAACTTTATGCACTAACAATGGCGTTTCATCTTTTCTTGAACTATTAAAGGGTGAATCATAAAACTGAACACACTTTCAATGTGAAACAACATCAGGAGACATTACTTATAAACCCCCAATATAACTTTCTGAAAAGCCACTTGAATTAAAACAAGTAAAAATGCAAAAAAACTCAGATATTTTAAACTTGGAAATCTAAATATTTTAGAAAACTGATAAAAAAACTAACTTTGTGCTATATCAATCAAGGTGTCATCTGGCCAGCCAGATGAGTCTCTTAAAATCTCTAAGGCCTTGTCTTTAGACTGTATTGAAAAACTTTAAAGAAAACTTTAGAAAAATTTGAACTTCGACAGTCCATTTTACAATGATACTATCATTAACAAATAGCTTTTTTTAAAGCACTTTGTTAATTTCAAAGCATTTTGTTAACTGTTAATACTATTACCAGTTTAAACTCTTAACCATTTTCTCATTGATTGGATTGATGAAAATAAGCAGACTATATCAAAAAATCTAAAGTTTTAGAATCTTTAGAAGAGTATCAAAAATCTATAAAATAAAGTAGTTACATAAATTGTTATTTTTTCAGTATATTTACTTTAACAATCAGTAATTTTAATAATACATTTTTTTCCAAGTTTTGTTAAAGCAAGAAGTCAAAAAAAGTCTAGGGGAAGTTTGTGTAAAAATGGCGAAACTAATACAATCATATCTCTATACTACTTACTTTGTATAAGTATATTGACTTATACTAATAAAATTCTATCAAGTAGAAGGGTTTAAAAAGTAGTGGCCCTAGAACAATAAACTTTTTTTGGACTGTACCAAGGGTCACTTTATGAAAATTAGGTTCAAATCCATAATAAATTTACAGTTAATTTAATCTTAAACTGTTTTTAATAAATATTTTTAGTAATACTTAATTGCAACACTTAAATATACAATAAAATTAACTTTTAGGCAAAATAGACAATTAAGTCAATGCATAAAATGGAAGTCCCAAAACAACTGTAAGTTTTGAGATGCTGAGACATAGTACAAAATTAACTTCAGAAACATACAATAATATAAAATACGTATTTTATAATATTGTACCATTGTACTTACGCTTGCGCAGAACTGACTGTCTACTTATTTAACGATCTACTTATTTAAAACGACACCGGTCATATTTTATTTTTATTCATGTTCTTTGCTATTGTAACTACTCATAGCGACGAAATATATATATATATATATATATATATATATATATATATATATATATATATATATATATATATATATATATATATATATATATATATATATATATAGGGGAAGTGGAGGCATAACCGCCCCCGTAAAGTTTCGAATAATGTTAGATGAGGATAAAAACGAAATGTATTTTTTTACTAGTTTATTGCAATAACCACATCATTAAACTTTAAATTGATGCAATTAAGAAAAATATTAAACTGTTTTTGAAAATGTTATTTCACGTAAAGTACAATTAGTGAAAAAAATGGTTTTGCCCCCATTGTGAGGCACAACCGCAACCTCACAAAAATCGTTGGGGGTACACCTTTCATTGTACATTTCATTTACATTTTTCACAGCTCAGATTATTTGATGATTTTGTTGCATGTTTGCATAATTTGCAAGCATTCTTTATATTTACATTTTGAGTTCTGCTCCAATTTCATAGCTTGCTTATTAGATTATGCTGATATCAAAAATGGTTTTCACTTGATGAAATAATGCTGAGAACACATGTCTTTAACACTAAAATCAAATATGGCTTAATTCTCAAAAAAAAGATCTAGAAAAATATGATGTAAATATAAATTTTTCATCAAAATAAGCATTATTATGCACAGTTTCTCAGAAACGTAACAAGCACACTTTTTGACATATGCAAAATGAAGGAAACTGTTTTACTAACACGTGGTATGGTTTTTTGCCATATTAGATAGTATTTTTCCAAGGTAAATGTTAAAAAAACGGTTGTGCCTCCTTATGCGGTTATGCCCCCACTTCCCCTATATATATATATATATATATATATATATATATATATATATATATATATATATATATATATATATATATATATATATATATATATATATATATATATATATATATATATATATATTTAACTACTGATGTAGTTATAATAAAAGTTAGAAATAATTGACCCTAACCCTAAGTTTATTGAAGGATCATCTGATTATATAAAGTAACTTGTAAGTAAATTTTTAAACTGAATTTATGTAGTTTATGTGCCATTAATGTTTTAAAAAGATATGTGGCAATGAAAATAGCCTTTTATGTTTAATTTTAATTTCAAGAACGAGTCTTACAAGATTTCTTTCTCATTTTGTGCTTTTCAATAATATCTTTGGCATAAGAAAATAAACGAACTCTTAAAAATAATTTAATTAAGTGCTCTAGCAAATTCTTACTAACTTCGGTTGATTCTTCGGTTGGCTATACTTACATAAATTTTTACCACTTTGAAATTTAGTATACAATCTCTGAAATATATATCCAATAAGATATTGTAAACTCTTTTTCTCTATACCAGTTGTTTCTTGAGTTGTACCTACAGGTTCAATTATATTTGGGTTTATATCAGAAATATTATTTAATATAATGGCAGACATTTCAGTGAGTAGTGTATTAATCAAAGTTATATCACTAAACGTGTGAGGCTAGTAGATTTTCGCTCAGCAGTCCTTAATACTCTTGATAAAATAAATCAATATTATCTTTTAATTTTTCTATAATCGGTTTTAATTTTTGTCAAAGATGTTCAGCATCATCTATTGAATAACTAAATTGCTTGCATGAGAAATTTTTTCTAATATCAAATGGCAGGCACATGTCCATTTCCAATATAAACTAGCACATTCTTCAACTATGGTTTACAGCTTTAGCAGTGACAATTTATTAGAAGAATTCTCCGTATCAGACATTTTTAAAGAACATTTTTTAAAAAATACTTAAATATGCTTCGATGCTATGTGTCTTTTTAAACCTCTAATTGTTTTGTATTGTTTAGGACACTGAGTGCATGCATGTTGTTTGACATTATCTCTATGAATATTGATATCAGAAACAACAGAATCTATATCTGTAACTAAGTTAATGTCATCATTCAAAAATCCTCCTTCAACCACGTCAAACAAACATTCCAAATCGCTATTTGTCTCAAAATCGCTGCTAAAACTTGCCGTTATTATAAACTTGTGCAGGTTCGCCGGGTCGCCGAGTAGTTTTCAAGTTAAAATCGGAAAACAATGGAAATGGTCCGTGTTTCCAGACTATGTATTCTTATGACTATGGGGTGAATGATCTTGTTAAGGTTAATGACGCTTGTTAACGCACTTTAAATCTGAGACTGAATTAATTTTTTTTTTTACTACGATCTTATAAATCGTTGGGAATTCTTAACCAATTGGGAATACTGCGTTATACGCGGTGCTATCAGGCTGGGTAACACCCTGTATATATATTAAAACATGATACAAACATGTTAAATTTTGTAAATTTTTATATATGTAGTATTTAATTTTTCTTTAAAATAAGGGTTTACTTAAGTAGTTGTATTTATTTATTTATTAATAACTATTTAGTTATCTATTTGTAGTTGATAAAAACATCCTTAAAGCGTTATTTCAAACATTTTCATGCGAAATAACTAAATTATTTGGTTAAATTTGTAAGCTATTATCTATAAAAGTTAAACAAAGAAGTTGTGAAGATATCATTTTAAATACTAAGCAGATTGAAATACAAATTAGAAGAAGTGGTCTTTAGATTTCAGAATGGTCGAAACTTAAGATGAAGTCGTAATAAAGGAATCAAAATAGATTGAATCAAGAGACGAGATAATTGTTAAAAGAAATTGCACTAATTGTTGTTTAGAAAGCACAGGTATAAAATACTCTATTTCCATTTTTGTGTTTATTTGAAACTAGTAGTTACATTCTAACTACCGCTCTTTTTAGATTTTAGATAAGAATGTTTTGTAATAAATTATTTTTCAAAGATTTTTAAATCAGATTTAACAGCCACAGGGTTCTTACATAAAATGGAACCATAAGTAAAATAATTTTTTATGTACAAAATACAACAAAAAAGTATACTTTAGGCGTTTACGCAACTTTTAAATAAGTTTATCTAAATTATTTTAGAGAGTATAATTTATCAAGAACTTTTTTGACCCTCATGTAAATTATGGGTACCAGGGTATAGGGTAAAATTTTGCAGTTGGCGTGTACCCTCATGGAGCAGCATTAGTTGCATGAGAATCTACAAAATTGTGCTATAAGGCTTTATAAAGCTATCAAGACTACATTTTATTCTCTAATACTTTTGTTTTACTATACTTTATCGTTATTTCTTTATATTATTTTCGTTGCAATATTTGAACTGATTTAAGCATCTGTTGAGTTGAATTTAAACTATCCTTAAAGAACTTTAAATAATTGATTGTCTAATGTTTAGATGATAGAAGTTTTTTTTTTTTTTTAATGTTATTACCATCCTAAGAGAATTAAGTATATAGAATTAAATAGTAATAATATCGAAAAATAAATTAAGGCTACTAAAAATAGAAACACATTTTCAGCAAACATTCTATAGTAGAATTTCGGTGAAGCTTTGTAGTCAGAGCGGACCTATATATTGAGGGGACCACTGTAGTTTTGCTCAACAGTTACTAAGTGGACCGTTAGTGAAAGCCAACAATAATGTCAGGCCGATGGCTAGGCCTAACAACTTTTAACATATCGGAAAGTTATCAGCTTGCCATTTAATGCGGATGCCACTAATGGTCCTCTAATTAACCCATGAGGAAAACTTCAATTAACCACTAAAAAATGCCTACATAGATCCACTACAAATCTACTAAAACAATTTTAATTGCTTATTATGCAACTGATACTAGGTTTTATTTCATTAATAATTTAGATGGCTGCTTCATATATAACAAATAGAAGAAGACTTAGAAAGCAAGCTGGTAGAGATATAAAAGAAATTTAAGTTGAAAGTTAATTTGTAATCCAGTAATTTTCTAATGATTCTTGAAGTGTTTGTTATGACGTCATTGTTATGTCGTTATAATGTGATGAGAGTGATAATGACAATGCAGGAGAAAATTTTTCTATTCAAGGTAATAATAGTTATTATGACAATGATCTTAATTAACATTATTTCACAACAGACTCAGAAATTTCTACTAATATTTGTATAAAGGAATTCCGATACAAGTTAACTCTTATGTTTGCAGTGATGCTATTATTTAATAATTTTTCTGTTGAGATATCATTTGAAAAAAATTTAGTAATTCTTTGGCTCCATTTTTATGCAGGCAATGAATTATTTTAATTTTATTATTTTTTATATTTTTTGTATTTAGTATTATGAACATATATTTTATCTTTTTTTGTTATTTCTCATAGATGTAGATTATATTAAAGTTGCACAAAAGACTTTTTTGCACTATTTTAATTTCTATTATATATATATATATATATATATATATATATATATATATATATATATATATATATATATATATATATATATATATATATATATATATATATATATATATATATATATATATATATATATATAAGGAAAAAACAAAAAACTTACATGTGAATAATTTTATTAAACTCTACCAAATAACAAAAATATGTTGAGGTCATAGATTATGCACACTCCCTCAAAGAAAACTGTTTACTATTTTGTTGCAAACTCTTTGCTGAAAAAAGTCTAAAAAAAAACTTAGATTTTGAGAATGGATTCAGTATGAAACTGTTTATCACGAACAACATGAGACAATTTTTGGTATAAAAAAGGTCCAGTGCAATTACACAATTTTGCCTTTCCTGTAAACAACAAAGGTAGACAATTTTCACCATCTTTATACAATCGAAAATTGCCAAACGGAGAACATGTTGTGCGATCCTGGTTACATAAAATTAAAAAATAAAGTTTCATTATTTTTGAAAAAAAGAATAGCTAAACTATAATTTTGTACAACATTCCGTTTTGAGATTAATGATATTGGAAATAAAGTTTTTGTATTTTTTTTAACGGTTTTTTCTTGATTTGAAAAATATATATGGCTGAAGTTTCCGATAGGCATGAAACTTTTAGTTCCATTATAAAGTTGTATTTTTCTATTTAATTACACTTTATTTAAATATATATATATTAATCTATTTTGTAGAAATTATTTTGCAAAAATTATTTTTACATTATATTGATCACTCTCAAGTAAACAAAGGGATTTGTATCTCAACCAGATACAATAATAAACAACAATAAATTGCTCCGTACGTTGAGCACTCTACTCAAGTTGTCTGCGAAATGGAAAAAACGAACTTGAATTATTCTGTCAAGAACATTCCAATTCCACCAATTAAAGAATACAAAAAACAATTAATCAGCAAAACCGAAGCATTAATAAAAAGAATGAGGTGGAAAGCGTTTTACTTTATTAATGACGATCGAAATAGTAAGTACAATACCTTTTATAATAATAATTATGGAATAAAAACACCAAATTACCCTAAACAAATTACTGAAATGTGTGCATTTGAAAGCGAATTAATAGAATTAATAAAAAACATAAAATTTCGTAAAGTTTATAGTAAATTCCAAAAAAAATTAAAAGAAGATATATCTAATATACGCAATTGTAATCTTACCTACACTTTTGCAGATAAAACATCTAATTTATATAACTTATCTAAACAAGACTACAATCATTTATTAACCAATGCCGTAACTTCAACTTACAAAAAATCGGATCCTAAAGTAAAAAATGATATAAATAAAGAAGGTAAACGCATTTTACAGAATCATGAAATTTTTAGTAAAATTGATATCAATACATCATCTAACTGCTTTATAACATTAAAAGACCACAAAGAAAATTTTGCAAACAATCCAACAGTTCGATTAATAAACCCTGCCAAAAATGAAATCGGCAGAATAAGTAAAGTTATTCTTTCAAACATAAATTCTGAACTTGTAAAAAGACTCCATCTCAATCAGTGGAAAAAAACACAAGATGTAATATGCTGGTTCAAGTCGATCAGTGATCCAAACCTTTATAAGTTTCTCATTTTTGATATCGTTGATTTTTATCCCTCAATAAGTGAAAAACTACTTAAAAATGCTATTAGTTTTGCTGAGCAGCGTCTGGTTATAGATCCTGAGCAAAAATCGATTATTTACCACGCCAGAAAGTCACTGTTGTTTGATAGCAATCAAGTTTGGATTAAGAAGTCAAGCGGATTATTCGATGTTTCGATGGGAGCATTTGATGGTGCCGAAGTGTGTGAACTTGTGGGGATTTTTCTTTTATTTCAGATTACACAGTTTTATAATAAGAATGATTTCGGGTTATACCGTGATGACGGTTTGGCAATTTTTAAAAACATCAGTGGTCCCCATATGAAAAAAATTAAAAAACATGTTGTTAAAATATTTAAATCGAACGATCTTATAATATCAACACAGTGCAACATAAAAATCGTAAATTATCTGGACATTACATTAAACCTCAACAACCACACCTACCAACCTTACTCTAAACCCGGAAACTCTTTAAATTACATTCATGCTGAATCAAACCACCCATCCAGTATTTTAAAGCAACTCCCACATTCTATTGAATTAAGATTATCAGCAAATTCGTCAAGCGAGGAAATCTTTCAAAAATCCACTCCAATGTATAATGAAGCATTAAAAAAGTCCGGTTTTAATTACAATCTTTCTTACCAACCTAACTTAATATTATCTCACACTAAAAACCGTAAACGTAACATCATCTGGTTCAACCCGCCTTTTAGCAAAAAAGTCAGCACGAATATAGGAAAAATATTTTTAACATTAATTGATAAGCACTTCCCTAAAAATCACAAGTTGCACAAAATTTTTAAAAGAAACACATTAAAAGTAAGTTATAGCTGTATGCCTAATATGAAATCCGTTTTAAACGCCCACAATCGCCATGTTATAAACAACAAGAAAGAATCAGCTGAAAATAATTGCAATTGCATAGATAAAAACACCTGCCCTTTATCAAACCAATGCTTAACAAAAAATATAGTATATCAAGCTAATGTATGCTCAAACAATTTTGTTCAAACTCCCATCAATTAATTTTACATTGGCATAAGCGAAACATCTTTTAAAATTAGATATGCTAATCACATAAAATCTTTTAAAATTCCAAAATACAAAAATGACACTGAATTATCAAAGGAGGTTTGGAGATTAAAAGATGAAAACTTAAACCCGGTTGTCAGGTGGAAAATAATTAAACAGTGCGATGCCTATAACCCTGTAACAAAACGATGTAACTTATGCTTAAACGAAAAGTACGAAATTTTATTTTTCAAACACCCAAATTTGTTAAATAAAAAGAGTGAAATATTATCTAAGTGCCGGCATAAAAACAAATTTCTTATTGCCTAATTTGACACTGGCGATTAGCAGTTTTACAACTATGCTTCTTTTTTATTCGTTTTTTTATTCGTTTTGTTTTGACGTCGGAACTCATTCTACTGCTGTTTTTGTATTTTGTATTTTTTTTAACGGTTTTTCCTTGATTTGTCTAATATATATGGCTGAAGATTGCCGATAGGCATAAAACTTTTAGTTCCATTATAAAGTTGTATTTTTCTATTTAATTACACTTTATTTAAATATATATATATATATATATATATATATATATATATATATATATATATATATATATATATATATATATATATATATATATATATATATATATATATATATATATATATATATATACATTTTTAATTTTACCAGTAGTTATGGCATTACCTTAAAGCTTAACAAACGAAAGATGCAAGTTCTTAGATTTCTATCAAATCCTATAATGGGTAGCATTCGAAGGTTAAAAGTTCCAATCAAGCAAATTAAAGACTCAAGATTCGTAAGGAAGCAGTCGAAAAAAACATTTTTAATGTGTGTATAATTTTTACGAATTTTTTTACTTTATCATAATGATTATTACAACAAATTTGGTTTTCTGTGTTATTATCAAGTTCAAGTTGCTTCATTTATCAGGATAAAAATCAATTTCGTTAAATACGGAAAAACATTATTCAAACTTATTTAGAGTTAAAAAAAAAAAAAACAATGTAATAGTTTTAATGTAAGCACATGCTTACTAAATGAATCAAATAGTAAAGATTCTTATATATAATAATATTACGTTGGGCCAACGTTAGCCCAACGGTTGGCTGCGACATCGCGCCGACCTCCAAATCCACGTTGTGGCGACGTCAGTTGCTGACCATCGCCCAACAAATTTTTCAACGTTGATCCGATTGATTTGAATGTTCTGATGTTAAAAATCAGAATATTCAAATCAAGAACCCAATGGACTTAAGAAAAATTAAATTAGAAGACCAAACAATTTCAGGATCTTTAAATCAAGAGACCAATCAACTTTAAAATTTTCAAATCAGCTTCGCAAGTTTATAATGGGTAATAAAAGCAAAAAATCTAAACCATAAACAGTGAAAGTATATTCGGGAAAAGTCGAGTAGTCCTGGACGGTGGGTATTTTTATTTACAATATTGTAAATAAAAATATTTTAAATATTGCAATATTTAAAATAACTTAATTTTTTATTTATTTATTACGACAATACCTTGTATTATAATATATTTAAATCTACTCAAAGAAAACTTGTTATAAATTTAGTTAAACAAGGTAATACTTACAAAAAAGTTGAAAGTAATACTTATAAAAAAGTTGAAACTTAAAAATATTACATTTGCAACAGTAGGATCCATTGTAAAGATATACAATATGAAACATTTGAAATTTGTACTAAAAGTGGACAAAAGATCATCTAAAAAACTGAACAAAAAATACAATTTCGCTAACATCAATAAGAAATCGCATTCATAAAGCAGGGTTCAGTGGATGTGTGGCTTGTAAAAAACCATTCTCAACAAAAAATCATATTAGAAGAATGGATTTTGCAAAAAAGTATTATTTAAAGCTATCATTTTGGAAAGAAGTTCATTGGCCTAATCAATCCGACTTTAACTTAAATAAGATGAATGATGAAACAAAATTTAAAATCTTCTGCTGAAAAACTTAGATTGGGAAACAGTTTTTTGTTTTAACAAGACAATGATCCAAAATAACTGCTAAAAAAATTAAACCCTTTTTTAATGAAAATTGCATAAACGTTTTAAAATGGCCTTTACAGAGCCCTGATTTTTATAGATTTTTTGTGGACATAAAAAAATAAAAAAATAGGTAATTTACTAAGAAAGAAGATTTGAAGAAAGCTGTTGTTAAATCATGGTCTTATATCGATTGTAATCAAATCAAATTTCAAGTTGAATCAATGCCAAAACGCAGTAGGTAAGTAAACGCAGTTATCTACTAAAGTAAATATTTCTTGCAATTTGTAAGAATTACTCCATTTTATTTCTTTTTCACTCCTTGTCATACTAACTAGACAAACATTGCATGGGCTAATGCAATTGCATATTGCACAAATAAAAAGGAACCTGAAAATCTTTATCATCATCAGATACATGTAGCGCCTTTAGTAAATTTTATTTAACGCTTTACTAATCCAAAGTATTACAAAAAATAAACGCTCTAAACATATTTACTTGGAAGCATGCATCTTCTACGAGCCCCCGCGTTTTTTTACTTTTCTTCATGATATTTACTTAAAACTTTTTTTAATACTTTGCATCTTATCTTGTATACTTTATGTTTATAATTATTTCTATTATACTTTTACATTTTTAAATTTTACAACAAATAATGTTTTTGAAATGTAGTTCAAGACGAGCCAAAAAAGTTTTACCAATCTAAGAGATCTCATTAATGGTACGTTGTCACTATTGATAAGATAATTTAACTTGCTAACGTACGTTGTCACTACTGATAAGATAATTTAACTTGGGGTACATTGATCTTTTGCAAGGGTTGTTGTAATGTTGAAGTATATTATGTATTTTATTAAAACATCTATTTTTACTTAAAGACAGGTTGTTCTAGTTTAATTTAGTAATTAGTAAGTTTTATATCTATATCGGGTTGTTTGCAGTTTACAAAATACTGCTACGGCAATCAATGCACCCTTATCTCCCTTACTTGACTGCCGTCCAACAACTTTTTATTACGGTTGTTTTTTAACATTTTAGTTTACTAACTTTCATTCATTAGATTTTTTTTTCATGCAATGCGTAGTTTTCAAGATATTTTAATTCTCCCCTAATCAGGAACAAACAAATAAAAAAATTTTAAATTTTTTATTTAGTATATCTTTAAAAATGCTAATGTAGTATATTTTAGATATAATAGGACATGTTTAAATTGATTGAATAAAGTGAATTAAAATAAAATCTATTTCCGCATTTTACCAATACCCGATGCATTTTACCAACGCCCGATGCACTAAAGTAAGAGTGTTACAAATTTTTATCATCAAATATAATCAGAGGGAAAGCTTCAAAAGAATAATTTGAAATACCTCAGATATTGTGGAAAACTCAAATATCTCAACTAATATAAACGTTATCTGTGTTGTTTTTTCGGAAACATAAGGTCAAATAGCACATAAAGTAAGTGATTAATAATAAAATTGGAATGAGTGCGAAAATGCAGTAAAGGAAATGTTTAAAAAACAACTAAAAATTAGTAATGAAATTATCATAGAAAGAGCTCATAGAATAGGCCAACCTAAAGAAGATAAGAAACCAAGAACGATTGTCCTAAAGTTATTAAATTTTCAAGACAAAACAAAAATACTTAACGCTACAAAAAACTTGCGAGGAACTGGGATATATGTTAATGAGGATTTCGCTAAAGAAACGATGGAAAGCCGAAGGATGTTGTGGGAAGAGGTCAAAAAGTTGCGACTTGAAGGTAAGTATGCAGTTATAAAGTATGATAAAATTGTTTCTAGAGAATTTCGAAAGTAAATGCGCTCATTCTTAATAAGAACTCCTTTTTAATTTATTTGTGATAATTAATCATGGCTTTAATAAGTGACTTTGAAACTCTTGTCTTCAATTTTTTTGAAACAAAATTTTTTTCACTACACGAAAACTCCGACCCAGATATTAATTATTTCCATGATACAAAAATAGAATGTTCTTACTACTATCCAAATGAATTAAAAGGAATTCTATTTAAGAATGTTAACAATGATCAAATTAGAATTCTGCATGTAAATATCAGAAGCATTAATTGTAATTTTGAAAAATTCCAAAATTTACTCGAGGAAACTAAGTACTTTTTTAATATTATTTGCTTAACTGAAACTTGGGCAACCTCAAACGACATAAAAAAAAATTTTAATTTTTATCTTTCTCATTTTGAAATGATCTCTCTCGAAAGACAAATAAATAAGCGCGGTGGTGGAGTTCTAATTTACATTCATAAAGATATAAAACATTGTTGTAGAAATGATCTTAGTGTTTCTGACGGCGATGGAGAAATATTAACAATTGAGATTATTAATGAACGAACAAAAAATATTTTAGTTAGCTGTTGTTATCGACCGCCAGATGGCGTGAGCGAGAACTTGAGCATGTTTTTACAGCAAAATGTTATTGCAAAAGGTAACAACGAAAAGAAAAAAAACTTTCTTGTTGGTGATTTTAATATGAATTGTTTTGTCTACAATGACGATAACAAAGTTAAAAATTTTTATGATACAATTTTTGAATCTGGAGCAATCCCTTTAATAAATCGCCCAACAAGAATAACAAAAAATTCAGCAACTTTGCTGGATAATATCATTACCACAGACTTGTTCAACAATGATATAAAATTGGGTATCTTAAAAACGGATATTTCGGACCACTTTCCTATTTTTCTAACTATAAACACCGACCAACTGCCTAAACAAAAATTAAATAAAATTGTAAAAAAACGTTTTTATACATCATCAAACATTGAGGCCTTTAAAAATCAGCTCTCATTATTACATTGGAAACACTTAAATTTTAATGAAAATGCAAACAACCTTTATGAAAAATTCTATGAAACTTTTATCTCTGTTTACGAGTCTAATTTTCCAATTGTTACAATTACATTAAAAACAAAACACTTTGATAATCCCTGGATTACCAAGGGGTTCAAAAAATCATCCAAAACTAAACAAAGGCTATACATAAAATATCTAAAAACAAAAACACCAGATAGCGAAAAAATTTACAAAGATTACAAAAATCTATTCGAAAAAATCCGAAAAAAATTTAAAAAAAATTACTATTCAAAATTAATTAATAAAGCTAAAAATGACTCAAAAGCACTTGGCAAATATTAAAAGAAATTACAGGAAAACAAAAAACATGCTCAAGCTCTTTGCCACAAATGCTTAAAGTCGATAACAATAGCTTGCATGAGCCACAAATAATAGCTCATGAATTCAATAAATATTTTACTGAAATTGGATCAATCTTATCAAGTAAAATACAAAAAACTCAGACCTCATTTTATGATTTTTTGTTACCTTTTGATAAAAATATTTCCTCTGAAGAATTATCTGCTGAACTATCATTTGATGAGTTTGAGAAAGCTTTTAAATCTTTAAAAAAGAATAAAGCACCTGGTGCAGATGAAATAAACGGGAATATTGTTATAGATTGCTATGAACAATTAAAAAATATTCTTTTCAAAATTTTCAGAGCATCTATTCATCAAGGTATTTTTCCTGAACGTTTAAAACTTGCCAGAGTTACCCCTCTACATAAAGAAGACGACAGATCCAATATCAATAATTATCGCCCTATCTCTGTTCTTCCTATATTTTCTAAAATTTTAGAAAGAATTATTTTCAATAGAGTATACAATTATTTTAATTACAACAATTTATTATATAACAATCAGTATGGTTTCAGAAAAGGGAGCTCAACTGAACATGCCATCATTCAATTTATACATAACATCTCTAAATCTTTTGAAAAATCTCAATACACACTAGGTGTCTTTATTGACTTATCAAAAGCTTTTGATACGGTCGATCACCACATCTTAATCCAAAAAATTAAATATTATGGTTTAAACAATAAAATTTTAAAATGGTTTGAAAGCTATTTAACAAATCGAAAGCAACTTGTGTATAGTAATGATGGTTATCAAAGTGAACCCCTGAGCATAACTTGTGGTGTTCCACAAGGCTCTATTCTCGGACCACTACTATTTTTAATCTATGTAAACGATTTAAACAAAGCTTCCAAATTGAAAAGTATAATGTTCGCTGATGATACTAATCTTTTCTTATCCCATACTGATATTTATGAACTCTTTTCAACTACAAACAAAGAACTCAAACACATTTCGAACTGGTTCAAAGCTAATAAATTAACTTTAAATATTAACAAAACAAAATGGATTATTTTTCACTCCTGCGCAAAAAAACGATTTTTAACAAATAATATGCCTCAAATTTACATTGATGAAACTATAATAAAAAGAGATACTGTTATAAAATTCTTAGGTGTTTATCTTGATGAAAATATTACTTGGAGAAAGCATATTGATCATATAAGCACCAAAGTTTCTAAAAATATTGGCATTTTATACAAAGCTCGAAATTATCTAAACAAAAAAAACTTAACCCAGCTCTATTATTCATTTATACATAATTATATAAATTATGCAATCATAGCCTGGGGAAGTACGGAGAAAAGTAAATTACAACATCTTTATCGCCGTCAGAAACATGCAATCCGTGTAGTTAATTATGCGGATCGCTTTTCACGTTCGAAATATTTTTTTGATTATATGAATGTACTAGATGTTTATAAACTTAACATATTTAATGTTTTATGTTTTACTTTTATGTGGAAAAACGATTTTTCTTTATTTGTTTTCAATGACCTTTTTTCTTTAAAACCAATAAATAAATACACATTAAGAAGTAATAGTTTTCTAAATGAACCATTTTGTAAAACGAAGTTCAACCAATTCTGTATTGCATATCGTGCACCCCATCTTTGGAATAAAATAGTATTACCAAATTTTGACCCTTCTACTACTCTTCCTGTTTTTAAAACTAAATTAAAAAACTTCATTCTCTGTATGGACAACATTCTAAAATTCTACTAAAAATTTATGTAAAATGTATTTTTCAAATCTTCAGCATATTGAGTATTAAAATGTTAGTATATTGTATATTTGCATTATGTTATATTGTATTAGTATATTGCATATTTGCATTATGTTAAATCTTTGCATTATGTCTTTTTTAAGGTTCCGGTGATAAGATCCTTCTGATCTTCTTTCGGAAACCTAGTCTTATATTGTTAGTACGCTGAATTGTATATACATATATATATATATATATATATATATATATATATATATATATATACTCATTTTTTTATATTATTATTTTATACTAGCTGGGGTGACCCGTAAAATACGGGTCTTTACCGAACCGACCATTTTTATACTTATCTATAGCTATCCGGACGTAAACTAAGGTCTTGGTAAATCTATTCCACATCGACCTTTTCTATACTTATTCCTTACCTCAATATTTTTTTAAAACCGTTTAAAAATGTACATATAAAAAACTATACTTACTTTTTGATATGACAAAAACATTTCTGTTAAAATGTTCTTTTAAAAACTTCAAACGATTTTAATATTATGCCGATTATAAAAATTTTAATAAGAAAAAACGTAAAAAAGACTACTAACTTAGAAAAATGCTAAAACATTAAACACGTGACGCCGTTAAAGTACGCCTTAGTTAACGTTCATAACATATACACATCTAATTAGATTTTATTTAAATTCAGTTGTTGCAAACTTGGTTTTGAATTTTTAATTACACTTCTTATGCGTCATAAATAATCTTAAATTCTAAATAGAAAATACGCTAATTGGTAGACGCGCAACACTTAGACAGATGTAGTCATCTCACCCCGGGAGTTCATACTCCAGTGACCTTTTTTTTTTCATCCCAACTTACAACAAAAGTAATTAAAAATAAATGTTATTATTGAAACAGTTTTAAACATTTCTTCCTATTTATCTTTGAACTTAACTTTATTCACTGCAAACATACTTTTGGTGTTTGTAAGCGTTATTTTACGTTTAGTATTTGTAGGAATTATTTGCACGCACGTATTTTAAACAATTATTTTTACTGTTTCATCTAAAAATCTTATTTAATTTAGTTTAATAATTTCTTAAATATAATATATATAATATAATTTAAAATATTTTATTAACCCTATTTAAATAAGTATCAAAACTCTTTTCTTTAATTTAAAAAGAATTTAAAATTAACGTAGGCTATAACGATATTTTACCCTTTCATCAACATTTATTTAAAAAGTAAATTTGGATATAGAAAAACGGGTTAAAGACTTATTATTTTAAATAAGTTAGCTTTATCTATTTAATGCTTTTCGTAAAAGCGTTTCTTTAAAGACTCTTAACAAATCATTCAAGCTGTTTTTACTGCCTAAGTTATTAAACCTGTTGTGTGTGCCAAAAACCGATACTTAATGCAAATGGAAACTTCGAGTGCTAATAGTAATTAAAGCATAAATGGTTCCTATTCATATATAATAAAAGGAAATATAAAAGACAAAGCAAAAATGATTTTTATATCCATTTAAAACAATAAATCCCAAAATAAAAAAATATAGATATTTACTTAAAAACATATTTTTCTTGATGTAAAATAAAAATATAACCTTTAGTACAAATTACAAAAAAAAATTTTATTCAACAGAGCTACTTATAATACAATTTAAATTGAATCATTGTTTCATAAATATTAAGCTTTAGGTAAGCCATAATCAAGTCAGCTATAAGAAACGGAACTAAAAATGGAACAAAGTTATTTAAACGCATAATCATACACATTAATTACAAATTAACATGTCATGCAATCAATACTTTTGAAAACTCAAAAATGCGAATAAGAAACTTACTTTTTTATTTTTACATAACCCTGACAGACCAACATGAATGTGAGCTAAATCTATTTGCATAAAACATAACAACAATTAATTAAATAGCAGAACCACCTTCAAAGGACAAAAAAATTAGTTTTTTAAGGAAAATTAGAGCTATTGGGAGGGGAGGTATTAATAAATAAAAAAGCTCAACTTGAATTTCAAAATTAGTTCATAGTTTTGTTGAGGGTTATTGAGTTATTCTGAGTTTATTATACATATTTTAAACTACTAACACCACACACTTATATATGCTACATAGAATTTAATTGTGTGAAAACCAAATCCCTTTGAGATTAACATTAACTTTATCAAATGTATGACCGTGACTTTTATTTCTAGTTAATAAGCATTGTTGATAAAGGTGTCTTTATTTAAATGATTTACTTTGATATCATTTAACATTCATGTGAAAAATTAAAAAACAACACAAAAATAAATTTACAAAAATATATTACAAAAAAAAAATTACAAAAAAAAAATGAAGTGGCTCAAAAGTTGTCAATTTCTTTACATTTTAAAATGTAAAAAAATTATTGACAACTTTTGAGCCACGTTGTCTTCTCCTCCCAGCATCCGCTCTATTCCCCGTGTTGTATGGGGTGCCATCCCTCCATCTAAAGGAGGGATGGTCGTCCCCATACAAACACCAGCGATGGAAGGCCCTCATAGATAGAGGGCCTGGATGCTGGGAGCGATACTTTCGGAAATCTTCCCATGACTTCGAGCCTGAAAAAAAAATTATATATAAATACAACTATCTACCTGGGTAATACTTACAAAAAATCTACTGTAAAAAAACAATAAAAGCAAATAATGTAATAAATTAAGTACAAGTGAGCACAACAACTTATTTATTTTACTCACTAATACTTGACTTATTACATTAACTAATTAAACTGGAAAGCACATTTGTAGCTATATTAAAAAACAAAAGGTACAATAAAAGCAATCAATCAATGTAATAAGTCAAGTAAAGGTGAATATAACAACAACTTACTTGTAACAGAATAAGCAGCAGCTAGAGATAAATAAAAGAAAATTAAAAATGCAATAAAAACAATCTTTCAATGTAATAAGTTAAGTAAAAGTGACTTACTTATAACAGAAGAAGCAGCTAGAGACAATTTATCTCAGCTCGCCGGGGCTCATCTCGTTCAATTCGACGACGATTTATCTCAGCTCGCCTGGGCTCATCTCTTTCATTTCGACGGCGGTTTATCTCAGCTCGCCTATCCTGCCTCCTTTCATTTTGACGAAGTCTAATAATTTTATTTCTTAAATTATTAGACATAATTAGGCATCAAAGGAGTGTGTAAAAATGATGCCTTATATAATAAAAGTTGAAGTTTCTTTTTTAAACTTATCTAAAATAAAGTGTAAGCAAATAATACAGAGCATAATACTATAATCTATTATATTCTACCATATATAGCACTGTGTTAAGATAACATAGTTTTATTAAAAACTTAAACTTAAGTTATAAATTAATATAATATTTTCAACTATGTATTGTTTATATATTTATGGTAGTTGTTATTAATTATTGACAAAATATTATAAGTATTTAATCAAAAAAAAAAAAACAAAAAAAAAATGTATTTTTTACATATAAGAACTCATAAATAAAGAAAATTAAAAAAATTTAAGGCCTGTTAACTCAGCAAGTACTGCTAGCATGGAAGGATAAAATGTAATCATCCATCAACAAAACCCTTTCATTACTTTGAAAGGCATTTAACGCAAGATTTGCAATAAATAAATACAAAACTACTAAAAGAACCTCTATAAACAATCATATATTTGCTTCAAGTAAAGAAACTTGGAAATATTGAAACTTCTTTTACTATTTTAATTTTTTTTTTAGATATTTAATATTCTAAAGAAAAAGGGACAATAATTTAAGGCAAAAAAATTAAAATGTCTATACATATAATATATGTATAGACATTTCAATTCTATATATTTTATTGTGTGTGTGTGTCTATATATATACATACATATATATAGTCTATATATATATACATAAAACTTATGCTTCAACACGCTGTATACTTACTTTTATATATATAAAAAAAATTTGAGTTAAACATATTTAATGAAGAAAATCGAAACTCTTAAAAATTTTAATGAGGAGGAGCTGTTAGTAAAGCCTGCTTTTTAACAAAATTTATTTATTGTCAAAAGCATACATTGTTAAGAACAGAGGATAACAACATTAAAACACATTTTTTCAACTATTTTAGAAATACACTAATTACAAACAGAATTAATTTATGTGTTTTATTATGACAATACACCACTCTGCTGGCGAGGACAATATTTTTGCTCTCAACAAAGCCAGGTCACATTATAGCAAAGTACACCACTTGGCTAGCAAGGTCAACAATCTTGCTGTAAACTAAGCCCAGTCACAACAATTTGAAACCATGCAAACAACATAATTATCACTTACAAACTATAAACATATTACATATAACACACCACAAACATTGAAACATTTCATATATTTACACACTTACAAAATATAAACCCATATAACCTTAACACATATATACACAATAAAACACAATATAAATAACACACATATATAGATAAATATATAAATTAAGAAAAATATATAAATTTGAAACTTTACAAATACAACCTTATTTTTGTTTTTTGAAATACCTCGTAATAAATGTTTAACAACTTTCAAAAACAAACTATCAAACAATCTGGTTTTTTATACGGATTTTTATAACTTCTTTTAAATAAGGTATTAAACGATCTTGTTCTTTAACATGTAACATTGAGTTGACCGTGTGAGATGCAAGTGTTTTAAACACTAACTTTATCAAGAGTTTGACCTCTTGACCTTTGAAATGAGCAACGTCTTCTTGAGTCGTCTTTTAATTTAAAAATTACAGATTAATTTTATAAATTAATAAATTTAAATACAATTGACAAAAGACTAAAATGCACGATTTAAATAAATCACCTGACTTTAAAAGTTACTTTACTAATTCAATAATAACATAATGTTCATCCTTTACTACAGAAGTTATCAAATAAAAATTGTTGATCTTATCACTAATTAAGCTGATGAAACAAAGTTTTTGATCTCATTACTGATTAAGCAGATACTGACAGATTATTAAGATTTGAAAGAGCCTCATTACGCGAGTACAGAAGTAAAGCAATTTATAATAAAACTCAAAGGCCAAGTATGGTAAAAAAGTCCGTGTAAAGGTGCACGAATGGTGAGCAGCAGCGTTAAGTTAAGTATTAATTATAAGCGATTATTATATATCACGACTTATATTATTATATATGTATCAGACTTATATTATTATATATCACGACTTATATTATTTTGTATCACGACTAACATTGTAAACTAAAAAAAAAAAAAAAAAAAAAAAAAAAAAAAAAAAAAAAATAAAAAAATAAATATCAAGTTAATAAAAAATTTCATTGATTCAATAAGCTTATTTATTTTATATCAAAATTAATGACTTTTTCATTTTTCGCTTTTTTTTGCGTTGTAAAATCAGCCCGTAAAAAACATAAGGCATTCAGAATATTATCCTTAAGAGATGATCGAATTTTGTAACAGTTATCGCTTGCTAAAAATCCACGTTCCAATTTGAAACTTGTTGGCTTTACAGTTTTTTTGTAATGGTAGGAATTTTAAAAACATATTAAAATAAATATAATTTCTTTGAAAACTGCCATCTTAATACATATAGTTTTTGATGAATTATTCGAAACATCAATATTTCCTTGTTGTTACATTTCTTATTTTTAAAAATTGAAAAATCAAGCTTTTCTTTCCATGACAAGTTTACAGCGTTGTCAACAGAATCACTTTCGGAAAAAACGCTGGTGGACGGGAGTGGACTATACGCTTTCTAATTGAGCCGATCTTTCAGTCGAGAAACGGTATTTACAATAACTACTTTTTTTAAGATGCTCAAAAGATAGAGCTCGATCTAATTTCTTGTAACGTTGATGGCCTTAGTGCAGAAAATATTGTATTCTGGAAAAAGAGTACGTTACTCATTGAATCGTCGCACCAACATAACTTTACAGCTAAATTGGTTTCTCCAAGCTTATCTATTATGAAAATGTTATATCGGCTGACAACAGTTTCGGCGCAATGTTTCCACAGTCAGTTTTACTGACGCAAGACATAATTTAACAGCTAATATTGCATTGAACTCCTTATTAGTTATCTCAACTTTGGACTCATGGGCAATCAGTGACTCGCGAATGCAATTATTTAACTTTACGAAACGTTTGAGCACTGTGTGCAAGCTACTCCAGAGAGTTTTGGAGCCAAGTTTTAGTGAAAGGTCTTTATCAAATTTTTTTATTGTGCGTTTTTGAATTTTGACCATTTTTTTGTCGGAGAAGGGCGAATTAATTTCACAACGGTGACGTATCTTTTTGATTAACGGTTGCAAATCATCAATCGTTCTCTTTACTCATAACAACTTGAAAGCCGCCAGAAAAATCTTCATCATTATTGGTTTTGTTTGTGTCATTGTCAGTTTTTTTATCTTAGTAATTGCAGATTAAGCTTCATCATAATTCAACATAAACCAAAAATTCTAGCTAATCTAAGAAGCTTCGTCAACTCGTACGCCGGTGCTGAACTCTTTGAATACTTTTTAGAACATTTTATGTTTTTCTGGATATTAAAGTAATTCCATCTATTAGACATAAAATATTGATTTGCAGTTCTTAATTCAAAATGCATAAATTTTTTTTAGTAAGCGTAACTATAATTGCTATTAATTCAATAACTTTACATGTAATACCTTAACTAAACGACTTCAAACTTTTCAGTGCAAAACATGTGTTCTACATTAAAGCGAGTGACGCAATGGTAATATTTTTATTCAGTGCTTCATTAATAGAAGGAATTCAAAATTTTACTTTTAAATTAAAAAAATTCATTTTTAACTAAATATTTTTAACATTGATTTTTTTTTTGAAAAAATTCAATTAAACAACTTATTATTTTTTTAATTCTAATCTCTTTAACAAGGGTGATTTCATACTCTCATTACAAGATTAATGAGCCCGGTGGGAAATGAGCAAGCAACTAGTCAGTGAACAGCTAGCTAATCACTACCTATGGATAAAAGACGCGTTTAAGACGTATAAATACGTATAATACTTGTTTAAGACGTTTTAAACACGTCTTTTGTCATTTAGCTATCTTTATCCTACCGGAAGCATTGTTTTATCGCGGCTAGAAGTTATAGGTATTTCATTTACTTTCGTATTTCACATAAAGAAGGCAATAGTACCTGCTATATCACAATCCCTCTACATATCATTTAGGAGAGCTGCCAGAATTATGGAAATCTGCAAACATTACACCACTTTTTAAAAAAGAAGACAAGAAAGATCCACTCAACTATAGACCTATCTCCTTAACATCGATACCAAGTAAGATAGTAGAGAAAATAATTAGAAAAAAACTGATAATTTATATAACAGAAAACAATCTGTTAACGTCTCAACAACATGGATTTGTACAAAATAAAGGGTGCCTAACAAACCTATTAGAAACGTTCGATATTATTACAACTGAAATTGAAAATGGTTATCCAGTTGATATATTGTTCCTAGATTTTGCAAAGGCGTTCGATAAGGTGCCCCACTATCCAATTATACATAAAATTTCTAACTATGGAGTTTAAGGCAATATTTTAAATTGGATTGATTCTTTTTTAAAAAACAGAAAAGAACAACAAAGAGTGGTAATGGGTGAAGTTGTATCAGATTGGTGCGAGGTTTATAGTGTTGTACCACAGGGCTCTGTATTAGGTCCTCTTCTTTTTCTGCTATATATCAATGATTTTCCCCAATGTATCTCAAGACGTTTAAGAGGAGATCTCATTGCTTTCTTCAAATTAACAACTGGGATTGATAAGATATTGTGGTATAAAGAGCCTAATAAAGCTTCTTTCCAGAGACTTTGAGGTCATTCAATGAAATTTGAAAGAGAATTTGCAAAAACAATACCGAGACATAATTTTTTTACAAACAGAGTGATACCTCATTGGAATGCTTTATCTGAAAAAGTGGTTTCTGCAATGGCAGTAAATTCTTTTAAAGCTAGACTAGATAAACATCTGTAAACGGCTGTTAAAGTATAAATTTTAAACTTTATGCTCCGCGACAATCGTCGTTACAGCAGTTTGTATTACTATTACTATTAGTCGGGTGGACACGGAAAAATCCGGTCAACTTTAAATTGAGATTTCTCTAAAACCATAAATGCTTTTTATTTCAATTTTTTTTATTATTAAATGTGTTTACATAAATTAGAGTTTCAACTTAATTTTAAGGGGCTCGATGGGTTGCTTGGCAAGAATCGAACTTTATAGCGGGTTGATGCCATCATTTTACAGATTTTTTCTTTTTTCATCATATTGGTGGCATTAATCCACTCTTTTTGGAAGTCCTTATTACAATTTGTTACTCCACCTGTCTTACGAAGAACTCCTTTAACTATTGCCCAAAAATCTTCAATCTTGCGCTCTACAGGATGATTTGGAGGATTCGCATCTTTAGGAACAATTTTCACATTATTATCTTTGCACCACTGTAAAACTTTTTTAGAATAGTGAGAGGCAGCAAGATCGGGCCAAAAGAGACATTGGTATTTGTGTTTTTTTATAAAAGGCAAAAGTCTTTTTTGGAAGCATTCTTTGATGCAGTCAAGGTCTTTTTAGTGACAAAACAAGAGGACTGCATACCACAGCTACAAATTGCTTGCAACACAAGGAACTTGGATGCAAATTTTTCTCGTTGAATATATTTAAATTGATCATCGACAGGTTTATCTTTGTTTTCATAGTAAAACTGTCGACCAGGAAGTTGTGAAAAATTCGCTTTGCAATACGTTTTGTCGTCTTCAATTATGCACATATTTTTATCAGCCATTATTTTAACCAACTTCTTTGCGCGTCGAATTCCTTTAATTTCACAATTTAAGCTTCTCTTAGGTGTATTTTTTTATGAAATGCTTTAATTCCAGCACTTTTAAGTACTTTTTTATATAAGAACGAGAAGTCTTAAATTTTCTTGCTAGATCTCGCTGTGACTGATTTGGATTTCTTGCTATTGAACGTAAAATCGACTTTACCTTTTTGGGTTAATGGAAAGTTTTCTTTCTTCTACTTCCAAGTTTTCTTTCGAAGCTTTGAGTAGTCTTGAACTTGTTTATAATATCTATGACTGTAGATTTTGGGACATTTGTGCGTTTAGCAATCAAGCGATAGGAAGTCGATGGATTTTTGCAAAAAAAAATCACAACTTTTTTACGCAGCTCAACTTGTTTTTAAAACATTTTGCAAATCTAAAACAACAATCTAAAACAATCTAAAACATCTTGGTTTCCTTTGGGATAATAAGAACAAAAAAATGACAGCAACACTCCAAAAACAAAATATAACTGAACGTGTAACGCAATTTTTATCTGTTGCAAAAGGTCTTATAAGAAATGGACTTCGCTTTTGCCAGCCTGCTACCATAGTTCATTTATTTAATTCTTTAGCTGTTCCAACGTTGTTATACGGATTAGAACTGTGTGGAAGCAGCAATAAGTTTCTAAATAGCATTGATATAGCTGGACGATCTGTCTTAAAATCCTTCTTTAATATTTCAAAGCAAAGTAGAAATTATCTACATTCTTATTTCAAAGTAGACGCTGTGTCAGACATTCTTTTTCGCAACAAGTTAAATCTATTTATCAGGCTTTTAAACAACCCCATATGTTACTCGATTATACGGACTCAGATGCCTTTAATGAATCAACGATCATTTGTGGGTGAGGTAATGATAATGTGTAAGAAAGCTGATATAAACATGCTCCAATTTATGATCGAGGGTAAGAAAATTATAATTGCACGCCCTCAGGAAGCAT
The DNA here is from genome assembly GCF_022113875.1 of Hydra vulgaris. NCBI lineage: Eukaryota > Metazoa > Cnidaria > Hydrozoa > Anthoathecata > Hydridae > Hydra > Hydra vulgaris. The sequence continues at coordinate 15,857,408 of NC_061165.1, forward strand.
TGGAGGCCAATGTTGCGGCGATCTTAAAACAATCGTTCCAACACTGGAATTTAAAGGAACAAAGAGAAGTATTTAGAACGCTGATGGAGGAAAACATTCCAAGAACGATGCAAGAAAATACTTAAATGTGCTTTGTTTTTTTTTAATACTTTTACCTATAGTTTATGTAATTATTGGGTGTTTAAAAGAATAAATATATAAATCATTAATTTGTAAACAAAAATTTATCAGCACCATTTAAGGTAAGGAAGTAAGGTTTAATTAAAAAAAAATTAAATAAAAAGCATTTGTGGTTTTGGAGAAATCTCAATTTAAAGATGACCGGATTTTTCCGTGTCCACCCGATACTATTACTATATATTTTTAATACCAGTATTGAGCCTAATCAACACCGGTATTTTGGTACTTGAAAATGTCCGGATGTTCCGGATCGGTACAATCGGTATAGGAAGCACTGTTTGCTCGGTATGGCATAAATAACCATTATGTCAGCTTGGGTTTTTTTTATTATTATTTTTTTTTTATTTGTATTATGCACATATAAGTGTAGTAAGTCTAGTAGAAGCTGAAATGAAATAAAAGTTTAAAAACGTGAAACAAAATTAGAAATTGTTAAATATACCATCATTCTGTTAAACATATCAGCACTCTATTTAGTGGATAACGTTTTTACTAATATCTTTTTTTAATATTCATTTGCTTATAAAAAAATCCTGTAAAAATAACTTTTTTTTTCTTCTGATTTTCGTTAAACAAAAAAAAATGTTTCTTTGCATTCAAAAGTAATTAATAGCAGTTCATACCTGAAATACCTGTGTCTATTAAACAGCATTACTAATCAAAATATTTAGTACAGTTTAATTCTTTTGAAAAATATTTTTAATTTCTTTTTGATTAAAACTAAAATCAATTTTAATGATTAACTATGGATTAAAACCTCCTCATTTTTGTTGTTGAACAAGATTCTAGTAAAGAATAGCAACCCTTTGAATGACTAATGTAAAAAATAAAAGTAATCAGAACCTCATTAAAAAAAATTCAAAATTCAAGAAGTCCAAGAAATCAACAATTAACCCAAAATTCACAGTAAATTTGCATTCCAAAGTTTTCACCAAGGCAATGTTGGTATAATTGGATTTAAACCAGTATTTTTTATTGAATGTGCAACCATAGGAGATGCTAAAAAACTTATAAAATCTTTAGATGCTTTTATATTTAAAGCATTGCTCATAATGCCAGCTGAAAAAACAGTACAGTGTTGAACTTCACTTGGGATTTCTCCAATGAACTCAACACCAGGAATTGCAATTAATTCACTGACTTGTTGAAAACTAATCTCAGCATCGCTTCTAGCAACAACATGTCCGACTCTCTCACTAAATATTTTTTTTGTTTTTGCCCTCATTTCATCAGCGATACCAAGTTTAGGAAAAAGATTAGTTAGTATATATGTGCCACTAGCACTAGCAGAACATGCTATTGAATTTGCATTTAGTAGGGTGTGTTTAAAGCTTTCCACAGTTTTTATATCAGGTTTGGGCGAGCCAGTTTTAACTACGGCTCCAATTACTGAAGTAACCAAGTCAGCACGTGTTTCTGCTTTAACCAAACCATTCTGAATAAAATTTTCTAATGCTGACGAAGCAAGAATGATAATATCAAACATTTCATTTCTGTTAAGTCTAGCTGGAATTGAGTCGGGAGCTCCACCCATCGATGAACCGTATGAAATTTTAACTTTAAAAGGAAATTGTTTTTCAAATTTTGGGGCTAACAGTTTTAATGCTTCAGCAAATCCACCTGATGTGATAACATTTAGATCTTCGATGGTCATTTCTATTGACGATTGTTGACAAGATTTAAGACATTAAAAGATTTAGCAACCTAGCAAAAAAAAAAAAAAATAGAATAATAAGTATGAGCAAGCAAGATTATATATATATACATAGACACAGATGTGTATATATATATATATACATATATACATATATATATATATATATATATATATACTATATATATATATATATATATATATATATATATATATATATATATATATATATATATATATATATATATATATATATATATATATATATATATATATATATATATATATATGTATATATATATATATATGTATATATATATATATGTATATATATATGTATATATATATATATTTATATATATATATATATATATATATATATATATATATATATATATATATATATATATATATATATATATATATATATATATATATATATATATATATATATATATATATATATATATATATATATATATATTAGGGTGGATTGATTTTCATAGCAAAAAAAAAAGTTTAAAAATCAATATTCCTGAGACACGAATCAATGTCTATTAATTATAAGATAAAAGTAAAAAAATATTTTTTGATTTTGATGAGATCTTGAGGTTCCTTTTTGGATTCTAAATCCTTGATGGATCCTAATATTTTTGAATTTTTTTTCTTTCTAAACTATATCAACCTTGGACTTAAAAGAAGCAGAAAACAAATTTTTGCCTGAGCTGCGATATAGAAAATATCAGTGATTAAATCTTAATATAAACATTAATATATTTGTAATGATGCGGTCTTCTTAAAGATACTGGAAAATTACGCCAATGTAAATTTAAAGTTAATAATATAATATTTTGTGGTTTTTAATTTTATATAAAAAATGGATGATATTTGTAAATTATAGATTCGCAGTCATATGTAAGTAAAACAACTATAAACAAACCTATTGCACCTCCTAACATCGAGTGCAATCCTGCCCGCTTTCTCTATGCTATCTTTCTAACACAACTACTTCTGTCTTTCACTCTAACATATCTTCGTTCTTCCTAAACTCACTTTACTCTTGGTCCGTAGAGTGGGTTATGCCGCTCCTTGGGGAGTCGAACCTGTCTTTACGGGCCTTGGTAATGTGGCCTCTATATGAGAATTAGCCGGAGGAGGATAAACCACAATACCAAACAACTATAAATAAACAAGTGAATTTATTAATGTCACAGGGAAACGTTTAATAATTCCTAACAATATATATAAATATATAAATATATATATATAAATATATATATATATATATATATATATATATATATATATATATATATATATATATATATATATATATATATCTACATAATATGTAGATAAGTAAAGTAAATAAATTGACGAAGGTATGTGGGTAAATTCTGGAACGTTGGAAAAAGGATAAATAAAGAAACTAAAAACAACTCATTAATTATGTTTCTCTAAAATAAAATATAATATCTCAGTTTTAACATAAGCAACCTGAAAAGCGCAATAATTTCTTTATATTTAAAATATAAAATGTAAGACAATGAAATAAATGTCAGGAATTAATTCCGCCACCAATTTTTTCAAACTATCAGGTTGAAATAAATGTAATAAAAATTAATGTAACTTAAATTTCTTTACAACATATTGAGTCTAACACAAGCTAGTTATTTTAGTTCATTTACAAATACTTTTCATTTAGATTCTAAACTAATAAACCAAAAATAAACAAACTTATTAAAAATTAAGATAATTAGATAATACCTAATTAGTATACTCGGTTTTATCTTTTAGTTTATTACCCAGTGTAACCACTGATTCTAGCAACTTCACCCCAGTAGCCTGAAACTTAATTTCTATAACTTTTTTTAAAAGAACTTTTATTTCTGTAAGCTCCTTGAGAATAACATTTTGCATCTCTACAAACAAGAATAAAAAGATTGATTAACATATTTAGCTCATAACCAAAAAGCAAAACAATGCAATAACAACTTTAATATTCAAATTATACTTGAGTAACTCAAACTAAAATTCCAAATTACATGTTATTTTTTTTATTACTCCATCGCAGAAGTTGCCATAATATTTTGGAAAACCTACTTTTTAAATCAGCTAAATTTTATCCGTAGAATCAGACAAAGGCAAACGAGGCAGATTGGAAACCTAGTAAAAAATAATTTTGACTAAATAAAATACTTTGCAATAATAATCTAATAAAAAAATAATCCACTTAAGTTATAGGTAAACCCACTGAAAATAAATCAAACATTCAAGTTTTACAGAAATTCTTATTTAATTTTGACAAATAAACAACAACAAATAATATTTAGATTTATGTCAAACCGTTACTGATAACCAGGTGTGTGGAGTTGTAAAAAAAAAGTAACGACTCCGAAACCAGTTGTTGAAACTTTTTAAGTACAACTCCAACTTCGACTCCAGTTTTTGAGCACAACTCTGACTCCATCTCCAACTTCGATTACAACTCTAAATCAATATTTTAGAAAAATTTTTTAAATTCTTTAAAAAATATTACGGGATAAGTTAAAAAATTTTTTTTTGACAAATTTATGAAACGTTCTTTGAGGTTTAGTATAAACATAAGGTTAATTGAATGTTTTGTACATGCACGTCCAATACCGAGAAGTTTTACTATTGGAGTCGGAGTCGCAATTTTGTTTAGCGACTCCGACTCTGCTGAAAATGTCAACCCCGCAACTCGGACTCCACAGCCCTGATGATAACTTTCATGTATTTTTCTTCGGGCTTGGCTCAAAAGCAATTCTTGATATCTCCTCCTGTAAAAGGTTACGTTAAAGAATTTTGTTCAACTACTAAAGGTAATGTTGACCAAATGCTACACACATGATTTATCAGATCACAATATTATAAATAATCCATTTCTATTCTACTATACTTATCTTTTACAATTATTTGAGAACAAAAACAAATTGATAAAAAAGACTTCCACATTAACATTCAGTGGTGTAAAAACCAAAACTACTCACATTAAAACTTGAAACTCTTTGACAATGTGAACTTTGCTTGGTTTTATTGTGTTTATCAATAAAATGTGCAGAAAAAACATCTTCTTCAATCTCTGAATCTGATAACAACTCTATTCAAAAGAAATAATTATAATTTGAAATATAAATAATCCCTCAACCATACCTGTTACTTAATTTAATCTTTCAACCAATTTTGTACTCTTTCAGTTTCTGAATTCAAACAATTTCAGCATGCTTTCAATTGATTTTCAATTTTCATATCAAGTTGATTAAAGGATTATTTAATACAATAGAATGTTGTCAATGATATAAATATATGTAACCAATTTAACAACATTACATATAATAGGACACCCAAATAGTTAAAATAAAAATCTTAGTTATACATAAAAAAGACTAATAGCTAGATAGATATTATTCAGATCAAATTAAACAAGAATCTATTTCAGTTTAAAAACCATTAAGAAAAAATTATGATATTTGTGTTATACACTTTTAGCATTGGGCTTATTCATAATAGGTGGCGAAAGTTCTGGCAATGAAGAGCGATATGATTTGTTATTCTTATTTTTAATGCTTTCTTTAGCATATATCTCATCTGATGTAGAAAGTTGTATTCTTCACAACATAAAAATGAATCTAATTATAAAACATTTTGCTACAAAAAAGTAATTAAGTTACCTTTAAAAAAAAAACACAAAACAGTTTAGATAATGACCATCTGTTATCTTACATTTAATCAATGGAAATTTGTGCCATTCTTTTGTTGACGAAAGGTTGTTTTTCAGTGCATGATTATAGTTTTTTTGGGACAATAAATTTGTTGCTATTCTTTGTCAATTCACTTGTTTAGTGCAACATTACTTGGTTAGAAAAAAATGCAGAAAAACTTTCCTTTAAAGTTGGCTTATGCTTATACTCATTAGGCTTTTGGTCATAAGAGTATTCATTGTACAAAATCGATGACTCATGATGGTCAAAATATTCTTTTAGATTTTCGCAAGATAAAAAATCACTTCTATTAGAAGTTCTAACATTCGATTTTTTTTTTATATGTACTGATGAAATTTCTAGTATTTTTTAATATTCCTTTTGGACACGCCTACTGCGTCTCTTTTTGTATGCCCGTTTTGTAAAAGACATAAATGAATCTTGGTTCCTCGATAAAAACGATAAGTGCACAACCAATAAAACAATCTTTTGTGTTATTGAAAGTTACTCATATATATATATATATATATATATATATATATATATATATATATATATATATATATATATATATATATATATATATATATATATATATATATATATATATATATAAAGATATATATATATATATACATACATATATATATATATATATATATATATATATATATATATATATATATATATATATATATATATATATATATATGTATATATATATATATATATTTATATATATATATATATTCATATATATATATATATATATATATATATATATATATATATATATATATATATATATATATATATATATATATATATATATATATATATATATATATATATATTCATATATATATATATATATATATATATATATATATATATATATATATATATATATATATATATATATATATATATATATATATATATATATATATATATATATATATATATATATACATATATTTTAATTACATTATCTTTTATTCTAGAAATAAAAATATCAACTTGAAAATATTAATTTTATATTTCTGCAAAATAAATTTCAAATCACAAGGATTTTAGCAAACATGCTAAGCATCAAATCATAGAAATATTCTGTGAAATATAATAGCATGTTATTTTATTATTTAAAACTTATCAAAAGAAATAATCATTAATGTCTTCCATAGGTTAAAATCTTCATGATTTTTTCGAAATAAGATTTCGGAAAGTTTTTGAATGGCGGTCATTTATAATTATCGCCTCGTAAAATTAGTTAAAATGTTTTTCTTTTTATTTGTAACAAATCTATAAAAGAGATCTTATAAACATCTAAGTTTAGATAAAAAAAATTATCTATGCACGATATATTTTATGCATTTAATATGCATCTAAAACAGATCAAAAATAGTATCTCCAGAATCAGACGTCTTTTCGATCTCTAATATACGTCTAAATTAGATACAAATTAGACCAATTTTAGACGGTCTAAAAGACGTCTATTGTTTGCTGGAAATGGTCAACTATATGCTGCATTTTTAAGAACTATAGCATTTAATAGTTTGTTTTTTAAAATGTAACAAATATTGTTATATTTTTTAATGTTCTTAACTTATAGTCTTTAGATTTTCATTTATCTAACATAAATATTGCTATATTTTTTAATGTTCTTAATTTATAGTCTTTAGATTTTCATTTCAAAAATTTATTGTTAAAGGTTGTGAGCACATTTTGTATGTATAACTTTATTTATCATTATTTATTTTTTTTCATTGTTTTTGGTAAATATATCTATCATTCAATAGTTGTAAAATGTGTTTATACGTGTTACATAAAATCATATTTGTTTATAGTTGTTTATATGTTTAAATTATGAAAGCCAAAACATCAATTTATATCTTAGTTAGATTTTTTTTTAGTATTGCTTAAGTACTTTTAGTATTGCTTTGCTACTTCAAAACAGGTTTTATAGTTACATTTTTGATAAATCTTTAACTGCAATTTCAAAATAGGTTACTATAAATAGGTAAATCGATTTTTGGTAATTGTGTGGTGTTTTTTTTTTTTTTTTTTTTTTTTTTTTTTTTTGTTTGTTGTAATTATGATATCATAATTTCATTACTTTTTTCTTTTAGAACTACATTATGACGCTTTTGTAAGATTTAAAAATAACCTGATTTCTTTTTATTGTAAATTTTTATTAGTTAAAAAGATATAAATATATGCTATTAGTTAATAGAATGGGGAGTCGTAACTAAAAACCTTTAAAAATATGGAGAATATTGTAGTTTTGCGCATTAATATCGAGTTACTTAAGTTTTATTTATGTGTTTAACTAATTAGTTAGCTTAGTCGGTATTTGCAACACTTTTGAGGAAAGAAAAAAAACATTCATAAATATGTAGATCATTGTTTTACATTTTATCATTTTCTTTTATTCACCTGGCCACCATTAAAGCAAAAAAGAGGGAAGGAACCTCTTTATTAGAGTCAAAATATTTAGGAAAATTAAATTTCGAGTTACAAAAGGAATTTTTAGTAAATGGTGGCAAATTACCGTTTACTAAAAATTAATGAAATAAAGAGGACAAACTATTATAGAAATGCTCTGTGTTGAACAGACTTAACAAAACCCGGGTCGGATCAGCTTGGTTTACAAATTTTTATGTCTACTTATCTCTTATAATTTTTGTTTTAGGTTTGTCATATGATGCAATAATGTATTAAGTTTACATATTTTTTCAAATTTATTATACCCATGTTTGATAGTAAATTAAATTTTTTTTGTTTGAAACGTATTTGTACTTAGTTGCTTAGTTATTTATAATAAACTTTGTTATTTTTAATAAATTTATTTAAATGTGTGCATTAAACATTTTTAAGTTAACAATTTTCTTTTCTATAGAAAAATTAATCAAGGGGATACCAAAAAATTGATAACTCCTGTATATAATTTATTCTTTTTAACTTTATTTTAATCTTAATGGTTCGTGTTATAAAAATTATTACAAGGATTTCGTTGATACTTTCGTCAATATAAAGCATGACGAAGTGTTATTATTATGTGTCAGTAACTAAAAACGTATTGTGTTAAACTTAGGAAGGTCGATGAAAATGGTTCTGCCTTACACTGTTATGACCTATGCCATTTGTAAATTACTCAAATAATGTTAAGTAGTAATTGTAAATGTTAAGTAGTAGTTGGTAAATTATTTTACCTCTTCATACTTTTTATGTTAATTTTACAGATGGATTAATTTTTTCAAGCTGAAGGCGATTTTCTAAAAGGGTATTAGTTAAGGTTATGCAACATTAAATTGTGGAAAACAGCCACTATAAATTAATTATGTAACAGACCGACCAAAACCCGTATTACGGGTTGCTTTTTGCTAGTTTTAATTAATATCAAAATAGTCCCAGATTAATCTGTAAATTGCTTTGTTCATTGTTGCTTTATTTCTAATTTAATTTTATCTCTAAGTATAAATTTATGTTAAGAAAGAAAAGTTTTTATTTCATCGCTCGCTCTTTTTATAAAAGTAGAACAAAAAAGAAAGAAAAGTTTCGCGTAATTAAACTTCGAATGAATAAAAGAGTTGTATAGAATCTTTTTATTTTTTTTATTTTTGCGTCACTCGTTCTTTTTTTAGATGAGAGAAATAAAAGTTTATTAGTAACTTTTCTTTGAATAAATGAAAATTGGAAGAGAAAATTGCTTGAAAATTTGTATTTGTTGTGTTTTAAAATTTTTCACGTTAAAAGACAAATGCCAAATAGGATACAAATTGGGAAATAACTAATATAATATGTTTTTTACGCGCGTTATGGCATTTTGACAATTTAAATTACCATTTATCTTGAATTATTGCCATTAATTCATGTGTTAATTATTGCGTTATATAAAAATAATTTGTCCGTATTTTTGTTAAATATTAGTTGTATAAAACGGGCGAAAAAATATAAACTTCATGTTTTTATTTGATGGTTATAAAATATTGAACAGTAAACTAATACTCAAAATTTATAATGCCGACTTGTGTTGTTATTAATTCTACTTTTAATGCAAAACCAAAATCTCACAAATCCTTTCACGAATTTGCATATCTGATGCTACTGTCAACCCCTTTCCCCTTGCGGGCGTCCATGCTGTCAACTGTATTGTTTAGTGTATTCTTGAATTTTTTTTCATAACATTAACAGGTTCTAATTGGTATGGAGTTGCCGACATTTTAAAAGTTTCATTATCAAAAATCAAATGTAAAATAAAATGATATTTCCTTTTTATCCGTATTCAATTTAGCAAATTTAGCAATTTAAAATAAATCAGCGTAATCAAAAAATTTTTATAATAAAAAAAGTTAACAATTCATCTTATATCTCTAATTAATACTGTCAGTTTATGAAACTAATTGTTAATACTATTTTTTGACAGGAAAGTAAAAAATATCATAGCGTAAAAATAACCAGAGAAGTTAGAAAAAGATTCCGATTGTTTAAATAAAAATAAGTAAGATTCAGAATATATAATACTGCGCTCTTTTGCACAAAAACGAGAGACCGTATACATAACGTTCTATATAATGTAAAACACTCGTATGAAAATCATAAGATTCGTAAGTAAGGCTTTAATATTTGTTTTAATTTAAAAACAAAAGAAATATAAGTAAGATATATAAATCGAAAAGTAATTAAGATATCTGTAAAAAACAAGTTGCTCCTTTAAAATAAAAATAATTTATCATTTTTTCTTTTTACAAATTTTGTTTTGCGATGTTTAGAAAAATAATAAATTTTTTTAATATAGATATATAATTTTAACATAATATAATTTTTTAAAAATAATAAATAATTTTTTTAATATACAGCAAAACAAATAAATTTGTATTGCTGTATATTAAAAAAATACTACAGTAGAAAAACGCAGCTTAGTTTCATTACTTAAATTACTGGAATCCGGTTTGTCCACCCCAGTTCTATTTCCTATATATATAAATCATTAGCAGTCCCCACCTTAACTTATGGTATGGAGCTATGTGAAAATAATCCTGGTCTGATGAAAAAGCTAGATATAATTGGAAGGAGTGCGCTAAAATCGTTTTTAAATGTTTCAAAACATAGTAAAAACTATATGAATTCGTTATTTAAAATCCAGGAAATTTCAAAAAGTGTTCAACAAAATAAGTTAAACTTGTTCCTTCGATTTCTTAATAACAAAACAACTGCAGACATTATCTTTTCACAACTGCAACACCCGTTATTTCAACATTCGTTTGTTAGTGATATTCAGGAACTATGCCATCTTCAGATATTAAATTTTCAAAACCTAATTCAAAATAAAAAGAAGGTAAAAATACCTTTTCTAAAAGTAAAATTCCTTCCGAAGTTGAACGAAACTTGAAGTATGCAATAGAGTGCTGGAATGCAAAAGAGCAAAGAGGAGTTTTCAAGCAAATTCTGGAAGAAAACGTTTTTAAGCAAAGTCATCCGAAATAACATTCTTATTTTTTTCTTTTTACCTTGTAAATTGGGTGTTAAATAAATAAAATAATAATAATAATAATTACACTTTTCTTTTGTTAAAAGTCTACCGTGACGTCAAATACTAAAACTTTTATGAATTAAACGCGCTTCAAAGGAATTGCCAAAGTCTGTAGATTGCGACGCATAATTTGAAGACTCCGATTTATTTAAAAAAATGGAGAAGGCGAGTAAGCTATAAAGTAAGTTTCACGGTAAGCATTCATTAATCAAAAAAACTTGGTTCAAAACTTTTTTTGAACATTATCTTTAATATGAACACAACATGTGTCGGGAGTTTGGGATCCCTTGAATGGTCCGTTTTTAATAGTTTTATAATTTTAACTAGCAGACCGTTTAATCCAGAAGCTATATTTGCATCTAAAGATTTGATAATTTTTGAAATTTTATGTTCGTCTGTTGGTTATATAAAGAAACTTTTTTGAGAACGATTTGATAAGTAATATGTGAATTAATTCATGGATGACGGAGTTGTTGCCTGGACATTTTTACCAACGTTAGTAAAGTAGTCGTTGAAAGCATTACAAATATCAAAGTTGTTTGAGAATTACTTTTAATGTTAACAATCTTTTTGATTCCTTTATATTTTTTATGTTTTCAGTAAAATAATTACTATAGTAATTTTTTTTGCTTTCTTTGAGTTTAGATAGGAGGTTATTACAAAATACTTATTGTCTATTATTTTTCAAAACTTTTTTCTAATATTTGTTGAAACATTTTTGCTGAGGGTTAATCCAAATTCTATTTCACATTTTCACAATTTTTGCTTCTAATTCTAGCTTAAAATCCGCTTTTTTAAGAGCATCTTCATCCACACATTTAGAAGAGTTAAATATATTTTCACACACACACACACACACACACACACACACACACACACACACACACACACACACACACACACACACACACACAAACACACAAACACACACACATGCATATTTATATATATTATATATTATTTATATATATTATATATTATATATATATATATATATATATATATATATATATATATATATATATATATATATATATATATATATATATTATATATTGTTTATTAATTTTATGTATTATTTATATATACTATATATTATTTATATATACTATATATTATTTATATATATATATATATATATATACATATATATATATATATATATATATATATATATATATATATATATATATATATATATATATATATATATATATATATATATATATATATTAATATATATTGTTGCAATCTGTATTTTATAGGCTATGGATATGTTTAAAGGCTATGGATATGTTTAAAAATAGTGATAGCCTGTCAAGCAAAGACATTTCTTTGTCAAATGAGCAATTGGTTTCGTCGAGTTCTTCCCTTGAAAGTAAAAATTTTTTATCTTGTATAATAACATTCTAAAAGAAACTAAATTAGTTAAATTTTTTTAATTGTTTTGAAAAAGTTTCTCACATCTTTTTTACAACTTAATAAATTCATTAAATATATAGGTTAAACCAAATGTATTATTGTGCTTTCTATTGAAAATTCCAACAAAATAATTAATACATGATTTATTAGGTATTAAATACCTGATAATAATATGATATATTATATTATTATGATAGTCAATATTATATTAACTATTTGGAAATTTTAATAGTTATTGAATAACCAGGTCGCTGGTTTTTACTTCTAGTTAATTAGATTTATTTTCTTGAAATATTAAGCAGATAGCAGACAGCTTTTAGACTTTGTTTAAATAACTATTTAGTAAGATGTTCAGTTATTTGAACTGGTTATGTATTAATTCTGGTTGATTTGCAATGTTGATTGTAGTTAGTTTGCAATGTTGATTGCAGTATTTGCATTAGTGTTCAAATTTATTAACAAGTTGCCATGACTATTTAATTTTTGTACTGATAGAAAATAATATAGTTGAAGGAGTGTTGTTGTCTTCATGAGTAAGAAATGTTAAAAAGATTAAATCACCAATGAAATCCAGTAAAATATAAAGAAAAATAATTTATTGCTTTACGAATAAATATTCCCTGGTCAATTTAAATAACTTTTTTTTAAATATATTGTAGATATTTTGAAAAAATATGAAAACATAAAAAATATAAGATTAAAATCCTGCAATTCAAATGATTCAATTCAATAAACAAGTGAAAATTTCAATAACTCGATTGTTTTATTGGAAATGTCAACAAACAGTTACATTATTACACACCATTTGAACTGCAAAACATGTTCTGTTCTACAAAACAGTTTGATGTCTGAAAGGCATTAGTATCTAGTTGTATATAAGCATTCAATTGTAGATAATTTATTTAACTCTTCTTTTGTCTCTAATGTAATTTAAATAACAAAATGTCATTAAGGAAACTTGTCTGAAAAACAAAGAAGGATTCAAAGATGTTAAATATAAATAAAATTCAAAGATGTTAAATATAAACAAAAATGTTAAATATAAATAAAAATTTAACTCTTCTAAATGTGTGGATGAAGATGCTTTAAAAAGTACCCTCTCTGCATCCATCTCAGCAAACTCATAAAAATAATAAATAATGGGGTATATAGTAGAACTAACCCCTTTACTCTGATGACCTTAATATTACAGTTTACTCAAATTTTTCTAAAATGTGACTAAATTATTTTATAAATAAAAAAATTAATTTGTTTAATAATTGTTTTATGCTTCGGGTAGTTTGTCAAGTTTAACATGTTTGAAACTATTATTCTTAGTAAGATAAACAAATGAAATAATTAAATCATTGAATTACTATAGAATTAAAATTAACTAGAAAGACATCAACTAAAAAGGTTAAAAATACCTTGTGACGAGGAAGCGAAACTGCTTTCCAATATCACTGATGATGTTTAGTGAGTGGGCTTTTTAATTTTAATTAGTATTTAAAGCAGAAAAAAGTATAATGAGTTTTTAAGAATGGCAACTGAAGCAAAAATAATTAGAGTTAGTAAACCAATAATCTAAAACTTTTCTTTATATCTAATAACTGTGTTCTGTCGTGATCTCAGGTTTGTTGCTTTTTCATCTGGGAGTTACATGCATGTTTTTGTTTAGTAAACAGAAACTCCTTATATGCTTATTTCATAATTAGTTTTATTAACTTCGATAATTATTAATAACTTCATTGAAAACGCAATTATTGTTGAAAGTCTATGTGTACAAAGTAAATCATAAAAATTGCTTTAAAAGATTACATTAGGATAAAAAACAGATACACAAATTTACATTTACATAAAAAATAAATACTTTTTTTATAAAAAATATTAATACAATTTTGATTATCTTGGTACAATTCAGTTGTTAAAGCTCTATTTCTTTTTATCAATTTTGAATTAGTTTGATCCTAGAATCTGTCGGTTTTTTGCATTGGCGAATATTCTTTTTATTCTTCTGCACCAAGTTGTTTTGAGAACGTTCAAGTCTATGTATGTTTCCGTGTATGTCTGTAAAACAAAATTTTTTTGTTACTTACATAAACTTAAATGTTCTCAAAACGATTAAAAAACCAGTCCATTTTTTTCTGGATAGTTCTTTTCCTTTAAAAAGTGGTTTTTATTAACTTTCTATTAAAAAGTGGTTTTTATTAATAAAAGAAAAATTATGACTTCATCAACTTTAAAAAAAATCATAAAATTGCTAAAATATGCTTAAATGAAACTAACTGTAGCATTTTTCTATTCATCCACATGTTTTGTTACTTGTCATTCTATTAAGTCTCATCCTTTTACTTTGACCATTCCTACGTGCTTTAGAATTTAAAAAATTCTTATTTGTCCACTTTTTTCCTTAGAAAGTCTTGTTAAAAAAAAAGGTTTATTATTAATTTTTTTTTGGCTTGAATAACAAAGGTATTTATAAAGAAATAAAATTATAAATAATAATATAATTAAATATTATATCATAAAGTTACAGTAATAAGAGTAAAATTTATCAGTTTTAATTTTTTATGTATTGTAAAAGTATTACAATATTGCAAATAGGGGTCTCTGTTTATTTTTGACAAAATTATTATCAAAATAGATATACACAAAAACAAATTTTTTTTAAATGTTGAAAAATAAAAATTTTACAGGGAAGGGGTTAATAATACTTAAAACATGTGTCTCTGTGAAAAGATTGAGGTGGTATTACATCACCCATATGTTCTTTGACTCAAGTTCTGTTTTTTAATTTGTTTTATTTATTGATATTTTAAAACGTGAAACTCTTTTGTAATTTATTTATAAAAATGGCAAAATGTAGTATATACTACAAAAAAAAAATATCTCGGAAATTTTTTGCACATTGTTTGATCAGGAGTTACAATAAAAGCTGTTATCAAAAGGTTCACTCAACTAAAATGAAAGTTGCACCACTGCTATGTTGTCATATAAGTAAGTTATGTTTTGAACCAACCTTGTCAACAACAATTTGGATCACTTACACTTTTTCATGTGCAAAATTTTTCTGTGACATGTTTTAATTAATATAATTTGTTATATTATTTTAGAAATAAAAAAATTTGACCGCTTTGATTCATTTGCTGATTTTGAATTGAAGTTACAAGAGTACTGTGAAGAAAATAGTCGTCCTATACACTACAGAAGTAGTCACAAGCTTAAGGTAATATTTAGTTTGTATTTTTAGGTAATATTTTTTTGAAACTAATATTGATATTTGTTAAACATTTCAAATGACCAATATTTTAACGAGTAAATATATAGACGTTTGATCATTTTAAGTTTTAAGTTTTTAAGGAAAAACTTTCATATGTTAAATTGTAGCTTGATGACAGCAAAGCTGAAAAGTTTATTTATAATGATCTTCTTATTACATGTGTACACTATGGGAAACCACGCCCAAGCAAAGTGACAACTTGTAGACCGCATCAAACAAAACTTGCCATTGACTGTTCAATGAAAATTAGATTACAGCTGAAATGTTATGAAAGTAAAATAGACAGTTTTTGAGGCAGTTTTTGCTTTAGAGGTACACAGTACTAGTTTAATATTTATTTTGTAATTTAAATGTTTAGAACAATTAGATGAAACTATTTCTTGGTTTTAAAAAACTTAGTAATTAGTCTTAGTTTTTTTAACGAGTTAAACATTTTAACTAAATTTTATATTATAAAAAAAGTAAAATAATTCCATTAAAGGTGACTCAACTAGAAGAGGCCCACAATCATCCAACAAGTGAAGAATTATTTTGTTGCTATCCTAATAATAGAAAGATGACAACGCAGGAGGAAAACCTTATAATAAAATTAATAAATGCTAATGTCACCCCATTACAGATAAAACAAATATTGCATTTAGATGATGGTCACATGAAATGTGTGACTAGTCAGGATTTACACAACTTAAAAGCTAGGAATAAAAAAGTTGAGCGTAGTAATAATGATGAAGGACAGTTGCTGGTAGATGCTGTTAACAAACTTTTATAAAAAAGACGATGGTGGTTCAGTTTCTATTCTTCTAAAGAATGATGAGTTACAAGCTTTATGTTGGCAAACTAGTGTGATGAAAGAGAAATATAAAAGATATGGTGAAGTAGTTTTTGTGGATACTACTTACAGAGTTAATATTAAACGATTTCTACTATTGATTTTTTTAGTAGAAGATGGTTTAGGATTTGGAATGCCAGTTTTATTTGCTTTTGTTCAGCATGAGACTATAGACAACTTCAAATGGGTTGTGGAATGGCTTTGTACACAAAATAATAACATCATAGCTAAAGTTGTTATTGTGGACAAAGATATTGGGTTATTAAATATTTTGAGTCCTACATTCTTGCATTTATCAGTGTTGCTGTGTCGTTTTCATGTAATAAAGTACATCAAAAAAGTTATACAGTGACAGTATTGTCTGTACCTCCATCAACTAAATGTGAGCTGATAAATTTGATATTAAAAATGGTATATGCAAACTCAGAGGCTGATTACCATGAAGCATATGACAGTATGGTGAATAATCATGAGTTTCCTGAATCCTTTAAAACATATTTTTTAAACAATATAATGATATAATGCCACATGAAATGATTCAAATCTTGCATGACGGTAACCTACATTGGTTGCTAGTTAGCAATTTGAACTGTTCCCCTGGACATACAAAAATGTATGACTCAATGAAATCAGAAACACCTACAATGGAAATTAAAATGCAAATTTCATCACTTTTATGCTGTCCACTAAATAAGATATGTTGTGAATACCAACCTTGTCAACAGCAAGTTGGATCAATTGATTGTGGCTTATTTGCCATTGCGTTTGCTTTAGATCTATGCATGTGTGTTGATGTTAGTACCATATCATATGATCAAAATGCCATGAGAAAACATTTGCATGATTGTCTGCAAAGCAACTACTTTACTCCCTTTCTGCGCTGTGAAAAAAGTGCAGTTGTGCATATGTCTAGGAAAAGTGTATCTTTTTTTTCTATATAATGTGCTTGTCGCTTACCTGATAATAGTGCAGAAAAAATGGTACAATGTAATGAATGCATGGAGTGGTATCACATGTCTTATGAGTCAGTGCCAAATGCTGTTTTAGCATCAAAGAAAA
Source organism: Hydra vulgaris (assembly GCF_022113875.1). Lineage (NCBI taxonomy): Eukaryota > Metazoa > Cnidaria > Hydrozoa > Anthoathecata > Hydridae > Hydra > Hydra vulgaris. The sequence continues at coordinate 15,875,066 of NC_061165.1, forward strand.
TTTGGAAATGTTCAAGATGCATTGTTTGAGTTTATATTTTATATATCTTCTGTGATAATAATCATGAATTAAGATTTAATGTAAGATTTAAAATTTAATCCTGATTTTTTAATCGTAATCCTGATGAATTTTATTTTGCATTATATTTTTGTTATATTTACAATCTGTTGCATTTTTTGTTAAAATGGTAGTGTATTGACTTTTTGTCATACATTAGCATACATTTGCTGTTTTTGTTATCTTTTACATTTTGTGACTATGTATTAAAATGTTTTTGAGTTTTGAATATGGTGTGACCATATGAAATGACCAAGTCATTTATTTATGATATTTTATTGTAATATATTTTTTTCAAAACTTTTTAAATAAAAAACACAGTGTGTATTTTACTTTATACTCTATTCTGTTTTTTTTTAGACCCACATTAACTTACTTTTGTAGAAAAAATAAATCACTAATTATGCAGGGTGTTAGCTAGCCCAATGACCAGCGTTGGAAAAAATGCCAAAAAGTACATCTCAGAATTCTCATTTAGTTCAAATTTACTAAAATTCAATGACCTTTTTTTTTTTTTTTTAAACAATGGAATAATTTTATCATAAATTCCTAATATTTGGCAAAATCATGGTTTGAATATATTCCTGGCTAACACCTTGATATGGGACCTAGCGTTAACTTGAGGGTCGTTTTGAATTACCATTTTTTTAAAGCAAAATTAACGTAATGACTTTTTAGTTACTTTTAAATCGTAGTTCACCTTATTTTACTATATTCGTTTAATTAAACTTATTTACTGAGCTAGTTAAAGTCTTTATATTTAGATATTATATACAATTTAAAAATGAGCACTATCCAAATAGTTTTAGTGCAGTGACACTATTGTTATATTTTCTTTGTGGATCACGTTAACCTTCAATCTTTAGTAAGTTGTTACTCAATACTAGCAATGTTTTAAGTGCAGTAATTTTTGTTTCATTTTTTTTTTAATTTGATGTACTTTTTAAAGTATATTTTCATTTGGTTGTTGCATAAGCAGTTGCAGTTGCAACTTACAGTGATGTCATCTATTTCTTCTATATACTCCCCTTGTAAGTATTTATTTTTATGTTAGTTTGTTCTCAGGAGTGGAACTGTACTTTAATATGTATATGTATATGCTAGGGTGTAGCAAAACAAGAATTTATTTTAGTTTTTTAAGCAGTTTTATATGTAGTTTTGTCTACTGTCTACGAAAAGCTACAAAAAAGAATTCAGAACATTTGAAATAAAGCAAATAAATTTTCCTATACAAAATATTTTGACATTCTGAAGATATGACTATTGAAAGTATTACTACAATAAAAGAAGTTTTAGTTTAATCGCTAGTTTTTAGTTTCAATCAAGGAATTAACAAAAACAAGATGTTTCTCTTTAGGTATGCACTAAAAAAAAAGTTCCTTAATTTTATAGCTAATTTTAGAATGCTTAAATTTAAAAATCAAGGGTGTTTTTAAAAATAAAATCTTTTGATTTTGTATAGAAAAAATGAAAAGTCTTGTAATGCTATCATTTTGCCTAAATTGTTTTTTTTTTACCATCGTGTAACAGTTTGACTTGATTTTTCACATTTTTTACTCTATGGATACAGAACCTTTGAGTTTTTTACCAACTTTTCATAACTGTGTATGCTTTGAAATTATTATATTATGTAATTTCAATACTGTATTTGCACAGGTCACTATTAAGTTTTATTTTAAGTTGAAATTTTATTTATGTATTTAACATGAAAAGTTAAATAAAATAGGACTGTTGTTTGTAGACATGTAAGTTTATATACATAAATTTTTGTATATTTCATTATATTTTATATTTTTTTGTATCTAATTATGGACTAGATGTATATTTTCTCTTAGAAAAAGTAATAAGGAATAGACAAAGAAAAATACCTTTTTAAGGTATCTGAATATATGTTTACAAGAAATTTTTGTTGCTCCACCTGCTTCCAGGAAAGTCAAGGAAGGAAAAGTTTTTTTTACCCAAAAAGTTATTTAGAAGTTACATCAAGTATGTCAGCTAACTTAGATCCAACTTTTTTTTCCAAGAATTAGCATTATTGATACGCAACCCTGAACATGCAACATTGGTTAGAAATTATGTTAAATTATCTCTGTTTTACAATTATGTACCTTATTAAGACAAAACTTCTGTTCAACTATTTCAGCAATATGCTGCTGATGTATATGTTAAAATTGAAGAGGAGTGTCTTTCTTTTCTAGATATAACCAAAACAAACTGAGAAGTATGGAATATGATACCTATTTTTCTTCAATGTTCTATACAATACCACCAGTGATAATATGTTATACCACCAATACAATACCACCACTGATAAGTTTAAGATTATTATAATAATTTTTTTTGTTATCAATTTTTACGACTATTATTGATTAGACTATTTTCAGATTTGTTATATATTTTAATTCTAATATTAGTTACTAGATTTTTTTTGAATCAATTTTTACTAAATTTTTTTATATGACTGATTTTAATTATTCTAAAAATAATTTTTTTTTTTTTTTTTAGTTGTCATCGCTTTTTTAATTTGCTTTATTGTTGAAACATGGTTTTAATTTAGTAAATTTATATGATATGAAATTTACTGCGTTAATCATTATTTAACAGTTTTGAAGAAATTAAAATTCTAAATTGTTGAGGTATAAATAATTTTGTTTAGTGGTAACATTAAAAATCCTTTTTTTTTATGGTTAATTGCGCTATAGCTATTCTGTGGTTATATATATATATATATATATATATATATATATATATATATATATATATATATATATATATATATATATTTGTCATTAAAAAAAGTTATGATTATAATAATTTGTAACTTTTGTTTAATACAGTTCCTTTGAATGACAGTCTGTCTCCTCTCTGTTTAACAAAAGTTTATTATTGGAACACTCTGTTATTAATAAGCTCTTATGTATTTTTTGGCACCGTAATTGATAATGACCATGTTTAAGAAATGTTTTACGAGTCACTAGTTCATGAACACAATAATAAATATGTAAAATAATGTACCCCTTTATTAATAAACTTACTTATTCTAAAACAAAATAATAAATATGTAAATTAATAGATTTGTAGTTTAAGATGACCTTTTTTTTTCTTTTTTATTTAGGTATTGGCGAGTTGTACTTGGCTTTCCTGTTCTGGTGCTTGCTGTTATTAAAAAGAATCTATTAAATTCAGTTACGTGGTCTTTACTAATTGCCAGGACTAATGAAAGCGAGCAAAACTAAAAAGATTATATTATGTAGATGGCTGCCATTGTCCCGATTTTTAAAGTGGAGAGCGCAAAACTAATTAAAACTTTTAGTTCTTCAGCGGAAAATTCGAGACAATCGTAGCCCTACATATAGATGGATTTGTATTTTATATTTTCAGAAAATATATCAAGTTAATTTGTAATTAGTTATTTATTATTAACCTGTATTACGGGTTGCATACTGCTAGTATGACATTAATACACCAATGTTTATTTATGTCATATTAATAATAAAAATCCATATATTTACAAAATAAAGGATTATTTTGTTATGAAATAAGAATTATCTGGTTTAATTCCTGCTTAATTTTAATGGAGTGATGTTAAGGAATTATTTTCTTCAACAACCTTATAACTCCTTTTTTTGTTTTGATTTTGTTAAACGTAAATTGCTGAACGTATAGGTTAAACTGCCATTTCGATGTACTGGTACATTGAAATGGAACATTACCGCTTTATTTGGGCGGTAAGGAACCGTTACCGTCTAAACTATCGCTGGGCTGCACTGGTTCAAGTCGGCGAGTAAGTACGCGGTTTGACTAATTTTTTTATAAACCTTTATCCTCTTTTTTTTGTAACAAATGACGAGGCAATTTTTCTCTGGATCTTCTGCACGACTATTTATACCCTATTTAACTACCTCCTATAAAATTAAATAAAGAAAAATATAAATTTAAATCAAAAAAATGTAGATTTAACAAAAAGTTTTCATTTTCTTTGTTTTTTTATTTTAGTAAACTTTTTTTATAATAGACAATGCTTACGTAAGCAGTGAAAGGACGGGTCGTTAAAAACATACAGCTGCCTTCAAAGGGAGTGTAAAGTCTGAAACCATACAAACCATACATAGGTTTTACTACGTTTTAGATGCCCCTAACGTAAATCCCTCATTTGAAAAAGAATAATATCCGCGGACTTCAATCCATTAAAATTATTAATTATAGCGGAATATTCGTTAGTTAAATGACAACGGATTGATTAGTGATCAAATTCTTTGTATTAAAAGGAATTTGTTTAGAGTAAAAACATAAACGGTTAAGTATATGGTTACAGGAGTAACCTAACCTGACTGCAAAGTCGCAGTTATTTAGAAGGTCATGAATTTTTTAAGAACCATTAATTACTTTTGAAGATTATTTTACAATAATTTAGAAGTACTTTTTAGGGCCAAAAAATACATATTGCAATAGCTCCTATGGGCATAATTGAATTTCTACATGTTTTACTATAGTAAATAATTAAATGTTTTATTAAAAAATTTGACTTTGGGTGTTTTCTGGTAGTAGGTAGTAGATGTTATTAACAAATCGCAACGTACCCACGCTGCCAAGTAGCCCCAGTCAACTTCTTTAGTACATGTAATCATTTCTATTGCTGGGATTGTATGGATAATGTGTAACTTTTTTGCGTTTTCTTAAATTAATTCTTCTCGGTAAGTCAAAGAAATTTTGAGCCGGGTGAATAAAAGAAAGCAATTGCTTTTACTCAGTAATTGCTCAGTTTTACGTGAATAAAAACTTCAGCAATTTAGCACAAATTTTTATTCACGAAAAGTTAAGCAAATTACTCAGTAATTGCTCAGCTTTACATGAATGAAAATTCAAGCAACATTGCTAAAAATTTTGTTCACGGTAGGCTGACCAATAACTGAGTAAAAGCAATTGCTTTTTTTTTTCACCCGGCCTATTGGTTTCACGTTTGTAATGGTTTCGATATCATGACATGCTATTGATTGTTCTGATATCAAATGTTACAACAGATAAATTAATTGTATGGTCCTTTTATGATCAATCTTAGGGCCGTTGTTGTTTTTAATTTATACCACTAATATGTATAAAGCACAATCTATAGTATCTTTTACAATGTATGTAGATGACACAACTTCGTTTTATAATCATAATATAAAATCGATGTTCGGAATTATTATTACCGAACTGAAAAACTTTAATTTATGGTTCAGAGCAAAACAATTATCTTTAAACTGCAAAAAAATAACTACATTTTATTTTATAAAACAGAATAATGAGTATTTCTACTGTTAAAAATTCCGGAGTTGCTTATTAACAAAAAATAATTAAACGGGAAAATTATGCAAAGTGCCTTGGTGTTTAAATAGACGAAAATTTGTCATATTAGAAACATTGAATCAAAAATAACTACAAAAGGTAAATTAAATAAATCTTGCTTTTTTTTTTTAATTTTGCTCAAGAAAATAACTCTCTCATATGCTAAAATAGTATGGGATACTTTTTAATTTATATGTTGGTTTACTCTTGTATAAAAATCTGATGAGAAGATCCTTTTGGTTTTTCTTCAGACACAGATTGTTTGCATTGCAATTTTGTTTATCTTTGTTAAATGCTTTTTTAAGGTTCTAACGACAAGGTCATTAGACCGGGTGAATAAAAATTAGCAATAACTTTTACTCAGTAATTGGTCAGCATTACGTTAATTAAAACTTAAACAGTTTTGCTCAATTTTTATTGAGGTAAAGTTATACAATTTACTCAGTAATTGTTCAGCTTTACGTGAATAAAAACTTACTGGAAATTTTTTAAGCTTTTTTTCACTTAAAGGTGACCAATTACTGAGTAGAAGCAAATGCTTATTTTTATTCACCCGGCCTATTGCGATCTTCTTTTAAATACCTATATTATGTTTGTTATGTTTCATTTCATTGTAAGTTTATATTATTATTTTTATTTTGGGTTATTTAAAGCTGTATAACGATTAACAAATATAAACCTAAAAAAATAAAAATAATAAAAATAAAACACACAAATTGTATTACCATATTGTACGCTGACGCTTTTAAAACACACAAAACCATATTGTACGATTTTACTGTACGATGACGACAGTAATATTATTGGCATAATTAAAAACGAGTTGGATCACTGTCCAAGATGACATTGACAGAGGAGTGGAAGGGTCTTATATTTGGCTAACGCATTTCAACATTGATAAAGGGGCCATCCATAAAGTACGTACTCATTTATGGGGTGAGGGGGGTTTATCCTGAAACGTACGAATGCGTACAGGGGGATGGAGAGGGTGTTAACGACAGCGAGTACATACGCGGTTTAACTATCTCTCCTAAACTTCTTTATAAAAACATTAAATTTCACGTGTTTTAATGTTTTTTTATAAAAACATTGAATTTCACGTTAAAAAATCATAATATAATATATGTTTTTTTTTTCTGACTTCAATTACAATTGTTTTTTATTTTTCTTTATAAGTAACGAGGAGAGAAAAAATCGAGCTATAATATCTCCAAATAATGTTTTCCATTTTTTGCAACATAATTCGACTGTAGCAAGATGAAAAGTAGGGTTGTTCACGAAAGCCAAAGTTGAATTTTCGATTAAAAAAAAAGTTTTCGAAACTCTATTTTCGTTTCGGTAAGTTCGAAATAATTTTAAAGTAATTACTTTTGCATCGAAACGATTTTTTTACTTTCGAAGTTGTAAAATTTGCTTCGAAATATTTTTGCGATTTCGAAATTCTGAAAATATTGTCGAAATAATTTTTTACTTTCGGAATTGTAAAATTTGCTTCGAAATATTTTTGCGATTTCGAAATTCTGAAAATATTATCGAAATAATTTTTTACTTTCGAAAATGTAAAATTTGCTTCGAAATATATTTGCGATTTCGAAAATCGGAAAATATTACCGAAAAAATTTTTTACTTTCGAAAATGTAAAATTTGCTTCAAAGTATATTTGCGATTTCGAAAATCGGAAAATATTACCGAAAAAATTTTTTACGTTCGAAATTGTAAAATTTGCTTCGAAATATTTTTGTGATATCGAAATTCTGAAAATATTACACAATATTACTATTAAATTCTAAAATTTGCTTATATTTATTTTATTACTGAAATTGTACAAAATTTTATTAAAATATTTTTATAAATAATTAAATTTTAAAAATTAACATAAAATAATACTTAAAATTTTTGGTGTTACGGCCAGAGAAAAAGGTTTAACTACCTCCCACTATTTTATAGAAGAATCTGCAATTAATTTAATAATAACTCAGGGATCGTTCGCAAATCACCTCACATCACAAGCCTAGCGTGGTTTCGGATTTTGTGACACTTTTGGGAGCTTTTTTATTTTTAGTAACAGGTTTTTTTAAATTTTGAGGCCCTAATGACTTTTTTAGTGTAAACGCTGTATACACTGGTTTGATAATGGCTTTCTGAAATGCCAGTCCTGGCTAGCCGTAAAACGAGTATTGCTGAGCAGCGCAAGTGTTATTGCCGAAGCGTAACATCAGACATCTGACCAATATATGGGTTTATATGTATTGTTTGCACTGATAAGTCCATAGACGTAGAGTTTTTATTTTTCCAGATTGGGCTCAAACAGTGGCGTCAATTCAGAAAAAACTTATAAGGAGGGGCCAATTTGTGAAAACAATTTAACTCTTCCCCCCCCCCCCCCCCCCTTCACAAACCAAAATCATTACATTGAGCAGCACAATTCAATTTTGTTTCTTAGGTATTTTGTTAAAAACTTTACTTTAAAAACTTTACTTTAATAAAACTCTAAATATATAGAAAATAATACTATTTTTGCTACTTTTTAAAAGAAACTGCTACCAAAAAGCAAGGATATACTCACAGCCGTGGATAGACTCCCCACGCTCCTCCTTAATTGGGGGGGGGGGGGGGAACAAATTGAGGGGGTCTTTTTCAAATTTTTGAGGGCCTTTTACCGAATTTGCCCCATGGACATCTGCTGCCCGGGACAAACAATACCTTCCCCTTCACCTCTCTCGCCTGATTAGATTAAGCTTCATGACTTTTTACTTTTATAAAATTATTTTTAGGGATTATATTTACCCTCACCAAAAGCTTGAATAGCCTTTTTGATAGCTTGAATAGCGTTAAAAAAATAAAAAGTTTTTTTTGCGCGTCGTTTTGATTGCATAAAAATCTCTTTTGAAAATACTTTTTTTATTTCGAAAACACAACGTTTAAAAATCAAAGTAAGTTTGAAAGAAAAGTTGCGTAACTTTAGAAGAGTCTGTAAGGAATTTTATTTTTAATATCTGTAAATTTTTAAAAATAAAGTAGAAGGTCAGCTTAAAAAAATTAGCAAAAACTAAATTATTTTTCGTATTTTTATCTAAAATCCTATAAAGATTATCTGGTTAAACAAGAAATATAGAATTTTGACAGTCCCTTCTAAGAACGCATAGTTTACAGCACGCACATAAGTCATTATTATTCCTCAACGGCAATTCCCTTGAGGTCTTAAACGCATGACATGAAATCATTGTTGCAATGTAAACGGCTAATTACTTTCTAGTGGTTATTTAGAGATTTGCAACGGTTTCAAATCGACTTATGCCTTTGCGATTTTTGTGTTACATAATTCTAAAAATGGTGTAATTTTATATTAAAGTTATAACAATCTCATTAATATCTCGGAAACGTAAGTGAAGTAACATGTGGTACAAATTTATTTTATCATAAGTTACTAATTTGTTAATATTTGTTACATACGAACGAGTAAAAAAACTACTCGCTTTTTAGTTTGAATAAACAATGTCAAAAACAAATAAATCCGTTATTAAGAAAGGAATAAGAAAACGAAGCTTCGTTTGGACATATTTTGAAATGGACCAAAAGAATCAAACAAAATGCAGCATATGTTATAAGATTTTACCTTACAACAGTTCGACCAGTTCAATGCAATCCCATTTATTAATTGATCATTGCATTAATTCTAAAATATCTAAAAAATCAACAACTTTACTCAACGATGACGATATATCCGATATTGAGAGCGGTAATGAGAATGGTTTTGAAGAGACTGGTCATAAAAAATTAAACAGGTTATTGGTGAATTTTATTGTTGGTACCGATCAGCCGATTTCGATAGTACGTCATCCAGACTTTGTAAACTTAGTTAGTGAGTTAAACAAAAGCTACAAAATGCCTTGCATAAATACGGTGAGCAAGAAATTAATACCATCAATTACGGACAATCTTAAATCAATTTTAATGCTAGAATTGAAGGGATGTCGTTTCATTACAATTACTTGTGATAGTTGGTCATCATTAGGTAAAAACAGCTACCTCGGTGTGACTTGTCATTTTATTGACAAAAATATGACTCTAGTTGACCGAAACCTGGATCTTAAGTTTATGTCTGAAATGAAAACAGCTGAATATTTATTTAATACGTTAAACGAAATCTTCAGTGAATGGTCAATCAATAATAAGATTTTTGCACTAGTTACTGACTCAGGTGCAAATATTTTCTCTGCAGTAAATAAATTTCTTAAGGTTCCGTGTGCTGGTCATCGTTTGAATCTCGTGGTTAATGATCTTCTAAACGCACGAGATATAAAAGTAAAAAAATTTAAAAATGGGTCAAAGCGTTACCAAGTAAAAGATTACGACGGTAATGGAAAACTAATTAATAGAGAAATTACAGAAAGTGAAGTTAAAGAAATTGAAAAAATTAACGAAGGCAAATTAGAAATCGCCAAGGTAATTTCATCCTGCAGGCACATTGTTGGTTCATTTAAGCGTTCAGAGATGTTACAAAAAAAGTTAAAAGAAGTTCAAGAAACACTTCGTTATGAAACTAAAATAAAGTTAGTACAGGATATAGCTATTCGCTGGAATAGCCAATTCGATATGATTGAATCTATATTAACAAATAAAACTGCATTGGATATGATAAGCATCGAATTCCAAAATATAAAAGACTATCTTCCCACTGCTACTGAATTTAAGGTGCTGGAGGATTTGTGTGATTTGTTACACCCAATTAAAGAGCTAACAAAACTTTTTAGCGGAAAGAAATATGTTACAGTAACATTCCTGTTTCCAACACTGTATTCTCTACTAAATGAAATACTTGAATCGCAACCTATTTTTACAGAACTAGTTAAGACTTTTCAAAAGGAATTATTAAGGTCTCTAAAAGGACGTTTTAAATACATTTTTGCTAATGATTTTTTTAGCAGCTACTTTTCTTGATTTCAAATTTCGTAAATTCGAGTTTATCAAAAATGATATCTATAGATATGAATGCATTTCAAAGGCAAAAATGTTTATAAAAACATTTTATGAAATGCATCTAAAAGAAACCGAAGAAATCGATAAAACAATTGAAACAAATTGTTTAAATAACACTTTGAACTCGTCAAACAGCTCAGCTGACAATACCATAAAAACATTTCAGCAATTGTCAACGTCACCTATTGCAAATAATATTACTTTAGTTAACAACAAAAGACGAAAGTCAATCAACTTAATTGAATTAGTAACAGATAAATCTTGTTGTAATTTAATTGAGAGCAATGATAAACTTGAAAAAGAAATAAATGATTACAGTCTGCAATACTTTCATTGCTACGAAAATAGTGCCATTGAATTTTTCCAAGCTAATCAAAAATTGTTCCCGGTTTTGACACAAATTGCACGGATAATATTTTCAGTTACAGCGACATCCGTGCCATCAGAATGCTTATTTAGTTCAACCGGTTTAATAGATACGGAGCTACGGAACAGCAGTTAGTTTTTATTAAAGAAAACAAGTAATCAAAAACATTTCTTTATTAAAATAAAAAAAATTATTTAGTAAAAGTGTATTTTATAAATCTTAGTAATTTAAAGCATTTGTATTCTTTTTTTTTTATCTGATGAACTTTTTTACAAACAGCTTAATTAATGACAATATGTTTTCTGCTACATTCTTTTCAATTCTGGAAAAAACACCAATCTCCAATGATTGAGCTGTCATCAGGGCAGATGCAAGTAGGTGTGACGTGGTGGGGTGTCATTAAAATTTTTGTTGAGTAAAAAATTAGGTCCTTGTTTTTTGAAGTTCGACGACTGACCTGTCTAAAAGGTCTACATTTGCCGACTTCTTTAAAAGGGTTATTTTTGCCGACTAAATGCACAAAAAATGCATTTAGGAAGGTGTGTGTGTAAATGATTCGTAAATTTAAATAATCTTTCCCCGTAATTGAATGGTTTAGAATTTGTAACCAAAGAGGACTAATTTCATAGCTTGTAGCAGTAGCATTTACTGTTATGATATTGCCCTTTTTTAAGAAATCTTGTTGTCCAAACAACTAATTATAAATTGGATTGTTTTATCTTTCCCTAACTTGAGGAAAATCTTTATGAACAAAAAAGTGATTAGAAGAGAGTCTTTTTTTAACTTTCTAGGAGTGATTATAGATGAAAATATATCATGGAAATATCATATTAAATCTATTGAAATTAAAATATCCAAAAATACTTCAATGCTATATATAGTTAAACCTTAACTTTATTTAGCATAAAAAATATATAATTTTCTTAATACGGAGTCTTTGAAAATTATATATTTTTCATTTAGGGAGAGTGGAGCAAAGTGGGTCGAATTTCTTTCTTTTTTTAATTTGAGTGAAAGTTAAAATATATATTTTATGTTTGTCAAGGCTAAAGGATTGAGAATATGTCCTTCATGATAAGAAATAACTAAAATCTAAATATATATTATCTAACAGCTCACAGAAAGGTTTAAAGTGAGTTTTGTTAAGTGATTCACTGTACCCCAGTACTGGAGTACAGTGAAACAATTAACTCATTTGCAATTTAGTGGTAGTTAATGGGGGCGTAGCCAAATAATTTTGAGGATGAGGGTGTAAATACATTGTACACTATAATTTTGGTGCACTTTTGGTAACTAATATTAAATAATTTAAATTTTTTCTGATTGACAAAATAAAGAATAAATTTTATTGATAACAAAACTTATTCAAACATCTAAAATCACAAAAAAAAATCTATTTAATAAAACTTATTTAACCAACAACACAAGAAATTTTTTAAAGTGAATTTTTAATTTTTATAAACATTTTTATCACAGTGAATTAACCGTTTCACGGTACCCCGATTCATTGTGCCCCACTATAAAAAATAAGGTTCAAGTTTAATTTCTTGGGGCATGAGTTTTATTAAAGGAAAAGCAAAACTACTAAAATGAACCATAAAGATCAGTATTCCGAATATAAAACTTTAACTTATAAAATGATTTTAACCATGATCTCCACAACAAACATAAAGATGGTAAGAGCATTTACTTTAGTTAGCTAAAAACATAAGTTACCTACCTAAAACCGAGAGTCAAAAATTATGTGGTAACACCTATAAATAAAGATGGGTGATATATGCGCACATAAACTTATTACATCATCGTGATGAACAAAATCATAATCTTTGAAAAAATGCTTCTTATTCACTGTGCCCCTCAATCCACTGTACCCTGACTTCCCCTATTCATAGTTTTTTTATTTATAAACTTAATATATACCAAGTTATGCTTTTTACGTTTAAATCAAAACATGCGTTATCTCCTTATATATTTCACTCTTACTTTGCAGAAATATCTCATTAATACCCATCTGATAATTTTGTAATTCCAAGATCTTATTTAAAACTCAATTCATTTCAAATTCAATACCGTGGACCATTTATACGGAAAAGTTTTTAAAAAAACATTATTAAAAATAAAATTCTTCTAAGAGCAATTCTAAAAACATCTCCTTAGAATAATTCGAAAGAGAATCTAAACGTTTTCTATAAGAAAAAAATTTCAATATTTCTTTTAATATTTCTTTTAATAAGTTCGAAATTAATTTAGCTTACCAAATATCTATTGGTTTTTTCTCGAAATTAATTGCACACTTCGAAACTCTTTTTTTTCTTTCGAAATTAATTTGACTTTTCAAAATACACTTTTTTTTTTCGAAGTTAATTTGACTTTTCAAAACTCTTTTTTTTCTTTCGAAATTAATATCACTTTTCGAAATACATTTTTTTTTCGAAATTAATTTCACATTTCGAAATTCTTTTTTTCCTTTCGAATTAAATTTCCTATTTCGAAATCCACCTTTTTATTTTCGAAATTAATTTCACATTTCGAAATTCTTTATTTCCTTTCGAAATTAATTTCCTATTTCGTAATCCACCTTTTTATTTCGAAATTAATTTCACATTTCTAAATTACTTTTTTTTTTCGAAATTAATATGGCTAGTTCGATTATTATCGAAAGTTTTTTTAGATTTCGAAAAAAAAGAAGTATTTCGATAACGTTTTAATCGAAAATTTTCGAAAATTGCAATTTCGATAATGAACCCTAATGAAAAGTATCAAAACTGTAATCAAAGAAAACTTCTTCTGAATTCTTTTTTTAATTACGAACCTGGTTTTTCCCATTTCTCTTAAAAGGTTAATATTTTGTTTTTAAAAAACAATAAAATAAAAAAAGGTAATATTATTATTTTTTTTATCATTAAAGTTAATATTAACATACATTAAGATTGCTAAGGACAGGCGAAGCGAAATGAACATACATGTGACAATGCATATGACAATCATTGTGATAATTGTAAAAAATAGTTACTTAAAATGCTGATGGAAACCAACACTTTTTATGATGCAATGTAACGGCAATTATCTTGAGTAAACTAAAACAAAAAAAACTTTTATGATTCTATTCGAAAACTCAATACGCCTCATTGGAAAAAAAACTTATTATTTATTATGACCAAGATGCCGCGCGGGAACGAGAAAAAATACCTTCAATTCCTTGAGTTATATAAAAAAGCATATTCAACACTTAAAAAACAAAAGCAGTATCAGCAAGCACAAGAGTTGTGGAAAATAGTAAAAAACAATGAATCCTTGTATGAAAAAAAAATAAATGAGTTAAAAGAGAAAGTAACAAAGTCGAAAGTATCACTTATGTCATTCTAGGGAAATACCATTTCACCACCTAGCAAAAAGAAAAAAGATATCCATCCAGCGCCGTCTTCGTCAAATGAAACACGAAGTTTCCTAAATGCAACTACGACAGAGCCTGCAAGGATTGAAATTAGTAAGCTAATTTCTGTAATATTTTAAAAACTTTTTCTCTCTTGTGATTTTCTATACATTAGGCCGGGTGAATAAAAAAGAGCAATTGCTTTTTCTCAGTAACTGTTCAGCTTTGCGTGAATAAAAATTTGACCAAGATTGCTCAAATTTTTATTCACGTAAAGCTGAACAATTTACTCCAACAACGCTCAACTTTACGTAAATAGAAATTTGAGGATAATTGCTCAATTTTTTATTCACGTAAAACTGAACAATTACTGAGTAAAAGCAATTGCTCTTTTTTATTCACCCGGCCTACTGAGTTTAACCGTATTGTAAATCAAACTACATCGTACGACCTTAGAGCAGTCACAGAAATTTATAATGTTGACCACTAGACCTATTTTTCTATATCCAAAATAAATTGATTAGTAGTAATTGTCAAGAATTTATAATACTTATTTTTTGTAGCTTATTTTTTGGCATTTTTTAATTTAGATTTAACAGACAACAAAAAAGAAAGAGAAAATCCGGCACAAGTTAGGAGTCGAAAGAAAATCTCAGATCTTGAATCACAACGTGCATCCTTGATAGTCGTACGTGATTCTGGTTTATCTACCGTAACAAAGGAACAAATAAACACTGTGAAAGAAACCATAAGAAAAGAAAAAACAAAATTGGACAGGTAAGATAATTTAGTTATGTATTTCTTTATTTGATATTTCATTTTAGAATGCTTAACTGTCAGGTTTCTAGTAAATATCAAGAGATATATGTTAAATAATACAGAGTTTATTTATGCGTATAGAAAAGCGTCTTGGCTATAAAAACCAAACATTTTCAAAGACAGAAACTTTCATAATCTTATTGTAAATAATACTTTCTTATTTGAAATAAGAATTTGCGTACTTTTTCTTTTGCAACATTAGCCAAAAGTTGCGAAGCCTTAAGTATAGAAGTTTGTATAACGGAATCAAAGCTTTACTGATATTTCGTTTTCAGATTGATTTGTGAATCAGATCGTCAAAGAAAACGAAGACAAAAACTTAAAGAGAGCATCGAAACTGTGTGTCAGAACATCCCTGAAGCATCAAGTGCTTTGAAACAGTTTAGTCGAAACCATACTGGACGACCGCGTCTCGAAGTTGACCAACCAGAGCTTTTATCAACAATTATAAAAATTGTGCAAAATTTATCAGCAGCTGACGAACGTCGAAGAACAGAATGTCTCCGTAGCGTCTCCACTTTAAATGACCTTCAGGAAGAGTTGACAAAGATAGGCTTTACCTTGAGTAGGAGTGGTTTGTACCTTCGTCTTTTACCACGACGTGGAAACACTTCTGAAGGAAAAAAACATGTCAGCACAGTTCCAGTAAAGCTGTTACGTCCAGAAAACTCAATGCGAAAAAAAAATGACGATAGAATGTTTGCCAAATCATTCATTGACGACATGTTCGAAGTTTGCAAATTGTTTGGACCAAAAGTTGTGCTTTTCATTTCCAACGATGATAAAGCCAGGGTCCCATTGGGTATTGCTGCAGCAAGCCGTTGCTGATGCATATGGAATACAAGGTCAAACTCATAGATCACGATTTTGTCGTTAGCTCACAGAACAAATTGATCCCATTAGTGTATGGCGTATGCGAAGTTAACAATACTGGAAATGTATCATACAGTGGGGACACTTTCATACGCATAAGAAGTGCGAAACACGATACATCAAATGCTTTTACACATGCTTTTGATGTTAGAGAGCTTTTTAAAACCGAGTTGGTTAAACGTAGACTAATTATGTTAATGGAGACTGATGGAGCTCAGGATGAAGCACCACGTTTCCCTAAAACCTTAGCAACTGCTGTTGACCTCTTTCGCTTGCTTAATTTAGATGCCCTTCTTCATGGTGTGAATGCAGCTGGCCTTTCAGCCTTTAACCCCGTAGAACGAAGAATGGCACCTCTTTCTCGTGAATTGGCTGGAATAGCCCTTCCTCATGATTTTTTTGGCAATCACTTTGATTCTTCTGGAAAAACAATCGACTATGAATTGGAGGTAGAGAACTTTCAAAAAGCGGCTGACGTTTTATCCCAAGTTTGGGAGAAAACCGTCATTGACGGGTATCCTGTTCATTGCCAGGCTGTACCAGTTGGGAAAGCATATGAACCACCAATTCCAGATCCTGTTTGGGTAGACAAACATTGTCAGCAATCGCGATACAGCCTACAAATCGTAAAATGCCAAGAGGAGTCATGTTGCACACCGTTTGAAACAAACTGGCTGAAAAACTTCCCCCAACGTTTCATTCCATTTCCGGCAATCTACGAATACTGCGAGAATGGTTACAAAGCAATGGAACCGTCTCAATATTTTAAAAACGTATCAAAACAATCAACGTTTGCACCACTGACACATCGACTTTTGCTACATGATATACCTATAGAAGGATTAAAATACAAAATTATACCATTTGATCTGTATTGCCCATCGTTAAAGGAAAAGCTCTCAAACGGAATTTGCGACAACTGCAATAAATAAGCACATACACAAAAAAAAAACACGGTTGAAATGGAGAGTGAGGATAGTGTAAGTGACAGTGAATCTATTAATAAAAGTGAAGATATCAGTGAAGAGATTGATTATAAAAGTGTGGAAGCAGAGTTCATGCCTGTATTTGATAACATATTTGATTTATTTAAGTCACCATTTGAGGAAATATGAAATATAAATACTCGCAACAAGAATTCTTTTTTAGAATATTTTTCTTTCTTTAACAAAAACTGGAAAGTTATTAACAAATAACTTTCCGGTTTTTAATTAAGCACAGAGAAATTAACAAAATGTTTTTTTGTGTTTAATGTTTTGAAAAATTAATGCGTTGGGGAAGGAAGGGGAGGAGAGCCTAAACTTGTAATAAAAAATGCGTACGTACGCAGAAGGAGGGGGGAGGTCGTTGAAAGCATACAAGTGCGTACAAGGGGGGAGGGGGGTCCTAAATCAGTGGTTTTACTGCGTACGTACTTTATGAATGGCCCCAAATGCAAAGTAATGCATGTTGGCCGCTCTTGTAAAAAGTTGATGCACAATTACTCAATGGCTAACGTTGACGGCACACGTTATCCACTCGAAAAGACTGTAGTCGAACGAAACAATTTTTTAAAATTCAAACTCTCATCAAAGCGGAATTTGTTATCTTTTAGCCTTCAATCTTGGAGTTAACTTTTGTTTAAAAAAATATCGCGTCACATATAAAAGGGGGTTTGTGTCACAAAATGTCACATGTCCCGTATTATTATTTCAACAGCAACGTATTTGTACGTGCGTTAAACTACGTGCGTACAAATAATTTTTTCTTATTTGTACGCGCGTACAAATTACATTTTTTTTCTTATTTGTACGCGCGTACAAATAATGCCTACTAAAATAAAATTATAATATGGTCAACTTTTGTGCTGTATTTGGATGCCCAAATCGTTCAAATCGTGAAAAGGGTAAATGTTTTTTTTGTTTACCACAATCAAGGCGATGATGGTAAGATTTTATCAGAAGAACGTAGAGAAAAATGGATAAATGCCATAAACAGAGTTGGTATCTATCCTGTCTTCCACATTTGAATTTGCAGTGATCATTTTATTACAGGTAGAATAAGCCTTTTTACCTTTGAAATATTTTTATTACTTTGAAAGTTTAATATCATTAACTGTTTAACATTTTTATTTTTTTATTTAGAAAAACCTGCTTCTCTTTTCTCACAGAATGATCCTGATTGGGTTCCATCCTTAAATATGTGGCACAAAAATTTGGAGATGTTATTTTAGCTGATAGAGGTTTTAACATTGCTGAGAGTGTTGGCTTTTATTGTGGGGAGCTATAGATTTCAGGATTTACAAAAGGAAAGTTATAATTAACTTGTTCAGATGTAGAAACAACCCGGAAAACTGTCTCTGTTTGAGTACACGTTAAGAGAGTTATTGGATTGTTACATAACAAATATAAAGTTCTGCAAAGTATTATGCTATTAGATTACTTATATACTAAAGATTCTAGATTATGCACAATACACAAAATTGTTATTGTTTGTTTTTCTTTAATAAATATATGTTATTTAATTATTCCTGTGGAATAGTTTTCTAAAATTTAACAGGACTGAATAATTAATTGAAACTAGATCTTATAAACAAAAATAAATATTATCAAAGTATCAAATATTTTTATTAAAAGTTTACATTTTTATTTCAATTTTATACAATAATTGTGATCATTAAAAACTTTGTTTTCTTTTTTAAAGTAGCTGTGTTCTATTATATAAATTTATTTTTATCTGATATTTCTTTAATTAATTGATTTTTTTGGCTGTAAAATTTGTCAATTAGTTCAGGTAAAATACATTCTTCAAAAAATTGTTTAGATTTTATGATATTCCTGTCCATAAATTCCAAATTCGGAAATAATCTTTTGCAATACGAATCTTTTGATGTCCAAATAAAAAAATCACAGTAGTTACTTGATGAAGCATATAACTGACACTGAACTAGATAGTAATATTTATGTGATTTTTTGAGAGATATATAACCAGCTTTGTTTTCCAGACAACAACTTTTAAAATCTAATAATTCACTAATGTATTTATCTCTCGCACTATATTGAAATTTTATCTCCAGACAACCATTTCCACAACAATAACAATTTATAACTGCATCTGGTGATGCACCAAGGAAGGGTTGTTGAACTGAAATAAAAACCCACAATATTTTATTGAAAATTTAGAGTGTTTCTTTTCCATGGTTGTGGAATACAAAGTCAATGTTTTTTTTTCATGGTCATTTCCCCAATTTTGTTGCTGCTGTGCAAAAATGTGCTTGAATGGGGTAACATATTTGCATAATCAAACTGATTGGTGGTTGGGTGATGTTTGCGCAACATACACCCCCAAATTTTGAAGCAGTTATACGACCTGCCCTATAGTAAAACCAGTTTTTACTTTTTGCTTGAAGTCGCGTTGTACTCTCAACATTTTTACTTTGCTCAATCGTTATTATAATTTATTTTTTTTTACAAGCAGCTAGGAGTTGTTCAAAGTTTAAAAATATATTTTACTGGTAAAGATCTGACAATGATTCAGGATATTTTTCTGTTATTATTGACGGTTCATAAGGTTTGGTAAACCCAGGAATAATTGAAAAAATAGCTGGTTTTGTTCCACATTGACTAAGGTCTAAAACAAAATTTATCAGTTTCCTCTTTTGTTAGAATAGAAACACTTTTTCTATGTGCTATTTTTTTGTCATAGATTATGCCTTGAACTTTATTATTTAAATTGCATTGCTAAGATTTGGTTAATGTAAAATCAATATCTGAAACAGGCTTGAATTCTACCTTTTTGGAGCTTGGTAGTAACCAATAAGCTTTTTTTATCAGTGCATGTTTTTGAACTTCTAATTTTAACTGCACACTCAATATGAAATAGTACCGCACCAACATGTGAACAGCTTTCTCCGAGACCAGCCATGCAATTGCAATGTGCACAAACTATATTTCCTGACTTTTTCGAAATAATCCATGGATGTAATGGTACATCATTTATTTTTTGAGAGTGTTTCACCTAAAAAAATAAGGACAAAAAATTAAAACAAGAAAGCTATTTCTATTTTAATATTGAACTAATAATTAAATAACCTACTCTGCCATGAATAAAAACATATTTCTCAAATAATTTCACACCAGTGTTGATAACCCAACCTGATACAAATTGATTATAAGAACCAAGAGCTTTGTATGCTTTTAACTGATCCTTAGTTAGAGGACTTGGAGCAAATAAAAAATAGTTAACAATATCCGGATATGTAACATTTGGATAACTATCTATATATATCAGAGAAATCAGTATCTTTAAGAAGATATGGGTCAACGTGGTTTATAAAGCTTATTTTTTCTAAATATCTTTGCTTTGCATTAGAATCAAGCTTAGACAAATATTCGCTTTCTGTTGACATCGCCAAACTATAAGTTTACGTTTGCTTGTCCTCCATAATGGCGGTAACGCATATTTACGTATAATTGGAATAAATTAATGACGAGTAGGAAGGGTGGATTCCCGGCCACCAATAGCTTCGGTCGTTTAACCCACAATGCAATTTTATCAATTTATGTGTACAAAATAGGTGTAGTTTTTATTGTTAAAGATAAATTTACGCCAGTGGTTACTAAAGAAAGATATAAAAAAAAAATAAAAAAAGTTTCATAAAGAAAAATAAAAATAAAAAAAGTTTGAAAGAAATTATGTCAGTCTTACATGCGATCGATTTTCGGAAGTATCTATTTTCAAAAAATCAAAAGTATCGAAAAAAAAGTATCAAAAAAAAGTATCAAAAAAAAGATAGTGCTTATACATCAAAAAGTGATGCAGATTTAGATTATGGAATTCAGCTGGTTTATGAAGGCAACTTAAAAGAATTTGAAGAGCTTATAAAAACGAAACCTAACTTACTCTCAAAAATTGATGAATCTGGTTGTAGCATTTTGGGTGCAATTATTTGTACTGGAGACTTGGGTGCAAAAGATATAGTAAAGAGAATTAAACTCTCACCTAAACAAACTTTATATAAAAATTTCGAGCCTGCATTAAAAACTGCTGCTTCCATGGATAATATGTTATTTTCAGATATCCGTGAACTACTTGGATATGTATTTGAAGATTGTGAAGGTTGGGGAGTATTATAACTATGTTACTACTCCCCAACTTTATATATATGTGTATATATGTATATATCTCTTACTGGTATGTTATTATTTTTATTTAATTGTTATACAAAATATTTCATGTTTATTTGATAAAACAAGAATTTATAGAAACATAATAATGTTTTATTATAACCCTGCCCCAACCCTAAACCTCTGTCGATGCAGGAAATACTCCTTTGCGAGTTCTCCCTAAATCTGTTGATGTATCGATGATGCTTATGGGTACATTTTTTAACAAAAAAACATACACTTATAGGGACAAAAATTAATACGTACCCCAAATGTACCAGTAAATTTGTATATTAATATTTGTCGCTGTCAGTGTTTTTTTTTTTGCATATTTGTCCCTGAAAGTGCCTTTTTTAATAATATATATCATCATCATTGTTTTAGTGTCCTTGTTGCACGTTTCTCAAAATGCCATTTCTCTAACATACACAGTCTTGAACATATCTTTCCTTAAATGTAGCTTTTTCAAATCATCTGAAACACACTTCTTCCAACTTTTTCTGTTTCTACCTCTACATTTTTCTCCTGAAACTTCTAACTTTCTACATGTTGATAACCAGTCATCTGCATCCATACGCTCTACATGCCCGATTACGAATGTCATATATATATATATATATATATATATATATATATATATATATATATATATATACATATAATATATATATATATATATATATATATATATATATATATATATATATATATATATATATATATATATATATATGTATATATATATATACACATATATATATATATATATATATATATATATATATATATATGTATATATATATATATATATACATATATATATATATATATATATATATGTATATATATATATATATATATGTATATACATATATATATATGTATATACATATGATGTATATACATATATATATATGTATATATATATATATGTATATACCTCATAAATGTGTATGTGACCATAAATGTGTATGTGACAAATTACGTTAAATGTGTGACACCAAGAATTTTAGATAATCCGTTAAGGTGGTAATCCAGCCATTATTTCTATTTTCTTATATTTTACAGATCATAAATGCCTTAAATGAATTACTAGCATATTAGACAAAAATCTAAAACGTATTGGAAATATTTTTTAATTTGCAAAAAATTATTGCTGACTCAGCAAAAAAGGTGAAAAAATTTACGCCCCAAGAACATATATATCTTGAGATTGTATCAATATTATAGGTTAAAGCAACAACTACAAGCTATTTATTTACCGTAAATCATTTTACAATAGTTTTGATAATAATAATAGCAAAAATATATAATAATAACATAAGATAAAAAAATAATTATACAAATTATAGTAATAATAAGTATGTTTACAATAATTACAATGAAAAAATAATAAGAATAACTAATATTAATATAATAATAAGTTAATGATTTATTAGGATGGTGACACTCATACAGAAATCTCATCAAAGGAGTGACACCAATTTTAATGTAATATAAGTAATAATAAGCATAGACACACACTGAAACACATGGACCGTAAACATACAAACCAAAGCACATAAAGTATACATCAAAACAAACATGTAGAAATTAATTTGCAGGTTTTATCAATAAAAAAAAATGCTGATGATACTAGTAGTTATTACGAAAAGAAAATTAAAATAACCCGGTGGGAAATCGGCTAGCGAATAGCTAGCTATAATTGTTACGATAAAGACAGCGATTTGGCCACGAGGATCGCTAGCTTTTTAAAGTTAGCAAAATGCTATCGATATTTGTAAAGACAAAGACAGCTATTAGGCTACGAGGACAGCTAGCTTAACAAGCTGAAGATCCACTGGCTATTGTACCTAGCGTCATATCGTAATAAAATCGTTGACTAAAAAATTTTGATATGTAGCTATCAACCAGCTATAGATTTGAAAATATTTTGTAGCTAGCTACAAAGCTACAATATGTAGCTAGCGACACATTGCTACAAAATCGCAATGGTTAAAGTTCAATTATTTTCATAGTTATAATAGACTCAACACTAAAAATCGAATTTTTAAAGATGTTAAAGACATTTGCAAAAAAAAATATTAGAAAAAAAAAATCGCTAGAAAATCGCTATAGAGCTAGCTATTCGCTAGCTCATTTCCCACCGGGAATATTCAAATAATAAGGATAATAATGCCAAAAAGTTAAAATAAAAAGTTTTTCAGAATTTTTTTAAATTTATATTGTTTAAGAAAAATTTTGCAAAATGCTAGTATAATAGTGTAGCTTGTGCCTGAACCAAAAATTTTTGAAAAAAATTTAAATGATCAAAAATGGCAGACTTAATAGTATATAAAACTAATTTTAGGGATAAAACACTCATTTGGTATGGTAATTGTAGTTTAAGTTTAATTTTTTTTATGTTCAGGCACTAAAAACAATAATGAACATATCCTGAAAATTTGAATCTAAAATAAATTTTATTTATTGAGATATCATTGTTTTCCTACAGCTTCTCATAAAAAAAAAAAAATTGAAAAAAATCAATTTTTAAATTATAAATCATGTACACTACTATCGAGTTCCTAATAAACTTCCCCAAACTTTTGCAATGCCAACTTTTTTATGAACAGTGGCTTGCCCAACAACCAGAAGAGGTACCAGAGAACAAGAAAATTGTTTTCTCAAACCGTTGGGTAAATAACTGGATGAGTGAGCATGGTGTCAGTCTGCGTCAAAAAACAGTCTAATAATTTTATAATTAAAACAGTCTATTGGCTGTTTTAATTATAAAATATTGGCTGTTTTAGTTATAAAATATTGGCTGTTTTAATTATAAAATATTGAATAAAACGATTCTCTCCACTAAAACGGCATTAACTATTAACTAAAAATTTGGATAACAAATCTTTTAACTATTACGCGAATAGTCATAAATAGAAAATTAAGGAAAACTAATATTTCCACTAAACCGATGTTAATTATAAACGAAATTATGAAAAACGAATATTCCCACTAAAACGATTAACTATTAGTTTCAACGCATTTAGTTTTCGTTGAAAAGTTAAAACATAATAATCAAAAAAAACCTAAACAACAATTAAACGACACTTACCCCACAGAGCCAAACACTGAAAGATATTCCCCTCTGAATTTCATTTCTCAACACTGGACATCTGTCCGAATATGGTAACTTATCTAGCACTCTCTAGCACTTTGCTAAAATATATCTTTTCTACTCTCAGAACTACAACGGCTTGATTTGTTCCAAATAAGTGGTGGAACTTTAAACGCTTTCACTGCGAAACAATTGCGATAAAATTCTCCTCCTGCTATAAATTCACACACACACACACCCCTCTCTCCCGTTTTTTACATTTTGACTAAAATTCCCCCCTCCCCCTTCCCCCCTCCCCCCCTCCGTTGTATTCGGCACTCGAGAGTACTCAGATTTACCGTAAAACTTTGAATGTTTAATGGGGTACTTTGAACGTTTTTGAGATATTTTTACTTGCTCTTTCTTCAATATTGACAATATTTGAAATTTAACGAAGTGAATATAGGGGCTAAAATTGACTCTTACATAGTTCAAATCCAAAATAATATTTAAATAAAAGTTTTGTATAATATTAATATTAAATATTAATAATATTTAAATAAAAATTTTGTATAATATTAACTTAAATAGTCATTCAAATGGGGTAACTTTGAATGCGTTTTTTGTAAAAGCAAAACCTATTCAAAAGCGCCTTGTTTTGTTTTGAAATTTAATAAAAACAACATTCTAGTTTCACAGTAATCTATTATTGCTAAAATAATATAACATTTTTTCATAACAAACATTATAACATAGGTTATATTATATAAATGGGTATTTTTTAAGTGGACTAGCATTAAAAAAATCTCATTTACATCAGTTTCACTTATAGACTTTGCAAGTGGAACATCTTTACATTTTGTTAAAAATCCCCAAAAAAATATTTTTAATAAAATCAAAAGTAATTTTTTTTCCCCTTTGAGTCTGCTTTTACCTTTACATTAACATGAAAAAATTGTTAAAGTACATTAATTACTGCTCAGCGAACTAAAGTTATAACTATCTGGCCAACGATTGAAGATGATACTTATATCTAATGGGTAACTCCCTTTTTTTTTTCAAAACCACGAAGCAACTAAGTTGTTGATTACCTTTTGATTTAACAAATATAATCGCCTATAATGAATAGCCTATGAATATTAATAGTGCGCATAGTTACGCGTATTGTTTTATAGTTACGGTACGGTTCTGTATCTGTAAAATACACTTTTTAAGTAGTTTCTAGACTTTTCTTTACCGCGTGCTTACTTACAGATTTCCCTTCAACCTTTCATGGTACGAGTTCAAAATATCTAAGTTGACATTAAGTAGATAATGTTTAGTAGCTTAAAATTATAGGTAATCTAAATTTTTTTTTAATTTAAAAGTAATTAATTTATTGTAATCTTTTTTAAATTGTAATTTTAAATTTAAAGCTTCGTGTTATAGATTACTTTAATTCTTAATTTGTGTCTAGCGTTAAAATATATTTATGGGTAGTTTCATGCTTTCACTTAGTTTTGGTTATTGGGATAAAAGCCATGACAACATTTTGTTATAAATTTATCTTAATTTAATTTTTATTGAAAATTTTGTTATAAATAAAACTTGTCTTTAATATTGTTAATACTTTAGCTCTTTGAAAAAAAATATGTTTCTGGCTCTTCAATAAATATAAAATTATTTGTCTTGCATGAATGAATTTTGGTTTAGGATTTAATTGTGTTAGTTTATGTTTGTCTATCTGTAATTTATTTAGGTTATTAGAAAATTTATGTTTACAGAGTTGTTATAAATCATAATCGAGTTGTTAAACCAAGGAAATTGTGGAGGTTTATTTATCATATATACTATATATATTATATAATTATATTGAAGGGAGTAAGTTTAGAAGTCTTTTTAAATTTTTAAAAAGAAATAAAAATACTTTTCAATATATATCTGTTTTCTTTGAGGTAGAATTAAAGTTTCAGTTTTTTAAAACTTTAAATTAACAATGTTAAACTTAACAATGTTAAAATTAACTTAACAATGTTAAAATGGTTTAAACGGATTTTTGTAAATGAATTTAATCCTCAAAGATTAAATTTTTTTTATTATTGAAGAAGTTAAACTAGATTTAAGAATAAGTCGACTTAAATGTTTGTTTGTTTTTCTATTTAGATGATGACAATATTGAAGCAAGTAAGTTAAAAAGCATTTTTAAATTTTTAAAAAGAAATAAAAATACTTTTCAATATATCTCTGTTTTCTTTGAGGTAGATTTAAAGTTTCAGTTTTTTAAAATCATATATATTTTAAAATCCTATATATAACTCATATATCTTTGTTTTTCTATTTAGACGTTGGTAATAATATGAAACAAGTAAGTTATAAAGCATTTTAAAATTTTTAAAAAGAAATAAAAATACTTTTTATTATATATCTGTTTTCTTCGAGGTAGATTTAAAATTTCAGGTTTTTTAAATCATATATATTATAATATTAAATTCTTTTTTACTTTAAAAATATCTATATTATAGTTACACTGAGTCGTAGAAAAAAAATTAAAGTTTATTAATAAGGTAGTAGATTATTAGAGTAGATTAAATTGTTTGATCTATTACTCAACTTAATAACCTACTATTAATATGAAGATTTATTTTGGTTGTTTGTTTGTTAAAATTTAGTTAGAGTTTATTTAAAATTTAAATTCTTTAGTTAATCAAGAGAGATCTAAATAAGGTATTAATTACATTAGTTGAATGTGGCATTTAATATGTATTTTATCGATATAAGGAATAAAATAATAAGGAATAGAAAATTTTTAAAAATTTGCTCTGGAATTTGTCAAAAGAGTGTTGTGTTATGCTTCATTTTAAGGTATCTAAATATATATTTATTAAAAATTTTTAATTTTGTTTTTTAATGGTTTATTCTTTTTCACTACTTTAGATAAATATATACTGACTGACATAACTTCATTTTTATTAACAATGTCGTGCATTGTAGTCTGCATTCTTTGTTACATTAAAAATAATTGATGCTAATAAATGTTCTTTTATAGTTGTTAAAAGTTTGCATATATGTTTGCATTTATATTATGATCAAATAAAATTTTTTTTGATAAATACGTGTATGCGGTGATACTACTCAGGTATCACCGCAGCTTATCTCTATCAGGTACATTGATTTTTAATTCACATATGATGTTTTTCTTTGTATTTACTTATTCATTACATTTTTAACTTCAGATTTATGGTGTATTTATTTGCTATAGAAGAACAAATCATTTTGAATTTTTTAAAAATATCTACACCAATCAACATTTAAAATTCAATGTAGCATATACCAGCTTCTAGGCTTTTTTGATGCTTTTCTTATTCAAGTGGTTTCATAAGCAAGGTCTACAAGCAAATTTGAGATAAATTTTCAGCTTTCAAGGAGTATCAATGTTGTTCTCTGTATACTTTAATTTGTTTAAATAGAGTAGTTTTAGTAAATAAAATGTTTGTTTGTTCTTGGTTTTTTACTTATTTGTTATCAGATTCTTAAGAATTAGGCAACTTAGCAAGCAAGATTTATTTTATTTTTTAGTGCAATTGGAAAGAGCTAAAGTGCTTTTTAGTTACTTCAAATCATTTGTTTTTATTTTTTAAATAGAAGGGTTAATAATAAAAATATATAGACAGTCGAACTGTTACTGATTTGAGTAAGTTTAATTTTTTGTTTAATTTTATATTAGATATATATTTTATGTATTTAACATGAAAAACTGGCTGTAATTTTTGACAGGTAAGTTTATATACTTAAATGTGCCTATATATCGGAATATTTTATATTTCTCTGAATCTATATGAATATTATCTCAAAGAAAAAATTAAGAATAGAAAAAATTTAAATATATATACATACATATATATTACTTTAGACTGACATTGCTTCATTTTTTATACAAGATTCTGCATTTATTATTTTTGTGCATTAAGATTGTGCCTGAAGGCTTTCTTAATTTAGCAAAGAATTTAGAACACAATGCTTTGCACTGTGTTCTAAATTTTGCACTGTGTTCTAAACTTTGCACTGTGTTCTAAATTCTTTGCTAAATTAAAATAATGTAAATAAATTTTGTTTTATATTTTACAGTTGTAAAAATATAAAACGTTCATTTATTCAGTTGTAACAGTAGCATAACCACTGGTAATATATATTTAATGATAACAGATTTATAATATTAGGCTCGAAGAAGTTATTAGTGTAAATGGTTATAGGTGACTTGAAATTGTTGTCATATGAAAGAAATAGATCTAGGCATGATAAAATTAATTGTCGTTGAAATATAAGAAATTTTGCTTGATGAACCAAAAACTTACTTGGCAGAATTCAGTGTCAAGCGCTGTTGATGTCTATTATTTGACTTTACATTAGACACTTTAAAATAAAGCAAAGTATGAATTTTACTATTTATAGTAACAAATAATAAAAATTTCAGTTTTAAATGTTTTTTTTTTTTTTTTTTTTTTTTTTTTTTACTTTTGTAATCTTAATATAATTGTTCATTTTTTTTTTTAGTTGTCTTTGTCATCACTTGATTATTTTGCTTACTGTTAAAACATGGTTTTAATTTTGTAAATTTAATATGATGTGAAATTTACAATATTAATCATTTGTCAACAGTTAGAGAGAAGCTGGAAATAAATTAAGAAATGCTGGAAATTAACTTTTAGTTAAGGTAAAAATAATTTTGTTTATTGGTAGCATAATAAAACCAGTTACTGTTATTTATTGCATGACTTTTTTACTTTTTCTAACATGGTGTTTTTAAAACACTTCCTCTCTCTTAGATGAGACTTAAATAAGAATTAGTATTGAGAATTGTAGAGAGAGAATTGATTGGGGGGTCGTATGGGTTGAATGGGCGGTCGTAACTAAAAACCTTTAAAAATACGGAGAATATTGTAGTTTTGCGCATTAATATCGAGTTACTTAAGTTTTATTTATGTGTTTAACTAATTAGTTAGCTTAGTCTGTATTAGCAACACTTTTGAGGAAAGAAAGAAAACATTTTTATATAAGTAGATCATTGTTTTACATTTTAATATTTTATTTTATTCACCAGGCCACCATTAAAGCAAAAAGAGGGAAGGAACCTCTTTATTAGAGCCAAAATATTTAGAAAAATTAAATTTCGAGTTACAAAAGGAATTTTTAGTAAATGGTGGCAAATTACCGTTTACTAAAAATTTAATAAAATAAAGAGGCCAAATAAATGATATACAAATGGTCTGTGTTGAACAGACTTAACAAGACCCGGGTCGGGTCAGCTTGGTTTACAAATTTTTGTCTACTTATCTCTTATAATTTTTATTTTAGTTTGTTCTATGATGCATTAATGTATTAAAAAATTAGTTATACCTATGTTTGATCGTAAATTAAATTTTCTTTTGTTTGAAAGGTATTTGTACTCAGTTGCGTAGTATAATAAACTTTGTTATTTTTTATAAACTTATTTAAACGTGTGCATTTAACATTTTTAAGTTACCAATTTTCTTTTCTAAAGAACAATTAATCAAGGGGATAACAAAAAATTGATAACTCCTGTATAATATAAATTAACTTCATTTTAATCTTAATGGTTCGTGTTATAAAAATTATTTTAAGGGTTTAGTTGACACTTTCGTCAATTTAAAGTATAACCAAGTGTTATTATTTTGCG
The DNA here is from genome assembly GCF_022113875.1 of Hydra vulgaris. Lineage (NCBI taxonomy): Eukaryota > Metazoa > Cnidaria > Hydrozoa > Anthoathecata > Hydridae > Hydra > Hydra vulgaris. Next base: position 15,904,760 of record NC_061165.1, read on the forward strand.
TCAGTAACTAAAAACGTATTGTGTTAAACTTAGGAAGGTCGATGAAAATGGTTCTGCCTTACACTGTTATGATCTGTGCCATTTGTAAATTACTTAATAATGTTAAGTAGTAGTTGGTAAATTATTTTACCTCCTCATAATTTTTATGTTAATTTTACAGATGGATTAATTTTTTCAAGCTGAAGGCAATTTTCTAAAAAGGTATTAGTTAAGGTTTTGCAAGATTAAATTGTGGAAAATAGCTACTATAAATTAATTATGTAACAGACCGACCAAAACCCGTATTACGGGTTGCCTTTTGCTAGTGATTATAAGTAAACAAAAAACAAAGAAAATTTATTTTTTGTAATAGTCTGTGCATTTTTTAAACAAAAGGTTTCCAATTGATTAAGTATTTTTTTTAAATATTTTTTAAGAGATCAATAAAATGCAACATTAAGAGATTGCAATAAATGGGTAGAGTTATCAGTTATAGAACAAGATACTGTTTCTTTCTCAACAAGATTTTCTTTAGTAAATTCAAATTTTTCACTGTAAAAATTACTTTGATTTAACTAATAGGAATGTTCCAACAAATTGACAAAAAAAAACAATAAAAAACCAGTCAAAAAAGTGAATAGAATCAAACCGTCCTGGCTTTAATTGTATTTTTGATTGCATATACATTAGATGGTCGACTTTGGTTCTTGTGGTGCATAAATGGTTAGCTTTATAAACATAACCACAGACAACTTGACCAAAAACACTAAACACGATTGACGTAACATAACATGTTGCATTTTTGTAAAAATTTTAGACTTTCCATGTGTTTTCGGGTTAAGTTTTTAAACTTTATTATACAAAGTGACAACTTGCACCCAATGAACAATTAATAACTTTTTTATCTAATAATGTTTATTGTTACCACAAAATTATAATTCAGTATAATTTATATACTGCCTTGTATCAATTTTTTTCGTATAAAAGTGGCATAGTACTTCTATGAAACGCTAAACAAAAACAAGTTTAAAGATAAAAAAGTATTTTCAACAAATATAGTTGAACACAATATTAAATGTACACACAAATATTTTTTATACAACATTTATATATATATATATATATATATATATATATATATATATATATATATATATATATATATATATATATATATATATATATATATATATATATATATATATATATATATATATATATATATATATACATATATATATATATATGCTACAGCAATGGAACATAATTATAGTAGGCAAACAAACTTCTTTAGATTTTACATGCTTAATAAATTTATAAACAAAAATTATGCAACTTAGACAACAAGCTGCTACACTAGCTGAGGCAGTGTACAAATTTTTGTCCAAAATAGTATTTTCTAACAGATCTTAATTTTTTTCTCATTTTTTACTTGTTTCGTCAGACATCTTTTTGTTCATATTTGTTAACCGTATGGAGTTTTTTTCACTTGCAATAATTTCAAAGTAATTACCAGATTTAATATTAAGAGCATCAAATACATAAATAGAAGATAACTTAACAAAACCATCATTATAAGTAATGGTTGCATAGTAAACATCCATTTCAACAACAGCTTTAGAAGTGAATATAGTTTTAGGGGAACGGTTCCAAATTAATTAATTAAATGCTTCATTTTGAGTCATGGTGTGCAAACATTTTGAAAACATATCAGTATTTGTTAAATCTTGAAGCACTGGCTTGATCTTTTTTATAATGGTAACTGGTAAGTTCACCTTCTATGTAACTTGATAAGTTGCTCAACCAGACTGCCATTTACACTAGTTTTTTTCACCCTTGGTGCAAAATATATGACAAAATTCTTCAGAAATAAAATTAGTGCAATGATGAAGTGAAGCTGTTACGGAGTTCTTCATTTCCAAAAGACTATTTGAATTTTGTCAAACAGCCATTCCAACATAATTTTGTAAGATATTGATTACTTTATTCGTGAGCAGACCTTTACCTAATATATAGAAAGCTTTGTACCACATATATTACAAGTAACATACTTTTCAAAACAACTTTTCATTTGTTTAAAATTCA